>OX578148.1:40207963-41407963 GCA_951213105.1 Amaurobius ferox
TGTATTTTGTAGAAAATTTTGGAATAGTGTTTTATGAGTTACTACATACATTCTAACATTGGATTTACTAATTTATATTTATATATATATATATATATATATATATATAATTGAAGATTTTTATGATTACTTGTAATATATATATATATATATATATATATATCTTTATATTTCACAAAAAAAAAATCCATAAATATCAAATTAGTGAGATTTTACATTCTACGGCATAAATATACTTTTAAATCGGTATACAACAATTAAAGTTTATTTAGTCCTTCAGACCTATAATTGTTATATTAGATCCATTTCTGTGACGGATAAAACTGAGTGTAAATGTATATTGTTCACAACCCACTTAAAACTGTAAGTCACAGACAATTTATCTCATGTGTGTACAAAAAATAATAATACAAATTTACTCTAAATAATTTTGAAATGCAGATTTTGGTGGGAAAATTTTACAATTTGCCATTGTTTTTAACATCTATTTCATAGAATTTTTTTTTAAACATCTATTTCGTAGGATTTAGATGTTTAAAAAGATATAGTGGCTAATATGGATGCAGCATAAAATTACGGAGAAGGTAGGGTTCATGAAGGATTTCCACTTCTTTTTCGGGAGAGAGATGTCACTTCCTATTCAAAAATTTATATTTTCATTTCAACATCTGTTTTTCAGACTTTGCTTTAGGTGCAGCTTAGATGAAGACTGATATAGATTAAACATTGAATTCCGGAGGGGTTGGTAGGGTTCACTAAGGATTTCCTGGTCTGAATATGTAACTTCTGGTTTTTCAATAATTCATATGACTGTATGAAATAAGTGTGCTAAAATGTATAGAAATACTTAATAGTTCTTTCGAAATTGAAGTGTACACATCACTTTCCATTGCATAAAGGCTCTTTCATATTTTTATAATTTTTAGTATTAAAAATTTCAATTTTGCCAAACTTAGACGTAAAAATAATTGTAAAATATATTACTAATTTGAATGAACGATTATACGTACGTAAGTTGCTGGAAATGTAATTGACCAGAGAATTTTTAAATGCAAAGTGCAATTAATTTTGATATTTGTTTACCATATTTTAATTAGGAAATATTTTTATTTATTTTCCAATAACATTTAAAATTCTTCTATTTAATAATAAAATATTTAAAATTAAAATAGTTTAAAAGTATAAAAGCATTAAAATTTTACCCGATTTTAATTTTTTAAGAAAATTTTCTTGAAACTATCACGTCGCAAAACCCCAGGGTTTCCGCAGAACACATCTTCAAAAACACTGCATTATCCTATGTGTGTCGGAAAAGCAACATTGCTCTCACAAACTGAAAAATGTCAAGCAAATTTCCTTAAAATGTTACAAATTTTGCATTTTTAAAATTCCAAATATTTTCTCTTTTCAAATAATCTTCAAATTTCGTTACGGATTCTTGTACTATATAAGAATTGAATAATATACGGATTCTACACATATATTTACTACGAAATTAGAATCGTTTTATTCAAAATAATAAATTATATATATGTGTGTCGAACATTTCTTTAACTAATTTCAAACAATCCGTATGCAGTACACAAAGTTTTTAAATACATGTATTTTAATAGTATTACTTGTGAAAACAACATTAGTCAGATTGTTATTTGATTTATAAATAATCAAACCAGTATTCGAAATGCTACTGTATACTTTGATAAGACAAATGTATCTAACGTCATTCTCTTGCCGCCGTCGCGAAAGGGTTAAATAATTCGTTTTTCCCCTCCAATTGCAGGTGTAGCCAGAATAAACCAGAACTGGCGATAAAACGACGTTTGGCGTGTGGCACGATAGATTACTTCTGAAAGTCCTGCATCGCCTCCCGGCCATCCAAACAGATACCTTACACTTTTGGGTAGATCGAACAATCTGGGTAGTGTGATATCAATAGGAACGAAAGAGCTGCTATAAAAGTGTACTGATATCTCACAGCAATTTTCCCATTTCCATTGACAGTCCTATGCGCTAGATACATGTCGGCAACCTTAGATTTTATGCAATACTCGATGTTACATGTACGAAGTCCGCAAAATGATAATGGCAAAATATAGCCAATTGCCGTGTTGCCCAACAGCGCCCTGTAACATCAAAGAGACGTCTGCTAACATACATTCATTAATGAAAAATAGTTGTTTTGTGTTTTCCATTTCACATTAAAGTTTGTACAGAGAGTTTCGAACCACCCTGTATATATTTTTTAAAAATTACGAATTTTAAATGAAAACTCATAAACGATATAGATATATATATATCGATCCTGATTCTGATTTAAATGAACCTAAACATATGGAAATGTCCAATGGAGATTCATATTTAGATATTTTTCTTTAATGAAATTTATGTTATTAAGCTAAAGTAACTTTAGATATTTTCGAGGTGAATGTATTTTAAATACGTAGGTAAATGACATTTCAATTCACATAAAAATTTCAATGTCTTTTTCTAGAAAATAAGTGAGAATGTGAAGTCAGATGACGTCCAAGCTACAAAAGAGTCTGCGTTCGACCTATTTAGATATCCGCAGCTCAGAAAAAAACTGTTTGTAGTGACTTTAAACTGGTAAGTTGTTCATATATAAATACCCATATAAACTGCTATCTAAAAATTGAAAACGATTAAGAAAGCGTTATATTTATTTTTATACTTTCATAAAAATCAGTTATGAATGACATTTTTTTTTTTTAATTTTAAATTTCAATTATTTTTATGGTTTTTACAGACATATATCATTTTTCTTGGTATATTCTGTAAGCACAATAAATTAAATTGCTGCTTGTGAGAATACAACTTTCTAGTATTTCCTTAAAGAAAACAGGCTTAAGCAAATTATGTGACTGTAATTGTTTCGTGAGGGTTATGAGTTCTTTTTCTCAGGTCTTTAAGATATAACTCAATTGTATTGTACGCAGTATTGTATTTATCCGGCTGGAAACAGGATGTAATTTATCCAGCTGTCTCTAATGAGACATTTCATCCGACGGTGTAGCACGTGTGATTAGTCAGTAAATTACTGTTTATTTGTGTTGGCAAAATAACTAAAATATACAAAAGACATACATTTAAATTATTAAAAAAATAGACAAACTTTTCTGTACATCTTCAAAGCATTTCTCACGGTTCCTGCGAAACCATAGTCCTTTTCCGGAAGTTCTTTTTAGAATCAACAAAAGCCTCTCAGATAATTGCATATATGAAATGCTGGGTAATTCAACTCATTATATTTTTAATTGTCCATTAATCAAAAAAACTCACTTCAATAAGCCATCTATTAATAATGCGAGTAAATGGATTAAAAAATATATCGAAAAACAAATTTAACGTTAATAAAATAAGAAATGTATACGATTTTGTTAAAGAAAATGAAAGTAACTTTTGCTCCACAATTTAAGTTTTAATAGTAATTTTATGTATTAACGTATATATCTTATTGAAAATTGTCAGTAATTTTAACAAATATTATCTGAAGTTTATATTTTGTTTCTTATATTGTTACGAATTTAAGAGTAAAAATACTATATTTAAAGTTCTTCAGAACTTTAAATATAGTATTTTTATGCCATAAATTATATATGATCGTCACATGTGTGACAGTGACGTTGTAGTCACGTGACACCTGGATCACAATGTGACCTCATATTTGTGACTTCTATGCGACGTTACGTATTAGTAACTTTGTAACTTCATTGTGACTATATTCTGTGACGTTTCCACAATTTAATTAACACGTAATAATGTGACGACATTACAATGGCAATTATAAAGGCGAATGACGAAGGTCAAAAGTGCCTGGCCATTTGATGAAAAAAAAAAAATTAAAAAAAAAAAATGGCAATTACAATGTGACGTCACAAGTTAATATGCGACGTCACAAACGACCATGAAAATGACCAAAATGACTTCGCTGTGAGCCTGTGACCTCAATATGACATTGCCGAGACGTACTGCGACGTCCTTTGACGTCCCAAAGTCACAGTGTGACGTAAATCTTACGTCACTGTGAAAAAGATGCTGTTAGGGATGATTTCCCCCATTATTACTATTATAATGGTTTTTTTTGTATAATTTTGTTATATAATGCATAATATGAGATAATTATGTTATATAATGCATATCTTATATCAGTTTTAAATAAAGAAACGCATGTGTCTAAAAAATACGAAACATAACATTTTATACGGTCCCTCCATCCCAAATTTTCCAATTAAACATTTCTTCATGCATTAACATGTAAAACTCAAAGTTCAATTCTTTTACAAACCAGCAAGATCAAAATTTACCCGGATATGAAACATTAAATTTTATGTCATATCCCTTTCCCACTCCTGCGAATCCATTTCAGGTTAAGAGTTGGGGGGGCTGTATAAAATAAAAATAAAACATTTCAGGATATTTGTTTTACATTTCATTTCATGGCGCATCTTTAGGATTAAACAATGTCTCCCAGAAAGTCCTTTAACACCTAATAATTGTTTAGGAGAGGGATTAGATTTATATGTATAATATGGGGGTATTTGCTAATGAATTGACATGATTGCAATTCCGTTTGTACTACCAATTTTTCAGCAGAAAACTTCTGCAAATTTGAGTCACTATAGCTCAGTAAATTTTGCAAACAAAACAAACGAACGTTTTATAGCTTTACATGTTAATGCATGAAGAAATGTTTAGTAATTGGAAAATTTGGCATCGAGGGCCCATATAAAAAGTTAGATTTCGTATTTTTTAGACAAATACGTTTCTCTACTTCAAACTGTTATTATAAGAAAAAATCTGATGTGGGCAGCACATGACTTTCCCTGCAGACTTATATTAACGTTATCTTTATTTTAATTAAATTTATTTCACTTTTAATTCAATTTTCGTTCTCATTCGGTAACAGGACTTATTTTCAAAGGAGGCGTAGAGAAAATATGGAAACTAAAATATCTCGAGAACGGCTAGTCCTAGTGTAATGGGGTTGGTCGTATTATTTTCGTCGTTAAAAATTACGTATTAAACGAGCATTTAATGGATATATTTGAGTATACCTAGTTCTTTAGTTTAGATTTTGGCGATTTTTGCGTGCCATTTTGCAAAGAAAGGCAGGTTATTTTTTTCCGAATCGTACCAAAATCTAATCAGCACCAGAGTAACCCACAAGTGACTCATCTACCGAATTTTGTGAAATTCGGTCTAGTAGTTTATTAGTTAGTGTGAATACAAGCTTTTGCGGGCCATTTCGCAAAAAAAGACGGGTTCTTTTATTCCAAATCGTACCCAAAACTAATCAGCACCAGACTCGCTCATAAGTGACTTACCTACCAAATTTTATGAAATTCGGTCCATTAGTTTTTTAGTTAGAGTGGATACAAAATCTGCACAGACAGACACACAGACAGACAGACACACACACAGACGTTACGCTAAAAATGATTTTTTCGTATTCTAGAGATCTTGAAACGTGTAGATCCGTCGAAAACTCGAGTTGCGATTTTAGACATGATTCCAATACTTTCCCTATACATTACCATGTATTGCAGGGAAAGTAAAAATTTAACTTTATTTGAAACTTTCTGTAATCGTAAGTAATATATATATCTACGATGGACGATTCAGGAAATAAAGGTTGTTTCAGGACTTTCCGGGACACCTTGTATAATCACAAATACATGTTTGAATAAACTGATTTTTACCTTCCCTGCAATATATGGTAATGTATAGGGAAAGTATTGGAATCATGTCGAAAATCGCAACTCGAGTGTTCGACGGATCTATACGTTTCGAGACCTCTAGAATACGAAAAAACGTCTGTGTGTGTGTCTGTCTGTGCAGATTTTGTATCCACTCTAACTAAAAAACTAATTGACCGAATTTCATAAAATTTGGTAGGTAAGTCACTTGTGGGAGAATCTGATTGCTGATTAGTTTTGGGTGCGATTTGGGATAAAAGAACCCGCCTTTCTTTTTCGAAATGGCCGGTAAAAGCTTGTATCCACTCTAGCTGCAAATCTAATAGACCGAATTTCACAAAATTTGGTAGATAAGTCGCTTGTGGATCACCCTGGTGCTGATTAGATTTTGGTATGATTTGAAAAAAATAACCTGCCTTTTTTTGCAAAATGGTCTGCAAAAGTCGACAAAATCTGAAATAAAAAACTACGTATGTTGAAATATATCCATTAAATGCTTGTTTTATACGTAATTTTTAACGAAGAAAGGAATAAGACCAACCCCATTACACTAGGACTAGCCGTTCTCGAGATATTTTCGTTTTTCCTCTACGCCACCTTTGAAAATGAGTCCAGTTACCAAATGAGAACGAAAATTGAATTAAAAGTAAATTAAATTTAATTAAAATAAAGAGAACGTGGATATAAATCTGCAGGGAAAGTCATGTGCTGCCCACATCAGATTTTTATGGTTGCTATCAGTCTGACTTTTATGAATATCTGTCTAAATGATACAGATTTAGCAGTACCAGTTGGATGATTACTGCATGTATCAGTACTAAGGAATAGAAATCCCACAAAACTATGTATTTACGTTTTGCTACAGTAGAATTTCAAGAACTTTTAAATTTTCGAGCCGTGAGTAAGCTTTTTCTTCATTTTAAATACTGAAACTGAAAATTTTTATTTTAAAAATATATTATCACAGCTATCACAGTGTTAATATTTATAACGAAATGCAAGGTTTGTGTTGCCACATAAAATATATCTCGTTTCAAAACATCTTTAGGTCTGCTATTGCCGTTGCTTACTTTGGCTTGACGCTCAACGTCACCAACCTTGGGAAAAACGATTTCTTAAACTTTTTCATGCTCTCCGCCGTGGAACTCCCGGCTTTTCCGCTGGCTCTGGTCCTCATGGAGAAAGTAGGGCGGAGGTGGTCCAACACTGGATTCGTATTACTGACCGGAGTTGCTTGTTTGGTGCCTTCTTTCCTCACAAAAGGTAACATTTTTCTTTTATTTCCTTTCCATGCATAGTATATGTGAAGGGAAAGTATTTTGATGGGGTCGAAAATTGTAGATATTTTATATAATAGATGCGGAATAGGCCTCCAAAACGGTCCAAAGATGTTTCTTAAGGCCGTATCACATTCAACAACTTTTCCGGCAATTTTTCGGACAACCAACTTTTCGAACAATTTTTACGCAGAGTTGGGGGAAAACTCGTGGGAAATAAGGTCAAAAAATTGGGTCAAGTTTATCTCACCGGTATGGAAAAAGTTGTTCATTTGGGACAATTTTTCACCAACCAGCCAATCACAGATGAGTAGCGGAGGAATCACGTGTGTAGAAAGGTTGGCGCAGATTTTACTACATTCTGGTTTGGCGTGAAATCCTCGCGCAAGTTTGAATCTGTGGAGCTCGAACAGATAGAATATAATAACAGATAGAATATATTGATATAATAACCTTGCAGCGCGAAGTATTATTTTAGTTTAGATTTAGAATTTTGTTAAGTATTTATAATATTTCTGTGTCATAAAGATGGAAGTCAATGGAAGTCGTCTCGAACTCGAAAAATAGTGCTCATGCGAGATGGAAATGGAGTTAATTGAATCAATACGTGAAAAATCATTTTTGTGGAATCTTTGAAAAACAACTTGAAGTGTACTTTATACCAGCTGTAGATGGAATATACATTTAAATCTATTTTAAAACATAATTACTCAATAAATATAAATGTAGATAAAATAATTTTTAAACATTTTCTTTAATGAGAAATATTTTAAACGTTACAAATGAGCAAAGAACATATTCGGATATTTAATATAGATACGTATTTGAAAACCTTTAAAATCAAGTATAAAGTGGTAATGAACTTAAATTTGTTTAAGACATGATATTTTAATGACGGCATTCTTGAATTTAAATACTTTTTACGTTTTCTTTTTCTTTGTTTCATTTCAGTCAATATCGGCAATATCGATTTTTAAACTAATTTTGTATCTTAAAATAGAGTGAATATATTTCAACAAATATTTATTTGCTTTTTTATACGGATGTGTGACAAATCCAAATATTTTTTAATGTTCATTCATCTGTTTAAGCTTCTGATATCTAAAGTAATTCATATAAAAAAGATCAAATCAAAAATTTACAATAGATTTTGTCCACATCCTTCTCGGTTTGCTTTGTTTCTTCTTCTTAACAGGAATAATCCTAGCGTAATTATGCCAAGGCATATTTGATTTTTCCTTGCAGCTGATAGCAATTTAGCCATAATTACAAAGTAATAAAGGTTACAAAAGGAAGTACTAAGTAAAAGTCTTGTTTTACTGCCGAAGTTGAAGCGAGAACGCGCTGCCTGCCGAAAAGTACATGTACAAATGTATAGTTGTCGCCAAAAGGCGATAAACATACCGCCTTAGTTTTGTCATTTAGCACAACTTCTTCAAATTGTCAATAATCCTATCGCCAACTTTTTCGCCGAAAAATTGGGGGAAAAGTTGTCTGAAATAGTTGGTTGCTCCAAAAGTTCTTGAATGTGATACGGCCTTTAGGTGGACCTAGAGCTCCTCTATATATTCTTGAGTATATAGAGGAGCCTTAGGTGGACCTAAACCAACGACGTAGACTTCGTGGGCTAGAGACACTTTTGAACTCCCAATCATTTTGCAGTGGGTTCCTCGAACCCTTAATGTTTTTGTGCATATTTAGTGGGGAAAATTTATGCATACATGTATTAATTATTTTTTACTTTTCCTGCAATACATGACAATGTATAGGGAAAGTATTGGAATTATGCCGAAAATCGTAACTCGAATTTTCGACGGATTCACACGTTTCGAGACCTCTAGAATACGAAAAACTATTTTTAGCGTGACGTCTGTGTGAGTGTCTGTCTGTGCAGATTTTGTATCCACTCTAATTCAAAAACTAATGGACCGAATTTCATAAAATTTGGTAGGTAAGTCACTTGTGGGCGAATCTAGTGCTGATTAGTTTTGGGTATGATTTGGGATAAAAGAACCTGCCTTTCTTTGCAAAATGGCTCGCAAAAGCTTGTATTCACTCTAGCTGAAATACTAATGGACCGAATTTCACAAAATTCGCCAGATAAGTCACTTGTGGGACACCCTGGTGCTGATTAGATTTTGGTATGATTCGGAAAAAAATAACCTGCCTTTTTTTTGCAAAATAGCCCGCAAAAATTGCCAAAATCTAAAATAAAAAACTACGTATGCTCAAATATATCCATTAAATGCTTGTTTAATACGTAATTTTTAACGAAGAAAAGAATAAGACCAACCCCATTACACCAGGACTAGCCGTTCTTGAGATATTTTAGTTTTTTCGTGCTTTCTCTACGCCACCTTTGAAAAGAAGTCCAGTTATCAAATGAGAACAAAAATTTAATTAAAAGTGAATTATATTTAATTAAAATAAAGAGAACGTGAATTTAAGTCTGCAGGGAAAGTTATGTTCTGCTCACATCAGATTTCTTTTGTTATTAATTTTTCAAGTTTTTCATTTTTCATTCCCTGTTTACTAGTATATATATAAAGTCGCGTGTATAGACATTTACCCTCTCAGACTGTTTATTGTATTCTGAATACAAGATTTTAACTCAGAAATGATTTAAAGAGAAATTGGATGACATTTTTAACAGGTAAAAATACCTAAAAATAAATTTTACATTCGTTATTTTTATAAAGGTAATTCAGTTGGAAATGTACACAGTACTATCTGTATATTGTATTATAATAATGTTGCGTCTACAAAAGCAAAATAAATGAAATAAATAATTATCTAGAGAAAAAAAAATATTTTTTTGTACTTAACTATAATTTGCTTTATTTTAGCATTTCAGACCTCTTATTGTGACAGATAATCTGACTGATTGAAATACGATTATTTCAAATGATAAACTTCAGAGGCCGATTGAAAGTTTGTAACCAAAAATAAGTGGAAACCACGTTTTACATCATGACACTATAATCCAATAGTGAGTGCTAACTAGAAAGAAATACACATAATTGTTTATTTTTTTTATTTTATTTTATACAATTTACGTGGCAACTACAGATGAAATCCAGTTACAGTAGCCACACAAAAATAAAAAGAACAGAATATAAGATACAAGAATACTAAAAGTCGTATACATGTCAAGCGCATTCAAACAGGCTTTTTTAAAACAGGCAGGAGTCAAATTAAATATATCAATATCAGTACAATAGGTATTATATAGATCAACAAATTTATAGATAGAATAGCATTTAAGGTAGTTGTGTTTAACAGTAGTATTGTGAAACAAAGTTTTTTTCCTTGTATTATTAACAGGTATATGAAATTCCAGACAAGAAAGTAAGATGGGGCAATCAATAGTGTTATTTAAAACTTTATAATAGAACAAAAGGCAGGACCATTTTCTTCTTTTTTTAAGAGACATTAAACTATATTATCGTCTGAGTTCACTCATATGCATATCATAAGGACAATAGCCAGACAATCTGTAATCCATAGTACGTAAAAGTTTATTTTGCACAATTTCTATTCGTTGAGAATGTAGACTGTAAACAGGGTCCCAGATCATTGCACAATATTCTAATATTGGCCTAACAAGGGTATTAAAGATACAAATAAAGTTTAATAGTTATTATGAGCAGTTTTCGAGATATTAGAAATTATATTTTTCTATAGGGATATCTTTGGAAATAATAAGTAATTTTGGATGAATCTATAACAACAAAAATCTTGTGGATTTTCAGCTAGATCTAAGTCAACTCGAATAACTTGAAACACATTCGAATTATGATCACTGGAATATTTAGCTCCCTTCAGCGCGTCTCAGCTGATTTTTATAATTCAATTTTGAAACGAAGGACCGAACGCACAGCTTAACCTAATATTTTTGACTAACTCGAAAACGTATTTAAATTTGAACAATGCTTTTTTTTTTTAATTACGGAACTTATTCTCGAACTCATCTCTGCAAACTTCGTAATTATTTTTCTATTCGAAGGGACTCGACCAAAAAATTGAATAATTCAAGAACGCATTCAACTTCGAATTGTAACCATTTGAATTTTTACCTTTCTCCGTCCTGTTCTTGGAATCTACTTGACAAATTTTCATAACTCTTTTTTTAAACGAAGGGCCTTTGTATCTATTTCCCACGTCGCCTCCAGACTCTCATACGGCGACTATCATTCGACAAACAGAACAGACTCCTCACTGAACACTACCCTATTTCATTCAGTCATCCAAGAGGCTCGGGCCCGACACCATTACAATCTCTCACGTCGGTGTCTTGTCGTCAATGGCAGTCTTCGTAAAGGGCGGTTTGAGTGCAAGCTGCTATCGGCCAATCGTCGAGAAACTGTTCTCGCTGATCTTGGAGCATCCAATGTACCCTGCAAATTCTGCAGAATGTCGACAGTCGTCGTTTGTGGTGCCGCCACTGCATGCTTCCGAATGAGGCGTTCAACGCGTACTGACGTACGTCTGGATGGACCTGTACCAGTGCGACGATTCACATACCCTTCTTCAATCCATCTTCTACAACTCCTTTGCACAGTGGACGCATCTACGATACGCCGGTACGCCCACTCAGCCGTAAGTAGGCATAAAGCGAATCCCCTCGCACGATCGTCCAAATGCTGAAACGGACTTTGGTGTGGTCGGCCAGGAATCTCTTCAACAACATGCGTCTTCTGAAATGAAAAACAGCTCGGAAAACGGGTTTCCGTAGGTGACAGACAGTAACAACTGTTGGCTCATCTGCTGTTTCCATCCCTTTTATCCCGCGTTCTCATCACGTGACCTACTTGCATTTCAGATCGTTTGCATACGTCGGCCAGCTGTGTTTGTCTCGCAATTTGCATAATTATACGGCCAAAGCTTCATGGTGTTGCATTTTCTATGTCGGGTAGTGTATAGTGTTTCTTTCAGGCATACCTCCAGGGGGGCGAAGCTCCCCTGAGACGAGTATTCACCCCCCCCCCCCCAGACATTTTATGTTAACCTAATTTCTATTTATGCGATTTTTTTTTAATTTTAAAACGAAAGACATTTTTCATAAAGTATGTCTATTTACCACGGTGTGCGCTGTTTCAAGTGTCATATCACGCTCTATGTCATTTTGATAAATTGTAATAAGAAACGAACACTGAATACTTAAAACTGTCGTTTGATGAATGAATTTCTCATTCCCATGGTTGCGAAATTTTCGCAGAGGTTTCACCTATAGTTGATTTTCAGTTTCGTCAATTAAACGCCTAATATTTACTTTATTATACACTTTACAGATTATTTTCTAAATGCTTTAAAATTGTTTTCCCTTTTTCAGATATGGCATCATCTGCAATCGCCGCATCGATGTTGGGCAAATTCGGATCAGCTGCTGCTTTCATGGTGATCTACCAGCAGGCTGCAGAACTTTATCCGACACCCGTAAGAGCTTTGGGTATGGGTATTGGATCTGCCGTTTCTTCGATAGCAGTCATCTGCATGCCTTATGTATGCTATTTGGTGAGTTTTAATTTTTATTCTGATTTTCTTTTACACATACTAAACGCTCCGGCCACACAAATAGCTACTGTAAGCCTTCGGGTCAGTTGTGTGGTCTGGGCTTTTCACATACTAAACGCTATTAAAATATTAAAGAGTTCGGGTTGAAAGCCTTTTCAAGCTAAGTTATTTTATTTAGATAAGTAAGAGGTTTCGCTCCCTGTTCTCTCAACCCATGTAACTCGCCAGGGGGGGGGGGGGAGGGGCTTTGCCACTGAGCTCGCTTCCTGAGCTCTTTGGGCCGCTTACCACGTAAGTGTAATACGTACATCCGTTGCCGGCCGCTGACACTTATCTATCCTTGAGCTCGAGAAGCGAGCTCTTTCAACCCGCCCGGCACATATGACTGCCCTCGTACCCTCTGCTCGACCAGGCTCTAACAGAGACTTCTAGAGCCCTACTGCTCTGCAACCCTCGGAGATCGGGGTCTTCGCTCAATAAGGGCCACTGACCGCTGAAGTTCTCTTTGAGAGCGCCTTCGTTTCACCTGCTACGCAGGCATAATATTGCCGCTGGTTGTCCGCTCCTTTGCTAACGCTTTTTAGCCACCGAATTTCGCTTCGCGATCTCTTTCACCCCACCCGCGATGGTAAATATGTAACTGACGTAATATTAATATTTATTTACAACAAAAAGACATTTGTTGTTGTTGTTACTAATACAGGGGCTAGACAAGGTTCATGAAAGACTCAAGAAATCATAGACCAATAAGGGACTCCCGAAAAGATCCCCTTTAGATAACCCCAAACAGTACAAGAGATGAGCGAGGGAGGCCTGTTCAATATTACACTTGGAACCTTGTGTCTACTAACAAATCTGGAAATGGTGGTCTGTAGATTTCTGTCGCTCTCAGAAGTAGCACCGCCTGATATAACTCTACTATACCAATCATGCACAAGAGGGGACCTCGATGTATGAAGATTTGAAATAGAAAAGTTAATGAATTATAGGAGGTCATAGGCGTAGCTCCCTCTTTTGTCAATGCATCGGCAATCCCATTACCACTGAGTCCCACATGGGAAGGAAGCGCGATCCTAATGAGACTTTGTTCAACATGCGTGCCAACAAAAATTATTTGGCGTGTGAAACTCCACCCGACTTTTTAATGCATTAATATTTCATATTGTTTATTTATTTTTTTTTTAAATTTCGAATTAGTTTTTTAGTTATTTTATGTTTTAGCTGGATTTACAACGATTTTCAGCGATATTCACGCAAATCGATTCCTCAGCGACCTAAAATATTATCACATAGTTTCCATCTTCACACTATCGGAAAAATAGCAAAATTATCTTTCAAACAGAGTTTGAACGGAATCTGCACGATTAATAGACAAATTTTAATGAATTAAATATATATATACTTTTCGTACGTTTTAAACCTCTCTGACTTTCATATTACGAAATGAAAGATGGACGTGACATCCAACGTTTATCATTTAACAGCTCGCTCCTAAATATATCACAGACTACTTCAGAAAAAAATAATTTCATAAACTCATCCGTTCATTAATTATAACTTTTTAACTGAGCCACGTCTTCAATTTTTGAATGAACCTAGCGTTTCCCCATTACGGAGAGGACCATTTCCGGAGCTGTTCTATCTACTGAGGTCACTCGCACGCGTGGGGGGGGATTTTTTTCTACTTACCGAGCTCACACCCTACGCACGGGGGAACTGGCTGAACTCAGAAAGTCACTGAAGTTTCGGTGGGGTGATTCTGAGAATAGGCCCCCACTCGTTTTTCAAAGTACGATCCAGCGCGAAGCTTGCGCGATTTTGTGGGTTACAATTTTATTTCGGCTACTTCGCGAATCTGGTAGCCCTCGCACGGACATCCAATCAGCGCTCGCGCCGTTTTATTCTTTGGATTCTGCATTTTAATAGGCAGTAGTAATTTTAATTAGCGTTATTTCTGGAACTTCTGTTTCTGAAATCTTACTCCATTGTTTTTCCGAAGTGTTTTTTCTTGAACTGCTTGTGTGAAGTGTTTTCTCTTGAAGTGTTAATTGTTAGAAGTGTTAATTGGTGAAGATTGTTAATTTTCAGTACTTTTTTGTTGATTGCAGACTGAGTTTCTAAATGGCATCTGGTAAGCCGCAAATGGATTCGAGCGAATGTTGTAAAAAACGTGTTCGAATGGATGTTGAAAATGAGGCCAGCTTGAAATTTTTTTATTTGTTGGAAGCTAAAGGTAAGAAAGCAGTGATTGATTGGTGTGTGTTAAAGGGATTAATTAGTGATAGGTTTGAATGTCCTAAGTGTGGAGATGCAATGAAATTGTGTGAAAGAGTAAAAGCGATTGATGGTTTTGAATGGAGGTGTAGAAAGAGATCGGGTGATGATAAGCATGAAGTATGTAGGAGTGTGAGAAGGGGCACATGGTTTGATAAAAGTAAATTAAGTATAACTGAAATTTTAATTTTAACTTTAATGTGGTTTTTTAATATTGAATGTAAGGTTGTGATGGCTGAGTTGAATGTCACGGCAAATACTGTTACTGATTGGAAACAGTTTTGCCGTGACATTTGTCGGTATGCTTTGTTTAAAAATAAAAGTAAGATTGGGGGAATGATGTGATTGTGGAGATAGATGAGAGTAAGTTTGGGAAAAATAAGTATGGAAGAGGAAAGCCGGTAGAGGGACAATGGGTGTTTGGGGGGGTTGAAAGGGGAACGAATAGATGTTTTTTTGCGAAGGTGTCTAACAGGTCGAGTAAATGTTTGCTGAATGTGATTGAGAAGTATGTTGAGAAGGGGACATTGATTATATCGGACTGTTGGAAGGCGTATGATTGTCTTAATAATGAAGGCTTCATGCACCTTAAAGTAAACCACAGCTACCATTTCAAAGACCCCGAGACAGGAGCGCATACCAATTCCATTGAAGGAACTTGGGCTGCAATCAAGAGAAAAGTAAAAGGCAGAAAGGTAAAAAAACATTTTAATTCGTATTTATATGAATACATGTGGAAGCGCAGCCAGGAGCATTCTATTGGGGAGAAAGCTTGGAACGAATATTTGAAAGCCGTCGTTTCCATCTTTCCTCCCCATAGAAATGATGCCGATGCCGAAAAGAAAAGTGATTTTGAACATATCTCTGATTCGGAGGATGACGAGGAATGAGGTTAGTTTTTTATTTGTTAATCCCGTGTTTTGAAATTGTCTTGTATTTTTCCGTGTTTTTGAAATGGGTTTCTTAAGAACTTTTTTCTAAGTTCCGTTTTTTATTAAATTTAGTTAAAGTACAAACTTTTTTCTAAGTTTCGTTTTTATTAAATTTAGTTAAAGTACAAACTTTTTTCTAAGTTTCGTTTTTATTAAATTTAGTTAAAGTACAAACGTTTTTCTAAGTTTCGTTTTTAATTAAATTTAATTTCGTTTATCTTAAATTTAGTTATTAAAAATTCCAGTTTATAAAACTCTAGAATAAGACGTCACTATTGTAGGAGGAGCCTATTTTAAAACACGGGAATATACGTCACTTCAGTTGGGAGGAGTCAATTTCAAAACACGGCCAACGCGCCAACTTGGCGCAATTTTGTACTTAGAAAAAAAACGAGTGGGGGCCTATTTTCAGAATTTACCTTTCGGTGTATGTTGCATTTTAAACACCGGGTACATTTTCTTCAAATTGCTATATATACAATACATGCAATAACCTCCTCCAAGTTTCCGTTCGCCCAGACCAAAAGTCCTGATATAAACACTTGCTGTTTATGCAATGGGAGTGCGATCCTAACTTTGAGAACACCTCTTTTATAGGAGTTCTGAGTATGAAAGGCTCCTTAGCATAGTAACTGCATTCAAATGTAATTATGCTCAGAAAACCTTTTCAACAGACGTCATTAGTATTTTTTCCCAAATGTATTATTATTTTTCTTATTTCTAGGGAATTTATAATAAAGCCATTCCATTTCTAATCATTGGAGCTCTTTGCGTATCGGCGGGATTGGTTGCACCCCTTGTTCCGGAGACACTCAACAAGAAACTACCTCAGACAATTCAAGATTCAGAAGAATTTGGAATAGGAAAGTTATGCTTTTCGTGCTGCAGGTAACTTTCCTTTCCTAGATTATTATATGAGTTATCTCTCTAACATCTTGGCGTACCATTGGACATATTTCCACTGTAACGCTCTTATTGGGCCAACATTGGGAAGATATTGACATCAGAATATCACGCCAATATTAGGAAGATATTGACTTCAGAATATCACGCCAATATTGGGACGATATTGGTGGCATAATATCACGCCAATATTGGGAAGAGATTGGTATCAGAATATCACGCCAATATTGGCGTTACATTGAAAATATTTTAAATTTAACGTTAACATTTGGGATATATTGGCAGCCAATATTGACAAATTGTCCACTTTTTCATATTGGCATGCTACTAGGGCAACGCCATAAAGGTTTTCTGCATCATTAAAAGAATTCTTGTAGTCAAATATAAGATTTTATCAGTGAAGACCCGGTATAGCGTTCGTGCCCTATAATAATCGATTTTACCAACTGCGAAGTACATACACTAAATATCAGGGCTGTTTTATCCATTAGGTTAGAAAACCGCTGTGCTTAGGGCTTACGAAAATAGTTCCCCTGATAAAATGGCCACTGAAAGTTTCTATGCCTATGCACATTTATTGCACAAGAAAAAAAATGGTCTCTAAAAAGTAATGTGGTTAGAGCCTCACGGTACCGAGTAGTTTGCTCTGATGCCAAATATTTCACGGGAGGTGTATAATCAGTGGTGTACTGTAGAGTCAATATTATGAATCAAAAACCGAACTACAGTAAAAAAAGCTCTTAGTTTTACGAAATTATTTTATTTTTGAGATTTTGAGGAAAATTTACGCTTAAAAACATCCGGAATGTGCTTGTCAGTTTTAGAAAATCCCTGGTGGTTTGTGTACGAAGTGTCGATGCGATAACGTTGATATAAATAAATGCATTACTATAACACTTTGATTAGAACGAATTACTCGACGTTACTCGGGTCGCAACTAAGTGCTGCTTAAATAGAACACATACCTATAATTCCACTCAATTTCCAAATCGCCTGTTTTGAACCAAAATCATTTCCTCCTTTTGTTTTATTCCAAATCCTTTAGTTTCAATGCATGTATATTCGCGAAACTATTTGCAGGCATGTGCACAAACATCCGCTTTCCCCTTAGCAAAGCTCAGTAAACCGGAGAAAGGAAAAAGAAAATTTCTATTATTAAAGGGAACTTAAATTAATTAAATACACAATAGAATGCGAATAGCATATATATCCATATTTTTGCCAAACTATAGAATTATGCTAATCTTCCATTTTCGGATGCAGCGAAATAAAAAATAAAGCATACATATTTCGTCGTATTTAAAAATAAATTTGAAGGAATTACAGGTTAGGGTCAAAGATCGTTAGAAAAAGCACGTTCTTCGATCTTTCCGATGATATCAAAATAGAAACTCTGTGATAATATTTTCGATCGCTAAGGTACCGATTTGTGTGAATATCGCTCAAAATCCTGCCTCAACTTAAAATAACTAAAAAGCTAACTTGAATTTAAAAAAAAAAAGAAAGAAAAAACTCTGATTTTCCGCTACAGACAACGCATCACACATACAGACAAAAATCTTCTTTTATTATGATAGATTGTGTAAAAACTAGAAATACGAGTAGATAGAATTTCTGTAATAAGCAAGATAAGTTAGTTCTTCGATATTTATAATTTTAATAACGATGAACTAATTTAAAAGTGTAATCCTTAACTGATCCACAAGAAGCGTTACACAAAATTATGAATCCCAAAATGCTAGAATTAAATAATAGTAGAATAAATTATGTATATATATTTATATATAATTTATAGTAGATTAAATTAATTGTAATTGATTTAATTTTAAATTTTAGTAGTTTTAAAATTATTTAAAGTGGTACTATTATGCAGGACGAGTTAAATGCATACCAATGTAAATGGAAAATTTATTATTTTCAATTTAAATTGTTTTTATATAATTTTACACTTTAAAGCGGATATTGATAAATATAAACTAAAGACTATAAAAATAAGCATCTTAAGGGGAAAAAAACACCTACCAGAGTATTTTTTGTCCCACACGCACAATTCCTAGTTATGCTACTGCCCATAAATTACAATGCACTTCTGTAATTTTATCCATCGATATCACATTTCAAAAGCAAGATGATAATTATTCATTTATAGATAAGTATAGAATTTCTATATTTTCCCGTACCAAGTATTGTAATAGGGTCGAAAATTTCAGTATTTCATAGATTTACACGTTTCGAACACACTAGAATATATGATTATATCATATATTCTAGGGTGAATCATATCTTTTATGTGTGACATAATCAACTGTTGGTAGCGCGATATCTCTGTGTGTTTCTGTTCCACGTTTTTATTCATTGCATCTCAAAAAGTGTGGGATGGATTTTTACAAAATTGGGCAATTTGCTGGATTACGAGGTAATATGGTGCTGATTAGATTTTGGTTCGCACCGAAAGAGAGAGTGCGTATCTTCTATAGACATTATCCTCGAAAATCTAATGGCATCTCATTGGGATTTCAAATGGCATCGAATTTGCAATTTTTAAACAATTCCTGATTTTTTTGAGGAATGATTTAAAAATCCCCCCCCCCATATAATTTGTTTTGTTCATGAAAAAATACATAAAAAGAGCCAGCTTTCTAATAAACATGTTTGAAGGGTACAAGAGAAAAAATATCAGGGTCCATCAAAAGTGAAAAAACAATTATTATTACCAGTGTGTAACTACCATGTGAGTATATCATAATGTCAAATATTTCTGAGCATAAACGATTAGTGTTGGAGTCCGAGAACCATTTTGTTTAAATTTAAGCGTTGTATGAAAGAACGACCAGGGTTTCACTAGAGCCATGAGGTAATGATCAGATTTGTAGGTAACACAGCATGAGATCATATGGGCACTCTGTCATATGGTCCTGTGAAATTTTCAAGACCTAAATTCTATGGTTCTGACATTCTGTTTGCTGCGAGTCTCTGAACTTTTATTTTTCTCTTCTAAAAAAACTGCCTTATGTGACTCTGATCTCTTATCCCCCGTGCCCTTCATTTCTTCTTTTATTTCACATTTTTTAATTTATCTAACTTAGTAGGAGAAAAGGGCCAGTTCAATTTTTTCGATCCATTCTACAATCTAAACAGCATCAAACAGGAATAATTCTCTTTACTGCCAATTTTCAGGAGTTTTTAAGCTAGAGTAGGTGAATATAAACTTCTATACAAACACACATATCATGCTAAAAATAGGTGATTTGTGTTCTAAAATGCGAGTTTTCGATATTATCAAGATACTTTCCTTATACATGGGCAGTGATGAGTTGTTGTTGTTGAGAGCCAGAGCGTCCGACCTACCACAGGGCAGTGATGAGTGTAACCACAGAATAATAGTCTGTGAGTGTAACCATTGACATCTTATATATGAGGCAGTGATGTTGTCTGTCATCAAAAGAGCTAAGATTTGATTCACAGCCAGGACAGTTACTTTTAAATTAGAATATGCTTAATCAACGATATAGTTTATATTTTTAGAAGGGAACAAATGACCAGTGACTTCACCAAACAAAAGTGTTCACAGATGCAAATGAAGGGGTGTAATAAGGTGCAACGGAAAATAAAATTCATACTTCCCAATTCTCCGAATACCATTTTCCCGATCTTCACTTTCCTTATGATGGACTTTTAAACTCCTAAATCTAAATTTTGTAAAATTAAATAATTTTAAAGTTTAAAATTTCGGAATTTGTAGTTAGTCCAAGACATATTTCTGGATGTTTAAAAAATTTAGGAAAAGTTATTTCTATGTGTGAAAATTAATATTTATAATTTTTATTATGTAAGAATTCACTACACATTTATGAAACATTTTGCTATAGAACTTCATGCCAACTTCCAGACTTAAGTTTAAACCTTTATATTTTTGCAATATATCCTCTGGAATCATGTGTGTACTCTCAGGAGGATACAAGAATAAGTCCAAATTTCCGGAAAACTAACCCATTTATTTACAAGAATGTGTGGCGATTTGGCTCGCCGTGGTCCCGAACCAGGGACCTGATGCATTGTAGACCGACATTATAACCACTGAGCAAAAGCTAGCTCCTCCTCTGTTCTTATAATTCGGGTTTGGCTCGTGTGGCATCTTTGATAGATGTCTTTGCTGCCGCACACTCCCCTCGCTGATGAGGAGGCCTAGAGGCGTGTCGCCTCGGCGTGACGTCAGGGCCGGGAGGCGTGTTGCCTCGGCGTGACGGACAGTTGTGGTCAACCAGGAAGGGAGTGTCAAGGCTTCTGACTCCTTGTGGTGCTGCCATCTCGTGCTGAGAGGCGAAGTCGTTGGAGAAGGTTGCGTCTTTCAAACGTCCAGTCATCATTGTGGCGATTGTGCGTCGCCGTGGTCCCGAACCAGGGACCTGATGCATTGCAGACCGACATTATAACCACTGAGCAAAAGCTAGCTCCTCCTCTGTTCTTATAATTCGGGTTTGGCTCGTGTGGCATCTTTGATAGATGTCTTTGCTGCCGCAAATGTAAACAAGAAGAATATACAGCAAACAGCCATGATAACTGTCTCACAAGATCACTAAATAACTGTCTGGAACATCAAAACAGCAATTAAATGCTCCACTAATTTAACAAAACATTGACCTATCTCGCAATTCAATTTAGTTCATATCACATCAACTCCTCTCCAGAGCAATGACTCCTTTTATATACTCTTTGTAGGAACTTCTAGTAGGGGGCTGGAATACTCTGAATATCTAGCAGAATATCCATTATATCAAGAAAGTTCTCTAACCTTCAAAAAATTGCCAAATTGGGATTAAATCGCCAAATCTGGCAACTCCTGCTATGAGTATTCAAATATGGCAACTTTGCATTGACATAATGGGAATGGCTGCCTGTCAAGGTGTTTCTCCCTTCTGGTTCTTAAAAGAACCTCCAGTAAAGGCATTTATACATGTTCGTAACAATATACCTATTAATATACCTTTCATTTTACAACAGTTCAAAAATACTCCCCTAGTTATTCTCAAAATCATCACTAGATGAATATTTCTATTTTTCTTTTTGTTTCATTAGTAATAAAATCGGGATTTAAGTACATATTTTAAATGTATGATTAAAGTGTATATTTGTGTGTTAAAAATGTGCTTTTAAATGCCCAAAATTATTGCTTATAATTTGGAAGACCTGCTATTTGTATATGAATACCCATAAAATATATACTTTTGGGGTAGCAAATTACAAAAATGTCACTAAATGGAAGTGTCCTCTATTCGGGAGTGTCCGTTAAGGAGGTTTTATTGGAAAAGTTTTAAAAATTAACTGTACACATTAATGTCTACTGCATTCAATTAATACTAAAAAAGATTAGGTGAATTATGACTTTCAATGCCACCACCTAGGCTATGGCTACTGCAAATGATTAATGGTAGGAATTCTTATTCACTGAGAGAGAGATTTTTGAATTTTATTTACTAATAATTATATTCTATATATATAATATATTTACACTCATATATATTTAATAAATTTTTTTCAAACAGCAGTGAAGATTCAAAAGATGATGAAGATGAAGCACATGAAGATCCACCTATTGTTTAGAAGTTTTGTATTATTTACTATTCTCAAAAAAGTTCTATATTTGATTTTAAGTGAAACATTTTTTTTTGGATTCCATTTTGAAATTTCTACATGGATATGAGTTGAAACATTGAGTGCACTTGTTCGCTCATAAATGTATTTATATAATCATCAAATGAAGCATTAGTTTCAAGAATGTAACTAAAAAGTTTTTGTTACATGGGATATTTTTGTCATAATATATGTATGTATATATATATATATATATATTTTATTTTTACATAATTCTTAATATTACATATTTAAAATATATATATATATATATATATATATATATATATATATATATATATATATATATATATATATATATATATATATATATATATATATATATATATATGAGAGAGAGAGAGTAATTTTTTCATATAAACCATATTTTAAGTAACAATTTTTTATTTATATTAAGTTTAAACTTAATTGCAAAAGAGACGATTTATATACTTTTATGGACAATTTTGTTTCAATAGTTTTATTTGATAAATCAATTCCAAATACATTTTGATGTACTATATCCAAGCCCTGATAAAGAGGAATCACTACTTACAATTTATAATCATATTTCACAGGGCTGGAGTGAGAGAGGGGGTTTTAGGTATTGCATGTAACTGTCATTTTAGTTTATTACATTTATCATCCAATTAAATGTGTCACATTAAGTTTTATGGATTGCAATGATGGTTTGATATTCATTTTATTGCAGATAAATGACTTTATTTGTAATACTGATATTAATTTGGTTTATAAAAAAATTGATAGCAGCTTATACAAAAAATCAACATGGTTCATAACAAAGTTTTCAGATAGTATACATGACGAAATTACAGATCCACAGATAAAAACAAAATTGTAGAGGCATGAACAAAATCCAGGAAAAGTTCATAAAATATTATTCTGTGGAAAAAAAATATCTACTATAATGTTTAATTAATTACATTTAAAAATTAAATACTTTAAATTTTGATTCCTTAAACTAATTTTAATTTATTCTTTTGAAACACTGTAGTTTAATTTCAAGCACTGATGCTCAGGTACAGAAATAAATTAACGGTTGGGTATTACTGTTTCAGTACATCTTTAATCTTTTTTTTTTATCTCTAAATTTCATTGGTCTCTTTTTCTTGCATTTTGATAAAGGTAACCTTATATATTTTAAAATATCAGTGGACATGCTTAAATATGTTTCACAACTTTTAACACAATTTTTCGTTGGTAAATATTGCATGAAGTATTTAATTAAATGTATTTTTTGTTGTGATATGCACTTTATTTACTTGTTTGTGATTTTAAAGCATTTTTTGTACATTTTTCCACATTGCTTTTAATTGCAAACATATTTTATTAATATGTTATATTTTTTCCTATGGAAAATATATTGTACATAAAAGATTCTATAATTGATGTTATGTTTTAATTTAGATATAAGTAAATTATTATAAGAGTATTTGTGGGTTTGAATAATTTTAGCTATTGTGTTTGTATTTTACAATTTTGTTTATGCAAGCCTATTTATGTGACATAAGAATTACTTACAAATATTTGCTTACTGATTATTCAATTTACATTTTCTTATCTTTTCAGATTTATTATTGCAAAATTTTTAATGTTATATTTTTCCTACATAAAATTATTCTGTATATATGATTAAGTTATGTTTCGTTTTTAATAGATATATCACATTACAAAGGAATTTTGTTAATAGAATATTTGTATATAGTGGAATATTTGTATATAAGTTTTAGTAACTACATTCAGCATTTGTATTTTATAATTTAATGTATATTGCTTACAGAAACCTTTTTATAAGTGTACTTTAATGTCAAGCGAAATCTAGATGTAAATATTCACTTGCAGGTTTATTATTTTTAATAAAGTTTTTATGAAGTACATGATATTTAGTATTTGTGAATACAAAGAATTCTTCTGAATTAATTTAACGTATACTAAGGAACAGCAAGATATTAAGAAAAGCTGTCTGTCATGTTTGGTGTCCCAAATTTGGCATTCTTGGAAGCTATTATGGTACAATCACAAACCTGGTGATTTTTGGGAAATGTTGCAAAGTTAGAGATAATCCAATATCTCTGAAAATTAAATTTAATTATCTGAGGGAGTTTTTGCTGTTCATGGGACAGGTACATTTTGTTAGAAAATTCTATAGAATTTGCTTTTTGTTGGGGGTTTGTAAGGCAATATCATTTAAGAGGTTTGAAAAGTAATTTTGTTCTATTAGGGGCTTTATATCATGTTTTATTATGGGGTCACATAATATTGATAGGAAGAGGTGTATGGTCTGTATGTCTCATAGACTTTCATACTGCGGGTGGGAGGATGGGAGGAAATCATTTATAAAACTTTATGCCCCCCCCATCATATAATGGGTTTAACATCTAGAAACTAGCATTTGTCAACACAGGAAAATGCTTCACATATGGAAGTATTGCCTCCTATGATTTTAACTATATCAGAATTTTTAATTCATTTTACATTTTTAAATCAATAAAAATTTCAAAATGAAAAGGGAATCGGACAAGAAATGTGTATCATATTGAACAAAATAATCCACTTTAGTTAGAAAATTATTTTTTACAAATTTAAATATACAAGGACAGACAGTTTGACAGAATCTGTAAACTTCGTGGTTCCCTAAAATACTAAAAATGCTTGTAAAAGAAATATTTCAATTTACATATGTAAACTTAAAATGTTCACTCTTTGAGGATTCTATTTTACATCAGGGGTTGGAAACCTTTTTCAATCAAAACAATAAAGAAAAAAAGTTAAAAATTGAGAACCAAAAGATATATTACACATTATTGTAATGTAACATTTCAAAATGCAGAAAATCAATGATTTATATTAAGATAGTTTTCATAACAACCTTTATATTTACTATTTATATTGACAATTTATTGTTTTCTGAAAAAAATCCTTTTGGTAAAAAAACAGAGCAGCCACCTCAGTCAAAGCAAGATAAGTCTCTGCAGGAGGGTACTGTTAGCAAGATGCAGTATATCAACTAGAGCCATAAGCAGCTTTGAGGATTAGAAAAACCTAATATGTAAGCTTGAGAGTGCCAATTAAAACCCAAAACACTTACAAATAAATCAGAAAATTGATGACAAAAATTGTAATTTCGGTGAAAATATTTAGCTAAGAATAATTTACTATCACAGTAAAAAAAAAAAAAAATTATTTCTTCTTCTTCTAATATTGACCAATTATCATAAAACCTTTCAAGAACTCAATTTATATAATACATAACATTTAAAAATAATATAAAGTTCTGGCTGGCATTTTCACTTTATAAATTAGGTTACTGATTTTCAAATTTGGTTTAGTGGTTTACTAATAATCTTAAATTTTTAGAGTAGGCTCTGCTAAACTGCATAAAAAGTTTGTGTATTAATTATTTGGTACAGAATGTAATTCAAAAATATCTTTTATTTGTTAGGAAAGGAAAAACATGTTTGAAATAATACAGTACAGTGAAAAAAAAATTGGACCAAAACTAATCGATGCAGAACACTAAATTTCTGGTCAACAGGACAAGATATTTTTTTTTAAATTCTAACACTGTTACTGGTTAAATTGTACACTTTCACCATACAGTTTACATATGTCAATGCCATCTGAGTAAAGCATTATACAGGGTGTTGCTTTGATTGACCTTGCTTTTCAAGCTTCAGCAATTGATTTTTAGGCACATGCTTCCGATATGAAAGTTTGTCAAAATTGAATGCAAAATTCTTTCATATATTTTCCCCCTGTGGATGGTACTTTTATAAAACTAGAGGGCTGCGATTTTTATAAGGTCCCATGAGCAAAAACGTTCAATTAGAAAAAGTTACATTGTGCAGTAACTAGACTAAATAAGAAAAAAAAAGTGCAATTATCTGCAATATTTGGAGAATTATTGCTCATAAAAATCAAGAATTTTCCTCTTAGAAATCCAAGGTCAGCTGCTAACAAAATAAGTTTTATGCAAAATCAGGTTTCAATTTGCAGTCAGTCCCTGCAGTATGAGTCGGAAATGAAAGAAAAATCTATTCAATTTCTAGCCTATTTGGGTAATTTTCTATTTTTTTTTTGTAAAGATCTTCATGAATATTGAAGATAATTGTTCCAGGATTTTTACTTTTGACTGTACTGTGCAGCTTTTCTAACTGAACATTTTTGCTTAAAAAACCGTACAAAAATTCTACATTTTATTGTAACAAACTTTCAAACTGGAAGTATGTGTCTAGAACCAATTGAAGCTTGAAAAGTGAGGTCAACTATACTGAAACACCATGTAAAAAACTCACTAATGCAGTTATGATTCAAAAGTCAATGTTCTAACCAATCAATTATGGGCTTGTGGATAGTGAATGAGAATAATGGGTCACAAAAAACATGCATACATAAAATGTTTTTAATGATTTTATTAGAACACTGATCTGGAATTAACATAAAATTTCTATTTACAAGTGATCAATGATACATATTTAGTCATATATATATATATACTAGCAGCATACCCGTTCTTCGTACGGAGTATATAATATAAAGAAACTTGAAATTCATAATCATGCCCAAATTCTTATAGTATACTAAATGACATGTTTAATCAAAATATTCTGTTAAAATATTTAATATAATGCTCCTAAAAAGAAGTTTAAGAATCTCTGTTCTCGCTATATAAAATTATCTTCATGGACATATCTGAAGAATAAACATCTTGGACCCCTTATGTAAGCAAATATAAAAAAAAAATATGGAATTGAATCAATATATGCAAAATAAAAGCGTTAAAATTGTATGGGACCCGTACTAATTATATACGCGAATATTAGAAAATATAACCTGTATTAGTAGATTACATGTATAAATTGAAAATACCAATAAACCCGTAATCTTTAAATCTGAAGACAGTCATTTATTCCAATATATGTCAAAATTAAAGTGCTAAAATTATATGGGAAGATATACACGTACTACTTATAATGTCCGATTATTAGAAGACGATTACCCGTTTTGCAATATGAGTCACAAATGTTTTTTGGTAAAATACAACAGACGACGTAATGAATTGAATATATAATTAATCCCCTTAATCTTCATACCAGAAGACTGTACTTGATTCCAATATATATGCCAATATACCTGTACTACTTATATTCTCGTAGGTTAGAAGATATACCCGTGCATTCCTAGAAGATTACTCGTACAACGTACAATATGCGTGTGTCAGCAATTTTTGCCGCAATAAAACAATGGCGTAATAACTTAAAAATATCAATAATCCCTGAATCAATAATTCCGGAAAATATCAATAATAATAATGTTTAAACCTGAAGAGTATAATTGATATTATCCAGTCCAAAATGAAATGGCAATGAAATTTATTTTATATACATATCTTCATTATTCAAATCGGAAAGGATTTAATAAAAATCGTCTGCCGCATAAACACATTGGATTTAAATCCGTTGCTAACGACATGATATCATTTGCTTCAAATAAATTGGTAGAAAAAATATCGTCTAAATAGTTATATTTCTATGGAACATTTGGCGACATTTTAAAAAATCGCCAAATTTATCGCCAAGTGGGACTGTAGAACTGACAGTTCCACTTTGCGACAAATTGACGAAATATCATCACAATACTATCCCCTAACAAAAAACAATTAATATCATTTATGTAGCGCAATTTTATCAATTTCAAGATATTTTTATAGATTTGAAAACATTTTTATCAATTTGGTGACATTTTAAAAATTCGCTAAATGTATTACTAAGTAGGATGGTTGGTCTGACAGATAAATGCTAACCAAACATCATTTCAGTACCCTCTTCTAACAAAACAAAAAAAAAAATCATTGATATGTAGAAGACCCAAGCCACACGACCAACCCGAAGGTTTATGGCAGCTGTTTGTGTGTCGTTTATATCAATTTGGCGACATTTCCGTCAATTTGGCAAAGTTTAAGAAAAGTTGTCAAATTAGCGATATCCCTCCAAATTCGTAGCTTTGAATTTGCAGATCTGAATGAAACATTCTTATCCCGTTTCAATATACTAAATGAAAACACTACAATTGTATTAGAAGATATACCCGCTCTACTCTTTTTCTGTTTCAACAATCGGCTATATGAATTTATTGGCTAAACACAATATATGAGTTTAGTAGCTAAATACGATATAAGCTTGAAAACTCTTTGCCAAAATAAATGAAATTGATGTACGCAGTCAGCAATTAATATAATTAAAAGAAAAATCAAACCGTCCATTCATAAGATATACTTTTATATCCATTTATTCATTTATTTATTATTTAAATCGAAAAAAAATAATAAAAACATTAACAAACACATTTAATTTAATCCGTTATTCGTACGGGGTGTATAATTTAAAGAAACTTATAGTTCGCAATCATGTGCAAATTCTGTTAAAATATTAAATTTATTGCTCCTAAAGAGAAGTATAAGAATATATGTTCTCACTATGCAAAATTATCTTCACGATCAGATCTGAAGAATAAAACATCCTGCCCCCTTTTGTAAGCAAATTTACAGAAGAAAAAATAGGAATTGAATGAATATATGCAACCCCGTACTAATTATATTGTCGCAGATCAGAAAATATGCCAATGTGTTAGTAGAAGATTACCCGTATTACAATATGCGTCTCAAAAATATTTGCCAAAATAAAAGAGATGATGTAATAAATTGAAAACATCACTAATATCCGTACTCTTTATACCAGAAGGTCGTAATTGATTCCAATATATGCCAATATATATCAAAACATATGTCAATATACCTGTACTACTTATATTCTCGTAGATTAAAAGATATACACGTGTATTTGTAGAAGATTCGTACAACATACAATATATGAGTTTAAACAATTTTTGTCATAATAAAATAATTGCATAATAACTTGAAAATATCAATAATCCTTGAATCAATAATCCCCGAAAATATAAATAATAATAATTTTTAAACAGAGCTTTTTCACCTGACGTCACATCGCCAAGCTACCACCAGGGCCGATCCTAGCAGGTGTGCAGCGCGTGCACCGCACGCGGGCGGCCAAAACAAGGGGCGGCCGTAGGCCGCATATAGTTCTATCAATCAAGCAAAATTTTTTAAAACTTATAATAAGTCGAATAAATATGCTGAATTTTAAATAGTTATTGAAAAATCAAAATAAGTCACATAGTTTAAGAAAAATAGAATGCTAGTGCACAGTGTGTTGGTCCATTGTCCATTAATGTCTACTCTTTACACACATCCTTCATTTGATAGCAAAATTCGTGGCGGAGCCGGCAATACGGCATAGAAAAGGATACCAAATTTTAAATTTCTATCTAAAAAAATAACCATTTAAAATATCCATAAATTAAAATATCCATTTAAAATCAAAAAATCATCCATATCGTTCCACCAATCCATAAATATAATAATTTCAAATACATCCCCACAATTCAATCATTTAAATTATTTAAAATATCCATTTAAAATATCATAAATATAATAATTTCGCCCGATGTATAAAACACTTATGCTAGGCTCTTAATTGATTTAAAACCAAAAGTGCGGTCTCCATGGAGACGGGGAAGAAACTACTGCGGATGGGGGGGGGGGGGGGGGGGGAATGCCGTTGAAGAACTGAGCCGATCGCCGAGAAATTTAAAATCATGACGTCTTTAAAATTGTTGATCCTGAAGGCAATTTTCATTATTTCTGGACCAGATTAGACTTGTAAGAATGCCAGATATTTCAGCTTTCTAAAAATGTAAATTATTAGTCGAAATTATGAGTACTTTTCACTATGCGAGAATTTAAAAAACAAAAATCGTTTCTTTGAGCCAAAAGTGACTTTTGTTTTAAAATCTTTAAAAAATATTAGGAATCGAAATTGAGAGTTGAAATTGATATATTTTTACTCGCAATTGTCTGCTCTTTCCGGTGGTGTGATTTGTTTTTTTTCTACGATGTCCGGATCGTGGAGAAAAAAGGGCAAAAAACGGTCGAAATCGCATAAAACATTAAATAACAAAAAAAAATTAAAATTTTAAAAATCGGTTTTCACGTGGCCCCTTCCCCCCCCCCCCCCCCCGGGTCTCCGATTGCCAAATTTCGTAGCTCTCCGACGCGCCGTCGCTGAACGTATAGTGTATAAGACAGACACACAGACATTGCCTTTTATTATTTAAGATAAGTGCTGCGTGGGAAATCCCACACGCCCGGTTTGGGGGCTATAAATACTTAGTATGTTCATGAAACATAAAGTTAAAGGCTGTCGTGATCGTATAGGTTTAATCTGAAAATTAAAAAGTAATTAAAAGGTTTGGAAATGAGGACACCGATTAGATTTAAAATAACAATAACAAGTTTATTTACACAATTTAACATTAAAATATGAAAAGATTTGAGCTTAAAAGTTGCTCCCTTAAAATATTAACACATCGTAAATCATTAACCACTAACTCTACCGTATTCTTACTCACAATTCTCAAGTATTAAAAATAGTCACACACTTCAAAAGGTTATCTTTTCTTTAAATTACAGAGTATTATTTAGCACCAAAATACATATTTCAAGAGTCTGACTTGTGGCTTTTAAAACAGCGCATTTGGCTTGGGGCCACAATGCAAGATCATTAATCCCTTCAGGTAGCGATAATTAAAAGAGAGGAGAGAGAGAAAATCAACTTAGAGTAATGCATGAATCCAAAGGCCTACCTTCTGTTCTGAGTCTAGCAAGAGCTCGAGTGCGATGACATGACGAAGACCGGCGAAACATCATCTCGCTCCGGCAACGATTATACAACCTCACTCTATCAGCTCGTAAAAGGCACTCTCTAACTTTCAAACCAAAAAATTGTCTCTCTCGAAAAATCTTCTAAGTCGATTTCTCCTCCCTCTTACATTTTCATTCGCTTCAAGGATTAAGCCCCTTTAATATTATTAGAAGGTGTAATGTTACTGTTTTACCAGTGGCTAGGCCATGACAAGGGGCTTGGTCAGAAGCCCCTGAATTATCGGTGCTGCTGGTCAAGATCCCAAGCTCCGGCGGGACACCTGGGTCCGGGTGCGCCCCTTACCACCCGTGGAACGTTCCTCCATCTTGGATGCGCCTCCCGCTGGCATGCCGTCGGAATCCACTGACCGTTTCCTTTGCAGGTGGCCAGAGGGGAACCTTATACATATTTGTAACAGGACTAGGGACCATCCCTTGCAGGTCGCCTTCCTCTCCAATATTTCGCAATGTTAAATATTTTTGGAAAACACTATGTGACAATGATTACGAGGGCAGTGATGAACCAATTTCAAATCCGTTCCAGCAATTCAAGACTGCTTTCTATTTTGCAATTCTTGATCACGCGATTTCTTCGGTAAATGAAAGATTTACCTTATTATCTGAGTGCCATTCAATATTCTGCTTTCTGTGCGAGTTTCACAACATTTCTAATGATGATCTCATGAAAGCCTGCATGGACTTAGATATTAAGTTACAGGTACAGGAGGAAGGAAGTATTGTGAAAGATATAGACGGTATACAACTCTTTAATGAAATAACTTCATTCAAAGATATTTTTCCAGGTAAAAAACAGCCAATTGAGATATTAGAAATTATAGTCAAAAATGATCTCATTCCCTGTTTTCCAAATTTTGCTCTAGCAATAAGAATTTTTTTAACCTTACCTGTTTCTGTGGCTTCAGGTGAAAGAAGTTTCAGTAAATTAAAAATTATTAAAAATTACTTGAGAAATAATATGACACAAGAAAGGCTTTCAAATTTGGCCATCATCTCTATTGAATCCGAAATCTCTGAAAAAATTGATTTCACCGAAATTATTGACAAATTTGCTTCTCAGAAAGTCAGAAAAGTTATTTTATAGTTAATTATTAGGTAGTATTTGTAGAAGGACTGATTTATATACTTTTCGTTTCACGAGATTTATGCTTTAGTACTTTTTTTTATTAGATTATATTTTCTGAGTAAATACTGTTGTTTTGCATTTCTAATTATAAAATGTCAATTTTTATTTCAAAGGTAATATTTTTGTTTGTTCATTATTTTGTTAAAGTATTTTGTCGCTATTATAACCTATTAGCTGGCCAAGAAATAAAGTTTTGCACTTCAAATTTTATTTGCATTTTTATTAATGTTTTACTTTTTACTTTTATACAGGTAGATGAGTTTATAACGTCAACGTTAAGTATTATAGTCAAAATATGAAAAATTCTCTAGAGGGGCGGCACATTAGATCTTTGCACGCGGGCGGCCGACACCCTAGGATCGGCCCTGGCTACCACCTAGCAACCGTTGCTGGTGGTCAAATATTGCTGGCTTTGCGTTTGAGTCAATTGTAGATATACTGCCGTGTATAGTGTTACAAAATTTTATATTTGTCATTATGCCTACCGCTTGTGGTGTTTTCAAATGCGGAAATCGTCCTGATCGAGACAGCAAATCTTTTTTTAGACTCCCTGCTGTATTAATTAGAGGAAATGAGTCAAAAAGACGTCTTAGTGAAGAGCGCCGGGATACGTTTTGGTGTGAATTTTTTTTAAAAAAGTCGTTTTATTAAAACTATATCCGGCCGATATCATATATAATCATAATTTCTTTAAGATAAAGTAATTGAATTTGATAATGGCGATTTGTGCCGTAATTAATTGTATCATTTTTTTCATTCCCTAGAATAATTGAAAATAAAGGGAATAAAATCAAGGACTTGTCTGTTAAAAGAAGCAAAGAATGGCCTTTAAGAATCAACAGAAAAGATTGGAATACTGAAAATTTGAAGCACAGGAAAGTTTGCAGTGAACCCCCCCCCCCCCCCCCCACACACACACTTTTCAAGACTTTTTAATGTTATGCGTATTTTTCATTTAAAATAACCCTGGCATAAGCAAATGTTAAACAGTTGCCCCCCCCCCCCCCCCCACATACACTTTTCAAGACTTTTTAATGCTATGCGTATTTTTCATTTAAAATAACCCTAGCATAAGCAAATGTTAAACAGTTGCCCCCCCACACACACACTTTTCAAGACTTTTTAATGTTATACGTATTTTTCATTTAAAATAACCCTGGCATAAGCAAATGTTAAACAGTTGCCCCCCCCCCCCCCCACACACACTTTTCAAGACTTTTTAATGTTATGCGTATTTTTCATTTAAAATAACCCTGACATAAGCAAATGTTAAGCAGTTGCCCCCCCCCCCCCCCACACACACACACACTTTTCAAGACATTTTAATGCTATGCGTATTTTACATTTAAAATAACCCTGGCATAAGCAAATGTTAAACAGTTGCCCCCCCCCCCCCCACACACACACACATACTTTTCAAGACTTTCCAATATTGTCTTAGCTCTTTATGAGGTGTAAGCATATGAAAATCCAACTCACAATTTGGATTCGCATTACATTACATTTTCGCAAATATAAAACATTTTAAAATTATTAATATCATGACAAATAAAGAATATCGAGCTTTAGCTCGATCATCCATATCCTGAAAATATTTAGATGACATAATTATTACTTAAAGTTTAAATTAATATTTTTGAAGCAACAGTACAACGTGTATAGCAATGGCCTATCTATGAGTTGTTTGACCACCAGCAACCGTTGCTAAGGCTCGTTACTAAGAGAGTGCCACGTGGTTGAAACAGCTCTAAGAAAAATCAAATCGTTCTTTTCTAAAATATATTTTTATATCCATTTATTTATTATTCAAATCGAAAAAATAATTATTAAAATTAACAGACAGATTTAATTTAATTGCGTTTCTGAGTAACATGATATAAGATAGAATCTTATAACATGTTAAATATGTCATGTCTTATAACATAAACTGCGAAATTAAATAACGATTTTGATTTCTCTATACTTCTCATTGTTCCGTAAAAGCTTGTTTTAAATCAACCATGAACCATGGAGATAGATTTCCCCTTTAAATCATGTTTCAAACAATACATGTTTTCAGAAAGTGACTAATTAACGCAAACAATCTCCCATCAAACTCAGAGATTAAATTTTAATTCACTTTCAAACGATTTTCAAGCTTTTCGTTTGGATAAACCACGGAGTTAGGGAGTAGAACTCCTAGGAAAAAGTTCCGTTTTTCATTAATATCTCGACAACCCCAGGTCTTAGAAACTCGAAACTTGGACAAAATTTATGGGGGGATATTTCAAGGCTATCCACCAAATTTCATTAAATTCGGTTCAGCCGTTTTTCCGTGATGATGAGACAAACGAAAATTTCGTTTTTTACTAATATCTCGAGAACCACTGGTCGTAAAAACTCAAAACACGGATATAATTTTAAGTAGGGCTATTTCTGGGCTACCTACAAAATTTCATCGAATTCGGTTCAGCCGTTCTCCCGTGATGATGGGACAAACAGACAGACAGACAGACAGACAAATTTTCATTTTTATTTATATAGATATATAATAAAAAAAATGATAAAACATTAAAAGATTAAAAGGTTCGAGATAAAAATCATATAAATGAAATACGCAATGCAGCATTTTCCTTATTATACGAAATATAATAAAATAAGATAGAAATAGGATACAAATGAAATAAAAAATGGATGGGAAAGCTAATGGGCAATATGCTAAAAAAGCCTAAGGGGGGTTATGACCCCTTAAATCCCCGCTTACAGCATGCTGCTAGGCCGCGGCACACTCCTGGCATGGCCACAATTCCCTTAGCACTTCTCCAATGTATGTACTTCGAATGAATAGACCTTGATTTTTCAAAGGAGTAAAGAAGAAATGATACCTAATTCCTATAGAATGTTGTTAGAATTCAAAGACAATATAAGAAGAATTCATCCTTCCCCCTCATTATTATAAACAGTCATAAACCATACCATGTTTCACATTCCCATATCAAATCATTCGAACATTCTGTTTCTTCTTTCACCATGAGTGAAAGTAGTTGTCATAAAATCGTGATCCAAATCTCTATTTTTTTTTGTTGCCATATCGTTATTACAAACTTCCATGATGTTATGTACTTGTGAATATTTGTTTTTGTAATGATCATTTAGTCGACGCTTTAAAAAGGCCTTAGGATATTTTTTATACTATGTATATATATCTATCTATATATATATATATTATAGTCTTGGTCTATAGTTACTTATATGTAACAGATATACTAGAGATGGGTTTTTTTGTACTTACCATAATTTGCGGTTAAAAATTTCAATTTATATATATTATATATGTATAAATACAGACACCTATAGCCGGGGCACGGTAGCCCTATGGTTAGCGAGCAGGAATTGCACTCTGTAGGGCCGAGTTCGATTCCCTCCGCTGCCAAAACTGCCGCTGTGTTCACACGGAGTAAGATCACATTAAACATGTGGGTCCGTAAGTCTTTCTGAGAGGTTGGTGGTAGGGGAAGGAGGGTACGGTCCCTGTGGATGCCTCCCCCACTGGGTTCCGGTCTAAATTGATTGGCTCTTCCTGGCCATCCAAACAGTTACCTTACACCTTTCTGGTAGATCGGATGGTCTGGGTCTCAACAACAACACACCTATAGCCAAAATAAATATTTTTATAGATATTATAAATTAATATGAATGAATACACTTTAATAGAATTTCTATATGCACAAAATAATAATAATAATGTATATCAATTATATGTATGCATAATATAACTGGTTTTATAATTAATTTTTTTTACCAACTGTAGAACTTATTTTGTCTTTAAAAGTATCAGATTAAAAAATCAAATACAAAATGTTTACCATATTATTTCCACAAAGCTTTTAAAATTAATATTTTAGTTATAAATGCTAACATAATTATATAGTTAGTTGTGAAAATAATTTAATAATCTTGAATCTGCAGGAGAAAAAACCCAGTTGGATATTAATGTTGAACTTAGAGTTCTCCAAAATTGATTCAGTTATGTTATATATAGAAAAAGGTTTTTCAGTAGTTGGTTAAATTTTTATAAACAGATCAGAATTAAGAGTTATGTCATTCCCCATTGTTTATAGTATGAAGAATTCAGCAATTTAAATTTACATGTTAACAATTTGCATATTGAAAAAAAAATGTAATCACTCTAAAAAACAAAACATTGTTAATGAAATATAAAACTAATTGCTTAAAAAAATATTTTTGGGGTTTCTTTTAAAAATAATTAAAATGATAAAATATAAAAAACATTGAAAAAATAAAACAATTTTTTAAAATTTATTTATTTGTTTCTTTGAAAATAAAAATAAAAAAATGAAATAATTTTTTTTCTCTGATTCTTTGTAATAAATTCATCTATTACCTTATCAAAATAGATTTTTTGATGTAAATAACATCTATAACTTGCTGAAATTGCCAATGCCTGCGCCAATGCTGCCAAAGGGGGATCAAACTGTTTTGGATAGGGTATGTCAAATACCTGTCTTTTTCAGAGATTTTTTTGTTGGGGATTGATGCTGTCCTACCAGTAAGCAAAAGGTTAATGATGGTTGGTAAAAAAATCAAACAGTGTTAAAATGCTTTTCTTAACTAATAGATTACAGAAGTAAAAGTATTATAGAAACTGTTTTAAGATAAAAAAAATTTAACACAGCATTAATGGTTGAAACTAATATTTTACAAATAGAAATAAATTTTATAAGAAATAAAAGAAAGTTAAAAGAAATAAAATTTTGCAGAATTATTCTAAATGTTAGCAAAATTGAAAGAACAGTGATCTTAAAATAAAAAAACTCCCATCGGATAATGAAGTTTATAAAATACTAGAAAATGTAACTGGCATTCTCTGGGAGTTAAAGCAGCATAGTTATAAAAATAACAAAATAAATAAATTTTATTCATATAAATACGTGAAAATTGTATGCAATCCATGTATATAGACACAACAGGCTTGATACGCACCCCCACCCCAAATCATAAAACCGAAATCCATCACTTGTGAAGACTTTACTGTCTATGTTAACAAACACAATTTAAATCTTAATTTCAACAATTTCAGTATAGACCAATTTATATATTGCCCATATCTTCCGCAAACAACATAATTTTTATATTTCAAAAGTATATAAATATTAAATAAGTGCTCACTTCCTACAGTTACAGATAACACCAAACTCAATTTCCAAATCACCTGTTTTGAACTAAAATCATTCTCAGCTATAAATAAATCAGCTATAAATAAAATTTCCAAATCTCAATCACACATCAGGATGTCATGCATGAATGGACACCCAATTCCCCGATGCATGAGCAAAGCTTCAGTAGATAGAAAAAGCTCAGGAAGGGTTCGCTCGGAAGTGAGAAAACATGTAGTTGATTAAAAAATCTTATGAGATCGCTCAGCTAAAAAATTTATAATTAATCAATGGTTTTGATGAAATTATTTTTTCTGGAGTAATCTGTGATATAGTTAGGGGATGCTATTAAATTATAAACATAGGTAGAACATTCATTTTTTTTATATTGCAATAAAAAACATTTTCGTGTTTCACAAATTTCATATTTACGATCAAAACAGAAAACATGTCTTTTGTGATATACTAAATTATTCTAAACACACCAGAATTTGTTTTCTTTAACTATTACTTAAACCTATGCAACTAATAGTTTAAAATATTGGAAATCCTTTAAAGATGTAAATTTTTGATAATATAATGACAAGATCAGTTTTAAAAAATGAGCAACAAGAAATGAACATGAAAAACTTTTATTGCATAAATGTTTGATACAGGTATATATAATCATGAAACAAAATACAATTAAATGAGAAAATTTAAAATGCAAAAATTATACTGAGATTAAAAATGTGCAACCCAAAATGCAAATCCTACTATCAAAATAGTTATATATATATTTATTTGTATACTATTTATATAATATATATATATATTATTTATATGCTATACATGCATTTATATCTTGTAATCTCTATGAATATTGCATATACAAAAGTGATTCAGATATTAAAATCATTACACAAATTTGAAAAGTGCATGTATTTTTCAAAACTTAAAAAGATCATAGTTTTGTAATAGCAAGCACTTTTATGTGAAGGGATCAATGTGAATCGAAAATCAGAGGAACCTATAATCTTATTTTTTACAAAGAGTTTCAAATTTAGGCAAAAAGAAATTTTATCACAGGACATGTACTCTTGTCAGTAGAGTATTTCAAAAACAACAAGAATAAAATATTTATTTAGTTTCTCATTCATGTACATTTGTTATATTAAAAGAGATAAAATAATAGCATGGAATAATGAATTAAAAATAATGTGTCTTTTAAAAAAGAAATTAAAAGGAAATATATAATGTTTACCAAAAATGCATGTCAAGAGTATTTAAGAAAAATTGATAAGTTTATGTTCTGGAAAAATTGCTAGGTGTCATTAAACATATCCTATACCTTTATGAGACAATAATGGGAATTGCCCATGTGAACGGGGTCTAGAATGGAACCCAGAAAATGCCTCCCCACCTAATGTTTCATGGCCGGAAAATACCGACTTGCATGTGAATGGGGCTTATTAGGTTTAAAGTGATTTTGGACTGGATGTTTTCAACAAATCTTTTCGACTGTGTGTATTCATTAAATATTTTAATTGTTCCATCAATTAACAACAATTTATAGATGATTTATTAATCATTTATTATACACAGTGATCAAGCCTGATTGATCGGTAATTCATTAAATCTAATACCTGGTAACGAATGCTTTTAGGTTGTTTGTCCTTCATGAGTAACATACTACTAGCCCATGATGGAATTTTTCCAGGTCAACTTTAAAATATTTCGTCGAATGTCATTTAACACTTAAATTATCAATTATTTAACCTGATTCAAAGAATAGTTTTATTTATATTGCACCCATCATGTTTAAAATATTATGTTTAACTGCATGATTCTGGTAGACTAAAAGAATACTTAATAATACACATACAGATTGTTCTGGACTATTAAGTGGTGAAAAACCACATCATCTAATTTCAACTTATTTTGCAATTATTTGTTGATAATTTATAAATATAAATTGTAAATAGATTTTCTTCATCAGGAAAAACAAATATATAAGAAATAACCATAAACCTAAAAAAATCATAGAACAAGAAATAATTATACAATAACCATAAGACACAATAGAAAAAGCATAAGAAAAACTACTGAATAACCATAAGAAATAATTATAAAAAAACACCAAAGACTTGGGGTTTTTCACCAGTATGAATTAAAATATGATTGTTTAAACTGCTGAGAGCTTTAAATCTATTACCACAAAAGGTACATAAATAGGGTCGATCAGGTAAATGCACTTGCATATGAGCTTGCAAATTTGAACTAATGTTAGATGCATATGGACATATGTTGCAGTTGTAGCGCAAAGGAGGAAATTCACTTTTGTGATGCCACATTCGATGTTTTAATAATGTAGAGCTCGAAGAAAACCATTTTTGACATGTTTTGCAGAAGTTCCCTGAAATAAAAATATATGAAGTTTAAACTGAGAAGTTTCCTCTGAAAAGTTATTTTTATTAAGTAACTAGCTGCCTTCGGCGACCAGCCTGTTCGCTACCCTTGAAAATTCTGACCATGGCGAAATCGCTGGCGCCATAATCACGTGGAGTTAACAAAGTTTGTTTCAGTTTAATGACGTTACAACTAATAATGAAATTTTAAGATGAAAAATAATGTTCTAAAGGGGATTCTTGAAAATTGATTTGTAAAGTGAATTTATTCTAATGTTTGTGAACTGTGAGATTCTGAGGATTTCTGTACCTGTAACCCTAACCCTAGGAAAGGGATCCCTTTGATGTGTACTCACAGCTGGGATCAGCTGCTCCTATGTTTTTTATAGAGGTATGCTCCTCTATTTTTTGTTTTACATAAATGAAATTGTATCCGTTTGTCTGCATTTTTAGTGTTGCATCGCAAATGACATGAAAGCATTTTTGAGACTGATGATGTTGAATGTGAATTTAGTATTTAAGAAATAACGATGCTGCTCAGTGAAAAAAAGCTTTTTTTTTAAAGATTGTCCCCACCACCACCTGATGCATAAATGCACCACGACAATCTCCATAACTTTCTTTTATTTATTTTTGTAATTCTTCAGTGTTTTAGTTTTTTAATTGTGGTCCCAACCACCACCCACCACAATTCAATCCACCATAATTCAATAATTTAAATTTTATAATGACCATATACTAAGCTCTTAATTCCGTCATTTAAAATATGACGTTTATTATCATAAGTGGTTAATCCCATTTTAATTTGCTTAACAGTATAAATCTGATGGTCTTTACTTGCAATTTTAAATTGTTCAACTCTATTATATCTTCGCCTTGTTAGACAGATATAGTAATCTTGATGAGAGATTAATTTTTTCACAGCATTCTTATTAACACCTTTAGCAGTTATCTTTTTAGAAAATGAAGTTTTGTATACGCAAAGTGTTAATTAAATTTTAAGATGAAAAATAATGTATTCCAAAAACAAAAACATTCATTATTTAAGTCTGTATATATTAAAAGCTTTTTTGTTTTTAATAAAAACACGAAACAAAATTATAAACAATCATAATACCAATAGTCCACTGTTAAATAAACTCTAAACTGAATAGAATGTTTGCAAATTAAACAAAAATCTAAATACAATACTAGAATAGAAGTTGAAAACAGCCCCTGTTTAAATAAGAACAATACACTATAAACACAATAAATAAAATACACTATAAACGTGTAAATACACTTAATACGTAATATTATAAAAAGAGAAAGAGAAGTTTATGGTCTTGAACAATAATGAAGTAAAATAAATTTTTATCTTGATACGGATAAATCGCTCCAACTGCTAACACAACGAAGTGAAAGGCTTGGGTTGAGTTGTAAAAAAAATGACTTTTTAAAAAAAATTAATAAATGCATTTCAAGCAAATTGAAATTTAAAATGAAAAGTAATTTATTTCCAAAATAATAATTTATTCCAATAAAATGAATGAATAATTTATTCAAATAAAATGGATGGTTTGTTTTAATGACGTACTTTCATTATTTGCCAGGCACAAATATTGAATATTCCATTCAATTTCACTATGAGCTCGCCCACCTCCCCTCCACCATAGAAACACTGTGTGTCTGCGCACGCATATAGGAGAAAAATCGATCCCTTCTTTTGCGGTTTGGCCAAGAAATTGAAAATCATTACTTCCTTAAAATCCAGATCGTGCGGCTACTTTTTCTTATTTTTCGACCAGATTGGGCTTGTAAGAAAGCCTGATCTTTGAGTTATCTAAATATGTAAATTATTAGTCGAAATTGTCGGTACTTTTCCCGACGTGAGGATTTAAAAACTAAAGTTCGTTTTTTTGAGCAGAAAGTGACTTTTGTTGTAATATCTTTAAAAAATATTTAAATTTGTCCCTGAGATTTGAAATTGATATATTTTTACTCGCAATTGTCTGCTCTTTCTGGTCGTCTGATTTGTTTTTTTCTATGACATCTGGATGGTGGAGGAAAAAGGGGAAAAAATAGTCGAAATCTCAAAACATTAAATAACAAAAAAAAAATAATAATTCAAATTTTAAAAATCGGTTTTCATGTGTCACCTTCCCACCCCTCCGATTGCCAAATTTCGTAGCTCTGCTATGCGCGGTTGCTGAGTCTATAGTGTATAAGACAGATATTTATTAAATAGATATATTTTCAGAGTTTTACTGTGAAAATATATATCTTAATAAAACTATCAAGTTGTCAAGTAAAATAAACATAAAGCATTAATAAGAAATGTTAGCATATTTTAATGGCATCCTTAATCAATTTAAAATATACTGGTAGCAAAGTTTAATGATCAGGCTATATTGGACTGAATATATAGAAAATTATTTAATATTGAAGCTTTATTTATTAGTGTTAAAGATTAAGCATACTAAATTAATATAAAATCTTTGTATAAATACAGTATAAAATAAAATTTAAAGTTAACTAGTTTTGAAAGCAAAAACAGCCTTTTTCTTCAGAACAAGCAAGAAGAGCAAAATAACTTATTCACGCAAGTTCAGATGCCGAACATCGGCATATGAACTTGTTTGAATAAGTGAAATTGCTCTTTTTTTGTTTGTCCTGAAGAAGACAGCTGTTTTTGTCTGAAACTCGTGAATTTGATTTCATGCTATATTTGTGCAATTATATTAATTTAATTTTTTTACAGCAGTTTTTGAATGTATTTTTATTACTTATTCATTTATTATTAAGCATACTTTGAAATCATACCCAGTATTTTCAGTAAAATCAAAACAAAATTGATAGACAAAATGAAAATAATCAGTTTAAAATTTTGTAATCAATGCATTGTTTTAGTTGTGAGAATTAGAAATTATTAATAAAAAATAAATTATTTAGATAAGCAATGAAATTCAAAATTAATTGATTTTTCCTAATCTGTTTGGAATGATTAAAAATCAATATCAATAATCTGCTTCAAGAAAGAATAAAATCTACCAAAGCTTACCAAAAAATTTTAGAAATTTATAAAGCTCAAATGACGTATAAATTACTAAAAACTTAATTTGGCATAAAACTTCTGTTTTATTTTGTGTTCCTTTGTTCAGGATATAACATTTGTTGACAGCTTGCATAACATTTTTTAAATGACACTATCTGCTTTCTCAAATAAATTAAAAATAGTCTAAACATTTTACAGAGACCTAAAACATCAGAATTCTTGAATGTGTGAATAACATGTTTCATTCAATTTATATTTATGAATAAATAGATATAAATAGATAAGTTATTGGTGAAAAAATAATTACAGAAAAAATATGTTTAAAATCTTTTTAATTGAGTAGATGTGTTAAACAAGACTAAAAATAGAAGTTTGGAAAAGGAAATAATATACACAAAATTTGGATGGAAAATGGAGATGAATGAAACACAATATAGCATATGAAGTATTTTATTTGGATACAATTGAAATTTTTACAAACTAAAACATGAGAATTTTTCAGTTCGTGTTTATAACAATTTTCTTTTTTGAGCAAACATTATGAAAAGATATTTTTTAAGGCTCAAAGAAAGAGATAGTTATAACTGTAAAGCAGGAACAACACAATTTTGGATGTTTTTTTATGATAAACTATACATTATTTGTTCTATTAATGGATATGAAATGCAGCATAAAGATGGGTTGGTAAAACTGGAACACAGAAAGTTTTTAAATATATAAAATTTATTTGTGTGTGCTATGAATGAAATGTTATTTGTAATTTCAAATGTTTCTCTCTACAACATAATTAAAAGCTAAGGGAACATTGCATTAATTTGAATAGAAAGTCATCAGTAGAGAGATGGGTAAATTGCTGAAGTTTACATAGAAATTATACATTTTAGTTTTGCTAACAAATAACAAACTCCTTTATGATAAATTTCCAGGGTTCCCACTAATTTCTCATAGGAAAAAAAACGGGATTTTTAGGAGCATTAGGTGGACATTTTGCCACCATCTAATTTGGAATACAGATATTGATACTGAAAATAAAATTATGTTCTATAAATCAATCATATGCCCAATCTTATATGCTAAACCCAGCTTGATAAAGCAAAGACTAAGTAAAATATAATTTTATGAATGATAAGAACAGCTAAATATTTAAGTGAAGACCAAAGGTTTTAAAATTAAAATTGTAAGATTCAAAATTAAAAAAGATGCACTTAAATTCTTTGAAAAGTTTAGAACATGCTGCATGTGTTAATCTAACCTGCCTGACTATAATTATAGACAAAATAGATTCAGAGAGAATCAGAGTGATTTTATATCTTAATGATTAAATCAAATGTAAATTTATTTCTAATTTGACAACCAGAGCCTCAAAAGAGTTCCAGAGCTACTGAGAGTAGCTCTGGATCTTGTATATAAAACTATGCGTATCCCAAAATTTCCAATAAAGCTAAAATTTAATCTCAAATCTTTAAAAATTCAATTTAATTGTTAGGCCCAAATTTTGTATAAAATATCAACTAATGTCAAAGATGCATATATTAATGTCATACTGGAGATGAAATGAATCTGTGATGAAATTAATTGACTGTATATTTTGAAGTTTTTTGCTACACAGTTTTTTAACCTGTATTCAGTTCATCATAAGTTTTTAGTAATAAAATTTAGAAATTTTATCTAACGAAATCAATGTACTATACATTAAAAGTTTTCTAAAGTTTCGCATCACATTTAGCTCTTCTAAATACCGAAAACTATAGTTAACTTATTTTCAAAACTGCCAAATAAAATTTTTTTAATTTTGATTTTGTGACCAAAAATCAATAAAAATTTAGTATTTTGAGTTTTTTAGACTCATACAGGATGTAGTCTAAGTATTAGAGTTACATATAATGATGCAACAAATAATGTGCAAGAACAAGATATTTTCCACATACATTTTCTGATATTATTTGATCCATAGTTTTCTTAATTAAATTGTCTACAAAATTAAGGAGTTTTTCAGAACTTCATATGAAAATTAAATACAATTTTATGGGCTCTTAAAACTGATTTTTAAAATTAAGGATTGTTAAACATTGTAAATATTTTATAAGCAAACTTTGTTCTTATTATTTAATAGAAAAAGTGGGTGATAAAAGAACTATATGTAAGATGAGTAAATCATAGAAATATTCGGACTGTAGAGTGAAATTTTATTTTCAAAATTACAATGCTATTAATAAAAAAGCATATTCAACATGTAATAATAGCATTCTAATAAACAGTATAACAAAGATATTTTTACTTTTTAGTAAGTGGCAACTATCAAGTGGAAATATGTTGAGTTAGAAGTGGTCAATTTCTGTCTTGCTCATGGGTGGCCAAAATATGCGGTGCGGCCCAGCTATTACCAGTGAAATATTTTTAAAGATCCAACAGTTTATCGTATCATAAAAACACAGTCAAACTATTGCATTTACGTTTGCTTTTTAGATTACTGAAAGTACCATTTTAATTTTACTTTTTATTCTAAACACAAACTTTACTTTTTGTTCTAAATACAAGTTTGTTAAAACAGTGGATTCTAGCCTACAAATGATCCAAAGTTGTGAAATACATCTGTCTTGTGCAATGTGTTGTAGGATTGTTACCCTTTATTTAGATGTTAAATAAAGGGTAGCATAGAAGATTTATAAAGAGGACAAGAGACCAGATAAATAAAAAATTGCAGCTTTAGTTTAATGGTCTTTAGGTTTTAAATAGGTGAGCTTTATAAGTATTTAGCGAGAATTTATGAAATATGTTGAACAAATATTCTGATTATGTTTAGATTAGTCAAACCACTGAATGCTGAATAAATTTTTTAATCAAACAGGTAGCATCCCCATCGCTACAGTAGATTTGAGAAAAACTGGTTATATCAATTATTTCAGACATATTGACAGAATGATAAATGATTTTTCATAATTAGTACTATCGTTATGGTCTAGATTAAAGTTTGGCACAAAAAGTAGTTTTGGCTTGTGAAAAAAATATTTCCCTCTAGTGATGACAATGCAAAAAGTATGTAGTAAAATAACAAGGATAATGTGAAAAAAATCATAAAAAATGAGAATGAATCAATAACTACAAGAATATATACTTTTTTCACTTTATCTCTGATTGCGGACCAAAAATAATTTTAATATTCTAATTGGTTAAATACTGCCTATCAAAATTTTAATATTAATATAATTTATATATTTATTTTGTTGATACTAGAAACTTAAAATAACTTTTCTCTATTTAAACAATAACTGGTATGATGTCAATGAAATATCACATCCATTCAATTATAATACTAAATACATTTACAGGGATACAACAAATCAACATAAAAATAATTTTATGCATTTTAAGCAAATACATCTCTAATGTAGCATAGCTATATTTGTAATTGAAATTCTATGAAATTTTTTAGTCAATGTTTGAAAATTAATGGAGGTTCAAATTTTATATGTAACGTATTTGAAATTTCTTATGACCTATAATTTACAGAAAGATCATAAATATGAAAATATTTTCTATAATTAATAAATTTGAAAATAAGCTCTGAAACAATTTTTAAACATATTATTAAAATCAGAGTGCATAGGTATTTTTTAGTTTTGTACTGGCTCTTAAAATATGCATGTAGCCATAAGCAATAGTAGACACATTAGTAAGCTGTAGTATAACCCCATAAAATATGCATAAAAATTAGAATATTTCTTTTATAAAAGAATTTTTTTACATGAATCTTAGGATTTAATTTTTTATCAATATGTTTGCTAACAATGCAGATATTTTTGACATCATTAAGTAATAACAAGTTTGCACTAACAATAAGCCAATTGCACAAATAGATAATTTGTCATAAATGGAATACATATTACAAAATTATATAGGTATAATATAAAAATACAATTGAATAATTACTGCAGGATATTAACAGGAGTTTTAAAAACATTTACACTCCTTAAATACTTCACTTCTTTAAATTTGAATTCTAATAGTTCAGCATCTTTTAGTCGAAATCCAAATTTTAGCAATGAAATATCAAAACACATTAATTATAACCACATATTAAAAAATATGTATTTAAGAGGTCATTTACCTTCCTGCCGAGTATTTCAGTTTTCCAAGTTAAGAGGGCATTTTCCCCTTGTCACGTGTTCTAATTTTAATCTATGGAATAGTGTTAAAGCTCTGCCTTTAAGTTTTAGAATCCCCCTTCCCTGTATTGTTTTCTGAAAAACATAGATATTAAAATAGGAAGGTTTATGTTTCTTTCAAAATTTAATAAACTAATTAGAACTATTTTTACATTGATACAAAATATGTGAAAAGTTCATTATAACCGATAGATCACTGTATCCCGCGTTCATTATAATGGAGTTTGACTGTAGTTATATAAAAGTTATGCATGTTGAAATAACGGTAAGGCAATAAATTTAAAGGATGAAATGCTTTCGATTAAAAAATAATTGATTAATATTTTAATAACAGGTGTTCACAAAGGAATATACTGTGGGGGAATGAAAGTTATGTTTGTCTATAAACAACTTTAAATTAAATATGGATGGAAATGGATGCTCCTGAATTCATAATACTGTATGGGACTTAAATTATGCTTCACTGTTATGCATTAATACCTGTTTGACACATAAACAATATTACTTTTCATTGCCAATAATGCAAAATTGAGTGATATTTGTCGATTTCAGTTACTTTTAAATTGCTAATGCAGTAGTAATAGTATCCACACCCACATCTGGGGATATTACGGGGGAGGGAGGCAAAGCCCTAACAAACATTATCTGGTAAAATTATAAACCAAAATAGAGAGTTAAACCTGGATGATGACAAAGTAGATGCTAAAGAATGTAAATTACATTGCTAATGCAGAAAATTTCGACAATATAGATTCAAATTATTGGAATTATCAGAATAGGCACAGCAATTCCCCAAAATCGTAAATTTCTGCATATAATCTGAGTAGCAGACATAACAAGACTTGTCTTGGGATCCAAAGCATCTCGTTATAACCAAGTTTGATTGTGCTTCTACAACTAATTTATGTAACTTTTAAATCAAAATGAACTTCTTTTTTCAAAATCTATATTAGGTAAAAAATACAGCAGAAAAAGAAATCTGAAAACTAAACATGCTACAGCCTTAACCCTGTTTTGTAGGTTAACATGCAAAACTTAAACAGGAGCCAGGCCTGAAAATAGTCTCTTAACCCATTTTTCTTCAACATGAGATTTTCCTCATAGGTTAACATGGGAAAGCTGAAATACATGGCATGCATTTAAAGGCTTCCTTAAATTGGACAAACGCTTAAAAGAGGGTGAAGAGAAAACTATGTAATATGCATTATTACTATTACCTAAAATCATGTCAATGCACAAGTATTATTATTATTACCAAAACCAAATAAAAATAATAACTCCCAGCTGCATTCATGACATATAGTGAAAGTTTTGCATCTGTTCACCATTATGAATTAATATGTGGTTATTCAAGCTATTCAAAGCCTTGAATCTGTTACTACAAATTTTACATTGCAGCGGTCGGCTGGGATCATGAACAATACCATGATTTCTGATATTAGTCAATTCATTTGTTGAATATGGGCATTGGTCACAGTTATACTTAAAATTTGGAAATTCATTCTTATGGTGCCAAATTCTGTGTTTAGACAATGTTGGTCGTGTAGAAAACCATTTTCCACAAGTCTTGCATGCAAAACCACCATAACCTAGGATGAAAATGTCATTAAAAAACAAAGTTTATTTTAATAAATACAAAATATACACTACATTATTTTAACAGAAAAAAATTTCAGTGATAAATGGCATCACAAACACATATACATGAGAAAAAACATTGATTTGGCATAAAGTTTCAAAAATACAAAAGGGATTAATTTGCAAGATAAATTATAAGTTTAAATTATGCATTTCTGTCTTTGTGCTTTTTATGTTCTTTATTTTTACACACACACACAATGATAAAAATTTATCAAGAAATATCGAAATTAGGATATAGAGATAGACACCAGCAAAACTTTTGATACTTTATTAATCCTTTGCAAAATTCATAAACAAAATTAGAGGATACTGCTTTAAACAATTTAATGGAAAAAAAAAATACTGTAATTATTTTAATATAATAAAAAAATTTCTAATGTCAGACACAACATATTTAAATAATACTGACAATTAATATTAACAGTAGTTGTAATATTGTAACAAAGTGATAATATATACATTGTAGAATTCTATTTGTTAAAGAAAGAGAAAAGGCAAATACAAAAACTTTACTCAACTGTTGTAAAGAAATATGTATTTCATAGTGACATAAAACAAAAATTAATGATATCAACTGGTTTTGAAGAAACTTAAACATGAAGAAAAGAAAAACAGAGCAGCTACACAAGCAAAGGCAAAAAACAGATGATTTTCCATTAATTTGCTGGTGAAACTGCTCTGTTTTTGTCTTACTGAAAGAAGCTTGTTTTGGTTTTTACAACAAATAAGTATCATTAATTTCTATTTGATAATGTTTTATTAAATAAACAGAAAAGCATATGATTGCTTACAATTTTATAATTATTGTATGGAAAACAAGAAACGCTTTTAGCTGATGTTTGAAGTAAGACAAAATATTTATTCAATTCAAATTGTATACTTACATTTATTTTATAAATTTTGTCAAAGCTCTAATCATTGATCTCTTTCACATTTATTTATTGCAAAAGTACTTGTTTACCTACTTTAATTAACAACTTAATTCGAGTTTTGTGATACTAATTGAAAGTTTTGTTTATTCAATTATAATTTTATATTTACATCAATAAAAAGTATGTTCCAGATTCTTTTTGTTTTATTAAATACTTTCAATCTACGCAATATATATATTGCATAGATTGAACATATACGTTGGGTTCCTGCCTTATGGTAATACTTGATTTCTTAATAATTTTTCATCTTTTAATGCTTGTAGTCTGTGCTTAGGCATTATAGTAACTTACTATTGCCATATCTGAAAAAAGTATGTGTTTGGGTTAATTAGAGTTAGATGCTCAGACCTGACAAAAAATCTAGTCTAATTAACCTCCAAAATTAAGCAAATGCTGTTCATTTCTTTTTTCGGCACTATAGTTGTAGTTTAACTGCTTTGGTGATTTTAATATTTCGTAATTACTTGGAATTGGTTATTATTATATCTTTATATATATGTGTGTGTGTAAAAGATGTGTACACAAGTGCACATACTTTTCAAAGAGTGTATTTGTATACTAATTATGATCCAGGATCTGTAATCGTAGATAAATCTGAATGACTTAATATACATTTAAGATTTTTAAAGAACAGTATATAAAAGAACAGTATAACAACTTTCAAAGAATGGTATATAAATATCAATGAAAATATAAAATTAACAATAAAACAATTTGCTTTCTTCTCCAAAATGTATAAGTTTATGACTATTCAAGCTTGTTAAATTCTGAAATCTGTTGCCACAGACAGCACAAGGATAAGGGTGACTAGGATTGTGTACACCCGAATGTTTCTTCAAATTACTCAGTTTGGTTGTTCCATATGGACATTCTTTGCAGTTGTATTTAAAAACTGGGAATTCATTCTTATGATGCCACATCCTGTGCTTTGTCAATGTTGACAATGAAGTAAACCATTTGTTGCAACTGCCACACTCGGATACATAACCTTAAAAAAATTAAAATGTTATTTATATGTATCAAGCTATAGCTAAATTTAAGACATAAAATGAAACAAATTTAAATATTATAAGCCCTAAAATATTCATTCCAGTTGTCCGAGCGCTCTACATATATAATGAATAAAAGAGAACCAAAAACACTTAAAACATTATTTACCTTTACCTATGCCATATCTATTATAAGCTTATATGCTGTGAATTAAAAATCTCGGTTATTCCAAAATGAAAAAATGTAAATCACATATTATGTAACGGACATTGTCAATTTTTTTAATTCAGACTACAGGTTGTATCTTAGTTTTGAGACTTCTCGGGTTGGAGTGGGGGACCTACAAATTGAATACACATGAAAAGTTGAATTTTAATACATAAATTAGGTCCTTGGGGAGGACAGGCCCCTTGCCCCTTCCCCTTTGTTGAGCTACTATACCTCATAATGGCAACATTCTGACAAGATTTAAACCAATATTCATTCCTACATGTGTTTTCATATGAAATACATTTTATAACAATTAATCCCTTTAATGGTGAGAATATATTTGAATACTTGACACTAAACTTAACTTTCAGATACACTTAGGTCACTTTCTGAACTATTTTCAGTCTTTAAAAAGGCAGAAATTCTTAGTATACATTCGCTTTGCCTATCTGACTACCATGTAATGATAGACCATGCTGAATGTACTATAGCTTTAGGATTAATCGTATACTGCCAAAAGATAATTATCTCCATTTGGAGTCCATTGTACAAATTTTCACCAGTGAATCATTCTGCATAACAGTATATTAAGGATATATTGCCAAAGATTTTAAATCTGTATTTTATTTTATTTTTCTAGATTTCAGAGTATGAGCATATTACGGCAATCCTGAGTCGAACTCTTTGGGTTTTGAGAGTCACAATTCATTACTAGACAATGTGTTATATTTAGAGATAATGAATTCATTTATATAAACATACAAAATTGAAAGTCAGTATCTTTTGAAATCCAGTTTATAGCACATGTTTCTCGAGCTTGGTATGATTATTCCTTATTTTACTGTATGTAAACACATCCATATATCATGTTTCTTTGTCCAGGCTTTTGTAGAAATATTAACGGATTAATCCAGAGTTAAAATTTTTTAACCGAAATATTTTATGCATGCGATATTTTTATTTCTATCGGCTAGTTAGCAAAAAGCAGATATTTATGTTGGTTGATTTTTCTTCTAACTAGCGTTAATGAGCTTGGTATGATTATTTCTTATCTTACTGCATGTAACAACGTCCATGCATCATGATTTTTTGTCCAATTTGTAGAAATAAATATTAACCCATTAATGCCAAGCTCAAAATTTTGAATCTAAATGATTTATGTGTGTGTGTGTTATATATTTACTTCTATCTGCTACTTAACAAAAATCACATTTACGTTGGTTAATTTTTCTTCCAACCAGCATTAATGAGTTAATAAAAACATAAAATTAAAACTTTGACACAACCAAGATAATATTACTTAAGTTTATTTGAAGAAAATAACGTGTTTTAAAGTAAAAATTTCATTAAATATACAGCATATCATAAATTAGTAATGGTATCTGTATAGATATTGTTATTATTTTTTATATATTGTAGTTTTAGCAAAATATTTACTTTAAAATCATTTTTGAAGTAGTTTGGGCAATTTACTTTAAATATTGTATTGTTTACCAATTAAATACAGTTTATTCCATAAAAATATTTATTAATCAAATGTGTTGTTATTAAAAGGCAATTTTCATTTAATTTTTTCCATCAAATTAATAATGATAATATTAGATAAATTAATTTAATACGTTGCTATATTTCGGATTGTATTTTGATTGCTGTCTAGGAATAAAAAACGGTGAAGAGAATTGTTTTAGACTTCTTAAGTCATCTCTTATATTTGATAAAAGACTTTCAAAATTCATATATTTCTCATTGAGTTTAATTGGTTATTAAAATGGGATAAAAACGTTATTGGAATAACTTTTACTATTTATTATGGCTGCCTCAGTTTAATATAGTGATGATTTTTCATACATTAGTTTAATAAGGAGACCATAATGTTTTATCCTTTAGAGTCATAGATTTGACTATAAATCTAATTTTGAAAAGAAAACAGTTATTTTAATTTCACACCTTTTAATTAATTCATTTATTTGAAAGGCAATATAAATATTTAAATGACAATAATTTAGAATCCTTAAATTTGCACACATTTTAAATAACGAGCAACACAAAATACATTTGCAAGTAAAACATTTAATTCTTAATAAGCTATATACTCATTAAATTTCTATTTGTATATTAACAGTATACATCATGAACATTTACTTTATTTTCTGTCAATTCCAAAGGCTAATGAATTTAAAGTAAATTGTTTTCATGATGGAAAATAAGTAGTATTTTAAATAATTATAACAATTGAGTTCAAAACAGATTTTTTTATTTTTAGTTTGCTAATAATCTTAAGGCTCTTTTACACAATGAAAGAAGTTGACTCAGCAATTTTACTCACATTTTGATTCATAAACTTCCAGTTTACACTGGTTGATTTGTTCAACAAACTGTATTTCAAATTTTTCAATATTGGTCTATTTACTAATTTCAACTTATTGAACACACAATCTTATACTTTTACCAAAAATATAGTTTATGCCTGATATAATTGCTACATATCCACCATTACTGTTCAGTTACTTGCTAAATAATTTTTTAAATCTATTAAAATAAGGAAAATTTAAAATTACTAAAAAATTACCAAAACGAACTATAAACCTATTAGAGAAACCTTAAAATGCACACACATTCTTAACAGAAGCAAGTGTTCTTTCAACATAAAGTTGTCAAGTCTTATCTGCAAGCCTATCAAAGCTACGACATATGCACCATTTCTGTTTTATGACTTGCCAAAGAGGTCTAACAAGAGGTCATGTAGAGTAAGAGTTCTAATTAATCAGTTACAGTCAATAAATACAGTGATCATTGCAGATGCAAAAGTGTACTAAAGAATTTGAATACATTGACTGTTCAATTTCCATTTTACATGATGTAAGTTTGCAGTTTAATTTATTAATTCAATTTCTTGCACAGAGTAAAAGGGCCTTTATAGTTTAAAATTTGTATAGATGTGCTTATCAAAATTGTTTTACTATATTGTCATAGATAAATACATTCAGTAGAAAAAACCTGTCTACATTTTATTATATCTGTGAAGCAAATTTTTGATTTTCACAGAGGGAAATCAGTATTGAAACTTTTTAAATGACTGTTAGATAAGATACATCCATAAAACGATATAAATTATGATAACACAAAACATTGCAAAATTTTATTTTTTAAATGACGCAATCAGAACATGCTAGTTGCTAAATACTTCAATAAACAATGTTTTGGTAATTTCGGAAATGACATACAAATATTTAAATAATATATAAAATTGAAAGCACTGGGCAGTCAAATTACATTTAAATATACACCAAGAAATATGTTATACATATTTAAAAAGAGCCAATCTTTTTAATTATTCAATAATTAAAAATGCAAATAATTAACATAAACAGAAATTATCATAGATGGCATCATACAATCTATACTTAATGCAAATTAAAAATATTAGTATGATGAAAACTTGAGCAACATATTTAAGCAGAAATAAAATAATGCAGCATTGCTGTTTCGAGGATATGATGGATCCCCTTTGTCAGTGCAAGAGAACTAAGAAACCCAAAGTCAAAGAGACAAAATAGGTGCAAATAGAAGAAACAGATGGGTTTATATACACAAGTTCTGGATTAAGACTCTACTTGAGAGAGCCAATCATAAAGCAGATGAAGAACAGACCAGTCAATCTGAAACGAGAAGTAACACACAAGATTGGCATGTTAGTAACATATGCCAGTCTTGTGTGTTACTTCTCGTTTCAGATTGGCTGATCTGCTCTTCATTTTGCCTTCTGATTGGCTCTCTCAAGTCGAGTCTTAACCCAGGTCTTGGGTATAAAACCCCTCTTTGTCTTCTATTTGTAACGATTTCGTCTTTTTGACTTTGGGTTTGCTGGTTCTCTTGAGCTGACATAGGTGATCCCTCGTATCCTTAAAACAGCTGTATGCTGCATTATTATTTTATTTGTGCTTAAATATCAGGTTGTAGCAAATGAAATGACCATTAAATAATGTCAGGTTTTTACTGGTTGTGGAAGAAAGCAAGAGCTGAGGTTTAAGCAAATTTTTTATGTCATGTGACAATGTCACACGTGGGTGATGCAATTGTAGTATTTGATTCGTTTAATGAGCATTAAACATTGAATACTACTGACATCAAGTTAATCATGGAACCCAGTTAATTAAGGTTGCTATACTTTTGCAAGTTCAAATTGAAAAATTCTGCAGCAGCTGCAGTAAAAAACATTAATAAAGCATTCGGGGGAGGAACAACTAATGAGAGATCCACTTGCCGTTGGTTTGCAAAATTTCGCTCAGGAGAGTTGAGGCTACAAAATGAACCCTGTGGCCATCATCCTTCCTCCATTGATTCGAATGAATTAAAGGATTTAATCGAATCAGATCCATGACAATCTGTACGAGAGATCGCTCAGACACTAAATGTACACTTTTCAATTATTTCACGGCACTTGTCAATAATAGGAAAAGTAAGGAAGTTCGACAAGTGGGTGCCTCATGAACTCACTGAGGAAAACAAAGCACAGAGTTTGGAAGTGTGTTCTTCTGGCTTAAGAAGTAAAGAAAGGTTCTGCAACAAATTGTGACTGTGGATGAGAAGTGGATATTCTAGGACAATCATACACATTCGTCGCAGTGGTTAGGAGTGAAAGACGCTCCGTGAAGGACTCCAAAGGCACCTTTGCATCCAAAGAAGATATTATTTATTGTATAGTGGTCTTCTGCTGGTATTATTCACTACTCATTCCTTCCAAGAACGAGGTGAAACAATAATGCAGCTCAATATTATACAGATATGAGGCAAATGCATGACAAATTGTGCCTTAAGTAACTAGCACTTGTGAATAGACATAGAGTCCTATTGCTTCCCGATAACACCCGACCACATACGGCAGTGTCAACCATACAGCAAATCAACAACTATTTTTTACGGCACTTGAGCCATTTTTTGTCAAAGAAATGCTTTGCCAATAATACATCAATTTATCGGGCAGTAGAGGACTTCATCACGTCCAGAGACACTGATTTTTACAAACGTGGTATAAATGCCCTTACCACACATTGGCAATAATGCATTGATGCTGCTGGAGATTACTTTGATTAAACAGGTATTCTTCTTTTTATTCTCTTCTTTTTTCAATTGTCCTTAAAATCAGCCATTTCATTTGCAACAACCCAATACATTGCTCAAGTTTTCTTTATCTTTTGCACTAAGTGTGTTTTACTCATTCATATTAGCATGTTCTGATTATATTATTCAGAACTTCATAATAACTATGCAGTTGCTGAATTAAAAAAATATTTTAATGGAATTGTTAAAGTTAATGTGCAGCATATGTATGTATTCTTGTTAAATAAATTATTCATTCAAAAATATCAATGTGAGACTACTGAACTCATAAAAGGAGTTATTTATGCAAGCCTGCCCAAAACAGAAATTCATAAGACCAAAGAATATTTTCGCATTAATTGAATTTCTAAGGTCTATTAAAATAGATTTGACTACAGGCTGTTTGAATACATTGTCATCAAAGTGTGGGTAAAGCTTATAAGTATGTTACAAGAATTTTTTTATCCAATACAGCAAACTTGATATAACCAAAGAAGTCACTAAACCCTTTGCAACAACCTAAGAAATGTGAATATATTTAATATAGCTAAGTAATACCTTATTATTATTATTTTATTGTGACAGAATAATAAAAGTGAAAAACTATATGTTATATATATGTCGGTCCCAACCGTTATGCACTTAAAAATTATCTGACAAAAAAAATGCAATATCTTGAGAAAAGTTCATGTCAGTGTTTTAAAATGAGTGCAATTAATTTTTTAATGATAAATTATGTACAAAATGAAGGTGGCTGAATTAGTATCTGATTAAAAAGTAAAATAACTCCTCAATGACCCACCACCAGCAACATGTCTTTTTCATATCCACTTTTATGTCTGACATGCTGAACTTTATTTTAAAAATTTTTAATGAATTTACAGTAATACAATTTATCTACCTTATTACAACTTATTGTAGAATAGGAACATTCTTGCAAAACTTAACATCCAATTTAGTTTTTAATAATAATAATAAAAATATTAATATTTCAAACTTAATTGTATTGAAATACCTCTTTTAATAAACACCAAGTATGAATAAATTTATAATACACATATCACTTTCAAATTGTTAAATACTACAAAATGTTAAAACACAAAAATTATTTAAGTATTGCACAGAACTTATTTCTTGTTCTTTGGACATTGGTTCTAAAGTAGTGCTTTTGTGGTAGATCCTTCCAGGCAACAAGAAATATTTCTAATTGTTCCATTTTTTTTTCTCTTTGATGGAATGAGTGTCATAGTTATTTATTGTAGGTGTTTTTTAATGCACCTACAAATACAGAAATCCTAATTGGAGCCTGAGCAAAGTAGTTCCATAAAACAGTCTTATAATCATACATTAATATTTTCCAATATTTTACTCAGTTAATAATCAAAGTTAAATATTATCCTTTCTCTTTAATTACACTAATTTCCTAAATTTACAATCTCAAGTAAAAAGTTTAAAACCTTTAATTAAAGGTGCAATAATCAACTTTTTACTCTCTTCAATTACACTAGTTAATTCAAGATAGCTGCTGTTTAGCAAGCATTCATGTGTAATCAGTATATGGTTTATGAGAAGCTCGATTTTTAAGTTCTCTTTAATATCTTCTATGCCTAGGCAGTAATACTAAGCTTAGAAGATATTAAAGACAGAATAAAAATGTATAGTAGCACAACATACAAACAATACTTTGAAATTCAATGCCTATAACTACATTTGTTCACCATTATGGATAAGAAGATGACTGCTTAAGCTATTTAAAGCTCTGAATCTGTTACCACAGTTTACACAACTATAAGGTCGGTTGAGGTCATGTACAGCAGCATGTTTTTTGTAACTAGTTAAATCATTTGTTCCATACGGGCATAAATAACAGTTATATCTGAAATTAAGCAATTCAGATTTGTGATGCCAGATTCTATGCTTGGTCAGTGTAGACTGTGAAGTAAATCGTTTGTTACAAGTCTTGCAGATTGCAAACACACCTATAAAAAAAAAACAATGATGTTAAAGTTAATTTGAAAGCAAATACAGTAGAACCCACTTATAATGAGCTAGTATTTAGTGAAATTCTGGATATAATTAGGAAATTAAGAATTTTTAATTAGTATAATGATAATTCAATCCTGATTTTCAAAATTTTATAGTTCTTTGGATGTAACAGGCATGAGATATAGTAAAGCTGAATAAATGGTCAAAATAGAAGTTAAAAACCAGAGGAATTGAAAAAAAAAATTCTATATCAATCAGGAATGGTTGCGAAAGAACGAAAAACATAGATGGGTTGGGGATTGCATCAGAATTTCTAAGCATCCTTAAAAATGAACTGTCATATTCCATAACAATCAAGTCAGTGGACAATCTATCATTTTTTAGACAGGCCAATGATCAATCATTTAATACACTGTTATTCTAATGAAAACAAATTAATGCAAACACAAATCAAATCAAACTGGTTTAGATATGCTTTAAAAAACTAAAACAATCAGCTAGTTTAATGTCATCAAATTTATTAGGGGTAGAAATGGTCAAGTGAGGATATGTAGGATTAAAATATATATATACGAGGCATGTTTTTTATGTAAGTACCGTTTTGGAATTAAAAAAAGACGTGCAAAGATATCGCAATAATTTTATTTCTACATGAAAGCCTGTACCTTAATCTACTTTTCTACATAATTTCCGTGAATATTGAGGCACTTGTCATAACGTGGCACCAGTTTTTGAATACCCTCCTCAGAAAATTCTGCCGCCTGACTTGTTAACCACTGTATCACAACTGTTTTGACTTCGTTATCGTCTTGAAGACGCTGACCACCCAGGTGTTTCTTCAAGTGCAGGAACAAATGGTAGTCGCTGGGCGCCAGATCAGGGCTGTATGGAGGATGATCTAGAGTTTCCCATTTAAAAGATTTGATGAGATCTTTGGTTCGATTAGCCACATGTGGACGGGCATTGTCATGCAGCAAAACGATACCCTTACTCAACTTGCCACGTCTTTTGTTCTGGATTGCACGACGCAGATTGTTCAATGTCTCACAATAAGACGCTGCATTGATTGTCTCATTACGAGGCAGAAACTCCACTAGCAATACTCCTTTTTTGTCCCAAAAAACTGTGCACATGATTTTCCGGGCAGAAATTGTTTGCTTAAACTTCACTCTTTTGGGTGATGATGAATGTCGCCATTCCATGGATTGTTGTTTTGATTCTGGTGTGACGTAGGCCACCCATGTTTCGTCACCAGTAACAATTTGGTCTAAAAAATCTTCACCTTCATTGTGGTACCGCTCAAGGAAAGTCAATGCACTGCCTAAATGTTGGGTTTTGTGCAAATCCGTCAACATTTTTGGAACCCAACGTGAACACAATTTCCGGTAATTCAAGTTCTCGGTCACAATGCGATACAAAACACTACGAGAATATTGAGGAAACCAGTCGCACATTGATGAAATTGTAAAGCGTCTGTTTTCTCTCACCTTTTCTTCCACTTTCTGCACCAAATCTTCATTAAAGACCGAAGGACGTCCACTCCGTTCTTCATCATGCACATTTGTGCGGCCATCTTTAAATGCTCTCACCCATTTCCTTACCATTCCATCACTCATAATGTTTTGTCCGTAAACTTCACAGATCTCACGATGAATATCGATCGGTTTTACGCCTTTAGCACTAAGAAATCGTATAACAGCCCGTACTTCACAATCGGCGGGACTCACGATTGTCGGAGGCATCTTAAACACTCAGTAAACAATGTATACAATGAAGAATCAGACTGTAATGGCGTCAGTGCGTAGACAAGAGATGTAGGTAACCAGCGCACATGCGCGGAACGCCGACCGTAGCGCTGCGGCGGCGGAATCGCAAAACGGTACTTACATAAAAAACATGCCTCGTATATATAAAATGTATGTCGTCCAAGTAGAAATTAGTCTTTATGTATGTCGTCCAAGTAGAAATAGTTAATAGATATAATCTACCTATTTCTTCAGAAACATACATATTTTGTGTTTGCTTCATCAAAATACTTGGACTTGAAAACGAATTTTACGAAGTGAACATTTCCATTTTTTTAGGCTTAGCCCTTTTCCCACGTGTATAGCGATATAACTTGATTTTTTAAGTTTTTCTTTATTCGTTTCCATACCATTGAATTTTGTTGATTTTCTATAACTTGACAACTCGTGTTTTGTATTTTTTTCCATTTGATTGATGATTTGCTGTTTTATATTTTATTCTGTGGGTGTTTTAGAAAGTTAGGTTTATAGTGTTGCAGCTTCTTTTCGTTCATTGGATTTTCAAACTACTATTATTATATATATATATATATATATATATATATATATATATATATACAGGACAATGAAAAACATCAAGTAACTGCATACTGTTGAACGGCTGAACAGAATTTAATGAAATTTTGTGGGAAGCCTTGGAATAGCCTCACTTAAAATTTAATTCATGTTTCGAGTTTCTAGGACCAGGGGTTGTCTAGATATTAATTGAAAAAGCACAATTAAACCTTCTATAGAGGTAGCATTATGCAGATGATATTTTTTCCCGACAATTTATTTGAAGAAAATGATATCACGTCGCTTAGCAATGGATTGTAATCCAATGTGTTTATGCCGCAGACAATTTTTATTAAATCTTTTCTGATTTAAATAATAAAGATATGTATATAAAATGAATTTCACTGAGATTGCATTTTTGACAATTATGGTCTGCAGGTTTAAACATTATTATTATTGATATTTTTGGGGATTATTGTTATTTTCAATTAATTATGTCATTATTTTATTTTGCCAAAAATTGTTGAAACTCATATATTATACATAGTATGGGTAATCTTCTACAAATGCATGGGTATATCTTCTAATCTATGAGAATATAAGTAGTACAGGTATATTGGCATATATTTTGACATATCTATATAATAAAAGGCAATGTCTGTGTGTCTGTCTTATACACTATACGTTTCGCGACCGCGCATCGGAGAGCTACGAAATTTGGCAATCGGAGACCCGGGGGGGGGGAGGGAAGGGGACACGTGAAAACCGATTTTGAAAATTTTAATTATTTTTTTATTTATTTAATGTTTTATGCGATTTCGACCGTTTTTTGCCCTTTTTTCTCCACGATCCAGACATCGTAGAAAAAAACAAATGACACCATCGGAAAGAGCAGAGAATTTCGAGTAAAAATATATCAATTTCAAATCTGAATTTCGATTTCTAATATTTTTTAAAGATTTTAAAACAAAAGTCACTTTTTGCTCAAGAAAACGATTTTTGGTTTTTAAATTCTCGCATCGTGAAAAGTACTCATAATTTCGACTAATAATTTACATTTTCAGAAAGGTCAAACATCTGGCATTCTTACAAGTCTAATCTGGTCCAGAAATAATGAAAATTGCCTTCAGGATCGCAATTTTAAAGACGTCATGATTTTAAATTTCTCGCCGTTCCGCTCGGCGTGACGCTTCGTTTCTCCCCCGCTGAAGCAGGGAAGGTGGTGGGTGGGGACGTCAAGGTGGAGGTGACGTCACGGTTCTGAATAGAGCGCCTTTGCTCTATATAAATTATTATATTTATATTTTAAATGATGGGACGATCTGGATTTTTTAAATGTATATTTTAACTTTTGGATATTTTAAATGGATATTTTAATTTTATGGATATTTTAAATGATGGAACAATGAAACAATGGAATGAGGATGATGGAATTAAGCATATGGTCATTTTAAATTGCAAATTAGCGCGCGGGAAGTTAGCGGTAGGCCTGGGTTCGATTCCCGCCACTGCCAAAACTGCCGCCGTGTTTACGTGGAATACGATCACGTTAAATATGTGGGTCCGTAAGTCCTTCCGAGAGGTTGGTGGTAGGGGAAGGAGGATACGGCCCCTGTGGATGCCTCCCCCACTGGGTTCCCGTCTAAATTGGGTGAATATGTAGAAAGTTATGGAGATTGTCGCGGAGGGCGCGGCAGCCCAGTGGTTAGCGCGCGGGAATTGCACTCAGTAGGCCCGGGTTCGATTCCCGCCACTGCCAAAACTTACGCCACGTTCACGCAGAGTACGATCACGTTAAACATGTGGGTTCGTGAGTCCTTCCGAGAGGTTGGTGGTAGGGGAAGGAGGGTACGGTCTAAATTGGGTGAATAAAAAGAAAGTTATGGAGATTGTCGCGGAGGGCGAAGTAGCCCAGTGGTTAGCGCGCGGAAATTGCACTCGGTAGGCCCGGGTTCGATTTCCGCCACTGACATGGAGTACGATCACGTTAAACATATGGGTCCGTATGTTTTTCCGAGAGGTTGGTGGTAGGGGAAGGAGGGTACGTTCCCTGTGGATGCCTCCCCCACTGGGTTCCGGTCTAAATTGCGTGGCACATCCTGGCCGTCCAACCAGTTACCAGGCCCGGGTTCGATTCCCAAAATTGCCGCCGTGTTTACGCGGAGTACGAGCACGTTAAACATGTGGGTCCGTGAGTCCTTCCGAGAAGTTGGTGGTAGGGGAAGGAGGGTACGGTCTAAATTGGATGAATAAAAAGAAAGTTATGGAGATTGTCGCGTAGGGCAAAGTAGCCCAATGGTTAGCGCGCGGAAATTGCACTCGGTAGGCCCGGGTTCGATTCCCAAAATTGCCGCCGTGTTTACGCGGAGTACGATCACGTTAAACATGTGGGTCTGTAAGTCCTTCCGAGAGGTTGGTGGTAGGGGAAGAAGGGTACGGTCCCTGTGGATGCTTCTCCCACTTGGTTCCGGTCTAAATTGGGTGAATAAAAAATAAGTTATGAAGAATATCGCGGAGGGTGAAGTACCCCAGTGGTTAGTGCGCGGGATTTGCACTTGGTAGGCCCGGGTTCGATTCCCAAAATTGCCGAATAAAAATAAAGTTATGGAGATTGTCGCGGATGGCACGGTAGCCCAGTGGTTAGCGCGCGGGAATTTCACTCGGTAGGCCCGGGTTCGATTCCCGCCATTGCCAAAACTGCAGCCGTGTTCACGCGGAGTACGATCACGTTAAACGTGTGGGACTGCAAGTCCTTCCGAGAGGTTTGTGGTAGGGGAAGGAGGGTACGGTCTCTTTGGATGCCTCCCCCATTGGGTTCCGGTCTAAATTGTGTGGCACTTCCTGGCCTTCCAAGCAGTTACCTTACACCTTTCTGGTAGGTCGCGCCAACGAGTTTGCCACGGTCAGAATTTTCAAGGGTAGCGAACAGGCTGGTCGCCAAAGGCGGCTAGTATTGGAATAAAAATTTTGAAACTCATATTGCAATACAGGTAATCTTCTACTAACACACGAGCATATCTTCTAATCTACGAAAATATAAGTAATACGGGTCTATTTTCCCATACAATTTTAGCGCTTTCATTTTGGCATATATTGGAATCAATTATGGTCCTTAGGTTTAAAGATTATGGAATTATTGATATTTTAAATTTATTAAATCATCTGCTTTATTTTGGCAAAGATTTTAAAAACTCATATATTGTAGTGCATGCAATTGTCTACTAATATACGGGTATATCTTATAATATTCGCGAATATAAGTAGTACGGGTTCCATACAATTTTAGCACTTTTATTTATTTTTCAGATCTGCCTGGGAAGATAATTTTATACAGCGGGAACAGATAGTCTTAAACTTCCTTTTAGGAGCATTAAATTAAATATTTTAATAGAATATTTTGATTAACAATGCTATTTGGTATACTACAGAAATTTGCACATGATTGTGAATTAAGTTTATATTATATACTCCGTACGAAGAATGAGTATACTGCTAGTATATATAAATAAAATTGAAAATCTGTCTGCATGTATGTGTTTGTCTCATCATCACAGGAGAACCGCTGTATCGAATTGAATAAAAATTTCAGAGTAAACTTGGAATAGCCCCAATTAAAATTTAGTCCATGTTTTAAGTTTCTAGGACCAGAAGTTATAGCTATATTAAAGAAAACCCACTATTAAACCTTCATTGACCTAGCATTATGCGAACAATATTTGTTTTGCAAAGTTATGGAAAAAATAAAAATGATATCATGTTTCTAAGCAACGGGATTGAACCCAATGCGTTTACATTTGAAAAGAAAATATCATGTTGCTAAGCAATGGAATTGAGCCCAATTAGTTAATACAGCAGTAAATGTCTTTCAATTTAAATAGTAAAGAAATGTATATAAATAAATTTTATCGGAATTTCATTTTTAAATTGACTGCCATTGGGACCATTGGGTTTAAAGATTATGGGGATTATTTATATTTTCAAATTCTGACTTCATCGCTATATTTTGGTGAAATATTTTTCAAATTTATATAATGTAGTATGGGCATAGTACTTCTAATACACCAGTATAATCTTCTAATCTATGAAAATATAAGTAATACAAGTATATCTTTTAACCAATGAAAATAAAAGTAGTACAGGTATATATTCTAATACAATTTTAGCACTTTTATTTTGGCATGTATTGGTTCAATTTCACATTTTCTGTAAAATTGTTTAGAAACAGGATCAGCATGTTTTATTCTTCAGATCTGTCTGTAAAGATAATTTTGTATAGCGAGAGCAGAGATTTTTAAACTTCTTTTCAGGAGCATAATTTAAATATTTTAATAGAATGCTTTGATTAAAAATGTCATTTAGAATACTATAGGAATTTGCACATGATTGCAAATGTTAAGTTCCTTTATACTGAAGATTCCATACGAAGAACGGGTTGCTGCTAATATAGAATAAATTAAGGAATATATTTATGGATTTTGAACTCCTCATTACAAACAGGTTCTACTGCATGTAAAAAGATTAAAAGATAATTGATATTTCTAATAGGATTAAGTAATTGATGAATTTAAAATTGAATATAGTTTAGTGATCTATGCTAGACAAACTAATATTTTTATCATAAATTATTATGGTTTAAAATTTAGTATAGAATAGAAAACAGAACTACAGAAAATGTGTAAATGATTAAATAAGAATATGATAAAAATAGACTATTGTCATGTTATTTTTGAAAATATATTATTTAAACATATTTAATTCAAAAGTGATATTGCTTAAAAAAAAATAATGAAATCCAAAATGTATATTCACATTTTTAAGAATACATGGTAAAAATTAATAAAATATTTCCAAATATCTTAATTTAGCATATTTTGTGTCTCTCTATGTTAAATATTAAAATATATAATAAAATGAAGATATTTTAAATGAATTTAAAATCAACTTGCAACTTTCATTATCAAATATACAACTTTATTAGGTTTATTTGCATGAATTAATTTTATACATGAATAAAAGTACATAAAACTAAGGAATTATTTATTAGATTAATATTTTAAACGACTCATAGATAAACTTTTAATGGAAATTCAAGATGAAACTTGAGAATTTTTACATAGTAAGTTAGATAATGATTTGTATATTAGTAGAAATAAAAGTCCTAGAATTTGTGATAAATACTGTATAAATGAAGACTTTTGCATACATACAAATTTTAAATTCAGAATTTTAAATATTGAATTTTATACTCAGATCAAATTATTCAGTAAAAATTGAAATTATTATAAGAGAAGGAAATTTGTATATAATTATATATCTTTTCTCAAGTATTCTTTTTCTTTAGAATGCATTCTTTGTATGATTATTAAAATTATACATAAAAATAAGAGCTAAATTTTTTTTATTAAACTTTCAATATAGACACACCCCTTACTTATTTAACCCTTAATTACTTAAATACAAACTTATTATAATATAATTAATCCTATAGAGTCAATATGATCCCAAGAGAAATATTGATATATTTATCTAACTGATTTTAATCAACTACTACACTCAATATTTAGATAATGAACACATAATAATTTAAGAGCAGAATATTTTAAAGAAAAATCAGTATTCTTTAATGAAAACTGTTAGTGAAATAAAAAGATAGATGGAGGTCATAATGATCTCATATAAGAAATTAAGGGTTAAAAAATGTAGAGAAAATATTAAAAACATCAATATCAAACTGTAGTTTATTAAAAAAATAAGAATTGTATGTAGTATATTGATATTATAGCATAAGAAGATACAACATTTTGAATACAGTAGAGTCTCAATATATTTGAATCTTGATAGTTTGAGGTTTTGAGGACAAACTGAAAAAGAAATGTTCAGAATATTAAAAATCAATGTTAATTAAGTAATTGGATTTTGTGATATGTGTAAATAAGTGCTGTATAAAATGTTCACTACACTACTTAATATAAGGTAATCTTGTTCGATCAATTTTCAATTACCAAGAAATGTTTTCAAGGTAAATTTCAACACTACCAAATTTGCTTATTATTGTCAGATGATAATATTTCATTCTTAAAAATTTGGTGAAAACAAACTGTTGGAAGAAAAATAACACTGCAATAAAATACATATTCATAACTCATTACTCAACTGTATGTGGCTTAGAGTATAAAATATTCTTTACTCAATGGAAAAGGCAAAAGGTCAGTACAAGAAAGGCAAAAGATCAGCACCCAAGATAAAAGATCAGTGGTACTGAACTCAGATAGTGGTACACAGCTTGTAGGAATATTTTGAACATAGGCCAGTTATGATCAGTTACAAACTTTCTCAACAGACTCATTACACCCGAGTTCATGGAGGCAGATTTTAAAGAGAAAGCAAATTTAATGCCTTGTAAAAATTATGTATAATACAAAAATATAAATTACAGAAGAGTAAAATTATATTTTTAATACTGAAAAGAGAAAATGTAAATATAAAAATGAAATATGGCATATCTAAACTCTATGGGCACATATTTTATCAAACATTCCAATGCAGGAATTTTCAGTCCTTTACATCCTTGTTTTAAATCCAAAGCATTTCTTTATATATATATATTTGAAAGTCTTAAAAGAATGGAATTCCTTGTACATCCATCATATAAGCAAGTATGAAAATTCTATTTTAAGGAAGTAGAAGAAATTTGTATTCTTATAAGAGGCAGTTACAGTTATTGTTAAAAGAATGTTCAAGTCTTTTGTATCCTCTATACCAGCAGTAGCAACATGAGATTCTTTAAATGAATAATTGTGACTCTTTTCATTATTAAACATTTCATTTTTTGAATAATGTTTAATGTGATTTATTACATTAGAATTCTAAAAAAGGATTATATATATATGTACCATCCAAATATCTAGAAACTATCATGTTTTCTTTATTTAAAAATCGTTGTCATACTGTTACTTCAGCCGACTAGGTAATCACATATGGATATCAACAGCTAAGGAGAAAAGACGTTAGTTTACATCGTGTTTGTATACAGTGTAGGTTTAGTCAGTAAATCTGTTCATTATGTTAAAATAAGTAAAGATTTTGTAGTTGACATTGCAGTGCTTTTATTTACTGGTGTTTATGTTGGAAAATATGCTGAATATTATAAATATTAAATAAAATTAAATATTAACAAAATAAAAATAATTTTATAATATTTAAAATGTCAGCAAAGACGAGAAAGATTGAATAAGAAAAACAAGAATGTAAAAGTGAATTCTATACATTTGTAGCAAATTCGACAGGATTTCCAGTGTGTTTAATATGCTATGAAAAATTTTCAAATAATAAAAAATTAAATATACAAAGATATTTTTTAAATAAACATGATACATTTGCCAAAACATATCCAGAGGGATATGAAAGAAAAATGGCAGTAGAAGAGCTGCAACACAAAGTAAACCTAAGTCTTCATTTTCCTAATGGATATAATCTTCATGCAATACAACTATTGCTAGTTTTGTAGCCGCTCAAGAAATTGCTAAATGGGGAGCATTTACAGATGTCGAATATGTGAAAGATGTCGAATATGTGAAAGATGCCTTATTAAAATGTCTGAATATTTTTTCTGCAATTTTTAAAATAAAGCAGATAAAAATAAAAGATATGTCATTATCTGCTAAGACAGTAAGATACAGAACTACATGATTGGCAGAAAATACAACGAACCAGCAGGTTACAGATCTAAATTCAACATTAGAATTGTCCATTGCCTGTGATGAATTGAATGATGTGAATAGCATTGCACAGGTTGTGCTGAACTGTAAATATGTAAACGCTCAAGGCCCTCAGGAAGTATTATTCGATATATTGTCATTTACAGACACAAACTCATAGAGAAGATGCTAAATCTACTGTTAGCAATTGTTTGAAAAGTAAGGGGATTAATATTAACAAAATAATTTCTATTGTGATCAATGCGGGACTGAAAATAAAGAAGCAAAAAAGGCATTTTTCCTTCATTTAAAAAAAATTTTGCATGATGAGTTTTCATTTCACTGCATAATCTATCAAGAGGCACTTTGTTAAACTTTTCCAAAAGAGATGAGAGTAGTTATGAATTTAGTTGTACAAATTGTTAGCAAAATAATTTTTTTTCTTTTTAAAAAATAATCATGGATAAAAAAGACAACTTGGATCATAAATTAAAAAAAAAATAAATAAATAAGTGTTATACATAGTAACATATTTTCCTTTAAATACAATGAAAATTAAAATATAAAATAAATGATACATTGATTTTAGATGAGTCAAATTTTTGTTATATTGAATAGTTTTTGAAGTTCTGGAGTTTTACAGCTGAACTTTTAAATAAAAATGCTCTTTCTTTTGAATCTATTCTTAAAGTTTTAGTAATAGTTTCTTATAATTGACTCTGGTGTGGATCAGGGGTCACCAAACTATGGCTCGCAGACCAGATCCAGCCCACAGACTGACTTTATTTCACCCAAGGATGCTGACAAGAAAAATAGATATATTGAAATAATTTTGTTAAAAACAAAAATTTAATTAAGTTCTATTCTTTGCTGCCAGAAAGTAAGAATAATAATATTAAGAATTTTGCAAGGAATTTTTTTTTTCCAATTTTAGAAGCAGTTAGATTTGCCAGCAATTATACTCCAGAATGAAACATATTATTTAAAAAAATCACTAAAAAAAATAAAGAAATATTTGTTATTTTTATAGTGAATAACCAGCAGTTAGCTACAGGCACCACTGTTAGTTTTGTTTTAAGTTTTCAACTTTACCCGGATAATTTTATCAAATTTGCCTGGGTAAAATTACTTTTGCAGAAACCAAGATCATTATACTTTATTTATTAATTATGTGAAATATTAAAAATAATAAAATTTTATATTGCAATAATAAAATGCAAAATAAAGATGTTTGTGGTGGTTACTGGGACTTCAAAACCTCACGATATATTTTTCATCACATATAAAAGTTATTCGAATCCATTAAAGCAATTAATTCTGTAAAACTTTTATTAAAATGCTCTTTAAATAACACACTAACAATTAATCAAAGCGACTTTTGTCACAGCGTCACATGTATGGCAACCTTATTGGTTGTCATACATGTCATGTGATGCATGTCCAGCAGCATAAAAACACATAGCGCATGTTCAGAATCTTTTGCGTGAATCAAAATACAGTTTTACATAGAAGCAAGCCCAAAATTGATACAATTTAAATTTCCTTTCAGGCTTTACCCAGAGCAGTTGGGTAAAACTAAGTTTATTCCCATTTTGAGTGCTATCCATAATATATATATATACAGGGAGTCCAAAAAGCCAAAAAGGACTCCCATACTTTAAAAACGAATATCTCGGAAACGGTTACAGATAAAAGGGTGAAATAAAGTGTATGTTTATCGGACAGCCAGTAAAATTTACATACTGTGGTTACAAAAAATTGTTGAAAATTTTGCCAACAGATGACGCTGATAGGCATATATAGTCAAATCAGCTCCAACGCTTCCTGTTCTTTCAAATTTTGTGAACAAATGTTGAATTTTTTTCTGATCCAAACTTTTTGATACTTGAAATCTATGTTGAAAGTTATACCTTGTCTCTGTTGGGTTGTAATTCAACTGATGGTATTCGAGCACAAAGAAAATCCTTTGCTCCAACATATATATCTCTCTTCCAATGTTTCTGTCCACCTTGTTCACTGCACAAAATATTCTTTCATGTTTTGACAGCAGAGCCCAAATAAGACTAAATGAACTGTAGAACAACACATCTCAATTTAAAGGAAATTTAAATGCTGCTTGTAGAACCATCTAGTGGCAAAATGCAAAATTTTGAACTATTTTTTGAAAACCACCATATGTAAATTTTACTGGCTGTTCAATAAACAAACTTTATTTCACCCTTCCATTTGTAACCATTTCCGAAATATTTGTTTTTAAAGTTCGGGAGTCCTTTTTGAGACACCCTGTATATACCAACACATTCAATATCCTAATGCGACTCTAGATACAAAAAGTTTGTGCACCCCTGATGTAGACAGTAATGAAGTTCATTCTTTGTCTAAGAGAATTCAGATGATGTAGAATATTCTAAATAAAAATGAATAACGCATAGAATCAACTCTACTTATATCATATTAAAGGTGGTGAAGGCTTTAAATTATTCTGCATTGTACAGGAATCCCATGGATTACTAAATGGAAACTAAATGTTAACAACCCTAAAAAATTTCATTATGAAAAAACATTTTGAAATTATATAAACAACTTAACAGAATTTTTCAAGTAGCAAGATAATGTATGTAATGAAACTTATAATTTTTCATTGATAAGTTTTTATAATTCCAGTCCCTTTTAAACCAGTTTCAATTTGATCTATAAAAGTTAAAAACCACCCTTTTAAAAATCACCTTTTCCATTCAAGTTAAAAGTAAGTAACTGAATTCTCTAGGGAAAAATAATGTGTATTATAACATTTTATTATAAACTACTCCACACAATTTTTTTATTTTTAACTTTCATGTTAGTCTGTTAAAAATAATTTTTTAATGATAATTTATCTGTCTAGTAATTTGTTTAAATACTTTTATGATGCACAATTTTTATTATAAAATATTTCATCTAATAGAGGTAAGAAAGGAAACGGATTTAGAATGTTTTTTAATTACTTCTGTTTAACTAAATTTTATTTAAACTGGATTACCCTCTGTCCCAATTAAACCGGTTAAGAGGAGTCATGCAGTATATACTAAAAATGTAGTAACAAAATCTGTCTTTTTTTATTTTAATTTCATAATTATAATTAAATATATTTTACACTTATATATAAGTTTATATATTTACATTTATATATATAAGTTTATATATTTAACTTATATATAAGTTAATACTATTTATTGGGTCTTTACTTGTGAAAAAATGCTTCTTCAATATCTCAAACTTTGGTTATGTTAAATTTTCTTTCGGATATCTTCAATTTTGACAAATTGAGAGATTACAGAGCTGTTTAGGAGATGAAATTCATGACATGAACATATTTAAGAATTTAAGATACTCTACATACTTGTACAGTCAAACCCCTCTAAACAGTCACCCCGTTTTTACGATCAGTTATAAATTCCCCGGCAGGAAACTCATTCACAATATGCACTTTGAACCCCTGATTAGCGGTCACCTTCAGATACGGACACGGACACTATTTTAATGATTCATTCCATTAGACTATAACCTCTGTACGGACACAATCAAAATTTGAAATTTCTATACCAAAGATAGATTCCCAGAAAAAATTGCAAATCACCTGAGTAAGAAAAACACCTGTGCCTACAACAATGGTCATTCTCTAGGGACATTAAGAGCAAGCAATTCAAAAGGGAGATAAGGAGTAACGGGAACTCCCCCATACCTCAGTCACAAAGGAGTGAAATCCCACTTCAAGGGAAAAACTCGACAAAGAGCACGGACGTGGAGTGCGCATGGTCGTTAAATTAACATTTAATGCATTGCTTTTAGAGAATTCGAAGTCACATCGACGTTGAGGTCGTAGAGTTCAAAACGTGCATGTATAGTCACCCTTATTTTGAAATGGCCAGCATTAGGTATAGTATCAAAAGCAATGTTCACCCCCCCCCCCCTCGAAATCAAATTTCGGCTACGGGTTTGTCCATTACCTTAAAATTGTTTTATGTTCTCAAAAATAGGTATGTTTCAATATGAGGAATTTAAAACGATTAAAGTGAAAGCCCCAGGCCGTCCGGCTCGTCCAGAGGACTTAGAGCAGCGAGATGGAAAAACGATTAAAGTGTAATATTTGATCTAATCCCTCTTTTACGGTCACCCCTCGTTTACGGACAAATTTTTCTGTCCGGAAAGTGACCGTAAATGAGAGGTTTGACTGTATATATATTTTTCATGGATATATTTGTTGGGGATATTAATTGTGTGTTAACAATTTTAATCAGATGATTAAAGTTAGTGATTAAATCAGATGATTTTTTTTAAAACATTGATTAAAATCATATATTTTCCCACTTAAAAAATATTGAAATCAAAGTTTATGATAATTTGTAATATTTTAAAAAAGATTTTAATCACTGAATTAAAAAAAAGTTATTTCTGATATTCATTAAAATAATATTTTAAACAAGCCTATTTTTTAAAAAATTTAATGAGGTTTTTGCCACTTATAATAAACATTTTGATTAAAATTGATGTCTAATTTTATTATAATATAATTTATATATATATATTTATTTTTTATAACTTTATCCAAGTATTTTAAATTATTCACTGCATTATATAAAATAAGCACAAGAAGAACAATTAATTCCTGTGGGTTACAGAATTTGCAATCCCTTGCTTCTTTTTATATACTCTTTCTTTTTTCAGAAAGAATTAATAATAAATTTGGACTGACGCCCTTAAAGTGTCTTTCCAATCTCCTATGACAAAAAACTGCCAAGATATCTTGTTGTTGGATTTGTTAATTATCAATATTTATGCTAGTAATTAATAAAATTGTTTACATGCAGTTTTTTTGTTATTTCAGTGCTTTTTATAATTATTAATAAATTAATCTATATAAATTGAAAATCTGTCTGTATGTTTGTCTCATCATCATGGAAGAACGGCTGAACTAAATGTAATGAAATTTTGTGGGTAGCCTTAAAATAACCCCACTTAAAATTTAGTCTATATTTCCAGTTTCTAAGACCAGGGGTTGCCAAGATATTAATGAAAAACCAAAATTTTCATCGGCGTTCTCCTCTTTTAACTCCCTGGTTCCTCCAAATGAGACAGGTTGGAAATTGCTGGTTTAAAAATTGAAAGTGAATTAAAACTCTATAATATTTGAGTTTGGTTGGAGTTTATTGCGCTTATTAGTCAGTTTTGAAAATCGCAGGTTTGAAACACAAATTTATATGGAAAGTCTATTCTCATGGTTCATTTTTCACAGGCTCTTATTCAACAATAAAAAGTATTAAGAAATCAAAATGGTATTTAATTATCAGCATTTTATGAGGAAGATTCTATCTTATATCATGTTCCTCAGCAACACAATTAAATCAAATGTGTTTGTTAATTTTTATTATTTTTTTTATTTCAATATTAAATAAATGGATATAAAAATATATCTTATAAATGAATGGTTTGATTTTTCTTTTGATTATATTAATTACAGGACTGCATACATCACTTTCATTTATTTTGGTAAGAGTTTTCACACTTGCGTAGAACGGGTATATCTTCCAATACAATTTTAGTGTTTTCATTTAGTATATACAAACAGGATCAGGATGTTTTATTCTTCAGATCTGTAAATTCAGATCTACGAATTTGGCGGGGTATCGCAAACTTGGCAACTTTTCTTAAACGTTGTCAAATTGACGGAAATGTCGCAAAATTGATAAGAATGACGCTAAATCAATAAAATTAATTTTGTTTTGTTAGAAGAGAGTACTTAAATGATGTTTCGGTACCATTTGTCTGTCAGTCCAAATGGCATACTTAGTAACACATTTAGCAAATTTTTAAAATGTCGCCAAATTGATAAACATGTTTGTAAATCCATAAAATATCTTGAAATTGATAAAATTGTGCTAAATAAATGAAATTAATTGTGTTTTGTTAAGGGATAGTATTGTGATGATGTTTCGTCAATTTGTAGCCAAGTGGAATTGTCAGTTCTACAGTCCCACTTGGTGATAAGTTTGGCAATTTTTTTAAATATCATCAAATTGATAAAATGACACTAAATTCATCAAAATGACACTGAATCAATGAAAATTCATTATTTAGCATAATTAAGTACAATTTTCTAGATAATCTCTGTCGTTTTGTAAGAATTAAAAATTTTTTTTTTCTAAATTTGTTTGCAAACTGGATCAGGATGCTTTATTCTTCAAATCTGCCTGTGAAGATAATTTTGTATAGCAAGAACAGATTCTTAAACTTCTTTTCAGGAGCATTAAATTAAATATTTTGAATAACAAAGTCATTTAGAATACTATAGGAATTTACATGTAATTGTGAAGTTTCTTTATATTATATTTTCCGTATGAAGAATGGGTATACTGCTAATTTATATATATAAAAAATATATGTTATGCACTTTAATAGAACTGAATTGGGAGGTTTAATTATTTTGAATACTTACAATGTTTAATAGACTTTCAATAACTAAATGTTTGAAAAAATAAAAACAAATCTGATTTAAATTTTTAAAAAAAATCATGATTTTTTATTCCCTGATTATGGGGTCTTAGAGCAATCAGATCATCAATTATAAAAATTAATTGATAATAAAAAATCATTAAATGACATCATTTTGCTCAGACTCCTAATCTCCATATAAACTTTCAAAATATCCCATTTCAGTATACTTTGAATAAAAACTAATATATTTAGTATCTAATAAACTATTTGAAAAATTCATATATTACATAAGTGCTACCTACATACCTGTATATGGTGATTACTTCTGAGACATTGAGAAAATGGTTTTTTAGACAGGTGGCTGCTGAAAATATGTATGCTGTTATGCAAAACTTACTATTAAACAAAATTCTTACATAATAAAGGAAGATGTGTGTCTGTGCAGTCCACAGTGGAAAATCTAAACATGTATTGCCATGAAATTCGGTACATAGGTATTTCAGGACCCAGGAAAATGCATCTTAGCATTATTTTTAAAAAAAATTAGAATTAGTTTTTTAGTTATTTAATGTTTTAATATTTCACACAAATTGGTTCCTCAGTGACCGAAAATATCACCACAGAGTTTTCATTTTGACGCCTTCAGAAAGATCGAAGAACATTTTTTCAAATGATTGAATTCTTAAAGCAATTCCTTCATATACATTTATTTTTTTAAATATACACCGGAATTTGTCTAGAAAGCACAGAGTAATTTGTGTCCCTTCTCATCATTCCATTTATTTATTTATTTATTATTATTATTATTATTTATTTATTTATTTTTTTTTGCAGAGATCCGGTGCGATCTGGAATGTGTAATTTCTAGATTGAAGTAATTTTGAATTGTGTTTAAATATATTATTTAAGTAGTGGGGGATTATTTGATTACAAGTAGTGACCACTTATTTAGAACATGGGCAACACAGATTAATTTGTTTTAGTATCACAAAAATAAAACTGTTGCTTGTAAGAAATTAACTTACAATACTACCTTGATGAAAACAGGCATATGTCAGTTAAGTGGCTACAATTGTTTCGAAGGCATTATAATCCTCCTTAACCAGACCAAAGAACAGCATATGCCTTTAACAACTGCTAATAATGAACTGCGAGAAGGCAGGCAAAAATAAATTTAATAGTGGGTGGTATCAGCCATTGAAAAAAAACATTGATAATGACTTAAATTAGGGTTAAAAAATGAATGAGTTTAGAGGGAAAGAAAAAATATCTGTAAAGGAAGAAAGATAAAAAATTAAATCACAAGAGAAGGAGGCGATAATTAAGAAGAAAATGACAAAAGGAAGTAATTTGAACAAAGTTATTTTGCTAATTTTCGAAAGCAAAATTATCAAGCTTTCAAAAGTTAATTTTATCAATTGCACTACTGTAAAATTAACAATGGTTGAGGTTAGGTTAAAAAAGAATATAACACAGAAAGAAGGAAAAACCTGTTTCAGAAACTATGAGCTAACTTCATCAATTAAACGAAAGTATCAATTGATTAGTCTACTAAAAAATATCAGTGAATGAGATTAGAATCAAGAACAATATAACCAAATTGAATGAAAAACAACCGGCTTCGAATGATATATGATCTAACTTTTAAAGTCAAAGCATTAATATGAAATTTAATGGAGTGTATAAAAAAAACTTCTTTGGCTATGAAGATGTAAGGAACTGCATATTTATCAATAACGAGATTATCAAAATTTGAATAAATAAAAACTCCTAGTTAAAACACAAGTACAGAGGTAGTGCAGAGAAACAACTGGTTTTGGAGTGCTGCAATAGTGACTTTATGAACTATATTCAAGTAACCAGTGAACAAACTACTTTAAAAATACTAGTGCATGATATTGAAACAAATATTAATATGAACATAAACATGAATATGAACAAAATTTAAGGAAGTAGCTGGTTATGGAAGTTAATGAGCTAATATTTGAAGTCAAGAATGTGTATAGAGAACATTTTTCCAACTAAAGAGATGCAAGGAACTGATAATGTATTATTAACAAGATTATCAGAGTTCAAGTAAATAATAGCTCTTTTCAAAATATCTAGTTCAGATGCAGTGTGGGCATGAGTGATGATTTGATCATGATTATTATCCCTGCATCTAATTAAACAAACAGTAACCCATATAAATTCACACAGAGATGTTAGACCTGCTCCAATTGCAAGATAATAATGAAAGATAATACAATGAAAATTAACCTAATGTATCAGATTTATCAGCTTGACTAGCATGTCGCTAACTTGGAAACAAGAACATTCAAAGTGACTTTTAAAAAAAATGACTTGAGTCTATAAAAATGTTATTTCTTTAAATTGGTAATAAGACTATTTTTAGTATCTTTTTATTAACACTTTACAACAAAGTTGAAAAGTGTTTATGACTTTGTTCATTCTGTCTGTCCGTTAGCACGATAACTGCCGTAAAAATGACTTAATCAAGATGAAATTTTAGTATGTTGTTCAGACGGTCTGTAGGACCTATGGGAATATAAATGAATAATATCACCCAATTAGTTTTGGATTGAACCCGGGTTGAAAAAATGAAATACATTGAGCCCTATGGGACCTAATTTTTCAAACATTTTTTAAGTGGATTTAAAATTCACAAATTGCTTCGAAAATTTTAGGTAATATTCAAATTGTTCCATAAAATATATAAAAAAAAATTCAGCGAAATATATTCAGTAGTTTTTTAAATAAAAATTAAAATAATAATTACACCTCTTATATGAAGCGATCACGTGACCATGATATGAAAAGAACACGTGATCCACTTCAATATGATATATGGCATCCATCTTGTCTCAAAATCGTTATTTTTAAAGTTCTTTTTAATTCATATTGAGTGTTGTATCCATCCTACAACCACTTTATTTTTGCTTAAATTCTGTGCATCTACATACTGAAACAACGCAATTACAATATATTTGAGTTTAAATGCTCATGCAAATTTGATTATTTCCACAACGAAACCTATTTTTCACCTATGTAAAATGTAAACAGCAAAATATGTAGAATGAGTTGTATTAGAATTGCTGTATTTCTTTAACACAAAATCATTTAGTTCATGGAGTCTGCATAGCTGATATGAATGAAATATTTATTGATTTTACAAAGAGAAGGACAATTTTTTTCGATGAAGTTTTACGTATAGAGTTTAATTACTTGTAGCTTGAGAGCCAGGCGTGTTATTTTTTCTATGACGTCATTTGAATGAATTTCAGTTGTTTTCAATGAAGTTTTTAAATATAATAAATTATTGTAGTATTATGATAATTCTAAAATTATTACTGAGGAATGTATCACATTTTTAGAGATGTTTAAACCAGGCAATTTATATTTCAATGCCGTCATTGGAATGAAGTTCATTTTTTTCGATGAAGGTTTAAGTTTTCAAATAAAATAAATTAATGTAGTATTGTGATAAGTTTTAAAATATTACCGAGGAATGTATTGCATTTTAGACATGTTTAAATAAAATTGCATTGAAGTTGGAAAGTGTTTCATAATCAATGCTTTAAGCATGATTGATCTTTCTTGTTATTGTAATATATATGCTAATAGTTCTACTGCCAAATCATGCATATTTTTAAATTAAGCATAAAAAGTTTCAAAAATTTGTGGTCAGTTATATTAATAGGTGGTTACTGAAAGCAAAAGTATGTAACACAATACAAAATAAAAAAAAAATAAATCTTGCTCAAAATAATTGGCTTTTAACTCAGATGATTGCTGAACAGGAATGGCACATTTAGCATATACATTATGTATGTATAAAACATATATAATACATATAAAACTTCTCATAAAACATTAATTGAATTAAATCTATTTTTATAGTTCCAAATTATTTTCTTACTTAAAAAGTAATAATGCCATTGCACAGGTCTTGGAAATAGTTTTTTTTTTTTGTAGTCTTTAAAAGTCCTTTTCCCTATAAAACATTCTAAGATTATCATTCATACATTCTATACTTTGTTTAAATATGTTCAATTTTATACATTTATTTTTACATACTTTAATCATCTTTAAAAATTTAGGATTTATATATTCTGCTCAGTTTCATTCAATTTTTATAATCCATATTTATATCCATTATTTATCGCTACCCAATTTATACTTTCTGTAAAAGTAAAGAAAATTAAAATATATATAAAATATAAAAATAATAAGTTTTCTTCCACACGGCCTCTTATTTTTAATTATTTCCTATTTTGAAGGTCTCGCTTTTACTTTATTTCATTAGACTACTATGGATTTTATTTACCTTAAAAATGCATGCTTTTTAAAAAATATATAAAATGTATAAAATTGACATGTATGTTATATATATTATACAGCAGTCGTGCACAACCCGCGGCCCTCGGCTTAATAGTGTGCGGCCTGCCGCCAGCTTCAGCTTGGTGAACACATAAAAAAAATTCCAAAACTTTTGCAAAAAGAAAAAGAAAAGAAAAACTGCATCATAAACTATTATAAAAAATTATTTTTTATATCACATTTTCTTTAAGACTAGTAGAAAATCTGCAAAATGAGTTCAGTCGTCGATTTCAAGATATCAAAAAACTTGAGAAATCGTTAGAAGTGTTTGCAATACCACTCGCGACAAATATTGAAACAGCGCCCGTCAATTTTCAGATGGAGCTTATCGAAATTCAGAGTAACTCTGAATTGAAAGCTAAATTTTCCGAAGTCTCTTTGCTAGAATTTTACAGAAATTCCTTGCCTTGTGAAATGGAAAAATTGAAAATTCACGGTCGAAAAACGATAACATTATTCGGGAGCACCTACTTATGTGAACAAGCATTTTCATTAATGAAACAAGTGAAATCAAAAGGTCGTTCTTGTCTAAATTATGAACACTTGTAGGGAAACCTATGGATCGCTATATCCAACACTGAACCAGACATTGAAAGAATAATGAAAAACAAACAATGTCAAATTTCCCACTAGCTCTACAAAAAAATAAAAGGATTTTGGCGATGTCTGTACGTTTTTGAAGCAAGTGAGTTGTTTTGTTCATTTCTGTATTTGTTTTTAATTTTCACTTTTAATTTTTTGTTTCGGTATTTACTAAAAATATATTGCTGGGTGGTACCCCCCCCCCAATTGCGGCCTGCCGTTGCTTAGTCTATGCGAAATTGGCCCGCAGGTGCTAAAAGGTTGTGCACCCCTGTTATACAGTATGGACATATAATATATTTTACATATCATGAGCAGCATCCCTGGGCAGTCACAATTGAAGCAAAGGCTATGCTCTTTAAATACATTGACTGGCTTAAGAAACAAGACAAAGCAGACACAATCAAGTTCTCTTATTTGCAAAATTCGAAATTTTGTCACAGTAAAGGTGCAAACAAAGATGTATAACACACTACTTTATGATATGTTCTTCTAACAGCACACTAAATTTGACTTATTATTTTCTTATTGCCAACTAATGTTCTTTTTTTTAATATCATAAAAAATTATACCTAGCTAACGTGACCACACTTGGGACAGAGAATTCTGGTCAATTTATGAATTTGTGATAGAATATGAAAATGCTAGGGTCACTTTGGGATAAATGGTTATTTTAGCAAGGTAGTCAGTATATCAAGGTGGTTCCTATACTAGATTTCACTTTGTAAATATGTATGATTTTAAATATAACATTTCACTTGTGTTTCGCATATCCGTTTATTTCACTTTTCCAACATACCTCCGGTGTCATAACTGCCAAATAATCAGGAGCTAGTAAAGGATAATAAGAACTAAATCGGCAACTTATGTTAGAATAGTAAAAGTGCCTGAAACAGGGAAAGGTTGGTGCCAACGGAGAAAGAAGAAAGAAAAAGAGGTAATAAACTAAGGAGGAAGAATCAACAGTTAGATACTATGAATGAGTGGATACTAAAGAGTTAGATACTATGAATGAGTGGATACTAAAGAGTTAGATACTATGAATGAGTGGATACTAAAGAGTTAGATACTATGAATGAGTGGATACTAAAGAGTTAGATACTAAAGAGGAAAGTGAAATTCCAACAAAAGATTCGAAGCACTTGTTCGGTGAGTAAACCTACAAACATAAGTATCTTAATAAATTTAAAAAGTACAACTAAATGGTTTTGGAAGCTACATGAGTTGTCCAAACCAGTTGGCAAAGAAACCATAGAAAATGAAACAGAAAACTCATCAAATAATCCAGAATATTTAGGAGAAAATAAACAAAAAAGATGAGGGGAAAAAAAAAAAAAAAAAAGGAGCTACATACTGAGATAGAAAGACTTGAGATAGTATAGAATACATACAGCTCCAATTGCTGCTTATGTAATAAAACTAAAATAACTTTATTAAAAGAAACATATAACACAAAGTTAATAAGGTCAACAGGTTTTGAAAATTACTGTTCTGATCAATTTTGTGTTGTATGTTGCTTTTACTGAAGTTATTTTAATTTCATCAGATTAGCAGCAGTTTGAGTTGCAAATAAAATATGTTGCATTGTGCAATGACTAGAAAAAAATATCCTAAATATATCAATAACTATTTTTACGTTTGTGCATAATATGTATATATTGTTTTTAATCTTTGACAGTTCTATGCTTTTTAATATCATTAGTTAGCGTGCTATCTTTTTAGGTAAAGACTGTAAAGTTTTTCATTATTATAAAGACATATGTGTAACACGTTTAGAAGCAAATTCTAAAATATTATAGTATTATTAGAAGCTTTATATAAATGAAGTCCTCAAAATAAAAATATTGTTGAATGAATTATATGAATAAAATGAAGTCATAGATGTATTTTGTCATATATCAATTCAAATTTCAATTTAGATTCTAAATATAGTATTAGATTAATAGAAATATAATTTTTGGAATAAACCCATAATTATTTTACACTTCATTAATTTCAAAAATATAATTTTTGGAATAAACCTATAATATGCATAATTATAAATGTTTCTAATTATTACAACATATAAAAAAAGTTCCCAATGTTCTTTGTTGCGATAAAATGTAAATGAAAATTTAAAACATTGAACAATATCTTACTCTACTACAATCAGTACTTTATTGCAATTATTACAGAATAAAACTAAAAAGTGCATGAAATTTCTGCGTGAGTTTTTTCCCATCACCAAAAAATAGCAATAAACATTTCATTTTTACATAAAATATAATTTATAAAAACATGTTTAGGCGAATGACAATTTCATGAAAATGAGAAATTAAAACACAACATAAAAACAAATGCAAAAATACCCAATTACACAATTTAAAATTATCTTTAACCATCATGTTTTGTGAAAAAACATAAATACAATGAACAGGAAACAACCCAAATGAAAATTGTGATTTGGATCACAATTTTAGCATTAACTGAATACTATCACCAGTGTGTGAAGGGAATCTGGATTCTAGGGAGACTCTCTACAAAAACAACTTGGCACCAAGTTACTACTTTCTTTCTATTCGTTCATCAACCTTAATAAGTGCATAAAATATTTTCTCCACTGTATAATTAAAGTGAGAGTCACTTGGTAGTAGTCTCCACCAAATTCCCTTCACATTTCACCACTAATCATTATAAAAATCAGTAATTCCCAATCGTTTTCAGCTTGCAAAATCATTGTGAACTCCTATGGTCTACATTTTTACTGTCCCTATATACATATAATAATACATAGGGAAAACACTATGAATTTTGGAATTTCAAATGATGCAATTTTTGGAATTTTAAACTCAAGTCTTTAACATATTTATGAAATTTATTATCATTTTTTAAATTGTATATAATACAAATCAGCTGAAAACATTCACTGGGGGTAGCAAATCTGTTGCTAACTTGCACAAATCATTTAAAAAAAATTTTTTTTAACAAATTTTAAAATTAATAACTTATGAAACTTATGAACTAGCTCATAAAAGATTTTTTCTTTTATGTTCTGATAATTATTTTGATATAAGATGACTTGAATGCAGAATATGAATGCATGAGAAAGTTGAGGGGGGGGGGGGGATACTCAAACACCAGATATTTTATTTGAGCAGTAAGGAGTTAACAAACCTCATTTGGGAACCACTGATCTAAATAAATATAATAAAGAAATTTATAGAATATGTAATAAGTTGGACAGAAATCAAGCAAAATAATCAAAGTTAGAAGTCTGTTCTCCAAAATGAATGAGGATATGACAACTTAAACTTTGTTTTAATCTAAATCGATTACCACAGATGTCACACACATAGGGTCGACTGTCATCATGCACAAGGCTATGTTTTTTGAAGTTAGATATTTCATTGCTTCCATAAGGACATTGATGGCAATTATGCTTGAAAGGACGCATTGATGATTTATGGTGCCAAATTTTATGCTTTAATAATGTGGCTGCAGCTGAAAACCAGATTTTACAAACATTGCATTGAAGTGTAACACCTGAAAGATATAATTTTAATGAAATCAAAGAAATACAGAATGTAACACTAAAATGAACTGGAAATCATAACTGTGTATAACTGAAGAAAATCTAATTCTATGCTAGTTCATAATTACAATAACTGCATAATATTTATAATTTGAAAGCGCTTGAAATCTATAAATAACAAAGAGAACAATTCATTTTTACTTAAACCATTTAGAATTATATGCACTCATAAATAGTAATTGTATGAGAATGGGAAATTCGAATAATATAAGGAAATTAAAGCAAAAATATTCAATTACATGATTCTAAATCTTTTTTCACCATGTTCAATGAGATAGAACACAATATAATGAAATAACAAAATAAGTCAGAATACAATAAAATAGTCAATGATACAATATTTTTGTTAGTAATTTCAATATCAATTGTTGGTATGTGTTACACTCATTCATATCATGTAAATTAGCTGTGTACTTACAGCTAGGTGCTAGTAAAAAATAGTTTATTGAACATTTTTAAAACACAATTCATTAATTGCCTGACATTGTTTAGCAGCCAGCTGCAAATATCCCAAAATACAGTTCACAGAATATCCAGTTAACAAGGTACTGGTAACTTGCTTTATTTCATAAAAAATTTAAATCAATATAATATTTTCCCGACATATATTTCATTACATATTTTATGTCCTCAATACCTTTTCTTTCATCCTCCCCCAAACAATTTCCCATTATGTACAAAAACAAAAGCATGATGAATCCCAATATCAAAACTCTTTTTCACCATTATATTTATATATATATATATATATATATATATATATATATACACAATGGCAAAGTCCTTTCAGATCAGTCAGAATACCTAGAATAAAGTAAGCCAACAACAAAAATATCTTGCATATTGATATCCTTTTTCAATTCAGAAGCAAAAATAAAAATCTGATGTGGGCAGCACATGACTTTCCCTGCAGACTTATATTCACGTTCTCTTTATTTTAATTAAATTTATTTCACTTTTAATTCAATTTTCGTTCTCATTCGGTAACTGGACTTATTTTCAAAGGTGGCGTAGAGAAAATACGAAAAACTAAAATATCTCGAGAACGGCTAGCCCTAGTGTAATGGTCTTGGTCTTATTCTTTTCATCGTTAAAAATTACGTATTAAACAAGCATTTAATGGATATATTTGAGTATACCTAGTTCTTTAGTTTAGATTTTGACGATTTTTGTGGGCCATTTTGCAAAAAAAGGCAGGTTAGTATTTTCCAAATCGTACCAAAATCTAATCAGCACCAGGGTAACCCACAAGTGACTCATCTACTGAATTTTGTGAAATTCGGTAAATTAGTTTTTCAGTTAGAGTGGATACAAGCTTTTGCGGGCCATTTCGCAAGAAAAGGCTGGTTCTTTTATCCCGAATCGTACCCAAAACTAATCAGCACCAGATTCGCCCACAAGTGACTTACCTACCAAATTTTATGAAATTCGGTCAATTACTGTTTTAGTTAGAATGGATACAAAATCTGCACAGACAGACACACACACAGACGTCACGCTAAAAATAGTTTTTTTGTATTCTAGAGGTCTTGAAACGTGTAGATTTGTAGAAAACTCGAGTTGTGATTTTCGGCATGATTCCAATACTTTCCCTATACATTACCATGTATTGCAGGGAAAGTAAAAATACAAACAAATAAAATATGTTTCTCCAAAAGGAATCCTATATGCACCTTACTCAACCCAAAATACAATAAAAATAAAATAAACTTTTAACTTATGCACTTTGAACACCATGCCAAAAATGTTGCTCTTGTACACCCAGCCAATGATGTTACATTGAGGTGATGCTACATCAAGAAGCTTAGCAATAAAATAAAGAAAAAATATATGGGTTTACTCCCCCCATTCTATATATTTCTTTATTGTGCAATTGCAGAAAGCTTTATTTTAACCAATTTTTGTCCCTTTTTTGCAAATAATTTAAAACTTATTAACCATTCTTAATTAATTTTCTTCATTTTTCAAAAGTATGCATCTACATCTATATGCCTCGACAAGATTTCAACTACAATTTAATACCAAATGAACTTGTAGAGTAAAATATTCACAAAGAAAACCCCTGAATATAAATGCATACATACATACAAATATATAGATACGTACACTGATGGCTTTTAATAATATAGATAACAAATATAAAATATTTACAGGACTTTATATAAGTCTCACAAAGATCAAGTTCGAATATGAAAAGCAGGGGTTTGTTCTCCATAGTGAATAAGAACATGACAACTTAAACTTTGCTTTAATCTGAATCTATTACCACAAACTTGGCAAACAAAGGGTCGGCTCTCATCATGTACCAGTTTATTATGCTTCTTTAAGTTCGTCAATTCATTGCTTCCATAAGGACAAAGGAGACAATTATGTCTGAATGGCTGTAATGTTGGTTTATGGTGCCATATCTGATGTTTAAATAACGTAGATGTAGATGAAAACCATAATTTACAAATATGACAGGTTATCCAAATACCTGAAAGATAAAGTTATAAATGAAACCAAAGATAAACAGATACACATAGTTGATGTCAGAGGGAAAACTTATACAGAAACAAAAATTCGGTACTTTTATTTACATTTTGGATAGTTAATATATCTGCTGTGTTCAGTACATAATTTTTACTACTAATTTACTAATTTATATTGATTTATATGAGATAATTTCATTTCACCCCAAAAAGAATTAATTTTTAAAATTAAAGTTTTAAAAAATTTGCAGTTCTTAAATAATTTTAACTTTTATTTAGGGTCTTGATGCATATAAAACATGTATTAAATTAATACAGTTAAGAAATTTAACTTATTATATTTTCAGTGTTTTAGGCCATTCAAAAAGGATCACTTTTTATTTGCACAAAAATATGACCAACACTAATAAACACCCATGGCCCCCATCATATTAAATATTAATATGAAGCATTCACACTATTACAATGTTATTTTCAAATTGAGCAATACAGGTGATTTATCCTAGTGTGAAGGGCATGCAAATAAAGTAATTTATCATTAAATTAAAAATGAAAAGGCTCTAAGACTATCCCAACAAGTATTTATAATTGATCAGGATTTATGCTCGAACATAGATATAAAATTCATCAAGTTTCTCAAAACAACAACAAACAAAAAAAAAAAAAAATTCTTGAGTTTTAATCATGACATTTTGCAGTACATCATTTCATTTAATGAAATAAATTCAAATTCAAAATCTAGTAAAACATTTAATAGGGACTAGGTGTTATGCTACTGTTTTCATGGTATTCATATAAATTCTATTTTGCAATTCAATAATAATTTCTATATATTAACCACTTCCTAATAATCAATTATTCTACAGTAATATATATATATATATATATGTGTATATATGTATATATAGATAATAAAAAAACATTCAAAGTAACATTTTATAGGCATGACCAATAAATTGTGAATGATTAATCATAACAGAATTGTTAAATAATATTTTGTTGTTAAATACGGTTTCAATTTCTTGTTTTGTAATTTTTTTCTTGTTTTCTTTCATAAAGCAATATAAAAGGGAAACGTCTAATCATAACTAATGATTCAATCATACCAATGAACTAAAAATTCTTAATAATTAAAGTAGTATCATGTCTACTTTAATATTTAAGCATAAATTAAAGACACAAGATTTTCTTTACCAGTTTTGGATGCCCTTGTTTCCCGTAACTCACTTAGTTTTCATATTTCTATTTTTCGTAAACCCACTTTTACTAATTCTTGTATCCCTGCTAATTCATCTCATCCTTTATACTCTAAAAAAGCTTCCTTTAACGCTTATTTTAATCGCGCTTTTAACATTTGCTCTTCTATTTCGGCTTAATTAATGAAATTAATTTTATCTTTAATCTTGACTATGAAGCCACTTATTCCTTTGAGTTTATTTATAAAATTTTCGTTCATATTCACCGTAAATTTATTCAACCTAGTACTAAACTTGTTGCTGTTATTGACCTTATGTCGTATAAATCTAGTCTTCTGTATCATCTGAAGTTTTTCAGTCCCCTCATTCAATTTTACCATGAATTTAAATTTAAACCTGCTCACTCGAATATTACTACTTTATTCAACTGCATTCGTACAGATAAGTTTAGGGATAGAGAAAACTTTAAAAGCCATGCTGGGGTGTATGTTGTACCCCCTTTAACTCCTGTTAATGACTACAAATTTTATATTGGTAGTACTAAACATACTGTTGGTATCAGTTTAGCTGAACATGCTCGTGATGTCAAGCATGGTAAATTTTCTATGGCTCTTGCCTAATGTATTGTTAATGATAACTTTCAATCCTTTTTTGAAAAAACTTTCCTTTTAATTCTTTGCAATAATCCTTGTAATATTCTTCTTTATGAATCCCTATTTAGTTATATCTACTGTGATTCCATTTGTAATTTTGATCCTGTACAAATTTTAAGTTATGCTTGGTGACTTGTTCTCGACTCTATGCGTGTCAAACGGGTCTGGGTCGTAATCCCGACAGCCGAAATCCCGACATGCCAAAATCCCGACAAGTCAAAATCCCGACAAGGTCGAAATCCCGACAAGCCAAAATCCCGACAAGGTCGAAATCCCGACAAGCCAAAATCCCGACAGCCGAAACCCACTCTTGCACAGACTAATACAACACTAAGGCGGTCATCGCAGTGACGTCACAAGGGTTAGAATTTACTAATCAGCACTCCCCCCCCCCACCCACATGCACTGGACTCACGCTCCCTCTTGTCTCCATCCGCTTGCTACAACAATGGCCATATGCTATTTGAATATGCTATTTAAACGTATGCAGAATGTGTAAGTGTTTTTTTTTCTTTTTTAATAAAATGAATTTCCTAAATCTTATACCGACCTGTTATATCATTTTAATCTTTGTCATTTCAATTTGCCAAAATTTATTTCAGTAATGGCATAATTGTTATGATTTAGTGATTAAAACTATTAATTTGTAAAATGTAGAGATGTAAAAACGCCGATAATTTTGATCAAGCTATACATATAGGCGTAGAGAGCCATGTGCGTGGGCCCAGCGTGAGTCCAGCGCATGTGCGTGGGGGGGGGGGGGGAGTGCTGATTAGTAAATTCTAACCCTAGTGACATCACTGCGATGACCGCCTTAGTGTTGTATTAGTCTGTGCAAGAGTGGGTTTCGGCTGTCGGGATTTTGGCTTGTCGGGATTTCGACCTTGTCGGGATTTTGGCTTGTCGGGATTTCGACCCTGTCGGGATTCTGGCTTGTCGGGATTTCGGCTGTCGGGATTCTGGCTTGTCGGGATTTCGGCTGTCGGGATTATGTCCGGAACCGGTATCAAACCTCTACACAGTTACCTGTGACATTTCATTTTAATGTAATTTATGCTTGGCTGAAATTTGGGCATGTTTCATTGTCTTTTCTTTTGTGTTTGTATTTAATACTTGTTTAAATTTTAAATCTCCTGTTTATAACACTTTTTATTGCAATTTTGTAATTGTTTAATCTTTAATAGCTTGTTTATAATACCATTTAATTGTCATTCCACAGCTGATTTATGCATATTTTGCCTGCCGATTTGGTCTTTGGTAGCTTGTTTCCATGGTAATTTTTCATATAGCCACTGATGAAGGGTGTGGTGATGCCCGAAAGCACTCTGGCCTTTTAATATTTGTACGCCTTATAGGATGCTTTTATTTGATTAAATGACCTTTTTATCTATGATTTGTGTCTTGAATTTCTGCTTAAATAAAAATTCTTAGTTTTGATTATTTTCAAAATTGATCTAAATACAAAATTTCATGTTAAAGTGTTAATTCATTATTCACTTATTTTGTTTACACTACATAGAAATTTAAATATTTATGGATGAACACTACTAAAAAAGAGAGAATAATAATAAAAAAAACTTTAAAAATTCATATTTTAATAAAATGTTAAAAGTGATTAAAACATGTGTTCAAAATATGTTATGTTGTTGTTGCTAATCTCCCATCTGGTCTGACGGAGTCAGATCAGATCAGTAAAACCGTTGACTTTAATAAAATCCGATACCAAAAGGGGAGAACCATAAATGTCCTCCCTGTCCAGCCCGAGACAGTCCAAAATATGTTCTGGCGAAGCCTGGACTTGCCGGCACTTAGTGCAAATGGGAAAAGTTTTTTGGCCTCCAGAATACAACAGGCCTTTCAAGTGTCCACTGGCTAGCCGGGTTAGACAAGTGTTGAGTTGCCTGTCACAAGGAAGAGGCAGAGAAAGTCCTGGTCTATTTCCCCTATACCAGCAGTGAGAGGGAGGCAGAAGCCATTTTTCCTTGTTTTGGGCCTTTTGCCTCGAGAATAGTTCCAGGTAAGTAAGCTCCTCGGCAGCAGGAACAAGAAGATCCAGTCCCTCCCTAGCAAGGGAATCCGCCAGTTCGTTTCCGTGAATATCCACATGGGACGGGATCCACTGAAAGTGTATTTCATGCTGGTGGGAGATGATTTTTACTTTCTGAAGGATAGATAAGCTGGTTTTATCTCCAATGTGGGTCCAGTTTTTAAGGTGTTGAATAGAGCTACGGCTATCAGATAGTATCCAGATACCTTCATAGTTGCCCGCACTCATTATAATCTCAAGTCCCATATTGATTGCTAGTAATTCACTTCGGAAAACCGAGCAGTAGTCGGGGTTTCGTTGTTTTATCGAGTATTCATCTGTAGGTGTTATAATAAAAACTCCACTTTCTGCCTTTTCGTCTATTCTACTACCATCTGAGTAGATAGTAATATCATTAAAATGTGTTATAGTGGACAATATCATCTAAATCTTGAATTAAAAAAAAAAAAAAAAAAAAACTTTAAATTTTTTTACACTGCATAAAATAACGAACCAAATTTACTATATAGTTTATTTTTAATGAAATCAAATAATTATACAATAATCAAATACAAAGATAAGTAAATTTTACAAAAGATTAACAAAAATATTCACCAATAACAATATAAAAAACATTAAAAACAATTTAAACCCTCAATTTTCTAAATTAATGAAATGCCACATAATGATATAGAATAAAATTAATAAATGCTGACCCTTTTACATTGCATAATCAATTTTTAATAATTTAATGTGTTAGATAAATAAATAATAATTTCAACTTCAGGTCATTCTGCAGCTTCTAAAATCTATATGTTGACATACAGCAAGATTAATAGACTGATTAAACATTGTAGTACACAATTACATAAAATATCTTATGCTAAACATTCCCTATTCTTTACTACATTAACATTTGAAAAAGAAAAATTCATGTTTTTCAAAACATTTCTTTATAATGTAACATTGTGAACTTAAAAATGTAAAATAATAATTTTTCCAAAGTAATTTTGCTTCTTGTCAGTCTTTATCGAAACATATTAGTAGTCAAAGTTGCCACCTGCTCAATTATTTTTACTTGTGGTATATAAGATTACCAAAACAGTATTTCATTCTATAACTGGTTCATATGTCTAACAAAAGTATCCTTGGTAAATTTCCTTAATAAAAGCAGATATAAAATCACAAATTATCACAAACATCAGCAAAATTATTACAAATAGTGCACAATGTGCATGTGTTGTTGTTGAGACCCAGACCGTCCGACCTACCAAGAAGGTGTAAGGTAACTGTGTCAATGTGCATAAATTCATTTGTATAGAAGATTTAAGGGAAGTTTACAAAGGGTAATTAAGGGAGCTTACTATGGATACCTTCTTTTAGAAATGCACATATCTATGACTAGTTTTCCTAGTATTTTATAACTAAGTCCATAGGTACTGTGACATATTTTTCTTGAAATTAATTGTAAATTATTTCAGGATAATATTGAATATAGAATATGTGTCTAATTAATTATTTTTTTTACTTCGTAATGTTGAACTCTTGAACTATTTTACATTTTATAATAAACTTTACAGTCCCCTCACCCTCCAAAAATAAAAATAAAAATAAATAAATAAATATTTTTTTAATCTGGGGTCTGTATAGCAACTCTATTCCTAAATAGAAAAAAATGTTTTTAAAAAACATTGATAAAAATTAACCTTACAGAAGGAAGTTAGGACGACTTTCTCCGTTATGGATGAGAACATGACAACTTAAATTTTGTACTAATTTAAATCGATTACCACAAACATCACATTTAAATGGCCTACTATCATCATGCACAAGACAATGTTTTCGAAAATTTGTCAATTCATTACTTCCATAAGGACAATAATCACAATTGTACTTGAATGGTGGAAGTGTTGACTTGTGATGCCATATTTTATGTCTTGAAAATGTGAGGTTAGCAGAAAACCACTTTTTACATATATGACATACAAGACCTCTATCTGAAAGATAACAATGAAAATTAAGTAAATAAAAAATAACAATATAAATTGATATAAACTATGTCAGCAGAAAATTTACAACCAAAAAACAAATTTGTAACTTTAAACAAATGTTTTCTTAATATAATATACAGAACATTGCATTAAAAAAAGAAAAACTAAGTCAATGATATTTAAATTAATTTAAAAGAAAATTGTCAGACTACTTACAGTGAACTGTTCTTATAAACTATTTCAAGACCAAGGAATAATAGTTTTTTTGAAATACGAGGGCCAGTACTAAAATTTTTAGAATGTGACAATACCAAAAATAACAGCTTTTAGTGAAGATCAGTTTTTAAAATTTGAACTTTCACATGAACATTGGCTGTTAAAGAATGAGAAATGCTATAAAATTCATTTTACAGCACTGTTTTGAAATTAATAAGGTAGTGACAAAACATGGATAGAGTCGAAGGGATTTGAGTTATGATTTATTATGACTTTCGACAGGGGTTGAAACAGCACTATTGTGTCGATTGAATGAATTCAACTTTTGGTGATAAAGCACTATCCAAAGCAACAATTTACAATTCGTTAAAAGAATTCCATCTGGGTGTAGGAGTCTCAGTAATGAATTTTGTGACAGTCGATCAAGAACCACTGTGACGCCAGAAAACATTGATGCTGTGCAACCAATGATTACTTTCGATTGTCATGACATATATGATGAAATTGAGCATCTTTGAACATTTCAGGAACTAGGATGCATTCCATTTTACATGATCATTCAAAAGTCAAAAAGGTATGCACACGTTATCCATTAAGTTTAACTGAAGCTCAAAATGATGTTCATGCCAAATAGTACAAAGAACATTTCAAAAGATTCAACTATGGTGCCTTTCAAAACATGTCTTTGACATTATAACAGGTGACAAAACATGGATTTATTACTATGAAACCAAAACAACAATTTACTGTTTGGGTGTTTCAAAATGAACCAAATCCTACAGAAGTTGCTCGGGCACAAAGTATTTAAAAGAAAATGATTGCTTCATTTTTTGGTAAATCCAGCTATGTTGCAACCGTTGCTTTGGAGGATCATAGTAAATGCTGATTGGTATACAACTATTTGTTTGCCAGAAATAGTTGCTCAAATCAGAAAAATAATGTGAAATGTCACACAATTCTTCATCATGACAATAGAAGATAACACACTGCATTTCAAACTATCAATTATTTGAATCATGAATACATTGATTTGATGAGTCATTGTCCTTATTTGATAGATTTAGCACCCGATGACTTTTTCTTGTTGCCAACAATTAAAAATAAAATGTGTGGTCAACAATTTAACGGTCCAGAAGAAGCGAATGAAAAATATGTATTGATGCTAAAGGCGAATATTTTGAAAATAATAAAACGATTTATTTCCATGCAAAAATATTGTGTATTATTTTTTAAAAACTTAAATACTACCCTACATATATTATTCCCTTTCCTCTTTTTTTCTGTTATGTCTGTGCCTAACAAGGAGGTGAGTCACCAAATTATTGATATGATTTTATTTAAGAGTGAAGAAACTATCAAATAGCATTAACTAGTATAAATATGCTGATATTGCTCAGGATAATACTTTAATTAAAATTAACACGGTACAAAATCTGAAATATTTTAGTCATAAATGTTCTTTATTAAGCTTAAGAAACAAGTCGAAACAGCATGTAAATCTTCTTAGCTATTTTCAAATTATAAGAAGTCATTATACACAGACACACACAAAAAAAAAATTAATTCTTGATGTTCTGCAGGGAGGGGCAGAAGAATAAAACTTTTATTAAAACATTTCCTTCATCCAGTCTCATTGCTTGAAGAAAGTTTCACTCAATTAAATTGTGTATTTCAGGAGAATTCTTTTGCTTGGAATCGTATATTGGAATTTTCCCTTTTATATATCAAAGCGATGAAAAAGCGAAATATTTTTAGACATAAACCTGCTTCTTATTAAGTTTAACAAATTAGTGAAAAAAGTATGTAAATCCATTAGGTCATTCTCAAGTTATAAACGGTTATGGTGGAGAGACAAAGACAGCTTTTTAATTCTCGTTATCTGCTCTTATGGCTTTGGAGAAGTCTTATGACCTCTTACCTTGTCTGGGAGTACTGTACTGCACTCTGCATTTTTGTCAGCAACAACAAAGTCAGCTTTTACTGGGTGCCTGGACATTCAGGCTTTCCTGGTAATGAATTAGCTGATGAGTTGGCTAGAAATGGTTCCAGTACACCCTTTGTTGGCCCAGAACTAGCTTTAGGCATCTCTGATGAGCTGATCAGAAGAACTGTTTATGACATCTTCAGGAAGTTGCAGTATGAGAACTGGTGCATCAAGGGTCAAAGGCAGGTGAAAGAACCGAGTTGTGAGTGCCCTAGTGTACACCATAAGGAGCTATTTAAGCTCAATAGAACTGGTATTAGAAGGGTTATTGGGTTCCTTACTGGGCAATTCACCCTTAAAACCTAAGTCTGGGTGTTATTAAGGACCCGATTTGTAGAGGTTGTATGTATAGAGAGGAAACTGCCTCACATATTTTGTGAGTGTGAGGCTTTCTCTGCCCATAGGCTCGAATACTTTAGTCGATATGTGATCGAGCCCTGGGAGTTGCAGGATATTTTTGTCAAGTGCCTGCTAATCTTCTCCTCAGCCACTTGTCTCCTTTCTTAGGGACCCTTTGTTTCTGTTTTATTTCTTACTAGCCGCCTTCGGCGACCAGTCTGTTTGCTACCCTTGAAAATTCTGAATTGTTGTTGAGACCCAGACCATCCGACCTACCAGAAAGGTGTAAGGTAACTATTTGGATGGCCAGGAAGTGCCACCTAATTTAGACCGGAACCCAGTGGGGGAGGCATCTACAGGGACCGTATCCTCCTTCAGCTACTACCAACCTCTCGGAAGGACTTACGGACTCACATATTTAAAGTGATCGTACTCTGAGTGAACACGGCGGCAGTTTTGGCAGTGGTGGGAATCGTACCCGGGCCTACCGAGTGCAATTCCTGTGTGCTAACCACTGGGCTATCGTACCCTCAACCCTGTGGAGTAAACAAAATTTGGTTTAGTTTAATGATGTTAAAACTAATAATGAAATTTTAAGGCACCGTGACAATCTCCATAACTTTCTTTTTATTTATTTATTTATTTATTTAGTGTTTATTTTTTTTCATTGTGGTCCCAACCACTACCTGATGTAAACAATACATCGCCACAATTCAATCCAGCATAATGAGCCAAAAACCTTATAAAAAGCAAACACTAATTCGGTTTCTAATTGTCCCTAGGCCAAAAACCGTACAAAAAGCAAACACTTATTCGGTTTTTAATTGTCCTAGGTCAAAAACCATATAAAAAGCAATCACTGATGACATTTGCAAATATAATTTAATACCCATGCGAATATGTTCATAAAGATAAATATATCAGCCAGATGTTTTTAAAAAATTAATAAATGCATTTATAATGAAAAGTAATTTATTTTGAAAATAATAATTTATTCCAATAAAATGGATGTATAATTTATTCAAATAAAATGGATGGTTTGTTTTAGTTTAATGACGTACAATCATTATTTGGCAGGTACAAATATCGAACGTTCCATTCAATTTCGCTATTGCGTATTCAGAACTGTGACGTCCCCTCCACCTCTCCATAGAAAGACAGTGCGTCTGAGCGCAATATATTTCTGCAGGTGAAAAATACGGGTGAAAAACTTCTTAGTCGTTGCCCAGAAATTGAAATTCTTAAAATCTGGATGCTACAGCTACTTTTTATTTTTCTTAATCAGATTGGGCTTGTAAGAATGCCTGATGTTTGAGCTTTCTAAAAATGCAACTTATTAGTCGAAATTGTTGGAACTTTTCCCAATGTGAGGATTTAAAAACGAAAGTTCGTTTTTTTTAGCCGAAAGTGACTTTTGTTTTAAAATCTTTAAAAAATATTAGAATTTGTCCTTCAGATTTGAAATTGATATATTTTTATTCACAATTGTCTGCTCTTTCTGGTCGTGTGATTTGTTTTTTCTACGACGTCTGGATGGTGGAGAAAAAAGGTCGAAATCGCATAAAACATTAAATAACAAACAAAAAAAAATAATTCAAATTTTAAAAATCAGTTTTCACGTGTCACCTTCCCACCCCCTGGGTTTCCAATTGCCAAATTTCATAGCTCTGCCACGTGCGGTCACTGAGCCTACAGTGTATAAGATAGACATAGCCTTTTATTATATAGTTTTGGGAGGCAGTACAACAGACCTCTAGTCACTGTGCTAGGCTCTTTTTGAACCACTCACCTAAGTCATAATTCTCATTATTCCAGACTTGTAGGTGATAAAACTTACATTAGAATATTTCCTGGATTCAGCTTCATTAACCTGAAAAAATATTCATTAAAATCCATAATGTGAGTTCAAGTGATATTTAAGAGGCTTGTATTAAAATTTTCTGTCTTATGTATTAGATGATTAACACAGACAGTGTACAAATTAATGTTGTTGAAATGTTTTAAATTAGTATATTTACACCTGTCAAAGACAGGGAAACTTAATACTTAAAAAAAATTAAGTTGCAACTTTCTTTTAATAAGTTTTATTTTGTTTAACAATGCAAGGTGCTTAGAGTCAAAAATAATTGTCTCAATTAAAAATTGACCCAGGTGGGTTCTGTCTCCTAGTCGAGTCACAATCTTTTATGTCCCTGGTGGGGGCTTCGGTATGGTTCTGAGAGACCTTATCCCCTTCCCCTCATATGTTGTCTACTCCAGAAGGAAAATTTATAAACCAGTCATGATTAGGTTTGTCCCAGTGGTCAATACTATAAGTGTCATAGATTTAGTCTAAGCCACTGGAGGGCTGTTTGAGGGCCTAGAAAAATATTAGTAGGGGAAACCCCCATAATATCGGCTGGTGTGTGTGTGGCGGGGGCAGAAATTGCAAGTCCAACAACCTTAGGTTTTGTCCGATGGATAATACTATATGTGTGCAAAGATTCAGCTTTCTATACTATTAGGGGGAGGGAGGAGATCTTTTAGAGGATCTAAAAATACTTTCTGTAAAAACCCCATTTTCGCCACCCTTGGGCGGTTAATCTAAAATTCGGCCATATTAAATTCTGTCCAATGGTTAATACTACAAGTATGTAAAAAAGGTAAAGTATCCTTATTTAAACATTTTACAAAAGTATCTATTGGCCAGAACATGTAGAAGTGATTTTATGAAAAGAATAGTTTTAAAATTCCCACTAGGAGACATATGATGCCAATGGTGGTTAAACACATAAAAAAATGGATGTTCAATGTATGTAATTTCAAGGTAAATGAACCAGAAACATAAATTTGAAGTGATGATCAATTTTTACTGATTTTCTGAGTTAATTTTAGAAGCATAGCAAATTAAGTGCCATTGTTTTTATTGAAACAATTCTCCAGCAAAACACTTTCTGTTATGCGAGTCATTGAACTTTTTCTACAACTAAAAGTAACACAAAATATTTCTAGTGGATCTATAAATTAATAAACTTCCCATTATAAGTTGTGTAATATGAAAATTTTATTCATTTTCACTGCTTTTAGTGTAAAATTACCCCCTAGTAGTAAATTTTGAACTTACATTTTTTAAAAATCCTTTAAACATATTCTCAAGAGTATGTACACTAAATTTATTTAAGTTTTGGCAGATAGCTATTCCTCCAGAAGTCTTTGAGCAAGGATACCTTAATTATCATCATCCTATATTAGTGTTAATATGAAACATCTATATACCCCATTGAGTAACTTTAATAATAAGGTAGTTCATCAAATATATACAAGGAGAATAGTTAAGAAAGCATTGTCCAAAGAAAGTTCTACTAAGGCTGATATAAAAATATTTTTGATCTAAAACCAGATTGAGACAAAATAACAAACAATTATGACTCCAGATACACTAAATATCTTGTTTATTTTTAGTGACTGGGAAAACACACAATAAGTAAATACAAAACAGTTAAAAGATTTTTTTAGAAATGAAACAAAAGTACATACATATGTTATTAGGAATAAAAATCTTAAATTATACTACATAAAGAGAATTAAATTTCTAAAAATATTAAATGTGATTGAGAAACAAAATGAAATAAAATTAAAGCACTGACCTAACTTAATCTAATCACGGTATAGGATTTGCTGTTTCCCTCAATAGAATTTAAGCATTTTTTTAAAACCCCAATTATTTTTCAAAGGCCATATTTTTTACTGTCTACCTTAATGTACACTTTTTTGGAGTGAATGTTCACATTTATTTATGATTAACAAGTTTAAATGGAATCTGATTCATCAAGTAACTTTACTCAATGATTCATTGAAAGTAGTCATCTTAAGTGAGCAATGTAAACTGCCTCACTCTATCTTATATTAACTCAAACTAGTGAGTTTTGACTGCTAGCAATCACTAAATATAGTAACAAGTTTATAGGTAAGTTCTGCACAAGCTGTGCAGGCTTAAAAGCCCCCAGCTCCTTTCACAGCCTCTTTATTTGGCCATTCCACCCCTTTTCACCGCCCCGCCTTTTCTTGTGCAAATGTAAAAGTAGAAAAGTAATAAAATTGATTGAGCTTGAGTAGGTCAAGTGGTTCCATTGCAGAGTAAAAAATACAATGTGAAAATTCTATCACAACCGGAGCAATTAACATTTTAAAAAGTTAAAGCAAAAAAGACTGTGAGAAACAAATATCCATAATAGAATATACTAATCCACCTCCCACCCCTCTCCCAGCTGTAATGAATAATTAAGAATGTATATTTCATAACTCATAAACAGACAATCATTCAAGGGCATTCAAGCTGGTTACCTTTATTCGAAAATCAGAATAACCTAAATCCCTTGATACATTCTGCTCCGAAGCTTTGCTGGGGGAGAGTTTAAAAAGGAAGTTATTGAATCCTTAATTAAATTCTAAAAAATTAATAAATATAGTTACAATGAAACCAATTGCATTTTTTAAGAGTTAAGGGATAGAACATCACGATGACAAGTTTAAAAGATGGTTCCCTGAAAAGTATTTTGATGGTGACAGTTTTAAAATGATCAATACACAGAATACTTGACAAACAATGTGAACTTAGTTTATACTCTTTTCAAAAATTTGTATAAAAAAAAACTATCGACTGTATCAAAATTCTGGCTTCTAGAGGGTCTTGCAAATTTATGGCTCTCGTTAAAAAAAAATTCAGCTTTTTTTTTGTTTGAGCTTTTTCCTGGACCCTTAGTCTTACCTTGATTTTGGAGGTTTTTTTTTTTTACAAATATTTAAAAATCTATCAAATTTTTCAAATTTTCAAAAGTTTTGGGACCATTTTTCATTTGATACCTACTTAAAAAAAAAAAAAAACTTCTAGGCCAATTAAAGGCTTTGTAATAGTGGGAACATACATACATGTGCGACTCCCTTTTAATAGGTAGATGGCATATCTTTCCATGGATTGCAGAGAAAATATCCTTAGCTATACATTTGACCAGTTTGAAATGATGCCAGAGATTGGTCTCAGATTGTTATGCAATTCTCATATGACCAGAGGCTGAAGTACAGATCCCAAATTAAATGTGAGAGTATAAAAATCAAGAACTTTCAAGGAACTTTGTAAAATTCAAGTTCTTGAAAGGGCCCTTAAAACCAATATTGAAATCAAGCACTTTTCAAAGACTGTGGTAACCTTGAATTAAATAATAATAATAATAAAAAAAATCATTAAATATGCAGGGATAATCAGTTGCATTCAAAACTGATGCTTGAAAAACATTGATCTTAATGCTGAGCAATAATGAAAAGTGTATGAAAATATTTGCATATTATTTTGTTAAATGTTCTTAATACAAGCACAGAAATCTCAATGGAATGATATAATTCCACAAAAATATTTAACAAAACACAAGGTATTAAAAAAATATTGCAAGCTTACTTATAGAGCAGGATTTTTTAAATAAAATAAATGAGTCTGTAAATATTTTTATACTGATCTTCTAACATCACATATACAGTACAACCTTGAAAATCCGTACTCGTTCGGACTCTGCTGATTCTGGATTATAGAGTTTGAATAAAATTCAAACCTAATATTAACTAAATATACTATAAAGTACTATTTTTAATAAAAATAATGACAAAAGTTAAGTTAATCAATTAAAACATATTATTTAATACAAATAATAGGATAAAAGAAATTTCAAAGAAAAAATATACACATTAATAATTTAGAATGTGTGAACGAAATGAAATGATAAAATTACATTTTATCATTTCGTTAAATATTTGAATTAATGTTTGTTGTTTCATTAATTTTGGGTTATGGGAAAGCAGTTTTTTTTATCGTGTAGATGGACATTATTTCTGCTTGGTTATAAAGCTTCTTTGTTCAAGAACTTTAATTGCATGATCCATTGTTTGCACAAGATTATCAGTGGGTATTTTTTCTTCTCCACATTTATCATTGCTACTTTGCTCTTTTTTATTTAATATCATATCATGAATTTTACCATTACTCAATTTATTTACGATTGGCGCATCATCATCACAGTGCAAAACTACCATTATATTAGCTTTAATGAGATTTAATGAAGAGCCGGAAGAATTTAATGTAGCGCCGAGATTTAATAAAGCATGAGGATTAGCACTTTTGCCAATATATAAAGGAATTTGCTTGGTTCGAAATCATAAACGCAGCTGACACCTTTGAGAGATCAGTGTGTTAATGACCTTGTTGCTTGGTTCTGTGCGATATGATATTATTTAGTTACTTATTTGCTATTTCTAGTATGTAAATATGACTTTCTAAACAAAAGGCAAAATATACAGTCGATTTCAAGCTGACAGGAGGTTTGACAGGAACGAAAAACTCATCAGATATTGGGAGGGGGCAGGGATTCTGGAGACAAAACAGAATACATTGAAGAATGGGATTTGTACTACGAAATGAACAAAATAAGTTCCCATGAGAGTTAATACGAATTCTCGGGATTTTTAGATTTAATTGAACAATCTGTGATAAAATGTTACGATAATGTTTTAAAGTGTTTAATATTAAAAATTACATTGTTTCAGAAAAATGTCTATTTCAATAATGAGAAAAGGAATTTTTGATAATAAAAAATCAGTTTTTGAATAAAGATCTATATTTTACATGAAATAATTCATTGAAAATTGTGACTTACATAAGGGGGTTGGGGGGTAAAGCTAACAATGCAATTCAGGCTCCAACCACGAGTCCGATCTATGGCTGTCCATATTTATATCCAGTCTAAAGTTTCGTCTCATTTCGGGGTTCAGTAAGTCAACCGAAAAATACGGTATTTGTTTATAAAATATAATTCCATATAAATAATCTTACTCTGTTATATTAAATCCATGACTTCGTCAGTCCAATAGAAAAGAAATAGTTTGAAAAAAAAAAAAAAAACCCTTGAAAATTTGGAAAAAAGTCCAGATTTTGAAAGTTGTACTGTACTAAATATTCCAATCCAATATACCAAATATACAGTACTAATATAAATATAATCACTAATCACATTCAAGCTAAATACAATAAGCTTAAAGCAAAAATAATTGTTAGATTTCTTTAGATTGTAATAGTTCAAAAAATTTTTAAAATCCAGTAGCTGTTAGACTTATAGTGATAATGACTCATCTTACATTAGCTGTAAACACTTGCTGTGTATTCTAAACAAACTTGATGTCATGAACAATGAATCAATCATAAGTATACTGGTAATAATAGCATTGAAACATTCTATAAAATATATCAACAATATTAACAACCTAGATTTCAAAGATTTAGTTAATACTTGCAGACTTTGTCCATTAGCAAGCACTAAATATAGCAACCAGTTTTTATAGCAATCAGTTTTTTAGAAAGTTTTGCACCCATGTTGCAGAAAAGTTGCACAGCAACAAAAGTAGTTCAAAGTTTAGCATGAGCTGGGTTCACTGAGGAGTAGAAAATACAATGTAAAAATTTCATCAAAATCACAGCAAGCAATCCTTAACAAAAACCTTTTTAAAAATGAAGATTTTAAGGAAGCCACCTCCCTCCCAGTCTCTTTCAATATGAATTGATTATTATTTACTGAGTCATGAAGACAGATAAAAATGAAGGATTTAAAAAGGGCCCCCTGCACAACTGCTTCTTCTTTTGGCAGGTGCACCTTCCTCTTACTGCCCCCTTCTTGCATGTGCACAAAAGTCACAAAGTAACAAAATTGGGTCCAAGTTTAGCATAAGCAGGTCGAGTGGGTCCACTGCAGAGTCAAAAATATGAGAAAATTGAATGAAAATCAGAGCAAGTATCAAGTAACATAAAACTTAAAAAAACAAAATGTTTTTAAAAAGCCAACTCCCCCCTGCTTGTTTCAATATGATTTGATTCTTATTTAAGTAGAATTTAAATCTTGACTGAACTTTTGCAAAAATATGATTTTTTTTTAGGAAATGTTCAATGTTACAACCTTATATTTAAGAAAACCAAATCTCGAAATGTTAAATTAAAAAATTTTGATTTTAGCATTTTATTTGTAACTTCAGCAGGTAATAGCGATGTTTGCCACTTGAAACTCTGATCTTCATGAAGCAATAGTGTTTACATCCTGACCTCTACATGAAAATAGGAAATATCCAAATGCGAGTGGAAAGAGACACAGATTTTAAGGATTAAAGTTATTGAATCATTAATTTAATTGTAAAAAATTAACAAATAAAGTGACAATCAAAGAAATTGAAGTTTCGTAGAGCAAAGACATGAGACTTCACAATGACAAATTTTGACCATATCTTAAAGAGTTATTTTTTTTGCGAAATTTTAATTTTGAGCTATATCTCACTTTGAAATGAAAGTTATTGAAACCTTTTAATTGTAAAAAATACAAATCAAGTGAGAATATAAAAAGAATAGAAGTATTCTAGAGCTAAGACTTGACTTTCCAATGACAAATACTGTACTTCAAAAACTTATTTTCTTTGCAACATTTAATTTTGAGCAATATGGAGGAAAATTGTAAAAGTCAAAGCTTTTATTGAAACACCGTGATTTTTCCAACAAATGCTTATAATAACGTTATAATCTTATATAAAAATTCAAATTTCTACCCGTTAAACTCGAAAATTTAGATTTTTGTATTTTTATTTTCACTACCTCACTCGACAGCCTCTGGAGAGACAGATGTTTTCTGATTCGCAGTTCTGCAAGTAAGACATATCATCTGCTATCAGGTCCATATGTTCTTAATGCATTTTATGGTGTTACATGATTTCTAAAAATAAAATTAATAAAAAAAAAAAAAAACCTATTGACTTTATTAAAAATCTGGCTGCTAGAGGGTTTTTAAAATTTATCTGTCTCCTGTTCAAATCAAAAACCAAAATTCTAACATTTTTTTGTAGGAGGAGAAAAGTTTTTCCCCCAACCACTCTTTTTACCCCCCACTTTGAAGATTTTTTACAAATATTTAAAAATCTACCAAATTTTTTGAATTTTCAGGACTGTCTCTGGTTTGATAGCTATATTAAAAAAGAAGAAAATTGTGAGCTTCTAGGCCAAGTAGGGACTTTAGAATAGGAGAGACTTGCATACATAGATACACGTTTCAATGGGAAGGTGAGGTTTTTTTTTCACAAATATATAAAAATATATCAAATTTTTTCAATTTTCAAAAGTTTTGGGATCATCTCTGTTTTGATAGCTATGTTTAAAAAAAAAAGAAACTTCTAGGTCAAGTGTGTGTGTGTGTGTGGAGGGGGGGGGGGGGGGGGGGCTTAGGAATAGGTGATACACACATACGTGATTACATTTTAATAGTGTAGGTTAATGAAACAAAAAGTAATTTATACAATATTTTTTCTTACATAAGTTTATAAGCAGTACATGTCTTCATTATTTTTCACTAGATTATCAAACACACACTTCGTCTAATTTGAAAACTATATACAAGATAATCAATTCTTTCAGCAGCACCTTGGTTTACAATAAACAGGATGTGTCTCATTAATCCTTATTAACCTATATTTACTCTATTAACAAAACAGTGCATACCACAATGCTGCACATCTATATAATAAAAGGCAATGTCTGTCTGTGTGTCTTATACACTATAGGCTCAGCGACCGTGCATCACAGAGTTACGAAATTTGGTAATCAGAGACTGGGGGCGGAGGAAGGTGACACATGAAAACTGATTTTTAAAATTTGAATATTTTTTTTTTGTTATTTAATGTTTTATGCGATTTCGACCTTATTTTCCCCTTTTTTCTCCACCATCCAGACATCGTAGAAAAAAAACAAATCACACGACCGGAAAGAGCAGACAATTGCGAGTAAAAATATATCAATTTCAAATCCCAGGGACAAATTCTAATATTTTTTAAAGATTTTAAAACAAAAGTCACTTTTGGCTCAAAAAAACGAACTTTCGTTTTTAAATCCTCGTGTCGGGAAAAGTACCGACAATGTCAATTAATAATTTACATTTTTAGAAAGCTCAAACATCAGGCATTCTTACAAGCCCAATCTAGTCAAGAAATAATAAAAAATAGCTACAGGATCCGGATTTTAAGAATTTCCGAATTTAAATTTCTCGGCAAACCAGCAAAAGAAGTTTTTCTCCCACATGCCCACGCAGATGTACGGTGTTTCCATGGAGAAAAAAATAAATAAAAAGAAAGTTATGGAGAATGTAGATTGGGTTAGAAAATTACGTTATATTTAATTGAGCTATTATGGAATTGAAAGTTATGGAGATTGTGCATCGGGTTAGAAAAAATTACGTTATATTTTAAATGATGGAATTAAGACCTTAGCATATGGTCATTATAAAGTTATGGAGATTGTGCATCGGGTTAGAAAATTACATTATATTTTAAATGATGGAATTAAGAGCTTAGCATATGGTCATTATAAAATTTAAACGATTGAATTATGGTGGATTGAATTGTGGTGATGTATTGTATACATAGGGTGGTGGTGGTAAGAGTATACAGAGTGAAATTATTATATTTATTACAAAATTATGTTATATTTTAAATGATGAAATTAAGAACTTAGCATATGGTCATTAAAAAATTTAAATGATTGAATTATGGTTTTAACGTCATTAAACTAAAACAAACTTTGTTAACTCCACGGGTTATGGTGCCAGCGAGTTTGCCACGGTCAGAATTTTCAAGGGTAGCGAACAGACTGGTCGCCGAAGGAGGCTAGTATCTTAAAATATCTGTATGATTTTGTTTTAAAATGTTGCGGCCAATTTTCTTTTTACCCCCCCTAATGACGTATAACTAAGTAGTATAAATATATTATTATAGCAATTTTTTTTCATATAAGGCCTTTTGTGAATTTTTACAACATTTTATCATTGAATAGCAAATGTTTGCCAATGCCATCAAACGTTGTCATTGAATGGCAACATTTGATGGCATTTTAAAAAAATTCTGCTTATATTACGTGAAAAAAAAGTACATTATTAAAAAAAAATATTAATAATAACTGCAAGTGGGCAAGTTTTATTTATTGTTGAAACAGATCAAGCCATTGTCACATCAATAACATTGAAGCATAAATATTTTAAGTGCAATAACACAATATAGACACACAGTGTTTATGTAATAACATTTGAAAGTCAACAAAAGCATCAAATTATGATTGCATTATTATCATGCATATTCAAAAATAGGTTTTTGAAACTGGTAAACTGCTTTTTTTTTTTAAAGCCTCAATTTATTTATAATGTAACATAAAATTGTAAGATCAAATTTTTTAAATATAAAAATAGCATTAAAAAAAAAAAAAGAAAGTATCTCATTTTAAGAATTTTGCTTACAAAAATAAACTATACCAGATAGAAATTTATAATATGAATAACTTGATATCCAAGAATCATGAACCAGGGATTAGCAATTAAATTGCAAAATGCTTGTTCACCTACAATAATTTTCACTTTCCCAAAAATGTAATGTGGGTATTAATGGAAAGCAGTGTGATAGGGGGCGGGGAAGGGATTTTGTTCTTGAATTTGGATGGATTTACACATTTGGAACACTTCTGAATCATAATCAAGTATTTTTTAATGATGTTTTTGACTAAACTTAGAGTGACTAAACTAAAACTGCCTACTGACTACTCGCTAATAACAATAATTCAAATTTTTAGGTTAATATTTTGTGAGATATAGTGCTTCCTGCGAAAAAGTAAAATGTTTAATGTTTAAAAAATGGCTTATGATAACTTCTAAATATAAGTGTATTTATTTCTCATTATAAGCATGTAAAAGCATTCACTTTTTTGACAATAGTGGACAGTAATTTTTTTTATATTTTCCATTTCAACAACAGGGAATGTTTCAAAACATGGAACGTGTTAATGTTCTTGTAAATAGATGTCATTTGGTTTTAAATAAATAAAAAAAAAATTACATATAAAAACGGGTATTTTTGATACAATTTTAAATTTTTTTTTATTAAAAAAAAAAAAAAAAAAAAAAATTTTTTTTTTTGAAAAATTGAATTTTCTAAGTTTAACCTAAATAAAAATCAATGCGTCTGATAATTATTGATTGTAATAAGTGTTCGAAATATTGGTTCAATTTGTTTGAGAGATATTGAAAAAATGGTTGATTTGCAATTCAGGGATATTCAAAATGTATATATAGATCCATCAAAACCTGAGTTAGATTTTTGGATCTTATCACAATACTTTCTCTTTATATACGATGAATTATAGCGGGGGAAAATAAGAAACAGTTTACTCTTATTAAATTTTCCATTACAGAAATAAAACTAAAGCTAATTAAAAGTAACACTTTCAAATTTTTACCCACCTGAATGATTACCAACAAGCAAAATAATTACAAAATATGATATACATTTTGTACATGATTTACAATAGCATTGTGGAAAATGCCTGAAAAGTCATGTAGGCAGGGCCATCTTCTCCATTATGTATGAGTCGATGACAACTTAAACTTTGTTTTGAATTGAACCGATTACCACATTCCTTGCATTTATATGGCCGACTCTCATCATGCAGAGGCTTATGTTTCTTGAAGTTGGTTAGTTCATTGCTTGCATAAGGACACTGATCACAATTATACTTAAATGGTGGCAGTGTAGATTTATGATGCCAAATCTTATGTCTCATAAATGTATGCGGAGATGAAAACCACATTTTGCACAAAAGGCATTGATTGGAACCTGAAAGGGAAAAAAAAATCAAATGAAAACAATGTAAAACAGCATAAGCTTGGTCAAATGAAGATTAAGGGCACACAATTGGTTAAAAAAAAAATAAAAATAGAGTGTACTAGCTATAAAAAAATTAATAGGTATAATAATAAATATAGTAATAAGCATAATTTTAGCCAAGGACATACCCATGGGCATGTAAATGCACCCCCTAAATGTTTTACATTGCTGTAACATAATACTGTACATAATCTGCAGATTATCTGTTATTGAAAGTTTATAATTTACATAATGTGGATTAGAGTAGATTGTTTTCAATTTTTTTTACATTCTCTATATTTTGAGGTGAAAAAAAAAAATTAATGTTCTATGTTCAAAGTTTATGCTTCTCTTGTGAAAACTGGAAAAATCTGTGAATTTTAATGTGTAGTAATTAAATTTGTTTTGTTCATAAATTCCGGAGAAACTTTTTTTCATAACTTAACTTCAAAATTGTCTGCATTCATGTTCTCTCTGACTTTTATTTTGATTGGGAGTTCGGTGCAAACAATTTGAGTAGAATGTTTTGACTTGACTTGATGCTGCAATTTCCTTTTGATTCATAACATTTCCTTTTTGAGTGATAACATCATTCCTTTACTGACTGAGTAATAAATAGTTCTTTTATCAAGCAAGGGTAGTATGCGGAAAGTGGTGGTAAACGGAAAATTATTTTTTAAAGAAAAATTCCTTGCATTGTGTATAAAAAAAAGTGCATTTTTTTTTTTTTTTTTGTATCCATAATTTATTAATGCAAATATTGTACCTAAATAAAGCAAGATGAATACTACCTCAGCGCAAATTAAGTTTTGTGGTATTCAACAGTCAAAATACCACTAAAGGCTCATACAATGGCAAGGAGCACCATATGTAAACAGGTAAAATGCACTATGCCTCCTACCAAGAAGTAGAACAGTGGGTTAAGATAAGCTTTTGAATAGACTAGTACAAATGCTTTTTGAAAATCAGGAATATGAGATGTTCCTATAAAAGGTATAGAATTCCCTTTTAGTGATGGGAATGAATGTCAAACAGACAATTATTTGAATGAAGGCAAACTTTTAAATTTATTCATTCAAACTTAGGCGATTTTAAAATTGAAGGATTTTATTCAAAATAAAAATATTCTGCAATGAGTAAGTTTTTTTTGGTAATGATTCTCATCCTGTTATTATTATTACTCATAGTGCCATATTACAATATTTTTTTTTTCTTGGTATACTGTTAAACTTTTCAGACACTCTGTAGATTAGATATTGAAAATTAGAGTAGAATAAACTTTTGCTATAATAACATATTACAAATTTGCATTTAAATAGTGATATAATTAATCATCTTCAAAGAGTGTTTGCTTTTTTCTCATTTTAATTTATCTGTATTTTTAAATCTTTTGTGGTGCGACTAGCTGAATTTTTAGCAAAATATTTTTTCAGTTTAAGCAGTTTCATGATTACTTCTTTATAAAATACACTCATTTGGCATACATCTTACACCAATTTCAGCATGATAGAATGAATAGTTTTGATCTTCAAACTTATTGTGTATTCTGAGTAATACAGAATAAAGAATATTCTGAAATACAAGAGGTTTGGGCATTTTACAGTTTTAAGATAACAATAGTAACAATTTATTTATTAGGATCCCTTTAAGAACAAGTTTTAAAATCATTGCTATAATGCATATCATTTGCTATTAATTAGTTACCCTTATTAATGTCAATTACTGTATTTCTTTGATTCTAAGGCACCATTGTGAGCACATTAATTTCAATACCACCAATAGAAAAAAAATTGATTCTAAGAAGAAGAAAAAATTAAAAGGCTAAAATATGTCTTACAAAATATTTATTATAATAGAATTCAATTTACTGACAACAATAGTATTTATCAGTAGATATGTTATTAAAATATTCTTAGCCAGGGACATACCCATGGGCATGTAAATGCACCCCCTAAATGTTTTAAATTGCTGTAACATAATACTGTACATAATCTGCAGATTATCTGTTATTGAAAGTTTATAATTTACATAATGTGGATTAGAGCAGATTGTGTAGTAATGTGTAGTAATTAAACTACTTCCTTCTGAATCAATATTATAGTTCACTTCACATTCAGAGACTAATTATTCTGTGTTATCGTTCATTTTATTATCCATAAATAAAAAAAAATGCATCTGTAAAACACCAGTGATTCTAAGACACCCCCACAGAGATGTTTATATGGGAGAAGAAATGCATCTTAGAATCAAAAACATATGGCAATTTACACCAATTATTTTATTATAGCGTCAGTTAATTTAACATTTAATTAAAACTGAATAATCAATGATTTTAAAAGATATTCAACAAACTATTTTGCATCCTCATGAAAATGGCATGTGTACACTGATTTTAGCTTAGGAGTTCTTAACTGGTGGGGAGTGAGCTTCTCAGAAAATTTATCCTATTGGCCATTTTGGAGTAAAACCGAGACACGAACATAAGTTCACTTTCAAGGTGTGTATGTGGATATATGAAGTTCACTTTCATGGTGCGTATGTGGATATATGAAGTTTATTTTCATGGGGGGGGGGGGGGGGGGAGAGTGTGAATTTATGAAGTTTACTTTCAGGATAGGTGTAAAAGTAATAAGACATAAAACCTCTGTTTTTATTAATAAATTTTTAATAGTACACCTAACCTTAGATTAACACAGTAGATTGATTCTACAAAAGTACCATGTAAATAAAGATTTACATTTGTATAGAAAATAAGGAGATAGGTTTATTAACACTTAATGAAATAATTTATGTATTATTAAAAATAAATTTAATACTTTATTTTTATGCCTAGATTATGCAACAAAAACTTAAGGATAAAAAATGGGACAGGTTTAAAATGTATGAAGGTAGAACTTTTAAATTGTATGGAAACAACAGTTTATTCCATTTATTTATTCAATATTAAGTATGAAAACATAAGTTTGTTCTGATAATAGTTAAATCACATATATTTTTTTTATTCTTATACTTTATTGTGTAGAATTAAATTTGTAGCATTCTTTTAACTGTGAAAATAAAAAATCACTCAATTGAGCACAGTGCAAATTGAAGATTGAATTGATTCACTTATATTCCAAAACTGGTTCATTGAAAAATGTTGCTATTTAATATTCCAATGTACTTTATCGTAATAAGCTATTATTCACTTGGAATTATTAGTTTAGATTCAAGAAGGAGAACAAAAATGTTTCAAAATTCATATATACAAGCAACTGTAAAAGGGAATGTTCTGAAAATTTATAGACAAAAAGCCTGATCATTATTTGAATACAAGATTTATATGTTTAGTTAATAAACTGAAAAATTAAATGCAAAACAAAATACAACATATTAATAATATTCTAAATTTTCTATAAAATTAAGATACTTAATTTGTTCTAAATATAAAATACATAATAAACTATGTTTGTTAGACACACTTTTATAATAAATGCATCAAGCTAAACTTATATATTTATAATTTATTATGTATTAGAAAACAACACAAATATTTTTTGAAGAGATAAATATAATTGCTTAATGGAAAATTAAAATACTGCTTTTTTGAATATCATAAAAACATAAACACAACACATATAGATCATGTTTGTATAACTTTGTAAAAGAAAGTTAAATCAAGCCATTCAGAGGGTATGAACATGATTTTTTTGTTTTCGAAATAGATTTTAAAAATTGAGAACTTAAAGAAACTACTATTATTATAAACAAATCATATATACTTAAAAGAAAAAATAACAAATATACAGTAGAACTCATTTATAATGAACCACCCTATTTATTAAGGTTCCAGGTTTAATGATGATTTTGGGAACTCTTACTTCATACAATGTTTAACAATATGTATATATAGATATATATCTGATAACAAGAAACCCTGAGCAAGAGAATTTTTTTTTTACCCTATTCATGAATGAATATAAAAGTTACAAAAAGAGGATAGTTTGGTGGATCACATTAAATGATCTGACAGTTAGGCACCTTTAAGAAAGGCACAGATAGGCAAAAATGAACATCCACCATCACATTCCATTGCTTCCGAATCAGTGGACAATTTCCTATGGCTTTTCCCAAGAGCCTAATGCAATGTGTTATATATATAAAAAAAATTGAACAAGAATATAAAATAAAGCTAGCTAATTCAGATACTTTTAAGAAACTGCTTTAGAATTAATTATCAATTTTGTTTGTAAGTATAATGATCTGTTATCTTAATTTGCAAAATTATAGTAACAATTATAGCTGTAAAATTTTTATAATTTAATTTGACAAAAATTTCAAAATCTTGCTTAACCCTTTTCTCTGGACGGTCGACGTGCTCGCGAACTTGCATTCAAGGATGACTGTCAAGTATCCGCATTGGGGAAAAATTTACCCTAAAAGACGACGGTTACGTATGCACGTTTTCATATGAAAAGTTCTTACTTGAATTTATTTGTCTACTAGATGGCGTCAAATGTCCATGCGAACAACTCCAATGTATTTTGCAGATACTTGACCTTGGCATAGGGGGGATCCAATGAATTAATTCATCATCTGGAGTAGTGAAACGTGATTTTGTAATATAAACAAACAGAGCACTTTTCGCAGCATCTACAATTTTATAATTGAGTTTCGATTCTCGTTTTGTTTTTCACTTTATGATTTCGTTGGTGAATCATAGGAATATAAGAGAGTATTTTTTTAAGTTTGGGTTTTAGAGGAATGAGCGGCAGTGAAATTATTCTGCTATTTTGGATAAAAGAATGGATGGGCCAGGATGTTTTCTTTCTGTGGAAGAATATACTCGTATGATAAACGAACCGGGCAGTAATGAAGTGATGCAGATAGTAGATTCGTGTAACTGTGGCATTTCTGAAGATAAATATGAAAATGCAAGTGATTCTTCAGATACTGAGAGTACTATTATTACAATGTCGCCAGCTTCAGTAGCTGTTTCTGTGAATGATGTTTGGACGGGAGATTTGACAGATCTGAATTTTTTTTGGTTTTGAGGATACTTGGAATCCATCACAATATTATGCAGTCTAATTTAGGTAAGAAAATGAATTTTTTTAGCATATTTTTCAATGGTGAATAGTAGAATTCATAGTAAAAGAAACTGACGAGTATTTTGTATTGAGATTTGTATGAAAAATATACATCAAATAGAAAATTTGTGTTTCTTTTATTCCTGAAAAAAGTAGATTTCTGTGTTGAATAGGTGATATTTAGTGAATTTATTTCGAGAGTTAAGCTTAGTGCAAAAAGTTAGCCATCCTGTGGGAACAGTTTGGAAGAGAAGCGCTCCATCCTTTGGGTCATGGTAGTTCCGGAATGCTGCCGTCCGGAAAGGGTTAATGGCAGGGATATATTAGACACATATAAATAGCTATATATACATAACATCATACTAAATATAGTTCTGCAGCAAAATGAATTTAGTGAGTGCATAAATTTTACAAGCATATTCACAGATCCTGAGCTATTCATTATAACCAGGTCCTATTGCATTGTTAAATCAATAAAGGTAAAAATTCTAACAAGAAATTAGACAGCAAAGATACAAGTATTTAATCATATTTGGAAATTGAAAGAGGAAACACTTTTTATACGCAAATATTTGAGGAAGAAATATTTTTATAAGTAGCTAAAATATAAATATGTATTAGATTATAAATAAGACAGTGAAATACATTTACTTAATCAATGTAACTCAAAAGAAGAAATGATTTTTTTTTTCAAATTGAAACTAATAGCACAATAAATTTGTAGAAAAACCATAAATACCTTAGTAACAAATATTTTATCACCATTCTCATAACACAAAAAAGATAACATTGTATGTAAATGTAAAACATGCATAAACAAAGACAGCATTTATTATACCTAATTCTAAGAACAAAAAGTGAATTAAATATGATAATTTCGATAATCTTCTCCAGTATGAATGATAAAATGGGCATTCAAACTATTTATAGCTTGAAATCGGTTGTCACAAATTTTACACTGGTATGGACGACTTTCATCATGAACAGAACAATGTCTTTTAAAATTAAACATTCCATTGGTTGCATATGGGCACATACTACAATTATGTTTGAAATGAGGTAATGATTCCTTATGATGCCATATTTTGTGCTTCTCGAGTGTGGACTTTGTAGAAAACCATTTATGGCAAATTTCACAGACTGCACCTACATGCGAAGAAATATGAAACAAATTTTATTATTCAATGCAAATATATATATATTTTTTGGTAGTACAAATAGAAAGCTATTTAAGCTAAAATTCACAGGCCTCAGATATATATTATAATTTTTACACATATAATACATATATATATATGCATGACTAATTTAAATAAAAATATTTAAAGTAAAAAGGGACTGCTTTCACAAACTTCTATTTTTTTTACTTAAATTTTTAAAAACAATAAATATAATCTATTTTGTAAAGATTTTTCAAGTAAGATTAAATCCGATTCCTATGAAGCATGCTGCAAGGTCTTAAATGCACCTACAAATATGGTTCCTAGTGAATCTACAAAATACCACATGTTGCAATGTAACAACTCAGATATCAATGATTTAACAGTGTAAAATACTTGTTTACATACAATAACATTTTAAAAATTGTGCAAACAACTTTTGACAATTTATGCAAAAATGATTGTTCAAACCATGGAATTAGACGATAAAACTTCTATAGATGCAAAGCCTGAAAGTACCATAATGCTTTGAGAAGTATATCAAATAGTTGCTAGAGCTAGTAATGTCCCGTTCTCATTTGACACAGCAGGAAGGCATATTTAGTACATGTATTTTTGATTATTTTTAAATTAAAGTTCCTTAATTATAAATAGAAGTAATAAGTATTTTTTCCTAATTGTAGAACAGGGTATAGAATATAGAGACAAAAATAAATTTGAATATGTAGGAATACTCTTTGTTTGAGTTCTAATTTGCATTGCGCTGATAACTTTTTTTAATTTTGAAAAATTAACAGCTTAAATAAATATTATTTAATTCAATACAAGCCTTTCACCATAGAAATACATACAATACAGTAATACCATGGAGGTAAAGGTAAGGAGTTAAAACTTCATATAAGGAAAATGCCAAAATCATTTGAAGCAATAATTCAAGTGGTGCTTTAGTAAGATATGCCTCAGTGCCCTGTATGTATTCTATGGCAAAACGCTTGTAAAAATATAATGGTATTTTCAGGCTTTTTATTCAAAGGGCTTTTATCTCCTTTTCTATAATTCCATGAGCGTATCCCAGCAACACCTGAATTATCTTAAATGGGTTTGACATTTTATTAACATAATTCTTTCCCTTTACCTCCACGAATCAAAGCCTTTCAATTAAACTACTGTTGAAATGATAATATGGGATCATGATTAAAGATATTACTTGAAAATTAAAGTATATTTATATGATGTGCATTCTTAAATAAGATTTAAAAATAGAAGGTCAGATATTAGCCATATAAAATTCCATTAATAATATATGCATATGGCATTCTATGTCTGCAAATGATATTCTACAATGTTTCATAGAAATTTTGTTCAGCAGATGATTACATATTTGGAAAATATTGGTATTTTAAGGGTAATGAGCAGAGTTAAAATGTGTGCTGATCTAGAAGACACTGTAAACTCATTCAATGACTTTGCTTTTAATTATACAGTTGCAGAAACCTATATGTCAAGTTAAGCTAAAATATGTTAAGCAAGTATTAGAATTAGATTATAACAGCTTACATGGTTCCTTATTTGATGCCTAAAATAATTTTTAAGTTTGCTTACTTATTATACAAAAGTGCTTGCTGATCTACTATCCCAATGTTTTTTTTTTTTTTTTTTTTTTTTTTTTTTTTTTAAGATTTTCATATTCAGAATGCTAATATTTTAGTTAATGACTTTTTCAATACTCCATTTTTTTTTCTGTTTCATATGTTATAAGTCATTTTTTTTGTTTCTTTTCATTTGTTTTTTTAATTCTATATTTTGTTTATTAGTCTGCTGTGGTGTTTAGTGACAGTCTGATGCAAGTTCGATTATTTATGGAAGATAATTGGCTAGACAATTTTTGACCTTGTTTTCTAATTGGTTGGTTTTGAATACACTCTTGTAGTCCTTTATATACTTTTGTTTCTTACATCTTTGCCTACCTGACTTGAGCTCTGTTGGCTTCTTGGAACTGATAAAGAAGTTTCAATGTATCCCCAAAACAACCATAAGCTGATTTTTATTTTAACTTGTGTTTGATTCCATTGTATTTTTATTTAATTTAAATTGTTATAACATAAGTGGATATGAACAATATGAAATGTTAAAAGTTGAGGCAAACCTCAGATTTTATATTGTTTAGTGATGAAAAATGATATGCTTTGAATTATTTTTAATAAAAATAATAATAAAAAGGAGGGAAGCACTTGCAAAATAAATATAAGAACAGCTTTCATCAATACAGTCTTTTCATCACTTAAAATAAATGGGTAGAAAGAAATTACATTTACCACTGATCATACATTGAAAACCCACTGATAGGACATACTCAACAGACCATGAAATAATATTTCCAATGCAGGTAACTCTATCACAGGATTGGTTTCAATCGTATTAAAACTGATGCTGAAAAGTGAAACTGCATTAACACTGATGGAAAGAATTAATTTTACTGATACAGAATCAATAATTGGGTAAAACTTTTGAGCATAATTATTTATTATATCTGAAACAGATAACATGGACAACATAGACAAATTGTAGCATGGAGTAAAAGACTCATAGAACATTTTACAGTCATAAACCCCTATCAATTCCTTTAGAAGAATGTTTTTCAGCAAGTCCTGTTTTTTAAAACAAACTAAATAAACTGTTCCTTATACAAAAGATTGAAAAACTCTTTACACAAACACTTGTTTTTTCATAAAAATACAAATCGCTAACACAATAAACACAGCAGAATATTTATAAAATTTTATAAATTGGATCAGTTCTTAAATAAGAAAAAATGATGACACCATTAGAACTAGAATCCAGAATTAAAATGATTTTCACCATAGTGAACTATAACATGTGCGTTTAAACTACTGAGAACTTTGAATCTGTTGCCACAAACTTTGCATCGATAAGCACGGCTTTCATCATGAACATCAGTATGCCTCCGAAAATTTGCAACATTATTGGTTGCATATGGACAGAGCTGGCAATTATGATTGAAGTGCATTGCAGATGTTTTATGATGCCAGTTTTTATGCTTGACAAGGGTAGCCTTTGCTGAAAACCATTTATGACAAACATCACATACTGAACCTACATCAGGGGGAATAAAAAAATATGTTTCAATGTATACGCATAGCTTTTGATGGGTAAAACATTTACATAAACATAAAATACCATTATAATAATTAAAACATTATTTTATTTTCAAATAAAAGTTCCCAGTCTGGCCTTTATGTTTTAACTCTAACATACAAATGTGCTAAAGTTTATTTTCACTAGAAAAAATAGGCATAATAGGCATAAAAATAGTACATTCTAATAAAAAGTGAAAATATTTAACAATAAAAAAAGCAACAAATAATAGTTTACAACATATAGAGAAAATACATAGTATTGCATTGACAATATATACAAATATCTCACACCTAAAAATCAGACTATAGTAAAATAATATTATATATATATATATACGTTTTCAACCAAAAGAGCTGGAAAAAGGCTAATGAATTCTAACAGTTCTTGACTTTTTAAAAGTAGCATATTTTCAACTCAACATTAAAAAAACCGAACAACTGTGAAATATAAATTGGTATGGAATTAATGAAAACACATTGAATTTGATGAATTTAAACATTACATCAGAGTTGAATAAATCTTAGGCACAAGGTTGTTAAGAATCGGATCACAGTGCTCAAAATTGTCACCTACGGCTTAGATGAAAATGGATCTAGGTTTTAGTTTCATAATAAATAGTAAATAATAAGTTATGATCTCTCAAAAGCTATGAATTAGATGTACTTATGTTCCAAAACAACACGGTATCACAAAAGACCAGACAAAAATAACTATCTTTAATGTTTTAGCATGTTTTCATTAAAATTTTTTGTGTTTAGTTTAGTTGTTAAATGGGGAAAATGGGGCCCACACAAGTTTTGGTTGCTTTCTCCACTTAGTTATCTAAATATTAATACAAATTAGGGTTATAAAAATTATGTTGTTAAAAAATAATATGATCATATGTAAAGTTTGACCCCTAGTTGCAAAAAGAATTTCTCAAGCTCTGAATTATATTAAAAAGAGATACAGAAGAATGAAATTAAATGAAGTTTATTCTATTTACATTACACCACACCCATATATTTATATTTAGATTTTGTTGCCTTGAACATGTTCAAGACTCCCATGCAAAATAAAAATCTGCATGGATAACTAGAAAAAGCCAATTATAAAATATTTTACAAAGTTTTAGATGTAGTCTAGCATTTAGAAAATGTTTGACTCCATGTTTTATTCCCTTCCATTAGAAATTCCATTTTGTAATTTTATATAGATTGTTAATGTGTTAAAAATGCAAAATATTGGACATTTTAAAAAGAAGCATTTTTCATTGGGTTGCATTCAAACCTACATCTTGCACATTTATTTTTGTAATTCTGCACATATGTACGATTTTAATTTTTGTTCATATACGTAGAATGTATACTTATGTTACATCGTTCAGTCCCATGTTCTGTCAAACATAAAGATATCTATACATTATTATATAGAATAATTTTTTTAGAATATTTTTTTAAAAAGTACATAACTTGAAAATTGACTATTATTTCATATACCACAAAATTAATTGAAACATTTTATCCATGATTTTTCTCATGATGAAAGATAACATGGGACTGAGAGCTAAATAAATTATCCTCTCCATAATGAAGTATAATATGAGTGTTTAAACTATTGCGAGCTTTGAATCGATTGCCGCAAACACTGCATTCAAAAGGACGACTTTTTTCATGAACACAAGCATGCCTTTTAAAATTAGTGATTTCATTAGTTGAATATGGACACAGATTACAGTTATGTTTGAATGGTGGATAAAAATTCTTATGATGCAAAAATCTGTGCTTGATCAAAGTAGCCTTTGTAGAAAACCATTTATGACAGAATTCACATACTGCACCTACATAATGAGAAAAGAATAATTTTATAAAATAATTCATATTAAAGATTATCACATGATATAAGTGAAATGAAATATTTCATACCAATAACAAATAATTTTCAAAATCTAAATGAATTGAACTAAACAAAAACATATAAGTAGAACATGCCTTATTAGATACCAATATTAGTACAAAAATTAGTTAAAATTTTTCCAATTTAATGTGAAATATTATGAATGAAAATATGATTGCATACGTCTTGAAATAACAATATCAATATTTTTTAATGAACTTAAATACAGGGAATTTAGTATATTAGGTTCTAAATGGCCAAACCTGTACTTAGATGAAAAGTAATAGCAATTTGAAGTAAAGTTATCTTTCAATAGCTATTCTCTTAAACAGGAACAGAAACAGAAAGAACAGGAATCGTAAAATTAATTACTATAAAACTGGAATGTATTGTAAGGCATTGCTGAGTAATACGGTTTTAAATAATATGCACATAAATAATAAGGATACAGATCTCAATTTTATATAATAAGGATTACATCTTAATTTTCAAATTGCCTGTTTTGCCATCACACAACATGTGCACAACTACTTTACCCCTTAACAATACCTAGCCCATTACATAATGACTGGGAAGGGGATAAATGAAATACACTTCATTAGCGAAATATAAAATTTTTATACATTTGCTTGAATATTCACAGAAAATTAAATAATATACATAGGTAGTAAGAAAAAAAAAAAAAATTCTGTTACACATGCCCTTATTTTCACAAAAATATAGAATTGTGACAATCTTCCATTTTCAGATGCGATGAAATAGGAAACAGACAACTTAAAAAATACATATTTTGATATAATTAAAAATAAATAAATAAATAAATATGAAGGAATTGTCTTGTGAATTTAGTTCATATTTAGAATGCTCTTTGATCATTAAGGAACCAATTTGTATGAATATCAGTCTCAATCATGCTTTAACATAAAATAACTAAAATACAAATTTGAATTTTTAAAAAATCTCATTGAAGTATGCTATATCAGGAGCATAGCTAAACCCAGTACTGAATTTCATGGCTGTTTGAAGCACTTTGATTTTCAACTACAGCACACACAGACATCTTTTATTATGTAAGATAATTATTATTATGTAATACTAGCCGCATTAGAAGACCAGCCTGTTCGCTACCCTTGAAAATTTCTGACCGTGGCAAACTCGCTGGCGCGACCTACCAGAAAGGTGTAACTATTTAGATGGCCAGGAAGTGCCACCCAATTTAGACCGGAACCTAGTGGGGGAGACATCCACAGGGACCGTGCCCTCCTTCCCCTACCACCAACCTCCCCGGACTTACGGATCCACATGTGTAATGAGATTGTATTCCGCGTGAACACGGCTGCAGTTTTGACAATGGCGGGAATTGAACCCGGGCCTACCAAGTGCAATTCCCGCAGTCTAACCACTGGCCTACCGCGCCCTCCGAGACAATCTCCATAACTTTTTTTATTCACCCAATTTAGACCGGAACCCAGTGGGGGAGGCATCCGCAGGGACCGTACCCTCCTTCCCCACCACCAACCTCTCGGAAGGACTTACGGATCCACATATTTAACGTGATCGCACTCCGCGTGAACACGGAGGCAGTTTTCGCAGTGGCGGGAATCGAACCCGGGCTTACCGAGTGCAATTCCCGTGCGCTAACCACTGGGCTACTGCGCCCTCCACGGCAATCTCCATAACTTTCTTTTTATTCACCCAATTTAGACCGGAACCCAGTGGGGGAAGCATCCACAGGGACCGAACCCTCCTTCCCTTACCACCAACCTCTCGGAAGGACTTACGGATCCACATGTTTAACGTGATCGTACTCCGCGTGAACACGGTGGCAGTTTTGGTTATGGCGGGAATCGAACCCGGGCCTACCGAGTGCAATTCCCGCGAGCTAATTTAAATTTTATAATGCCCATAAAATAATTAAATTTTAATTTGACCATATGCTAAGCTCTTAATTCCATCATTTAAAATATAACGTAATATTATTTAAATTATCCATGAAATTAAAATATCCATTTAAAATATACATAAATTAAAATATCCATTTAAAATGACCATATGCTAAGCTCATAATTCCATGATTTAAAATATCACGCAATTTTCTAACCCGTCTCCATGGAAACATGTGACGTCCCCGGCGGGAGAAAAATCGAATCTTCGGAGAATTATCCGAGAAATTTAAAATCATTACTTCTTTAAAATTCCGATCCTGCAGCCATTTTTAATTATTTCTTGACCAGATTGGGCTTGTAAGAAAGCCAGATCTTTGAGCTTTCTAAGAATGTAAATTATTAGTCGAAAATCTCGCTACTTTTCCGGATTTGAGGATTTAAAAACGAAAGTTCGTTTTTTTGAGCCGAAAGTGACTTTTGTTTTAAAATGTTTAAAAAATATTAAAATTTGCCCTTGAGATTTGAAATTGATATATTTTTACTCGCAATTGACTGCTCTTTCCGGTCGTGTGATTTGTTTTTTTCTACGAAGTCTGGATGGTGGAGAAAAAAGGGCAAAAAGGGAAAAAAACGCTCGAAATTGCATAAAACATTAAATAACAAAAAAAATAATTAAAATTTAAAAAATTGGATTGGATGTGTCCTGTTCCCAGCCCCCCCCGGTCTCCAATTGCCAAATTTCATAGCTCTCCGACGTGCGGTCGCTGAACCTATAGTGTATAAGACAGACAGACATATAGACACAGACATTGTCTTTCATTATATTAGATACATGGATTGAATCATTGTTTTTTGTAAAATAACTTAATGATTCAATGGCTTTGTGGTAAAATAAAATATGAGAAAAAAAATATAAAGGTTTTCTGTATATCTGAAATATGCTATGTGACTTCACCATACATACATATTTAGATGATTAGAGCTCACCAGCAAATAATGCTACAGCTCTGGTTTTTTGCATTCATAGTTAGGAAGGTTACAGTTATAAATTAAGCCAATAAAACAAATTTTGATGTCACGGGTAGGTTTATGGTACCATGCCTCTTTACACTATTTGGAACTGTTGTGGACTATTTTTAATAATATGAAAAATCAGTATAGTAATTTAGAAATTTCAATAAGAATACAATGCCATATCATATACTTTGAACCAGATCAGCTGGTTAGAAAAATCATTTATGGCAATATTTTACCTTCAATCCATTTATCAAGATTGAAGAACACATTTCTAATCTTAAATAATAAAAGGCAATGTCTGTGTGTGTGTGTGTGTGTCTGTCTGTCTGTCTGTCTTATACACTATACGTTTCGTGACCGCGCGTCGGAGAGCTACGAAATTTGGCAATCGGAGACCCGGGGGGGAGGGAAGGGGACACGTGAAAACCGATTTTCAAAATTCTAATTATTTTTTTATTTATTTAATGTTTTATGCGATTTCGACCTTTTTTTGCCCTTTTTTCTCCACGATCCAGACGTCGTAGAAAAAAACAACTCACACCATCGGAAAGAGCAGACAATTACGAGTAAAAATATATCAATTTCAAATCTGAATTTCAATTTCTAATATTTTTTAAAGATTTTAAAACAAAAGTCACTTTTTGCTCAAGAAAACGATTTTTGGTTTTTAAATTCTCGCATCGTGAAAAGTACTCATAATTTCGACTAATAATTTACATTTTCAGAAAGGTCAAACATCTGGCATTCTTACAAGTCCAATCTGGTCCAGAAATAATGAAAATTGCCTTCAGGATGGCAATTTTAAAGACGCCATGATTTTAAATTTGTCGGCTACCGGCTCAGTTCCTCAAGGCATTTTCCCCCCATCCGCATTAGTTTCTTCCCCGTCTCCATGGAGACCGCGCTTTCGGTTTTAACTGAATTACGAGCGTAAGTGTTGTATACATCGGGCGAAATTATTATATTTATATGATATTTTAAATGGATATTTTAAATAATTTAAATGATTGAATTATGGTGATTTGAATTGTGGTGATGTATTTGAAATTATTATATTTATGGATTGGTGGAACGATATGGTTGATTTTTTTATTTTAAATGGATATTTTAATTTATTGATATTTTAATTTATAGATATTTTAAATGGATATTTTAATTTTATGGCTATTTTAAATGATGGAACGATGGAACGAGGATGGTGGAATTAAGAGCCTAGCATATGGTCGTTATAAATTTAAATTAGCGCGCGGGAAGTTAGCGCGCGAGAATTGCACTCGGTAGGCCTGGGTTCGATTCCCGCCACTGATGCGGAGTATGATCACCTTAAACATATGGGTCGATAATTCCTTCCGAGAGGTTGGTGGCAGGGAAAGGAGGGTACGGTCTCTGTGGATGCCTCCCCCACTGGGTCCTGGTCCAAATTGGGTGAATAAAAAGAAAGTTATGGAGATTGTCGCGGAGGGCGCGGTAGCCCAGTGGTTAGCGTGCGGGAATTTCACTCGGTAGGCCCGGGTTCGATTCCCTCCACTGACAAAACTGCTGCCGTGTTCACGCGGAGTACGATCACGTTAAACATGTGGGTCCGTAAGTCCTTCCGAGAGGTTGGTGGTAGAGGAAGGAGGGTACGCACCCTGTGGATGACTTTCCCACTGGGTTCCGGTCTAAATTGGGTGAATAAAAAGAAGGTTATGGAGATTGTCGCGGAGGGCGCGGTAGCCCAGTGGTTGGCGCGCGGGAATTGCACTCGGTAGGCTAGGGTTCGATTGCCGCCACTGCCAAAACTGCTGCCATTTTCACGCGGAGTACGATCACGTTAAACATGTGGATCCGTAAGTCCTTCCGAGAGGTTGTTGGTAGAGGAAGGAGGGTACGGACCCTGTGGATGCCTCCCCTACTGGGTTCCGGTCTAAATTGGGTGAATAAAAAGAAGGTTATGGAGATTGTCGCGGAGGGCGCGGTAGCCCAGTGGTTAGCGCGCGGGATTTGCACTAGGTAGGTCCGGGTTCGATTCCCGCCACTGCCAAAACTGCCGCCGTGTTCAGGCGGAGTACGATGACGTTAAACATGCGGGACCGTAAGTCCTTCCGAGAGGTTGGTGGTAGGGGAAGGAGGGTACGGTCCCTGTGGATGCCTCCCCCACTGAGTTCCTGTCTAAATTGGGTGGCACTTCCTGGTAGGTCGTTCCTTCTGGTAGGTCGCGCCAGCGAGTGTGCCACGGTTAGAATTTGCCACGGTCAGAATTTTCAAGGGTAGCGAACAGGCTGGTCGCCAAAGGCGGCTAGTATTTTATAAAATATGGTTTTGTTATAAATGTAAATTTAAACAAATTTGTTAAATCAGTATTAAAGTGAAACATTAATGTGAAAAAATAAAAAATGCATTCATATTAAGACATTTAAAAAAAAAAGAACTCTTTTTTTTTTCTCACTTATAAATTTTTCAATAGCTTCAGTTGGATTAATATAATCATATGCCTGCTTTACTTATAGAAGTGTCCATAGTTTGTATGGAATCAGAAATTATGATACTAACAAATGTTACTTTATACAATAATTTCTATCAGATTTTAAACTCTATTTAAACGAAACTACTGCCTAAGGATTATTAATTGGAAGTGATTATCAAGCACATTTACATAAGGTTGAAATTACTAACAGCTATCACAGTTCTTTATGTAACGGATTCTCCACAGAAGGATTGTTAATGTGATTATTTTTTGTTACTTACTGCTACATAAATTCAAATTTAAGACCGACAAATGAAAATATATTAAAACTCAATTAATTATGAGGCTGTGAATACCAAAAAACCTAAACATTAAAACTGGCATATTGTCCATTCGATTTTTTCATAACAAATAAATATTATACTTAAGCAGATTTCAACACCATACATTTCTTATGACAAACAAGTAATAGTTAATTGCACATTTAAATTTACTTTTGTTCATGAAATAGTAATCAACTTATAGTCAAAGATAATGAATATGTGCAATTGCCTCATTATAAAGTAAATCCAATAATTTGCATTCCAACTATTTGATCACATCTGTTAAAAGTTGCATTCATTATCTTATAATCATTAATTTTAGTGCATTTTTACACATATTCTCCATCATTAGTGTGATAGAATGTCATAAATGATTTTGTAAAACAATATACTATATATAGGAAAAAAATATTTGCACATAGAAAGAAAATAAATTTTACATTTATTCTCTAATATTTTCTGGTGTTTGGGAATCAGGAAGTCTCTTAAATACTTGCAAGGTCATATTGAAAGAACATGTTAGCTCTAAAATTAAATATTCTTATGCTTAGCAGTCGTACATTTTAAAACCATATGTTGTACTGAAATTCAAATCAGCACAGATATATTCATTCAGCCATTTCTATTGAATTTAAAAATTACTAAAGCTTTAAATTAGAAAAACATTAGAAACACAATGTGCATACAAATTAAAAATAAAGTTGGAAAAAAAAAATGTAGATATCAAAATAAATTTAACACGTACAAATCTGCTGAAAAATTACTTTTATTCAAACTAATATTTTAATAACTACATTCTACACAAGCAGACAAAAACTTCAATACATGTTCTGAAGCTGAAACTAAAATTGTGAAGACCAAATGAGATGAAAAATTAATAGAAGACTAAAGAAAATTAAAAACTGAAGATGAACAAATTTAATATGAAAAATTACTTGTAGGCAATTATCACTACTATTGCTGAGTTGAAGAATTGGACCCAAAATTGAAGAAAAATTCATCTAAAATTTATAATCATTTAATTGAAATAGATTTGAAACATTTGTAATGCAAAAACAGTAGAATAATGTAGATATAAATGATCAGTTCCTGTAATTATATAGGCCGATATGAGTTTGGCATTACACTAGGAAGTACTTGTGAGGAAGCTGGTTTTTCTTCTCCAGTATGAATTAGATAATGTCTCGATAAACTTTTAATAGTGATATAGCGATTGCCACAGAGTTTACAGAAATTCGGTCGACTGAAATCATGGTTAGATAAATGCCTCATAAATGATCTTTTGGAATTTGTTGCAAAGGGACATTTATCACAGTTCATCTTAAAATGTGGTAATGAATTTCTGTGATACCACAAATTATGAGACGAAAACAGATGCTGCAAAGAAAACCACTTTTTACATATCTTGCAATCAAATCCAAAACCTAAAAATAATATGAAAGAATGCAGGTTAGTGATATGAATTAATCACAATGTAATATGAAAAAAAAAATCAAGCACGTTTTACTAATTTTATGAATATAAAATAATTGAGAAGCATGTTAAGTAATTAAAACAGTAGAAATTCCAAATTGATTTAAAAAATGAGATACAAAAATATATTTTAAACAATAAATCGCACCATTATAGCATTAAAGATAAATCATATATTTCAAAACTGTTATCGCTAACTCACCTCTCTTTCTCTACCAACACAACTTTTTAAAACACACAAATGTACTTTTTAATAGTATATTTCCAACAGAAATCCCTTTCAACAAACAACTTTTAAAGAAAAAAAAAAACTCCAGACAGAATTTACTTAAAAGTGTTGGAATGCACAGACACACTTGCCATAGAATTGTCAAGTACAATCACTGGGCTCGACTGATTAAGGGATTGTTAAATGCTGATTTCATTAAATTCTATTTAATTCCTATTGATAACAGAAATATCAGTCTACAAAGGTTTAAATTAACCAGGCTAATTTGAATATGCCCTTAATGCAATAGCACCACAGACCTCAATAGCTTAAATGGCATGATAGATTGCATGAAAACTTCCAACATTTATGTCTGCCTTGCTAAAAATCAATATTTTTTATAAAGTTAAATTTTCACTAAGATTTAAAATAAAAAGAAAGAAAATAATGATTTATGTTATAAATACAAATGCTACATATGAAATCGCATTAAAGATTAAAGACTAAACTCTGTCCTTCAACATATCATGGAGGAGTAAAGGATCAAGATAGGGTTGATCTTTTGAGTTACTTTGTCAGTAATGTAGCAAGTAATATACTAGTAATGCAGTTCAAAATTTTTTAACTGAAGGGCAGGCATATTTAACAATTACAAATGCATTTTTTCTAATCAGTATGCACATAATTGTATTTTTTAAGCAAATACAACAATCAAGCTTCATGTGCACCCTGTGGTGCTATCAAAAAACTAAATAAAAATCTAATCTTTGAAGAATATTTTAACTAGATAATTGTAGATTTTTGTGCTTTTGAAACAGTTAAATTTTAAAACCGTTTAGCACTCAGATTCAAAATGACACAGATACTTTCAATAAGCTATTTCTATTCAAATCTAGAGGGGGGAGGAAAGGAACACTGGGAATAATAGTTAGAAATAAAATTGTAAAATATTTCACAATATTTTCTATTATAAAAATTAAGTTGATATATATATATATATATATATATATATATATATATATATATATATATATATATATATATAAGAAGAAGAAATAAAACTACTTAGCATGCTGTAAAATTATTTTTATTCAAATTAATACACTCATATATGCAGGTAGACAGAAGCTTTTATACATGTTCTGAAGCTTAAACTAAAATTACAAAGGCCAAAAGAGATTACAAAAGACTAAAACAAATTAAAAGTTAACTATAATAAACAAAAAATTATATAAAATACAAATTATAAGTGATTACCACTACTGCTACTACAATGTCAGGTAGAAGATTTTAAAAAATGAAAAATTTACATTTCTATATCTAATCTATTTTACATTTCTTAAGCAATTTTAAGTGGTAAAATAAAACAAAATAGCAGTGAGAAAAAATATACAAATTTTTTTACACTAATAAGCACTAATATACTCCTTACAATACATCATATATATATATATATATATATATATATATATATATATATATATATATACGAGGTGATTCAAAAGTCAGGAAAAATTTAAATTAATAATTCATGAACTAATAAAGATAAATAGATGCCGTTTGCATCGAAAGAACGGAAATGAAGCCGGGTTTTTTGTCAAGAAAAAAAAATATTGTTAGTATAATTTACATTTCCACCAACAGATGGCATTGTATTACACATTTGGGGAGGATCATTGCCCTCAGTCGATCATTTCCACATGCATGGCCCCCAGATCTCCCGATCTGACACCCTGTGACTTTTGGCTGTGTGACCGGAAGTCAAAAGTGTACTGCAACCAACCAGCATCATTGGCAATATGATAGATGCCATACGGCAATACATGTCAGGCATACCGAAAGAAGCTGTGCTGTTGAATCGCGGACAGTACATTCAACATTTATAGCTAAATCTGATATTTTATCCTATGTAATGTAAACTAGGTACCTAATACAGGCCATCTGTTGATAGAAATGTGAATTATATATACTAACAATAATTTTTTTTTTTCTTGACAAAAAATCCGGCTTCATTTCCATTCTTTCTGTGCAAATGGCATCTATTTATCTTTATTAGTTCATGAATTACTAATTTTTAAAGTTTTTCCTGACTTTTGAATCACCCGGTGTATATATGCATGCGTGTATGTATGTGACAGGAAGAAAAAAATGGAAAAAAACTTTAATTAGTTTAGATTACTGCATGAAAACCATTAATATATAAATAGATTATGTTTCCAGAAATTCATGATATATAAACAATTTTACAAAAGCATGTTATGTTAAAAAAACTTAAATTAAAAAACATAAAGCCAATTTTTCAACCAAGTGCAAATAATCTAGAAAAGAAACGTTAAAAACTACATTTTTTAAAGTGATTGCAATACTTTATTATATTAGGAATCCAGAAAAGAAAAAAAAATAAAACTTTATCTATTTAAGAGTATTAAAAAAAAAAATCATTAGCATGCTATCTCCTAAGTCCTGTTAGCAGCAGATTTAAAATAATATTCAAATGTATAATACAAATGTCCAATTATTCTGAACAGCTTTATACAATTATAATTTTCTTCCCCATTTTATTATGAATGTGCATAATTTCTTTCATTTTTTGTTTTGTATTTTGTAGGAATAAAAAATGTTTTAGCATATAAACACACTAATTTATATAAAATTGTGTAGTGAACCAAAATTATTCCCCAATTTATTCTTAATAAAGTTACATGGATGATAACAATGGAATAACATGCTCTGAAATAAATAATTTAATGCCATTCTGTGAGTAATAACTTCTAATGCTGCCACCTTGTAGCAATTTATAACAGAACACAACTTCTGATTAGACACTTTTTTTGCTTATCCCTTGAAAAGCATATAAATAAGGTGACCAATTTTTTTACAATGAAAAGGAGGACAAAAAAATTAAAGAAAAAAGTACAACGTAAATAACTGAGACATTTTATTAATTCAAACAAAAATACACTAATTATGCTTACATCCCTTTTAATTATTTACTTAAACGAGTATTTTTCCATTGAATGAATATTTTTTGTCAATATATCATTTTCTAACAGTAACAATATATTGGAAATTTCGGAGCAAGAAATATCCTTCATATTGAATTTTACGGTAAGTGCTGCAGCTAGAGTATCAACATTCAATCTTGATTACACGAAGTATAATATAGAGATAAAGTAAACAAAGTGAAGTGCGCAATGGTGCGAGACACGTGAAGTTCTCCTATGCACTGCGCATGCGTTTCATAATCGCGTCTTTCCGAACTGTACCATCACATGACCCGTAACAGTTCGGCGCGGCATCTCTGAATACAGAGATTAACAGGTTAGTTTTAAAATATCGAAAAGGAGGACAGGTAGGAGGACACTTTTCGAGGAAGGACAGAACCTACAAAAGAAGGACTGTCCTCCCTAAAGGAGGACGATTGGTCACCTTAATATAAACAGCGTTTTACTATAGTAATTTCAAAGTTTGTGAGACACTACAAGTGTGACAGATGCCCAGAGCTGAAGTTCAATCGTTCTTCTCCTGTATGAATTAAAATATGCTGCCTTAAGCTATTCAGAGCTTTAAAGCGATTACCACATATATGACAAAAATATGGCCGGCTTTCATCATGTACCAAAGTATGCCTCTTAAATGATGATATATTATTAGATGCATAGGGGCATTTGCCACAATTATGTCGAGAATTTGTGAATTCGGTTTTATGATACCACATTCGATGAAGTAAAAAAGTAGGCCTAGTAGAAAACCACTTTTTACACATCTGGCAATCAAAACCAAAGCCTGAAAATAAAATTTAATAAAAGTATGTAGGTAGTTTATATAAATTGATTGCATAATTTGATACAAAAATTTACATATAAACAAAAATATTCCAACTCATTTTATAGTAATAAAAAGAAAAAAAAAAAAAAAAAAAAAAAACCTGAGCAAAAAAGAATGTTCAGTAGAAAAACCAATATTTTGCATTTAAAATCTGAAAATAATATTAAAGCTTGTAAGTAATTTATATGTGCCACAAGGATACAACACCTTACAAAACAAATAAACAAACAAACAATTATATAGTAATAAAATAAAATAATATAAGAAAAGTTGAAGTATTTAAACAGTGGGGATGTTAAAAGAATTCTTAGAAATGATATGTAAAAGATATGGTAAAAATAATAAATTTAAATACACATTACAATTTAAATGATAAATTTTTAAATAAGCTTAGTATTTAATTACTTTGGTCTACTCTTTTAAAGTGATATGGTAACAGCAACATAAAATCATTTTTGGGGGAAAATTACTACCCAAATCTTTAACACATAACTATAAATTATGAAAACACAAAATAAAGAAATGCACTTTAAACATTTGTGATAAAAAAAAGTACAACAAACAAATTTTGCAATTACATAGACTTACATATGGTTAACCCATAAAGCCGACTCTTCCTGTCTGTCATACAAACTAACAGGCAGCCAGCCAAGAGCTGCAACATATTTTTTACCCTTCAAGCGAGGAGATTAGTGTGGAGATCGATGATCCACAAAAAGACTGAGCTGTCACTTTTCTTTCATTCAGAAACTGGTTTTTATACAAAGCAAACTTCCTTTACACCATACAACTATATTGCACAAAGACAAGTAGTAGCAACAATAACATTCTTGACAAAAGACTACTTTTCACATAGGGAAGAAAATGCATGCCTCAAGTTGTGCAGGCTATGGTATTCTGAAGTGGTGACCTGAAAGCCTTGTTGGTCATTAAAGGGCCAAGAATAAATATGAACAATGTAATTAAGCACAAATTGACAAATAATGTAGTATACAGCTATTTTGAGAATACGTTGGATCTCCTTCTTCAGTGCAAGACAGACCAACAAATACTAAGTAAAAAAAACCTACTTGTTTCTACTTGTCAATTTGTTTTGTCTTTTAGACTTCAGGTTTGTTAGTCCGTCTTGCACTGAAGAAGGGGCTCCAACAGTTGTATGCTGCATTATTGCAAAACAGTTGTATGCTGCATTTTAATTTGAGCTTAATTATGTTATTTAAGTCTCTTCTTATCATTTGTACAATTTTTTTTACTTATTGACTTACATAAGATTGTCAAAATATCCAAGTTGTGATTATGGGAGGCTGGTCATTCTTTTCCTGCGTGAATTACATGTTGCTCCTATAATCTTTTTTTCATTGCCACAGAATATAAAGAGATGGATGAAGGATGTAAGCAAATTTGTTCAGACAGGATTCTCACACACTTGCTTTCCCCATTAAATTTTAAGAACCTACAATACACTTCGCTTGCAAGCCTGACACAACAAAGCTAACTACTGCAAGCCACTGAGGGAACATAAATAAATTATGATACTTAAAACGCCACAATTGCATCGATCATAATTGAATGGTAGAAAATTGAAATATTCAGTTTGCATAAAAATAGAAAATAAATTTTTTCAATAATGCCCTTGTCAATGAAATATAAACAGGTTTTAATACAATAAAGTATTTTTAAAGATCTCAAAATTAGTGATCAAAGTTACTGATTTTCAATACTGGTCAACTGGCATAAATAGAATATTTAGAATAACTAGAGGCTTGCCTCACACAAAACATTTAAGTGCTGTACATCTAAACTATGAGGACTTCATGTGGTTTTCAAGTTTGGAAAAGGCCCACATATGTGAAGAGGAATTTGCTGCTGCAGAAAACAATCAAAACTTTCAATGATTTTTTTTTTTTACGATTGCAGTTTTAACACTGAATCAAGTTAAATTTATAAAATTGAATAAATTAATTTGAATTATTTTTTATATTCATTTCAATTTATATACAAATAAATTAACATTGTTGCAAACAATTATAGCATTTTATATAGAGAAAAGGGGGAGAGAGTTCTATTTAATTAAAATTACATAATTCTTATAAATATTTCAATATTTTTGCTTAACTTCTACAATGAACTTAACACAACACATTTTTTCTTTTTCAAGCAAGCATGGATGGAATACATAGGTGCTGCCGTACATTTTCAGAGATTTTAGCAAGGATTACGGGAATCTTATTGAATTTATCTGGCAGCTGGACAGCCAACAAATTTCTTGCAGAGTGGTATAATTAGAATTACCACTTTCACATATTTATATGTAAAATCCTTGAAGAAGTTTTGATTTTGCATTAATTTGCCAGCCACCAACTTTTAACTTGTTTTTTTATACCATAATTTCTGGGAGAGAGGTAGTGAAACATACTTGCTGCAGCAAGAATGTACAAGGAAAAAATAAAGCAAAAAAGTCAATAGAAATGCTGTATCTAGTATAAATTGTGTAACTAAACTATGCAATGCCATTTCCATAAGTTGCCATTACATATTTAAAGTAGATTTAGTTGAATTACTATTCAGTAAGACTTGTGAAAAAAAATAATCTAATGATTTAACTAGAAATGCAAAGCACATAGTTTCAATCATCCAAGACCACATATTTTTTGCCACAATAACACACAAAAAATTTAAACTTGACATATATAATTATATAATCTATATCACCATGCCACAGTACATAATAAAAAGTTAACTTTTAAATGCTGTGTTTTCTTTTAATAATAATAATAAAATACTATAAATACTTTTGTTTAGTGCTTTTTGATAGACAGTTTTAGAAATGATTAACACTTTGAATTTTGACATTTTTAATTTTACTATAAAATACACAAAATATAGAAAACAAATGACAAACTAAAATCAAAATACATATTAAATATGTATAACACAATATAGCACAACAATGTTCATATGAATATCATGGAAATATTAACAATTTCATACAGCATTAAAAAATTTGAAGCAAAAAGTATTGTTACAACTGTTATAGAAAAAATTTCAAAATAAACATTTTATGACACATTAACAATAAACATGGATTAGTCTTCAATAAACATGTTAGAGAATCAATATCATATCTTCAAGATAGTGTCCTTGAAAGAAGACTTCAAAATTTACAAAAATGATGCAATTTGAATAAATATATATTTTTGAAAATAGATACAGTGGTCTGGGTCTTTTCTGAAAAACATGTACTTAGCTAGTGACTTATACTTTAAAAGTTACTAGATACTGTCTAGCAGTGGCGCAGCACCCATTGAGGCTTAGAAGCTGAGCCTTCCCTGTTTCTAATTTAATTTAAAGATACTTTTATTTATTATATTTTTTAATATAACTTTGTGAATATATGTCTTTTTTTTAGAAAACTTACTTAAAATGAGACGTTTAAAATTATTTTTCCCATTAAAACGTATATCTAGAAGCTGAAATCATCTGGCTTTTACAGTTCATTGAAAGAAGCATGGTATTATCCCCGCCCGCTGGTTAAACTCCGCCCTGGCTGATAAGCTAGAACTATAAGCTAGCTTACAGGAAGTCGTGGTTATTTCCCCCACTATTTCAACCTTTTATAAACAATGTAATGACAGACAATGATTGGATATGGGACGTGACTTTTCATGAATGAAAATTTTTTGGGCGAGACGAATGGATCCGCCATTTTAGATCAAACATGATTCCAATAATTAATTTTTACAGAAAAAAAGTCATATATAATACTAAAAAATATGAATTATTTTCCATGAATAAGATGACATTCGCCCAAATATAAACAATATTAAGACAAGGAAACACACTAATAATGACTACCATTAAACTTAAGTAGTTTGTGAAGTAGACTTAGTCACAGCAACAATATGGCGAAACATCCGTTTGCGTATTTGCGAGTTTTAGAAAGAATAAATATGATTTCCCTTTAAAAAACACATTACAAGAGAATCTCAATTAAACAAAAGCCACTGATAATTTCCTAGCGGATTGTGGATTTGTAGCATATTGTGGTTAAGATATTTTTACGTTTTTATTTTTATAGTATTTGTAAATAATTAATATACAAAATTGTTTAAGTACATTGTTGACTACAGTGTTCTCACCCATTTTCTGTGCACTCCTTTGAATTGCTTTAGTTCGTTAGTTCTAGCTGTTCATATTTACAAAACTGATACATTTTTCTATCAATTGCTAATAATATTCTAATATATTTCTACTTTTATACTACATAGGCACCTGCAAAACTTTTCGGGGAGGGGGGACTCAAACCAATGATATACAACATCGATAAGCCTGATGCTTGTCTTTGTTATATTAATGTCAAGGGGGAGTGTGCCCCCCTTTTACATCCCCTATGGGTGACCATGACTTCATATTTAATAAAATAATTGCATCTAATTTAGAAATAAGAAAACATTTAAAATGTTATATCTCATATTCATCTTACATAGGTAACATTTTAAAGTGTCATGTATTTCATTCACTTGCATTTTTATTTAAAATTATTTTATTTTATTCACCAATAAATAAAACTTCTTGAAATAAAACTTATGAAAATGCGAATTCCAATATAAATTTCACTTGTAATGTGAAATTTTCAGCCTCCCCAGTCAAATATCTCACACTACGCTACTGGTGTCTACTGACTGTAAGTTAATAATGTACAAACTGCATCAACCTTACAGCAAAATAATCATGGCTAGTGAGAAATCGGTGTTACTTCCACACAAAAGACTTTTCAAACTAAGGAGTTAGTTCTGAAGATATCTTTTGGTCAAACTGTTTAGTCAATGATTTTTAATCAATTGGCTGCATGTTTGGACTAGGAATCCAATAGCATTTCCTACAAGTGATCAACTGGATAAATGATCTCATGCAACCATCAACAATTATACAAGTGTTGATGAGCAAACACCATAATTGTTAAATTTCATACTACTGCCTGTTTATCTCTTTCAGCTTCATGAGGACTTAAGTTAGCTTTTATACTACATACAAATTTTACTAGAAATATTGTGAAGGTTGGACACATCACCCAATCTGCTGAAACCTAATTTTGTCTAAAGATGCTTGAAAATATTAATTGATGTAAATACCCATCAATAAATATTGCATAAATTTTTCTATTTTATAAAGTTTTAGTTTCTAAAATGTAATAACTGGGAAGTTGTATTAGAAATGATATTTATTAATTATCTGAAAAAATATGAAAATTCATACTTCATCTATAAGGGGCACTCTCAAAAATATGGACAGCAATCTGATCTTCCATATTTTTAGAAATGCCCCTTATGAGTGCTTTGTTTTATAAACTTCGCATTTGCAGCTTTGTGTGGCCTTAGCTAAATTGTATCAGCTATTCCATGCTGATAAGAGCATAATAAACATGACACTGGTCCATGGACTCTAGTATCTGCAATGGAAGTGTCTTACATATAGTAAATATATTTTTTAACAAATATACAAAGTTATAAAGAACACAGTTTTTGAACTCACTACCAAATATGTTGATATCCTTCCAAATAATAGAGCTGAACAAACAATTGTTAACAACTTGTTAATGATTTGTCTACAACAACATATTTTTTGGATGCATGGCATGATCAAGTTTAATTATAGATTTATTTTTATTCTGTTTAATTCTTTCTCTACATCACACTTAAGGTTCATACTAGACAGGATGATAAGAGTGTCCTCAGCTATCGTCACATCATAGAAATCATTTCGCACACATATACACAAAAAAAATTTAGAAAATTTATTTCTTTATATTAAAAAAAAAGTAGCTGACACCAATGTTGTTTGACAAATTTCTTGTTCCTCGGGTTTCTCTGCTACGTACTGCAAAAACTATAGCATACCAAAATATAAAATTTGGTACACTTGTAGAGAAAGCTTTGGGGAACATGCTGGAACAAACTGTTTTTGATATATATTGTAGTTAAGAAATATTTAAACTGTGAGTTCACGTCCTGGATAGACTAACAATAATAAGTCCACGAGTTTTTACAGACAGGTACCTACATAGTTGAATTTTGCAGGATGGAACCCTTTTTCTAATTTTAATGTAGTTTATGATATATTTTACTTTTTATGCACTTCTGAAGTAAAAAATGTTCTTTCGTATTGGCACGTCCACAGATTTTCTGTATCACATACAGCAAAAAACTATAGCATACAGAAATATGAAATTTGGTACATTTGTAGAGAAATAATAGGGTAACATGATGAAATACACCGTTTACTGATTTAAATTTTAGTTTGGCATGAAATAGTTCACAAAACCAGTGGGAACACGAAGTGCTGTTAGCACATTTCGGGCACGGTAGCCAGGTGGTTTGCGCGCTGGATTTGCACATTGCCACAACTGCCGCCGTGTTCATGTGGAGTACGATCACGTTAAAACATGTGGGTCCATAAGTCCTTCCAAAAGGTTGGTGGTAGGGGAAGGAGGGCACGGTCCCTGTGGATGCCTCCCCCACTGGGTTCCGGTCTACATTGGGTGGCACTTCCCGGCCGTCCAAACGGTTACCTTACACCTTTCTGGTAGGTCGGTCGGTCTGGGTCTCAACAACAACAAAGCCAGCAGAAGGCAAAGCCTCCCGACTCGCGAAGCATGTTACAGGGATTGGTGAAGCGTAGTGAGCAGGGGCAGAGCCAGCAGTATCTCGAGGTTTTCTGAGGCTCCAAGTAAACGTTCATAAAAAGGCTTCATCTGAACAATAAATACAGTAGAACGTTACACATCCGAAAATTGGTAATCCGAAAAATCGAATATCCGACAATTTAATTATGTTGTTTTTACAAGTTAAAATTATAATAATAAAATAGGGTTCATTAAAAGACTAACATATGCATTAGCCTATTCTTTTTAAGTTCTGGAATAGAAGGATTCCCTAAGTCAACAATATTTTGAAGGTCTTTGTATGATATCAAATACTCCGGGTTCCAAACTACCAATGGATAATTGAACCCTGATTCTATAACAAAGTGCACCATGAAAATTATAATATCATAATCTCAATATGCTCAATTACAATTCAGTAAACAGATTGCAGTCAAAACTTTGTAAAGAACATTATAAACTGATGCCTTATAATAATAAAATGTAAAATTATATAAAATACCAATTATATAAAATGCACTAATGAGTCTTTTAAAAAATACAAGATAAGTTCAATAAAAATAATGTATAAAATTTTGAGGCTCTCTGCAAACATGAGGATCCAAGCAGTCGCTTGGGTTGCTTGGTCCTCGAGATGCCCCTGGGCTAGTATTTGAAAATATTAGAGAATTTAGTGATATTAACTTATACATTAAGGAGTTCTAAAAAGATAAAATACAAAATTGAGTACTTTTGAGGGCTCTTCATACAATTTATAAAATTAAGGAGTTCAGAACTACCTATATTAAAATAGGCTGAAAGAGGTAAGATATGCAGGAAATGGGTTTTTCTACAATTTATTTAGCATATAAAATGCCAATTTGTTTTCAATATAGTAATTAGTGATAAGATTTTTTTTCATTATTTTTTAGATTTGCATGACACATGGCTTACATTGCGATCAGGTAGTTTAGTGAGGTAAGCTACTGGCTACTACACTTATTTATTTACAAATCATTACTTATTTCTAATAACTTTAGGAAAACAAATAATTACTAATACTTTGACTCCTAAACATAATATATATATATATACATTATATTAAATATTTTGCACATTAAAGAGAATAAGTAGATGTCGAAAAACAAATACACATAAATGACTTTTTATAGAGTATTTAATGAATAATAACATAGAAACAACAGATTTGAAAAATAATATACACAAGTGAAATAAATATACATTGCTGAATGATAATTTTTGTATCATTCTGCAAGTTCAGGGATTATTTTAATGGCAAGATTTCAAATACTAGAAGTAAAATTAACAGTTTTTAAATAATTAATGTCAGTATTGTGACAAACTATTAGGCAAACTGTAAAATTTATTTTGAAAAACAAGAGCATTTTGAGATAACCAAGTGCTAATTAGAGAAATAAGATCATCAATTTCCAAATAAAAATATGATCATTAAGGGAATGATCATGTTTATAAAATTTTTGGAAGAAAGGACTAGTGGGGTAATATAATTAATGTATATGTTATTAGACAGAGCGGCAACAAGACTAAAATTATTTAGTCAAATTTTAAAATTATTAACCAACTAGCTAGTGTCTATCACATAATTTAGGCTATAATTGCAGAATTACAATATTTAAAATTATCATATGCTGCAATACCAATAAACATGTCAATTTTAAATAAATAAAATCAAAGATAAAATAGCACTTATTAGAACATGCTTGTTTCAGAAAGTCTGTTAAACATAACATTTTTTACAGCAAAGACAAACTAGAAGCCATGTTCTTCTCCAGTATGAATTAAGTAATGATGGCTTAAGCTGTTCAATGCTTTAAAACGGTTGCCACATTTATTACAAAAATATGGGCGACTTTCATCATGAACAAAAGCATGCCTCTTAAATGAAGTAAAATTATTGGATGCATATGGACATTTAGTACAATTATGTCTAAATGAAGGCAATTCTGATTTGTGGTGCCAAATTCTGTGAAGTACCAGAGTAGCTCCAGTAGAAAACAACTTCTGACATGTCTTGCAATTAATGTAAGAACCTAAAATATATGCAAGTAGTTGATGTAAAAAATGTACAATTTGTGTGCATTTACAATTAAGCATCTAAATAAGAACAAAAATTATATTTTAACTGAATATACTACATAACAAGAGTGAAAATAAGCATAACAAAATATTATTGGAATAGAGCAGGTGTAGCTCCTTTTTATTCAATGCTTATGCAAAAATGTTTGAAGTTTTTAAAAACAATGGCTCGGAAGATCTTGATTATTTTTTGTGAGTAGTTAGAGTATTGATGATGACATAAAAAAAAAAATTCAGAGATGAGCGATTTTACTGAAGAATTATCACAAAAAATGGACTGCCTAATGTTATAGTTCATTAGTTTAAAATCAGTAGCTAAAGATCACAGAAATTCATTCTCCCCTTCCTGGGGTAAAAAGGGGGAATGTTTGACCTTGAGCTGCTAATTTTAAAGTAATGGATTATAAGCCATAAGTCCTATTATGGTCACAGTCTATCAGGCATGACAGACTTTGGTTTCAACACCGGCAAGAATATGAAGCTATTCCCCCAATTGTTGTATTATCCCAAGTAAAATCTTTTGTGAGATTACTCATTGATTCATGTTTCACCGGCTAAAGGGAAACAATACCAAGAAAAGAGAAAAAAAGAATACAGTGTATCAATGACATTTAAAGCTTGCTCATTAACACCTTTTAGAACTTCCTCTATCTTGTGTAGTGCCACTCTGTCCACATATTAAAATAAAAAAAGGTATTATGAATCTATTGCTCAATATTTCATACTAATGGTTGCTCATTACTCAAACTACAGCCACACAGACTCAATGTATACATTTTTACTTCAACTCAAAATTGAAAAAAAAAAAATCTCAGATCCAAAGGTCTATGTGTTCACGCCTTACTCCAAATTGTAAATAAAGTTTTGTTTAGTAAACTTTAATTATGTCCACTAGTAAAACAAAGTAATTTTCCCGATAAGATGGCAACAAATATTATAACTTTCATACTAATAAAAATAACTGTTAAATGTAGCATTATATTGACTTTATAGTCATAAATAATTACTTTATTTTTTGAATATAATTATTTACAACTTTTTGCTTTTCCTTTAAATAATAATTTTATTGAGATTTCAAATACTGTTTCTGCAAGTGCTGCCAGATAACAGAAACTAACTTTTATACGATTTAAAAAAATAATTATATGAAACTGAAATATCTCTGTGGGGTAGTGTGTCAAATTAAAATGATAAAATTTTAACATTACTTTGTCCAGATGGAATAAAACATGAAAACATTTTTTTATTAGAGACTGATGCAGCACACTACATAAAGAAGGTTGTAAAAGCGCTCAAAGTTCTATTTCCATTTATGTTTCAAGTAACCTGCATTGATCATAGACTACATAGAATTGCAGAAGAAGCGAAAGGACTTTTCCCTGAAATCGAGCTTCTTGTACTAAATAGTAAAAATATATTTCTTAAAGCTCCTTATATAATTCCAAGTCTTAAGGAAATGGTTCCAAATCTTCCATTGTCACCGAAACCAATTGTTATACAAGGGGAAACAAGTATATTAGTAATTATTTACTATTGCGCAAATTTTGATAAAATTTCTGAAATTATCAACAGTTTTACAGCTGAAGAAGCTGTGTCTGTTAGAAAGGACAAACTACTACTTTGCAGTTCCAAAGCATAAAGTGGATTATATACAGAGCTTTAGATATGCCCCTATAATTTCAGTTGAAATGGAAAGATCATTTTCACTATTTAAAACAATATTAAAAGATAGACGTCAGAGTCTGAATTTTGAAAATTTAGAAAGCATGTAGTTATGGATGTGTAAAAGGATTTGGTTTGACGAATGGCTGCATTCTCACTGTTCTCACAAATATAACTTGCAAAAACAGTGAGAATGCAGCTCACTATTCTTGCAACACATTTCAAACATTAAATAAACATCTTGATGCTGATCTAATAAGCAGAAATTCCTAATGATTAAATTTTTTTAACATTTTTACTGTAATAGAGTTGTTGAAATTATATTTTCATAGATTTTGTATGAATATTAGACTTTTAGTGCCTAATTTTCAGAATTTCAGTGCCATTTTTCCTGCTTATTTTCTTAATTTTTAGTTTCTAAACTTCTGGGCTCTACTCTTGTAGGGTTTAGACTTAATCACTTCAAGGTTACAATGGATTTCAGCAATAAGAAATAAATTTTAAAGTGTTTAAGCCCTTTTAAGAGAAAAAAAAAATTCAAATTCTATCTATACCCACTGCGTTTCGCACAAGTTCAAAACCTCCCAAATGCCATGACATAATATCAGAAATTTGCACTTCTTTTTAGAGCTAGTGTAAAATGGACAAAAGTCTTGGAAGATAAAATCAAAGATCTTGAACCAAGTTATAATAGTAGCAGAATCAAAATCCTTTGTGAAATGTTTCACGAAGCTGTGATGCTTTTCAAGAATGTGCTTTTGCCAGTCGTTTTAGCTCTGAAATATTTCAGAAAAACTACCAGGTGATAATTCTCACTGATTTTGAATAAAGTACCACATTGTTCCTCTCATCTTAAACTGTAAAGTCCCAATTGTTGGGATTAATTAGAACACAAAAGGGCAAGCCCCCAATTACAGAGTTAAAATATATAAAGCAAACAAATATACAAAACATAATTCATAATAAATAATTATTTCTAAAATGATATTATGAAAGACAATTCACACTATAAACATCATTTGAATACATCAAATATTGTAAACATTTATTTTTAAAAACGTTAGAAAATTTAGGAGACGATTTTGAAAAATTATAGGATTGGCCTATAATATTTTAAAATATCTCCAAAATGAGGAACTGGATATTTTCAAAGCTATCAATTAAGTAAATATGATGAAGACAGTTAAACTTAAAAAAGTTTCTGTAGAAAGAAGTTTTTCAAATTGAAGTTAATCAAATCATATTTGACGAATATGACCAGTGTTGAGACCCAGACCATCCGACCTATCAGAAAGGTGATGAATATGATGAGTGCGAATTGTAATGATATGAATATGATCAGTGATCATGAATATGATCAGTGTTGTTGTTGTTGAGACCCAGACCGTCCGACCTACCAGAAAGGTGTAAGGTAATTGTTTGGACGGCCGGGAAGTGCCACCCAATTTAGACTGGAACCCAGTGGGGGAGGCATCCACAGGGACCATACCCTCCTTCCCCTACCACCAACCTCCCGGAAGGACTTACAGATCCACATGTTTAACGTGATCGTACTCTGCATGAACACGGTGGCAGTTGTGGCAGAGTGCAAATCCAGTGCGCAAATCACCGGGCTACCGCGCCCGAAATGTGCCAACAGCACGCGATGTTCCCAGGTGGTCACCCACCCAAGTACTAACCGCGCCCGATGCTGCCTGACTTCGGTGATCTAACGAGAACCGGTGTTTTCAGCACGGTAAGGCCGTTGGCACGAATATGATCAGTGTGAATAAGCTTAATGAACTTTTATTATTACTTATCCATAGAGACCTGGATTTACAAATAACTAATTTTGAAGTGATTAACTACTTTTCTAGGTCTGGTGGTGCAAGGCACCTTCAGCTTATTTTATAGCAGTGCAAGTAAAGAAACGTTCTTTATACTTGTATGCATCTAGTATATCATACATATTTAAAGTAAATTCAGTAATTATTATGCAACTGTTCACTTAATATCTGTAAAGGTGCAATATTTTTATTTGCATTCATTTATGATTATAAATTATTCTACCAATTAATATTTTTTAGCCATGTTCCTTGTTCTGTGAAATTTAATACATTAAAATATTAAATACACCATTGCAGCTAAATATCTCACAGATTTTAGCCATTGGCGATAACTGATTCAAACCTGATCCCCCCCCCCCCCAAGCCTGAAAATTTCTTTATATTTAAACTCTATGGTTATAAATAATATTGTACCTGATTAATTTTTTTTAATCATTACCAATCTTTCCCCATTAATAAATTGCCATTTAAAATTCATTAAACTAAAAAAAGTGAACAAAAAATAAATTCCATATATTTACAATAAATTTCAATAATTACCACTTATTTTAAAATGGGGCACCAGGTTTGAAAGGGGTAACCACAAGCTACAATTTCACCTAAGTAAAATAATTCTGCATACATCCCTGCTATGTGAGACCATATGTTACACCTTCTATTCTATTAAAGATAAGTGAAAATTATAGTATTGTGATACTCATTTTATAGTAATGAATAAAATGTTTATATTTTAAATATAACAATTCATGGTAGAATTATTTTTGCTTTTCAAGTGAATAACAACCATTTTAATGAGATTAAAATAGATTTTAACAATTGTTTTCTGTAGGTGTTGCCATATGGAAAACTAACTTCTATGAGATTTAAAGTACATAATTATGTAAAAATATGGAATATAATTTCTGGTGAGTAAACATAATTTGAAATTTTAGATTTTTTTTCTTTACTTTTAATATGGAATAATTTTTAATGCTATTTAATAAAAAAAAAAACTTGAAAGTACAAGTATCTTATAAATGTTAAAGCGAAACTGATATTCTACTAATATGAATTGTACAAAGAAAATAAAATGAAGCTATGTAGGGTGCTTTTCAATAATAATATGCCTTTATTTAAACAAGAGACAATTGTCATTACATATATTAATTCAGCTTATACAAATCTGATAGGAATAAAAATATACTTTCATTTCTTTTGATATTTTGATGCATACAGAATATCAGTCAAAGAATAAATGAAATTGAAAAATGAAATGTTTTAAGAAAATATTTAAAGTGCCCTAACCAGGGCTTGATTAATGCACGGGCTTATGGGGCCACAGCTCTGGGCCCCTAAATTTTGTATGTGATGAAAAGTTGAAGCAGAAACTATTTTTAATTAATTTAAAACTGGTAAATTAGATTTTATTTTAAATTACAAAATATGTTAATAGTTTTAAATGTTGTACAAAAGAGCCTTCAGGGCTGTGATCCTGAGCACCTACATTTGTTATGTGTTGATGTTTTACATGCGTATGGGGGACCCGAATTAACAACAGGACCTGGGCCCCACTTTGGCTTGATCAAGCCCTGACCCCAATATCTGAAATGTTTAAAAACATTTCATTAATGCTTCATTTATTTTTTTCAATAAAGTAAAGACATGAGAAAACAAATTCAAAGAATAAGATTAAATAAAAGATGAACAATTATATATATATATATATATATATATGTGTGTACAAATTATCAAAGAATAAATGAAATCAAAAGAAAAATTTTTAACAAAACACGTAAAATATCCCCAACATTTGAACTGTTTAAAAACATTTCACTAATACTTGAAAAGAAAATTTCAGTGCTGTAAAAGTAGACAAAACAGATTTGAATAAGAGATGTGCATCATAAAAGGATGCTTCAGATATACAGGGTGTTCCAAAAAGATTGAAATGCGTTTTAATTCCTTACCTGTTGGAGATAAGTGGACAATGTAAATTGCAAAAATGTTGAAAGTAAGGTAGGAAATAAGACTACATTAATGAAATAGTCTTTCCATTCATTTTCAAAAAGTTACACTTTTTAAATTTTTATATGACCCCTCTTAGACAAATTTGATCAATCAGAACATTTTTATTTTTAATGCAACAAGATAATTAAAAAAACCTGAATATTTGTATCTTTAAAATCAACTGAATTATGATATAGGAAAAAAAATCTGACTTATGCCACTTTTCCATACCATGTGAAAGGCTGTTTCATCAGTGAAAATAGGGATCATAAACAAATTGACAATGGAAATTGTTTAGATCAAAAATATGTTAATATGTATCAACATTATTTTTTATCACAAATGCATCTAAATAAAGCATTACATAGACAGAGATCATTTGCTCGAGTTCTTAGGATGAGTCTGACCGTCTGGGTCTTCAACAGACAGAGATCATATAAAGCAGTGGTATTCACTACGCGTTTGGGGTTCCCCTATGTATTATCATCTAGTTTCATCTTTTTTGTGATATGTCACAAATTTACATTTCTAATTTGATATATTGTCTCCATTCACAATGTTCAATTTTTAATTAAATATAACTTGCTCAATTTTAAAGATACAGATATGCGGTTTTTTTAATGATCTTGTTGCATCAAAAATAGAAATTTTCTGATTGACCAAATTTGTCTAAGGGGGTCGTATAAAAATTTAAAAAGTGTAACTTTTTGAAAATTAATGGGAAGACTATTTCATTAACATAGTCTTATTTCCTGCCTTACTTTGAACATTTTTGCAATTTACATTGCCCACTTATATCCAACAGGTAAAGAATTAAAGTGCATTTCAATCTTTTTGGGACACCCTGTATAATTATTTTATATAACAGTATGATATACATAAGCATAGATGTGTCAATGGTGTGATTGTGGAGTAACATTTTTATGGCAATATTAAATATCCTGAACTGAGGAATAATTAATTATGATAACATATGCCTACCACATAATGGCCCCAGGTTCAATCTCTAGTAGTGCTACATGTTAAAAGGAAATACAAACATGTCAAAAATAGGAACTTTTAATTTAAAAAGAACATTTAGTACATCAAAATACACTGAAATAAAAGGCAAATTAATTAAAATTAAGAATGGAAAAGGTTTAATTAAAAATTAACATGGTTATTGCTCATTACTAAAGCCCGGAAGTTCAGGCAATAAAAATATTGAAATAGATGGGCAAATAAGCAGAAAAATAGGCAGCAAAAATAGGCATAAAAAGTGCATAGTCTTTGAAAAAAAAAATTACATTATCTAGAAGTATTAAACTAATTTTAAAAAATTATTTATCACTTATCACTTACAGATAGATCACTTATTTATTTTTATGGTTACATATAATTGCTAGGTTTCTTTTTTAAAATTATCAAAAGTTAAATGACATTCTGTCACTTGTGTTTTACAATGGAAAATGACCTTTTAACTTCTACAGAGGTAATAGGAGTGCATTTAAAACTTATGACATTTGTATGGATCTATTTCAATAAAAGTTGAATTATCAGTATCATCTTTCAGTATTTTAGAGATGCTTTTCATTTTTTCCAATCATTATTTGCTAAAAGAACTCACTTTCATTTATGATGTGTGACTCTTTTATCCAGGAACTGATTCAATTTCACTAATTACATAATTTAATAACTTCATAGCATTCCCTAACATTCCTTCCTTTTTTAAAAGAAGTAATAATATAAAATAACTTTGAATAAAAGGAAAATTGTAACAAATGGAATCTTTAGATAGAGTATTTGTTTATCAATTTGTAGTGAGGGATTCTTTTTCATTTAAACACTATTAACAATTCAAGAGAGCAACTCATTAAAAAAAAAAAAAAAAAAAAAAATCACACTCTTTTTTAGGAAAAAAGGAATGCCAATATAAAACATAAATTAAGGCCAATATATATATATATAAAAGGCATTCCCCCCCCCCCCCCCCCCCATGAGACAAAAATAAACTTAAGACATTTTGCCTTAACTTCTGGGTTTTACTCAATACCATCTGAAACTTTAGGTGGCTTTTAAAAAACTTTTAAAATTACTAAATTAATATATTTACTTCACAAATTTAAATACTATTACAAATAAACTGATCAAACTTATGATTATTTTTTCAACATATAATTGTTTATTCTCATATAATTTGATATGTTAAGTTCTAGAAACATTACTTTATTTGATTTAGCATCATAAAGGAAATACTTCACGAATTTCTGATTACAGCTTCACTTAATGTATGAAAATAAACAAAAAATAATATAAACTGCTTTTCCAAAGTTCTGGTATGCATTATATTCTGCTAGAAACAGAATGTGCTTGCTATTTGTACCAATAAAAAATATTAAAAAATTAAGCAGCTGTCAACTACTTAAAATAAAAATTAGAAATGAAGCAATTTTAAAGAACTAAAGACTAAAAGCATTCTAATTGATATTCGAACTACATACCTGATACCTTTCAAATTTAGTATAATTGTTTTACCACCACATGACATGTGTACAATCATCTACACAATGACACTATCAAGTGTAACATTTGTAAGTATCAAAGGAATAATTTATATCTATTTAAATTAATTAAAAATATTGATGCTAAAAGTTTTTAAAAATATAATTTATTTATAAATAGCATGTACCATGAAATTTAAGAAACTAAATATACAAGAAGATATATTAGGTTGGCTTTTAGAATAGCGTCAACATTTGACTTGCAAATGCTGTTATTTTTGTATGAACTGCATATTTTAAAGTGATCATTAGGTGCAAGATGGTTAAGAAGAATATACTGGCCAGAATTCAACCATGTACATACAAGTAAAATAAAACAAAGAATATCTCAGTCTTGCATGGAAATGCAATCTATATACGTGAAAACAAATAAACTAAGAAATAATTAATATTTACTTACACATTTATTATTAATAAAACATAGTATGAAGAAATGAAGGTTCTGCTTCCTTAAATGCAATTAGTTTGACACAGGTGCAAGGGCCTTGTAGATTACTACTGCGCTCCATATGTATGCAGAAGTTTAATCATGAAACTAGTCTTCTTTATCCACATGGCTCATAGAAAAAATAAACTGTTTTCCATAGCTTACAACATTGCCTCTAAGTGAGTGTCCCATGAGCTATATGCAACCTGTGAAGGATGTGCCTGGCACACGCAGAAAAAAATTAAATTGAAAAAAATGTATAACATCCACAGGTGAAAAAAAGAGATGGATTATCAATATTTATAATATAAAATAATATATAAATATTTTTTATATCTGGTAGTCTTAGTGAACTGTTATCTAATATAAACTAAAGTGGTCTTTTACAGTTTAAATTAATCGATATTCAATATTTAGAAGAACAAAGGAGTAACTGAGGGCAAGAGCCAATGTTGTTGTTGTTGAGACCCAGACCGTCCGACCTACCAGAAAGGTGTAAGGTAACAGTTTGGACAGCCGGGAAGTGTCACCCAATTTAGACCGGAATCCAGTGGGGGAGGCATCCACAGGGACCGTACCCTCCTTCCCCTACCACCAACCTCTCGGAAGGACTTACAGACCCATATGTTTAACATGATCGTACTCCGTGTGAACACGGCGGCAGTTTTGGCAGTGGCTGGAATCGAACCCGGGCCTACCGAGTGCAACTCCAGCGCGCTAACCAATGGGCTACCGCACCCCAGGCAAGAGCCAATGTGTAATTTTTGGATTAAATTTATGACTAATTATCCAAATTATAAGAAATTGAAATTCTATTTTTAACTATATTTTAGATCCACCTACAAATATGAATCAGGCTTCTCTGATATGAACATTATAAAAAATATTTACCAATATAAATTTACAAATGTTTATCTTAATTATGGCTTAAGATTGGCAACTACAACCAATCCAGATTTTAAATATATTACAAAAGGACATAATCCCCATTAGTTTTATTATTATTTTTTTATGACTAAATTCAAAATTCTGCATTTGTAATTTTACGTTAATACAAGTAACTCATTTCCAAAATTTGTTCTATATTTTTCATTTACCCAGCAAATTAAGTGTTCACACCCTCTGGCAGGGTTCAATGAAATAAAAAATGTGGCCTCCTGGTGGAAAGTAATTAAGAATCACTGGCCTACAAGATCATATGGACAGTAACATTCAGAGTGAGGTAGTAAATATGAAATATATTTCATTAACAAACATTATATTTTCCCTTTACTTTGACATTAAATTGATTGCATACCTAACATACATCTTTTTAAAAAAGGTAATTTTTGAAATTTGTACATATTTTAAACTTCTCATAGTGGCCTTAATTTGTACATTGTACAGATGTTTCATACAAGTTAGCATATATGGAACTATGACATTCAAAGAACCATTAGCAAAAGCAAATGTTAGTTCAGATTACAATGGCTACCCCATAGCTTCTGTATTAATAAAAATAAACCATTAAAAATTACAAGGACAAAACATTTCAGATAAGTATGGCATATCTTAGAACCTAACATATTCATACATTTAAATTAAGGACTCCCAACTAGCATCTTGTGACATTTTAGTACGACATAAAATTTCAAAAGTGCTGCAAAATTTGCAATGATTAAGTATTATATTGAAAATTTACCTCAAGTAGAATTTAATTGGTAATTAAAAAATAAAAAACTAGTGTGCCACAAGACATATAAATAAATGTTATGAATTTTCAAGTGTGTCACAAAAGTTGCAGGGATAAAATACTACAGTGTTAGAATCCTGTAACTTTTTGACATGCTTTTCTCTAAAATTAAGATCTATTTCAGTGAGATCTTTGTATAACTCATTATTGCAATGAAATATGTTCATTTTTTAATTATTATAAATCATTAAGAAATATTAACTGGAAAACTGTAGTGCCCCAAAAGAATTGTTTCTATGTCAGTGTATAAAGAAAAATATTATCTTCATTTGAATATAGCTGGGAACCCCTGATTTAAATCAAAAACTGATTATCATATATAACTACTCTCAATACATTCAGATTTTCTTCCTTGATAGGCCAACATTTTTCATAAAATTTTCTGTCATATATTCTGTTTTAAAGTTGTAGTTCACCTCACCGGTATGAATCAATATGTGATTACTCAAGTGATTCATAGCTTTGAAGCGATTACCACATTCTTCACATGGAAATGGCCTATCTTCTTCATGCACAGAAAGGTGTCTTTTAATTGCTGTTGCAACATTTGTCCCATAAGGACAGCTAGAACAATTAAACTTTAAGATTGGAAATTCATTTTTATGATGCCAAAGTCTATGCTTCAGCAATGTAGGTTCAGCTGTAAACCATTTATTACATGTATTGCAAGTTACACCATATCCTGAAAGAAAATAATAATTTAGTCAAGTGCATATATACATAAACATGCTCAATTATTTCAAATAAAATATTCTTTTGAAAATAAAATTGTTTACAACACAATTTTTTAATAAATAACTAGATCATAAGGTAAAATGCTTTCATTTTTTTAACAGTATGCTAAGAATGAGTATATAGAAAATGAGTATACTATTTAATTAAAAACTCCCAAAATAAGTTTTTCTGTTACTTATCCAGAGGGACAACAAAATTAGTACACTTCAACATACAAAATACTCGCTCTAATATTTTATTGTCAAATTTGATACACATGAAAAGAGGGATGATGCAAAAATTATACAATTCAGATTGAACTAGAACATGTGTTCAATATGCTCACTATTAATTTCTATACACATTTAAGTTTGGATAAATGCATGAGCAATTGTGACCAACATAATCGCTAGGATAGCTTCCCATCTCATTTCAATTTGTTCCCCATATTATCGGTAATTGCAAAATACTGAATGAAATTCTGATACATATAGAACTAGAACAAGTGTTTAACGTATGTTTCCAAGATAAGTTGTACTACAACACCTGTCCACCATATTTCACTTCCTTCCCATAACATCTCTGATGTTAGTAGTTTCCTATAGCAAATCACATTTTTCAGAGACTCACCCATAGGTGAAAGTACAGATTAGGGAAGGGTAAATCAGTGAGATATGGGACTCAACAGAATCAATCAATTAGCATGAAATGTGATTGAAGTATTTCTTTTGCATCATGTTGCATAAACAAAATGGCTCATTGTAATAGATTCTGCTCTATGAAAATATGTATCTTGTACATAACACAAATTAAAAATGTATATACTTTATAAGGATGATATTGTAATGTTTTATGTGTTACTAAAGTTGATTAAAATATTTTACTGTTTGTTTTGCTGTAATTATTGAGACAAGAAACAAGAATTGTGAAATAAAGTATATACAATAAAACTAGTTATTTTTTTAATATTAGGATGTAAAGTTAAACGCACAAAGCCTTATTATAATAAAGAAAAATATAACAGAAAAAGGGAGTACACTTATTTAATATACTATTATTCAGTCATCAAATTAATAACAGGTGTTTTCACATTCAAACAAGTGTCAAAATGCTGATCAAATACTTGTATATTAGAATTAAGAAATCTTTTGAAAAAGTAATCATTTTTGAGACAGATTTACATTTATTTCAAAGTACAAGAGAATTAAAGTAAATTTGGCTTAAATGCCTTAAAATTGTTTAGAAAATTTTGGGGAATATTCTACACTGCTATGACAAAAGATCTGATAATATAAAAGTGAATTAAAAAAAAATTATTGATGCAACTTCTGAGTTTTAAAAAACAATTTGATTTAGGATATTACTCATTTAGCAATGGCTGGTACTTATGAAATATGGCTTTCTCAACTATAAGTTAAACTTTAAACTAAACCAGTGTAATAAAATAACAATAAAAAATGGCTTACAATTGACACTGTTCATGTTTAAAACTCATTTCATACACATCTCAATGTATGTAATGTGAGTGATTATTGTTACATACAAATCTTGACTCAAAAGCACAGTCAAAATGCAATCTTTACAATGTTGAAATTCAATAATCTCCATAAAACAGAATTTTCTGCAGAACCTTGACTGTACAAGTAAAATAGTCCCAGTATAACAAAAAACATTTCTATTTAAGGAATTTCTTTTTCAATTTCATACACATAAAATTTTTTTTTCTTGGTGAAAATAACTTTTATTTAGCGAAGTTTCATACCAACATGAATTACAGCTTATAAAATGTGTTACAGATGATGTGATCCGACCTTTTTTGAAATGTGAGTTTCTATAAACAAAATATTTCTATACTATTAGAATATGCCAAATATTGTAAGATGGTGCATTGGTATATCCTTCGATTTACAAAGCTAATACTTAGGTTAGAAACTTGCAGTTTCTTCAAAAAGTGATGCAATGATCTGGAAATGAGCCAAGAGCATTTAAAAATAAATTAACTAATTCTTCCAAATAAATTTGAAAAATGCTTAACTATAACACTTTATCAATATGCTTTATATGCTAATTTTTGCCCTGGAATCAAATATGCCTCTTTTTTCCAAACGATAGTTAAATATCTAGCGATGTGCACAAACCATTCTAAAATTTAAAACAATTAAACAGATTATTTAATATGAGAGTTATTAATATTGACAAAATATGACTAAAGCCATTTTTTTAATCATTTGCTAACCCAATAACTTTACAGAAAGATTTTCCCGACAATGTCTAGACATAAAGTTGATTAAAGTTAGAGATTTTTATTTTCATTGAAATTTAATGAGATATGATTTATTTGTTATTTTAACATACAATTATTTCATTATATAAGTATTCTGTTAAAAAAATATCTTGAATACAATCACCATAATTCTGATACCTCCGTTTTTTTATTAATCTTGCAGATGAAATAGCTCACTTTTTGGAAGAAAAGAGTTCTCTGCTATTAAAACTCCCCTAATAATAATAATTTAGCCTTTAGTCCCTCCTGGGTATCCATATCAATATTGAAAAGTCGCAATATTCAAATATTCTCTCTTCCTGTATAACTGCTATCTTTAGAACCCTTGAAAATTCTAAATTTCTTCACCTTACCCAAGAAATAAATAGTAATAGAAAGATGAATTAAATACACCAATATACAGCTATATCTAGTGACAATGCATCATTAGAGACACTTTAACATTACAGCTTGCACTCTATGCACATTCCGCAGTCCTTGTCAAAAGACTTGCATTCAAGTTCTGGTTCTCACTTATAAAAAATATTAACATGTTCTTCCAATCATCATTCTTTGGGAAGATATCTATCTTCTATAAATAAAATTGAAAATCTGTCTGTCTGTCTGTTTGTCCCATCATCACGGGAGAACGGCATAACCGAATTTGATGAAATTTGGTGGGTAGCCTAGAAATAGCTCCACTTAAAATTTAGTCCGTGTTTTGAGTTTCTACGGCCAGTGGTTCTCGAGATATTAGTAAAAAACGAAATTTTCGTTTGTCTCATCATCACGGAAAAACGGCTGAACCGAATTTAATGAAATTTTGTGGATAGCCTTGAAATAGCCCCCCATAAATTTAGTCCAAGTTTCGAGTTTCTAAGACTAGGGGTTGTCGAGATATTAATGAAAAACGGAACTTTTTCCTATGAGTTATACTCTCCAACTCCGTGGTTTATTCAAACGGAAAGGATGAAAATCGTTTGTTTAAAACGGCGAAATGAAATAAAACTTTATTTCCGAGTTTGGTGCAGGATTTTTGCATTAATTAGTCACTATCGGAAAACACGAATTTTTTGAAACATGAATTTAAATGAAAAAATCTACCTCCGTGGTTATATTTCACAAGCTTTTACTCAACGATTAAAAGTATAAAGAAATCAAAATGGATATTTAATTTCGCATTTTATGAGGAAGATTCTATCTTATATCATGTTGCTCGGCAACGGAATGAAATTAAATGTGTTGTTAATATTTATTATTATTTTTCTATTTGAATAATAAATAATTGGATGTAAAAATATATTTTTAAATGAAAGGTTTGGTTGTTCTTTTAATTATATAAATTGCGAACTGCGTACATCATTTTAATTTATTTTAGCAAAGAGGTTTCCAGCTCATATATTGTGTTTAGCTAATAAACTCATATATTGTGTTTACCCAATAAATTCATTTAGCTGATTGTTGAAGCAGAAAAAGAGTAGAACGGCTGTATCTTATAATACAATTTTAGTGTTTTCATTTAGTATATACAAACGGGGTCAGAATATTTTATTCTTCAGATCTGCAAATTTAGACCTACGAGTTTAGCGGAATATCTCTAAATAACTTGGTAACTTTTCTTAAACTTTACCAAATTAGCGGAAATGTTTCCAAATTTATAAAAATGACGCAAATCAATGATTTGTTTTATTAGAATAGAGTACTGAAATGATGTTTTGTTAGCATTTGTCGGACAGTCCATCCATCCTACTTAGTAACACATTTAACGAATTTTTTTAATATCACCAAATTTATAAAAATATTTGTGAGTCCATAAAAATATCATAGAATTGATAAAATCGCGCTTAATAAATGAAAATAATTGTGTTTTGTTAGGGGATAGTATTGTGATGATGTGTCGTCAATTTGTCGCAAAATGGGACTATCTGTTCTACAGTCCCACTTGGCGATAAATTTGGTGATTTTTTAAGTTATCCCTAAATTGACTAAAATGTCGCCAAATCTTCCATGGAGATCGCATTATTCAGATGATATGATTTCCATCAATTTATTTGAAGCAAATGATATCATGTCGCTTAGCAACGGATCCAATGTGTTATGCGGCATACGATTTTATATTAAATCTTTTCCGATTTGAAAAATAAAGATATGTATATAAAATAAATTTCATTGACATTGCATTTTGACTGGATAATATCAATTATGGTCTTCAGGTTTAAACATTATTATTATTGATATTTTCGGGGACTTTTGATTCAGGGATTATTGATATTTTCAAGTTATTATGACATTGTTTTATTATGACGAAAATTGTTGAAACTCATATATAGTAGGTTGTACGTAATCTTCTACAAATGCATTATATCTTCTAATCTACGAGAATATAAGTAGTACAGGTATATTGGCATATATTTAGATATATAGTGGCATATATTGGAATCAATTACGACCTTCTGGTAAAAGATTACGGGGATTATTGATATTTTCAATTTATTATGTCATCTCCTTTATTCTGGCAAATATTTTTGAGACTCATATTGTAATACGGGTAATCTTCTACTAACACACTGGCATATTTTCTAATCTACGACAATATAAGTAGTACGGGGTTGCATATAATGATTCAATTCCTTTTTTTTTGTAAATTAGCTTACAAAAGGGGTCAGGATGTTTTATTCTTCAGATCTGTCCGTGAAGATAATTTCGCATAGTGAGAACAGATATTCTTAAACTTCTCTTTATGAGCAATAAATTTAATATTTTAACAGAATTTGCACATGATTGCGAATTATAAGTTTCTTTATATTATATACTCCATACGAAGAACGGGTATGCTGCTAGTACATAATATAATTCCTTAGAAGAATTTGATCAGTTTTGGAACAAAATATAGTAATATATAGTTGTATTAAAAAAGAAAGATATCTTGATAAAAATAAAAAAAAAGTTCTTATTTTTACTAACATATCTTTAGAGCATTTGAATTGCTATACTAACATGGAATTAAAATATATCGTAAAATAAGAAAAATCAACAAAACACATTATAAAAATCTTGAATGTATGTAAAATTTTGGGGAAAATAATTATCTTACTGAAAATTAAGATAACTTGAATAAGGATAAGTTGATGTTGCTTAAAGCAGTAAGAAAAAGAAAATCATATTCTCATCTGATAGAAAAATTTAAGAATTATAAAATTTCCTGCTACTAGAAGGGTCGGGTGGGGGAACCAAGCCCATAATATCACTGGGCATTGACAAATCTGTTTTTAAGCTTAAAATTTTGCTTACCTTTGCAAACCTGAAAAATTACTTAACTGCTTCAATAAAAATATCAGTACAGATGGGACCAAGCATTTAAAAATATACTTTTTACACAGAAAAATATAATATTTCCCCAAATTTTTCAGCACTGCAATTCATGTAATGAAAAATGTATTAGAATTTAATAAAATTCTATATTTATTAAAATTCTACACATCCAAAAATTGATTTTTATTAAACTGACTTCAAGTGAAAAAGTATTTGCAAAAAAATGGTCTAAATCATTATAAAGCAATGTTATACAGAAAAAGTTGGAAATAATTATGTACATACCATATATATATATATATATATATATATATATATATATATATAACCATCAACATACAAATACTAAGAATGGGCATACATCAATCTAAATTAAATTCAAAATAGAAAACAAAGAAATGATATAATAAACTACAAAAAAAAATTTTTTTATAGGCAAGACAGTATTCATAACATTTTAGCTGCATTCCACTCAACCATTCAAGCCCTTTAGTAAGGCAGGGATGTAGAATAGACCAGAAAAGAATCAATAGTATGATTGCCAGTGTTTTTTTATACCAGAAATGGCATAATAACCATCTACTCTTATAGTATCATAAAATGTGTGGTCATTTTTAGTCAATTAAGCAGTACTAGGAATATTGGCAATATTCAAATAAAAGCATTTCCATGAAACTTTTGGCCTCAAGAATAGTATTCCTTATTTAATGTGCAATCCTATACTAAGCCCAGTTCACTGAGATTTATTAAAATGATTTCCAAGAGTTAATTCTACAGTTACTAAGTTCTTTATTCTACCAAGGAATTTCCCTTGTTTGGCCAGTAAACTAAGCTTGCCAATATTGGTCACAGGATGTGAGCACTGCTCGATGAACCTGATAAACAGCCAGTACAAAATTCAGCACTAGAAAACTTGAATGCATTTTCGCTAAGAACTAACTTCATACCAAAACAAATACACGTTTTTCAAAAGTATGCAATAGAATAGACACATTTTACTGATAATGAAAGTTCATCATTTGTTCCCCTGTGTGGATTAACATATGGTGGCTTAAACTGTTCATTACAACAAATCGATTCCCGCATACATTACAAGCAAATGGTCTATTTTTATCATGTACAGAAGCATGTCTCTTGATTGCTGTAGCAACATTAGTTGCATATGGACAAGCACGACAATTAAACTTAAAATTAGGAAATTCATTTTTATGATGCCAAAGTCTGTGTTTTAATAAAGTATTGGAGGCTGAAAACCATTTGTCACAGGCATTGCATGCTGCACCACCACCTGAAAGTGAAATGTAAACATTAAAATAAGTTAGAAACAGGAAATAAAATTCAAAGAACAAGTTATAAAAATATGAAAGGTAACTTTATTAAATTAATATTTTTGATGCAGGGTTTTATGTATGGTTAACAGCTTGCACAAGTACCTTCTGTTTAAACAAAGGCTAGTAAGTTGGTTATGTATAACAAAGTAAACATTAAGTGATGGCTATCAATTAGTATCTATATTCTAATTATTAGTTACTTAGCTGATAGTTAATACTTATTATTAGCATCAATTGCAATAATTATGTAGTAATATTAACTAATATAAATATGTTAGAATTTATATCTGAAATAGTTTAACACTAGGTATGTGCATGTCTCAACATGAAGTGAAAGATATTTCAATTTTATAAATTAAAAATGCTTTTCATTGGATTATTAAAAAAAAAATAATAATCCTGCAATTCAAAAATTATGTAACACAATGTGTTGGAATCTGCTCAATTATTGCATAAGTAGTGCAAGAGTTACTGACTTACTTATTTTGCAATTTTTGTAAAACATAAATAAATAATATTGTGAGGATTTGACAATTCCAGATTTGCAAGTTTCAGAAAAATCAGTTGTTTTAGATGGGTTGTTTTCCAACAGAGCAGGCAAACAAAAGTAAATTGAGTCTAACACAAAAGTAAGGAACTTAGACAATCAACTCCTTCAGTTTAAAATATATCACATATGTATATTTTATAAATAATGCATTTTTGCAGAGATACTTTTGCATATGTGAAATGATTATTTTCTTATCGTTAATGTTATTTTAATTTGACCATGCCAGTGGCAAAAGCAGGGAAGTCTACAGATCATAACACCTCCATTGGCAGAAAAAGTTTAGTTAGTTAGTTAGTTCTTTATAGTCTATATTGGCAAAATGAAATCATTAATTGCAATTTCCTATTCAGTTACAGACCCCTTTACAAGATTTTAGCTATGTCTATGGATCACTCTCATCAGTAATGTCCATTTGCATATTAGCATATACATCACCTGCAAATTTTGCCAAAATCTTAGACCAGTTACAGACAGATAACACATAGTAGTAATAAAGGTGCACATGGAATTTTCATCCGACAATGCTCAACATCAAATTTAGCTGGTAAAACATTAATTTATGTCACAATATACTCAAATAATAAAGAAATGGCTATTTTAGAAGGAAGTATATCATTAGACAATGTATAGCAGTGACGTGGGCACAACAAGAACAATTTTTGTCTGACCAAGTTCAGCAACAAAATCTGCTTGTAAAAACATTAATTTATATCACATATCCAAATTAAAAAAAATATTGATTATATTTTAGAGTTATTTTTGGACCATGTATATCAGTTATACAAGCACACCACATGCAATTTTTATCTGACTGCATTCAGCAATGAAATCAGCCTATAGAACCTTAATTTACTCCACATTAAAATAAAAAAATGCTTTAGAGAAGTTACTATTGGACAGTTGATATATGGACAGACATTAGCAAGTCCAATTTAAAAGAAGCTTAGTTACTTGATCCATCACTTCAATTAATTAATAATTTAAATATTATAATTGAGAGGCAACAATTTATCCCAACTCCATAATACTTAAACAATTGTGACCTTCTGTTATAAAATACATAGAAATCACAAATTTACATACATTTTTGTGAACAAATATTCATAACCTTTTTATGGAATAATATATTATAATAAACAGGACTGAATCAATGTAAGAACACATCCAGCTTAGGGCCTCAATTTTATTTACATACTCTTAATTCAATAGCAATGTTCTTGTTCTTTCCATTTCACATAATTTTGAGGCAAATTTTTACTTTCCCTGCAATACATGGTAATGTATAGGGAAAGTATTGGAATCATGTTGAAAATCGCAACTCGAGTTTTCGACGGATTTACACGTTTTGAGACATCTAGAATACGAAAAAACCATTTTTAGCGTGAAGTCTGTGTGTGTGTCTGTCTATCTGTGCAGATTTTGTATCCACTCTAACTAAAAAACTAATGGACCGAATTTCACAAAATTTGGTAGTTAAGTCGCTTGTGGGCGAGTCTGGTGCTGATTAGTTTTGGGTATGATTCGGGATAAAATAACCCACCTATTTTTGCGAAATGGCCCGCAAAAGCTTGTATCTACTCTAACTGAAAAACTAATAGACTGAATTTCACAAAATTTGGCAGATGAGTCATTTGTAGGTTACCCTGGTGCTGACTAGATTTTGGTATCCTTCAGAAAAAAATAGCCTGCCATTTTTTTGCAAAATGGCCCGCAAAAATCGTCAAAATCTAAACTAAAGAACTACGTATGCTCAAATATATCTATTAAATGCTTGTTTAATATATAATTTTTAAAGAAGAAAAGAAATGGACCAACCCCATTACACTAGCACTAGCTGTTCTCGAGATATTTTAGCTTTTCGTATTTTCCCTACGCCATCTTTGAAAATAAGTCCGGCTACCGAATGAGAACGAAAATTGAATTAAAAGTGAAATTAATTTCATTAAAATAAAGAGAATGTGTATATAAGTCTGCAGGGAAAGTCATGTTCTGCCCACATGAAATTTTTATTTTCCCTGCAATACATAGTAATGTATAGGGAAAGTATTGGAATCATGCCGAAAATCGCAACTCGAGTTTTCGATGGATCTACACGTTTCGAGACCTCTATAATACGAAAAAACTATTTTTAGCGTGACGCCTGTGTGTGGCTGTCTGTCTGTGCAGATTTTGTATCCACTCTAACTAAAAAAGTAATTGACCAAATTTCATAAAATCAGGTAGGTAAGTCACTTGTGGGCGAATCTGGTGCTGATTAGTTTTGGGTACGATTCGGGATAAAAGAACCCGCCTTTTTTTTGCGAAATGGCCCGCAAAAGCTTGTATCCACTATAGCTGAAAAACTGATGGGTCGAATTTCACAAAATTTGGTATATAAGTCACTTGTAGGACATCTTGCTAATTAGATTTTGGTATGATTCGGAAAAAAATAACCTGCCTTTTTTTGCAAAATGACCCGTAAAAATTGCCAAAATCTAAAATAAATAACTATGTATGCTCAAATATATCCATGGAATGCTTGTTTAATACGTAATTTTTCACAAAGAAAAGAACAAGCACAACCCCATTACATTAGGACTAGCCATTCTCGAGATATTTTAGTTCTTTCGTATTTTCTCTATGCCACCTTTGAAAAGAAGTCCAGTTATCAAATGACAACGAAAATTGAATTAAAAGTGAATTAAATGTAATTAAAATAAAGAGAACGTGAATATAAGTCTGCAGGGAAAGTCATGTGCTGTCCACATCAGATTTTTTATTCTATGAAAATAATTAGTGATGGCAGTTTGATAGAGCCAAATATTTTTTACATGAATAAAAGCTGTATTATAAAATTCTAGTGAAGTTCAATAAGTTTATTAATTGCTTTCTGTCGCATTTGCTTCGTTTACAACAGATGATATGGGCCTATGGTGATTAAAATAAGATATATAATTAAGATAACTTTATTTTTTAAGTTGCGAGTGAATATCTTAATGTATTAATCTGTATTTTTTCCAAAACACAGAAGATGCTTGAATGCCATTATAACCAAGTTCAACTGTATATCATTTTATGCAAATAATTCCTCTAACACAACAGTGCAATAAAATATAGCTATCTGGTGGAGTGTAAAACTTGGCAGAATAAAGTGTATATCAAGACAAACAAATGAAAAACTGTAAACGAAAATGACTGTTATTTTAAAATTAAAAAGTTGCACTACTTATTAAGCAGATGAGAAAGGGGTATGTATCACTTTGTAAATACAGTAAAAATTTGAAATATGTGTAATAGCTAACTAATAGCCAGAAATTTCATAAGATACTTTTTATTCATTTATATTTTACAATGTATTAATAATTAATATATTTATAAGTTTCGAAAATAACACAAAAATACTTTCAATTATAGTCAGAAAATAAATCATTATTTACATAAGAGAATTGAAATAACATGCAATGTGAAAAATGCACCAACAAGTGATAGATTCTACATAAGTGAAACTTAACCATATGTGCAAACATTTCCTTAAAATCAGAAAACTTGTATGTAAAGTTTAAGATACACATTTTTACAATATTTCAGCCAAAAGAATAAGTTCATCTACTTGAGTAAATTTTTAATTTTATTTATTTAGCAAATTATGAAATGAGGAATGAAGTGTGCTTTTATATTAATATTCAAATAAATATTATAATAATTTCTATAACATTTTAAAGTATAAGCTTGTTTTATGGCATTTTAAAATCAGTTACTAGACTAAAACATGTTATTTATTCCATAAACATTTTATAATATTCTGTATGTAAGTTTAACACTTACAGCAATGAGACAAAGCTGAAATAGATTATTTGCTTTTATATTAGAGAAATACTTAAAAAAAAAAAAAAAAAAATCTGTTTTGCACTTTATTCTATCAAGGATTTAAAAGAATAATTTTATACAAACAATATTACTGGCAGACACATTCTAGCCTTTACTGGTGCTCAGTGTTTCTATCCTGATGAAGGAGATTATTCTTTGTCTCCAAAATCAACTGGCACTATTAATCAACCTTGTATACTGTTACTAACAAAGTATTTACTTTTGCAGATTAATTCAGACAGTACTTTGGGTGAATTTTTATATTTTACCTATTTAAGGTTTTATAGCTAGCTCACAGTTTTACTTTTTTACAATACATGATAATGTATAGAGAAAGTATTTGGAATTGCATAAAAAATCGCAACTTAAGTTTTTGAAGGATCTACGTATTTCATGCACTCTAAAACACTAAAAAATTACTTTTAGAGTGACATTGGTATGTGTGTCTGCCTGTCTGTGTGTGTAATGTATATATTTATTGTAGCTTAAAAACTAATTGACTAAATTTCACAAAATTTGGTAAGTCATTTGTGAGTTATTCTGAGCTGATTAAATTTGGGTATGATTCACAGGAAAATAAAATCTGTATTTTTCTGCAAAATGGCTTGCAAAAATCATCAAAATCTGAAATATAAGACTAAATACTGGAATATACAGATTAAATGCTTGTTTCGTATATAATTTTTAATGACAAAATGAATAAGATCAACCTCATTACTCTAGGATGGACCATTCCTGAGATATTAAGATTTTTGTAATTTTGAGGAGCTGATGATCTATTGTTGTTGCTGCTAATCCCACCTGGTTTAGTCAACAGCTAAATCAGGTCTAGAAGACCATGCCTCTTAAGTTACAAGTCACAAGCTGTAGATGGATGAATAAGAACGACCTGCCAATCCCAACACAAAAGTATATGAATTGGGGTGGCCTCAGCCTGATACACAGAGATTGTGCGAACACTATAGCCATCAGCAGAACCAAAACTCCATTAGGATCAACATGTGAAATTGGCAGGGGGGGGGGGGGGGGGGGGGGGGTCTAGTTGAAGTAAAAGTTATGCCCACGGAATATCTGAGCAAAATTGGTCTCAAACTGAAATAGAGGTAAAACCAGAGTGGTTGGGAACTCACCAGGAGGGGGGGAGGGGGGGGGGCAAGATATTAAGAAAAATGACATCAGTCCAAGAAGATCAAATTACAAATTTTAATTTAAAAAATCTTAAAACAGCTCTAAAATTGAATACCCCTAATGACATGATTTCAAAATATCAACAAAAATTAGCCTATCAGCCATGAGTGGGCCCTAAATAAGAAAATATATGAATTTCATTTATAATAAAAAGAAACCTGTCACTTGCATAACACTTTTGAATGTTCATCTTCAACAAGTTCTTATTACGCAATGTAAGAAATAAATCGAAAGCCTACTTGTGAATCTAGAGCACCCGTTGCTGGGAATGAAAGCAGCCTAAAAAGAGGCTCTCTTTCCAGGCTGACAAACACCCACTATATAAGATTATTATCTGACCCATAGTGCATATCACGTGATAGTAGAAAATGATGATAACTTCTTTTGGCAAATATTAGAGAAATATCTGTGCATGAACTTATTTTAATTGTTAAAAATAACCAAATGAAGTTGGAAACATATATATATATTTTTTTTGTTACGGATATAAAGGAACCTTTGTGATACTGTCAAATTTGTAAAATGGTATATCGTAAACTTTTGGTGATGCAGTATGATGAAAATGAACTGCTGTGATTTTTTGAAAACCATTTTTTGCGATCTTTAAAAATCTGTATTAAGAAAACAAAAAACATACCACCTTTTTAAAATTTTTGGCTTATGAGGCCCTTCGAAATACCTTTAACTTTAGTTTAATAAAAATATCAAGATCGTACATCTAAAATTGAAAGAAGAGTTAGCTTTTTAAAATTGTATTGACTTAATCACCCTTTTAGAGGTTTCTTACAAATATTAAAAAATCTACTAAACTTTTTGAATTTTACCAAATTTCCTGCACATTCCCAGATTGTTAGCTACATTATGAGGGGGGAAAAAGAGGTTCTAGGCAAAGTAGGGGGCTTTGTATTTTGAAGGATATACACCAGCTAGTTGCAGAATGCAGCTATTTTATCACATTTTAATAATATAGATATTTTATGTTAGAACATGAACCTGTCAAGATTGGTGTCTAAAATTTCAATCCAGATTGCTTAGATATTACCATAGTAACACAGTCTTTCCTATTGGCTACCACATCATCATTTTACACATGACTACTTTATGTTTATAAATAAAAGCATATTTTTTTTTTACAAAATATTATTAGATAAAAATTAATTAAATCTAACAAAATGTAATAAATTCATTTTGGTAACATGAAAATATAAAATGACATATATAGTGAGAAATAGATGAAATTCTAGTTTTGATGAGCCAAAATAAATGTATCGAATAAATTTACAATCAAAAGTGAAAATCCCTAGTTGTTTCTCCAAAATGAATAATTCTGTGGCTGCTTAGGCTATTTAAAGCTTTAAACTTATTACCACAAAATTCACAAAGATATCGCCTGGTTTCATCATGCACAAAACTATGATCTGCTAAACATTTTCCTCTATTAGTTCCATAAGGACATTTTTCACAATTAAACTTAAACTCTTTTAATTCATGTTTATGATGCCAGATCCTGTGTTTTTGTAGAGTGTACTGGGTTGAAAACCACAAGTTACAAGTCACACATGTCACTCCTATCCCTAAAAATAAAAAAATATCATTGTTAATGCATAGGATAAATACAATACATAATCTTAATGCAGAGTGTAATACAGACATTGAGTTATACTAACATTTTAAACATATTTTCTTTTATTGTTGACTTTTGAAGACAATTATAAATATAAAAACAAGATATCTTTAGCACAAAATAGTAGTAAAAGAATTTAAAATAAGAAAGACAACTTTGAAGAATTAGACTTGATTTAAAGAGCATGATACAAAAGTTAGGATGAGTTAATTTAACAATGACCGTTTAATGTCTAAAAGGGCTAATTTAATATGGATTTACAATTTAAATTAGATTCCAAAACATTATGAATATGTAAACATACTTAGGGCTCCCCCCAGTTTTTATGTATCAGGATTCAAGCTTAAACCAAATTAGCTCAGCCTTAATAAAACAAACAAACAAACAAACAAAAAAATATAATATTTTTAAATTATCAGATATTCTATTAAAATATTTAGAACATTTCAAATTCAAACATATATAATCAGGCAACATTTAATTGTGGTTTACATTTTCAAGACATTCAGAAATACTGAAAAGTCCATTGAATAATGGCTTACAGGTCAACATTTGACATTTGCACTAAGTGAGCAATTTTATTTGACATTGGGTTGCAACACTAGGTTATTGAGTTGGATATACCCTAAAGTAGCATTGCTAAAATCCCAACTTTTGGAATAGTTGCATAAGAATATTTTCTTTCCTAATCAATTTTAATATTTCTTTTTCAATTCAAGTAGCACAATATGTATTATTCATTATTATAGTTTTCAGTTTATAAAAATTATGTCATTTTTAGTTCTTGAAATGGCTTTTTAAAAGCAATAAACAGCAAAAGTGAATAAATCAGAACATAATTAGATAATAACTAGAAATAAAATACATGGAAGTAAATAACTTCATAAATTATTATCATTCATTAGCACTTTTTAATTTTGAAGGATTCATTTATTTTAATTTAATAAATTATCAATAATTTCAACAGAAATAAAATTCAAAATTAATAAATCATTTTTAAATAATATAAACATTTTATTGCATTCCAGAAAACTTTATGAAACAAACTGCATAACACATCATATATTCATTATCAATGCTTCAGAAGTTTAACAATAAAAAAATATGAAACTGTTCTCAGTATGAATGAGTAAATGATGATTCAACCTACAGGATGCTTGGAATCTGTCAGCACATATTATACAAAGGCAAGGTTGGGATTAATTTTGAACAAGAGAATGTTTCTAAGAATTTTTCCCAATGTTTGTTGCAGACAGGCAACTTTCACAACAAAATTTAAAAGGTGACAGTTCAATTTTGAGATAACATACTCTATGCTTTAGTAAAGTTGCCTCTATAAGAAACCATTTAATACATGCATTACAAAATGCACTATTACCTAAAATAGAAAACAGTTAATTTTGGGAAAATATTGAATGAAGAATAATCATAGGGAAAATTTGAAATAATGGTAAAAAATGAAGAAAAAATAGTTAAATAGAGCACAAAAATTATATGCTATACTTAATTTTAATTGAATAAAATACAAGAGATACTTCCACTATTATAAGGCTGAACAAAATAACATGACAAAAACATTATAAAGGAGTCTATTCACACATGCCACTTCCGTGGGCATTCATATTTTGCATACCCAAAATAACCAGTGCCGTTCCTGGGGTGGCGAACGCCTGCGTGCAAGAATAATTTTGTGCGCCCCTATATACTATGCTTAAATTTTGATGATAAGGCCAATTTTCATAATCATTTTTAGTTTGAGGTTTAAACTGAATAGTTTCCTTATAGACTAAAGTCACTTTAGTGTAAGTGTTTGATTATGAAAATGGGCGTAATAAAATAAAACAACGAAAAAATATGACAAAAAATTTATTTTCGACATCAAATAAAATAGACTATTAACGTACAATATAGGTCATAAATGAAACATGTCCATTCGGAAATTAACAAAAAATCTAATATAACTCAATTCACTCAACTGAGTGAATTGAGTTAAAACTCTCAAACGGCGCTCAACGCAAACAAATCCGTTAACTTGAAAATGTGCAAGATCTGTCTAATACCTAAGTACCTAATTATCAAATAACAAGGTAGTTTTAGAACATAACACATCTTGCTTTTGCAGATTCAAGCTCAAGATGCGAGCAGCATGCTTTGAAGATACGCCGCCGCCCGTAAGCCGAGTGCCGACACGCCGACAACAGATTTTTTGCATGTAAATTCCAGTGTAGAAGCAAAGTGTAGAAGTTACTTCTTATATTAGTTTACTGTTTCTTCCTGTAATCAAAGTTTACAGCTTTGCTATAATTTGATTTTTAATACCTTTAATGCCGATTTTTCTTCCAATTAGAAGTGCGTTTTTGCAAGAGTAGTGAATAGTTGAATTTGGCACCCCTTAAATTGGGCGCCTGCGTGCGGGGCATTCGCTGCATACCCGCCAGGAACGGCACTGAAAATAACTGATAGATATAAGAAACTATGCACAAAATTAATGCATCATGTTTTGTTCAGAACATTATTATCAAAATATTTAACTATTTAAATCTTATTTTGGAAAATGAAACTGTTCAAAATATTTTAACATGGCTAAACATGTGAAAATGTTTATAATTGAAGACATGCAGTAATGCTATACGAATAGACCTCGCCAAAGTTTATCCACATATCTAATATAGTCAGTTAAGTGTGTCTGGAGTGCTTCATGTAGAACTGGAAAAGATAGAAATATACTAATAAGATGTCTGGATAAGAAAATTTTAAAGTGAAAATATTTAAAAACTTTGTTTTTCTCAGACCTGGGTACTGGTTTGAAACTACTTTTTCTCCTTTTTAAGTTTGTGCTTTTTCCAAATTTTCACCCTAAAGTTGAATACGAAACATTAGCTTTTTAGTGGTGATGTTAAAAAAATGTCATTATTGCCTTCACATAAAAGAACTATATACCCTATTACATCTAGAGTGACAGTGAGTTTATTAGTATTATATTTTTAATATAATCATACAAGTATATGATAATAGGATTAGAGATATATGAGAGATGCTAGATAATTTTATAATTCTCATAATCCTTTAATCCTGTAGCAGCAATAAATACAACAAAAATTAAGAATATATTTATGTAATATTTTTTTTGTAATTTAGATAAGAGGGGGGGGGGGGGATTCTGCTCAACTCAATGACTAAATATTTTACACCAGACAAAAAGATTTGCTTCCACTGCTAAACAACACAAATTAATTTTTTTAAACCAAAAGTTGTTAGCAAAGAAATTGCTGACTTAATTCTATAGGATGGAACTATTTATTAATATTTCCCCCTGGGCCTAGAAACATACACAATGTTGCTGTTGTGAATAATAATTTAGTTTTAAGACCCCCAAATGTTTTGCATTTCTTGACTACTGTTTTCGTATGATGAGCAAATCCATACATAATTATGTTATATAGATAAAAACAAATTATTTTACAAAATTAAAACGTTTGTGCACTACTATTGTTTTTTACTTAAAATGTAGGTAAATTCATATAATTCAGCATTCAAATATAAAAACATACACATAATAATCGAATATCAGACAGAGTTATAATATTTTTATTTAGACTGGGAAACCTGTATGTTTAATGGAAGTACATTAAGTGAGTATAGTATAGAAATTGCATTAAAACAGATTAATTAATTCCATGCTTAATATTTGAAATGTTCTTTTTAAGTTAACTTAAGCATTATGACAAGAATTAGCACTGACTAGTATTAAAATTGCATGACAGAAAAATACATTTAGATGCTTGTTAAGCAAACTGTATAACAAAATTAGTAAAGAAAAACAATTACAAAACATTTAGAAATAATTGAACCAAAAAAAGAAAAATATTTAGTAATACAAGAATAGGCATTCGCAAGTACATGAGGAAAAAAACAGTACAATGCAACTTTAAAATATCAGACTTCTTCAGCTATGTATAAAGTTTAGTGCCCTGTGGCAATCTGTTATTGACAGGCTTTACGATAATTTCATTTTTAAATAGTCCCATGATGAAAACAAATGACAAACATGGCACTTGAGCAGAAGTAAATATTTACATCTGACATTAAAATTTGTTATTCATTTTGATGACAAGTTTGAAGAATGAATAATTTATATAAAATCATAAATTTAGATTTTTGGAAAGACAGAAAATAAGACAAGCGTAAAAAAAGTTTTCTGGATAATTTCTTTCCACACAACACAGATATTCCGATTTTGTCCATATTACATCCAATAGATCCAAAATATGTCCACACATTAAATGATACATCCAATAGACATACATAAATAATGCAATCTGGATCAACCAAACTTTATATCTAATTTACATCTATAAATAAAATAACATGTTCTGGATAGTGAACACAGGATTGGGCTATTTTTCGTTCATGATAGATGAAATATGGATGTGTCGAGTCTATACATTCATATTACATTTATCATGAACAAAAATGGACCAATTCTGTGTTAATTGTCTAATTTAAGTCCATAATTTACGTACTCTGTATGAACCAGATTTGACTTCCACTGCACGTATATAGATGGCGTAATATGTATGTACACATCCGTATTACATCCATCCTGGACAAAAAAATAGATCAATTCTGTGTTCAACAAAATCAAAATGCTCAATAAAACACTGTACAGCTTTTTGTTTTATACCTTGCCATCATAGCCCCCATAATTTGTGTTGAGTTTTATTTTTCAAGTTGAATCAGTTTGTTTTATATTTTTTATTTTAAAATTTACAGAATAATTATTAATGTCATGTTGAATCACATATTTAATTATTATAAGTTTAAATTTGTTAAAATCAAAATTATAATATAGCAATTTTACTATACCAATACTGAAACTTATTGTAACTTTAAGATATTTTTAATATTTTAAATTTTCTTAATATGAAAGCAACAAGAATTTGTCATTATAGTTACGTTACAAATATCTGTAGTGGCTGAATTTGAATAACAACCATAACTTCTATTGCAGTAGTTCTGAAAATGAAATCTAGGCTGATGAGAAGAGAATCACAAAGAATTTCATATTAAGTATGCAAAAAATAATTATCTGAGCATTAATTTTTTAGTAACTAGCTCTAATTCTTATACCAATATCATAAAAAAAAAAAAAATAACTTCAATTTATTTGATCTAGAAATAAAGAAAAAATATTCATAGAAGATTTATATTAATATACCAAATAAAATAAGTCAAATGTCATGTAGTGGTTAAAAGATATGTTCCCTTCACAAACTGCACATCTCGGGATCAAATCCAGGAGGGTAACAAAAGAAATTAGCAATAGGGAAATAATGTAAATATATATATACATGCTATATGACAAAATTTTTAACAATTTTATCATCTTTTTAGGCTCTCCAGTTTTTAGAATGCATGAGAATGAATATAAAAAATAATCCAATAATATGGATGATCCAGTTCACATTCACCCCATTGGGCGCGGTAGCCCATTGGTTAGCGCGCTGGAGTTGCACTCGGTAGGCCTGGGTTCGATTCCAACCGCTGCCAAATCTGCCGCCGTGTTCACGCGGAGTACGATCACGTTAAACATGTGGGTCCGTAAGTCCTTCCGAGAGGTTGGTGGTAGGGGAAGGAGGGTACGGTCCCTGTGGATGCCTCCCCCACTGGGTTCCGGTCTAAATTGGGTGGCACTTCCCGGCCGTCCAAACAGTTACCTTACACCTTTCTGGTAGGTCAGACGGTCTGGGTCTCAACAACAACAACATTCACCCCATTGCACATTCAGTTTGCATCTATATGGATATTTATTAAATGGTGATCTGGACATAATTTGGATGAGCTGCAGACACAATATGGATGATCCAGTATATTTCCATTGCATATCCATCTTATGGCCACATGGATATCTATTAGACATCCATAGATGGTAACTGGAGTAACATCTAGATATCTAATAGACATCTATTATACATCAACATCAACTACTAGATTCTGGATCGGTTTTGGATGATCTAGATTACATTTACTGGATGTAATTTAGATGTAATCTGGATATATTGTGATGTATGTGGGTTAAAATGCAAAATCCAAGAATATGCTATACAAAATTATGAATCTGTGCACTTACAAAGCATAGAATAGTAAATTAAAAGATTCCCAACAGTAAATAAAAAAAGTTGCACATTTGAAAAGAAAATAGCAAAAATCTATAAAACAAATGGGTAGAAATCATATACTTGTGAGCTATTCTTTTTTTAATAAGAAATCTATACTATAAAAACATTCTAAGGTATATATTTCGAATTGCAAACCCCAAAACTGGTCTGGGGTCTTGCATTTTTTTCTTTTTTAATACAGCTTGCAAGAGTGGGATAAGATTTCAAAATTTTTATTTGAGATTTTAAAAAATTTTATATTATAAAATATTTTTAGAAACCTTAAAAAAAAAAAAAAAAAAAAGGGGGGGGGGGGGGGGGGGGGGGAAATCAACCCCATCCTAAAAGATATAACTTCTTCCTCAATTTTTGATCTGTGATCTTGAATTTTATTCTGGATCTGAAGATCTTTAGAAGGGAACTGAAGAGCCGGAAATTTTGAAAAAGGCAATAGTTTTTTTTCTACAGATTTTTAAAGGTAGACAAAGTGCAAAAATCTCGGAAAAAAGGGGACTGGCAAACTTATTTCACAAGCCAATTCTTACCTCAATTTTAGTGTTGTGATCTCCATTTTTTTAAACCGAAGTTGAAAGTCACCATTTTGTTGTTAAAGTATTAAAAATTTTAAAATATCTATAGTTTTTTTTGTTACAGAATTTTTTATTGCGGACATCTTAAAAAGAGCTAAATAGATATCCATACGGAAAATCTATCTTCTCTCTCAACAATAAAGTTAGAACATCCCTTTTTTTTAAATGAGAGACAAATTTCCTATTGACTCTAAAAGGTCGAATTTCCAAAAGATCTTGGTGTTTTTAATATAGATTTTAAAAGATTGACAAAATCCTGTGACAGTTTCGAAAATATCGGTTTTTCTCTGGTTGCAGTGTGTTTTAATTCCTGTGATCTATCAGGATAAAGGAATCAGAATAGATTTCCTTTCTTTTGGAGGGCAATTATTGGAGCATTAGTCAAAGCCATTTTGCTCATGTCGTGGCCAAAATGGAAATTAAATAAAGTATTGGAAATATAAAAATTACGTTGCTTGTGGTAGATAGGGCTAATATATAAACTGGCCTAAATATGCTGAGATTGTTGAAATTGCATTGTACCTATTGTATGGCGGTAACACTGCAACTAGATGTTGGAATGTGCTATGCATGGAGTCTCACCCTGCTAACTTTCAACACTACCCTCAAAACCCCTGGAACCGCAAAAAGTTCCAGGATCCCAAACTCCAAAATGTAACCCTTCCACACACACAAACCTAGGCGAGGAAAACTTCCCTCCTCCCTCAAGTTCCGAAATGATCTCAGGAAATTCCGGAGAGTACTTTGTCCAGGTGCAACCTGAAACAGCTAAAGCTCCACAACTTAAACATTTAATGCTTTCTATGAATTCTTAAAATTCGTTAAAGAAATTGAAAACCATTTTAATATTACTGGTATTCAAGGCCACCTTAAAATCCAAAGAAGACCCCCTACAAAAAACTTTTAGTATTCTTAAAATGCTCTCAAACCTACCCCCCCCCCCCCCCCCCGAAATTAATTTAATTTTTGGCTGGAAGCAAGTCAAGTTTCCAGACAGTTATCTGGCTCATACCTGCTGGACACTTTCTTGCAGCTCAAGAATTGAAAAAGCCTGCTCTGTCCTGAAGCAAGCTTGGGCACCAATGCCCACCCACTTGTGGGCGGCCTCATAGACTTTCCTTACATGCACGTAAATGATGTCAAAGATGTAGGATATCTTAATCTCACAAATTAAAGATTATGATGCTTCATGTTCTCCCGACCACATACTGCACAAAGTCTCTGCAAGCGACAGATTTGGGTTTCAATTTAAATTGTGTTCATCAGGGAGTAATGGAGTATTGGAGATACAAAATTTCCTTTTAAAATGCAACAGTTTCTGGTGCTAAATTAACAATAGTGCAAATATATAAATTGGTCTAATTGTGCTATAATTTAATTAGTCTCCATTGTAGGGGCATAATTCTGATTATAATCACCATTTTTTTTATCAGTGTCTTGATCTAGCTTAGTCTCTGTGGCTCCAATTAACATGGAATTGTCCCTTTTATTTAGGGGGAATCACAGTTGCTACGTGAGTTCATGCTTCTTTAAACAGTATCATACTTGCTGCATGAGTTTACACTACAGCTAGATGTTACAATGTGGATGTTATAACATGTTACACATGGAGTCTCATCAAGTGACGAGTTTCCATTTAAATTGTGTCCATCAGAGAAAGGGGCTGATTTCTGTGTGTGTGTGTGGGGGTGTGTGTCATATCATACCTGCAGCCCGGGTGTACATGGATTGCAATTTTCACTCACATTTAAGGAATATCGTATCAAAAGTGGGCCAAAGATCGGTCAAAAATACTTATTTAGAGAGTAGATGCTTAGTGCTTTTATATTATTTATTTATTTGCAGAAAAAAAGTGACTGAAATAAAATAGGGATCATTAGCTGCCAACATTACAACAAGTTGTATATCATAACAATATGCCTTAATTATGCCAGATTGCTTGCTACTAATTTATTAAATTTTTTACTGAAAGATAAAAATCTATTGAACAGAAAGACTAGAAAATAGAAAATTTCTGCTGTCAAGTAGTTGTCTCAGGAAAATTTTGACCCCCAAAAATTTAATCTTGAATAATAAAAATGCACATTTAGGGGAAAATTCTGTAAACATAGAGAATATGAAATTGTTGATCTGTGGATCCAGGTAACAATCAGTAGAAATAAAAAGCAGATTGGCAAATGATTACTAAATGCAGATTTGAAAATAAAAATGCAAAAGTCACAAATTCCTGAAAAATTGAACAAGATCAATCATGCATAAAGCATTGGTTATGAAACACTTTCCTACTGCAATGCAATTTTATTTAAACATTTCTAAAATACAATATATTCAGCTATCACATTTTTAAAATTATCACAATACTACAATAATTTATTATATTTGAAAACTTAAAACTTCATCGAAAAAAAAATGAACTTTATTCAAATGATATCATTGAAATATAAATTGCCTGGCTCTCTATGAAAAAGCAATAAATATTTCATTCATACACTTTTATTCCATTCCTTACATTCATCACAATACTACAATAATTTATTTTACTTAAAAACTTAAAACCACGGAGGTACAAGTAATTTAACTCTAAGTTTAAAACTTCATAGAAAAAATTGTCTTCTTCTCTATGTAAAATTAATGAATGTTTCAATCATATCAACTATATTGCAGACTCTAGAGCTATATAATTTTGCGTTAAAGAAATTCAGCAATTCTTATACAACTCATCTTACAGCTTAATGTATTTACATTCTTCATAAGGGAAAAAATTAGGCTCTGTTGTAGAAATAATCAAAGTTTGATGATCATTTAAACTCAAATATATTGTAATTGCATTGTTTGAGAACATAGATGCACAGAAATTAAGCAAAAATAAAGCAGTTTTAGGACGGATACAACACTAAATATAAATTAAAAAGAACGTTAAAAATCATGATTTTGACACTAGATGGATGGCATTGATCATTTAAACTGAAATATATTGTAATTGAACTGTTTCGGAATATAGATGCACAGAAATTAAGCAAAAATAAAGCAGTTTTATGATGGATACAGCGCTATAAATTAAAAAGAACTTTGAAAATCACGATTTTGACACAAGATGGATGTCAGGACACAGTAGCCCAGTGGTTAGCACGAGGGAATTGCACTCGGTAAGCCTGGGTTCAATTCCCGCCACTGCTAAAGCTGCTGCCGTGTTCATGAAGAGTACAATCACGTTAAACATGTGGGTCCGTAAATCCTTCCGAGAGGTTGGTGGTAGGGGAAGGAGGGTACAGTCCCTGTGTATGACTCCCCCACTGGGTCCGGTCTAAATTGGGTGGCTCTTCCCGGCCATCCGAACAGTTACCTTACACCTTTCTCATAGGTCGGACAGTCTGAGTCTCAACAACAAGAAGATGGATGCTGGGGTACGGTAGCCCAGTTTTTAGCGTGCGGGAATTGCACTCGGTAGACACGAGTTCGATTCCCTCCCCTGTCCCAAAACTGCCGCAGTGTTCACGCAGAGTATGATCATATTAAACATGTGGGCCCATAAGTCCTTCCGAGAGGTTGGTGGTAGGGGAAGGAGGGTATGGTTCCTGTGGATGCCTCCCCCACTAGGTTCCGGTCTAAATTGGGTGGCTCTTCCGGCCATCCAAACAGTTACCTTACACCTTTCTGGTAGGTCAGACAGTCTGGGTCTCAACAAGATGGATGCCATATTTTATGAAGTGGGTCACGCGATTTCTTCATATGATACGGGTGTAATTAGTATTTTAATTTTTATTTAAAAAACCACCGAATGTATTTTGCTGAAATTTTTTTTATATTTTTTATGGGATAATTTGAATATTTTCTAAAACTTTCGAAGCAATTTGTGAATTGTAAATTTGCTTAAAAAATATTTGAAAAATTAGGTCCCATAGGGTTCAATGCATTTTATTTTTTCAATCCGGGTTCAATCCAAAATTAATTGGGCGATATTATTCATTTATATTTCCATAGGTCCCACAGACTGCCTGAACAACATACTAAAATTTCATTTTGATAAAGTCATTTTCACGGCAGTTATCGTGCTAACGGACAGACAAGCAGACAGACAGACAGACAGAATGAACAAAGTCATAAACACTTCTCAACTATGTTGTAAAGTGTTAAAAATGGATCTGCTAAAAATTTTCTGAGCATCTATGACAAATAAAATTGGTAATAGCAGAGACGTGTATATAAAAAACAGGAATGAATATGTGAATGTTTATCCAAACTCAAAGAAGAATAAAATACTTACTTGTGGTACATTCTGTATATGCAAAAAGCAGGTATAATGTAAAAACTACAGGAAGGATTTTTCAGAGGCAAGAAGTACTAGTAAACCCACATCCACAAAGATTTTATTGACACAAAAAGTTGAATATTGCAGGTAAAGTGTCATAAAACCATGGAACATTCTTATTCCAGTAACAAAAGATAAGAATACAAAAATAGGCAAATACAGAAATTCTACACAAGAAATTTAAGCAATTGACCAGCAAAAAAGTTACTATGTTCAGACTTGAGATGCAGAGAGGGAAATAGGTTAAAGCTATTAAAAATTAAAGAACAGCTATTTATAGATAAAATTATTTTTAAATTTAAGAATAGCTATATGCAATTGAAAGTTCAAAGGCAAACGTGCATGTAATCTCTTCAATAGAAAACCAAACATATATTTTTTATGAATTAAAAAAAATAAACTTTTATTTTAGAATAAGAGAAAACTTTAAACTAAAACTCACAAGTTTTCCAGTTACATACATATAGGACAATCCAATATATTTAAATATATATATATATATATATATATATATATATATATTATATAAATATATTTCAAGATTTTCATCAGTTTCACTTAGTATAACAGCTTTATTTATGTTAACTTATACTTAGTTAAAACATTTCCTTTGTTTGGTATAACTTATAATACAATGTATCGTTTTATATAACTAATGCATTATATCCTACACACTCATTTTATAACTTCTGTAGAATAGTCCAAAAATCATCAACCAAGTCTAACTTATTAGAACTGAGCGATAAGGCTGCCAAATATTATCCAAGTGCAATTAACATTAGTATATCAAGGCATTTATGAAACAACATACCAAATGTGCTTGAATTCCATTTATAACATTTCATATAATGTTATCTCAAAATTAGACACCATATTTTGCAGATCTCCTGCTGCAATAGAGAACATTTTGCATTCTATAGCTATCTTAAGGATGAGATATCCCCCATAGAAAGAAAACCCAAGTATTGAGGCATTGGTAATGAGCAGGTTCATCAATTCCATACCCATAATGTAACCTAAGTAATACATAAAGCAATAACATTTTCATCAAAATGATCATTCAAACATTAAAAACAGATGCTGTGCAAAGCTGGTGACTAAAGTCCAGCATAAAAAAGGAGCCAAAGTAGTTAGGGCCACAAAATCTGTACAAGAAAGAAATGAAGTTATCAGTTGGTAGGTATTTTTTGTACAATCCTGCATTGTCTTATTAGCAGGACTAGTTTACACAATGCAAATTCTTGAGCAATTTTCTTCCCCAGTATGAATAACTAAATGCATATTCAAACTTTTAACAGTGCGAAATCTATTACCACAAATTGGGCAAGGATATGGTATACTTTCATCATGTACCAGAAAATGAACCTTCAGATCGCTTTTTTCATCAGTAGAATAAGGACATTCACTACAGTCATATTTAAAGTACCCAAGTTCATTCTTGTGATGAAACAATCGGTGTCTTGCTAAAGTAACTTGATTTGTAAACCATTTGCCACATGACTCACAAGCAATAGCAAGACCTGAAGTAAGTAAGAGAATAAAAATAGTTTTCAGTAAACATATAAAAGAAATTATGTTTATTGATAATAAAACATAAAATAGGAAATAAAAGTTTTTTGTGTTTTATGAATTTCTGCCATGTACAATTTAGTGATGCAAAAAAGTAGATAACTTACATGAAATTGTATTTCAAGATAGCATGTATTAAAATATAAAATAGCTCATTTAAAATTATAAATCATAACATATTTTTATGCTAGAAAGTAGGTATGTTCTAATAATAAATGACACTAATATCTTTAATGAATTAGTGATTCACAAATTTTGTGACATACATAGCTAATTATATTAAATAAGAGACAACTCTGATACTCAATGAATTTTATGAAACATATAGCAATGAATAATACATGAAATAGAAGCTTTCATATCACACATTTCAAACTGTAGAATATGTTTTTAAACAAATTGGAGGAAAATAAAATAATGCACCAGTCAGGGTGCATGCTGTATGTTAGAAGACATTTTTAAGGCCATCCTGCATTGTTTCATCAGCATGGCTAGTTTATACAATACAATTCTCTTCCCCAGTATGAATGACCAAATGAGTATTCAAACTTCTAACAGTATTAAATCTATTGCCACAGACTAGACAATGATATGGTTTACTTTCATCATGTACCAAATAATGAACCTTCATATGGCTTATTTTATCTGTAGAATAAGAACAGTCACTACAGTTATATTTAAAGTCTCCAAGTTCAGTCTTGTGATGAAACAATCGGTGTCTTGCTAAAGTACGTTGATTTGTAAACCATTTGCCACATGATTTACAAGCAATACCAAGACCTAAAGTAAATAACAGAGAATAAAAAAGGTATATAGTAAATATATAAAATAAATTCAATATATTCGTATATATATATAAAAAAACATGGTAAATTTACATGAAGATATTTCATTTCAATCAGTTATCTACAAACTTTACAACACATTTAAGCTAGTTACAGTAAATAGGAAACACAAATCTGGAAACGCATTTTATGAAGCATATAACAGTGTATATTAAATAAATGATAAGCTTTTATTATTATACATTTCAAACAGAAAAAATATATAGTTAGGCAATTTGGGGAAAGTTTTTAGTAATACTCCGAATAAAATAGATTAGCATAGATTAGAATTTCAGAATTTGACACGCAGTTTGTGAAACAATATATTGAAAAAAGCAATGTTAATATCACTTTTATTAAAAATTAAACACCTATATTTTACACTTTTTTACAAATAAATTCTGAAATGCTCATACATATTATATACTGATTTAAATAATAAAAGTTTCAGAAAGTTCATACTGATTTAAATAATAAAAGTTTCAGAAAGTGGTTCATTATTTTCACGAGCATAAATTGAATTTATTAATAGTTAAGAATTTTCTTATCTGTATGATGAAGTAATTAATATATTTTATTTCATTTACCTTTCTCAGAATTCTATCAGAACAATATAAGACAGATATAAGAACTAATCTTTGTAAATATTCACCAGGTTTTTGCTTGCAGATAGCAAAAATAGTTTAATTTCTTATTTAATTTAACAAATATCTCTTGTAAGTATAACAAAATGCTACTATGATAACTTAACTGTATTAAAGAACTGGTTAACAACAATCAAAGCCTCATTTTGGTTTCTTTTGTTTTCAAAAGTAGTAAAATGGTAACAACATTATTCTAAATAGCAACTTTTGTAAATGATGTTTTCATGATGCTATTCAAGATGAGCAAGTGATAGAACAATATGAGAACCTGAGCATAATGCAGGTCCACATAAAATGGAAATTGCATCAATTGTCCAAAATGAACAAATGACTGAAGAAAATGAAAGATGGCATGTCCACATATAATCGAAATTTCATCAGCTGTTCAAGATGAGCAAGTAAGAAAATGAAAACATGAGCATGATGCAGGTCCAGCATATAACAAAAACTTCAATTCTTTTGGCATTGCAATGAAAATGCTGGAATACTACGAGCAAGAACATTGATTTTTTTTAGCTCAAAATCACACATACTGCCTAAGGGTGGTATCCCAATGCTTGAATAGTTATCCCTTTGCATATAGCAGTATCTATGAACTGGTTTCACATTTCTTATTGCACTCATCAGTCATGAAATAGACACTCGCCCCAGGTCAATTAAACAAAGCAGTTTGGCAATTAAATGAAACAACTAACTAATTCTCCCCTTCCACATTTTACTATAATTGTGAAAACTGCCTAGAATTTTACTAACTGTATGTTTCTTCTATCACCAATCCAAATCTCATTACACTACTTTCATTTTTTACTTATCAGATGATTATCTTTTTTCCTATATCTTACCTTCTTGCCATATCTTTTAAAATTAAAAGCAGAACAAACTAGGGACCACAGAGCACCTTCTTTTTAATCTTACCTTTTTTCTCATTTTCTCCAATTTTTCAGACATTTTCAAAAAGGCAGTCATAAATCGATTATCTGTTGAAATTCTCTCCTCATTCTAGCAATTAAAAAAAATCAGACAGTCAGAACAACAATTGTAAAAATTCCCCCCCCCCCCCCTAAAATCCATACTTCAATAACTTAATCAAAAGTAAAAAAGAAAGAACTGAAACATCACCACACACATTCACTCCTTTTCCGAAAGAAACAAAATAGAAAGAGACTCTCTAAAATTGTTGAATACTCCTTTCTACCCTATAAATTAGTTTCTTTTCTTCACAAAGTTAAAATTTTGCTAAATTATTCTTTATGTTATGTTAATTTGGGATAAAAAGTTCTGAAAATTTGAACTTGTTAAGAATTTTTGCTCTAAAACCAATATTTCCAATATAATTATTTGAACTACAATTCCCTTACATTCTTCATTTGCATAAAGGTTATTTTTCAAAGCTGTTTACATATTTAGCAATTGTCAAACATTATATTTCTGGGGAAAAAAAAAAAAAAAAAAAAAAATAATAATAATAATAATAATAATAAAAAGAAAATAAATAAATAAAATAAACAAAAAATACTATATAAAATTTATACAAAAAAAAATATTCTCTTTGAAAATATCCTTGGCATAAAAATATTAAACTTAAAGATCTTCATATTTATTAACTTTCAGTGAATAAAAGATTTTCAATGATTTTTCAAGAACATCCACTAGTATACAACATTAAAATCACTGATGCAATTATCCAAATGTTTGATTACTCAAAATGGTTTGGTCACCACCATCATTCTTAATTCTCGTCTTGTTGTCATACCTTTAGTCTTTTCACATTATATGTATGTTACATCTCCTCTCCATTATGGATGACCAAATGTGATCCCAAACTTCTAGACGATGTAAACCTATTACTGCACATCGAGCATGAATATAGCCTACTTTTGTCATGCACAAGAGAATGATCCTTCATGTGGCTCAATATATTAGTTGAATATGGGCAATTAATACAGTTATATTTGAAGTGATCAAGTTCATTCTTGTGATGCCACATTCGGTGCTTTGATAATGTACGCTGACTTGTGAACCATTTGTTACAAGACTTACATGCAATAGTGAGACCTAAAGTAAATAAAGAGATAAATTACATATAAAATAAATATTTAAGAAGTACTGCTTATTTTAAAAATATAGGTAACAGACATTTTATGTTTAACAAAATTTTACAATGCTAAATTTTGCCACTTTCTGAAAAAACATGCAAAAATTAAAACAGTACATAAAAATAACCAATGAAACATGAAGTGTAATCACATCTTGCATATATACATACTGCTTCACAATCAAAATAATTCTAAGAATAACCTTAATTAAACTCAGATGAAGAAAAAGTTTCAAAATATATAAAAACAGTCTTTGCAGTGGGATTTTTTTTCTTTAGCCACAAATTAGCTACTTTTATTTTTTAGTAGTCACTTTTTAAAATTTGTAGCCACAGATTATAGTTTTATGATTTTCACTATAACTAAAGTTTTATCCTTTATAAAATGCTGATACTTCCCTGCAATAATTTTAAAAATGAAATTTTCTGATGCCATTTTAACACTAATAATTATACTACTATATCAATATTTGTGCAAGTAATAAAATATTAAAAAAATAAACTTGTATAAAACATAAAAAAAGTTCTATTTTAGCCACCAAGTTTTGCCACTATTAAAAAAATGTAGCCACAAAGATTTTTTTTTTTATCAGAAATGGCAAATTTGAAGATTAGTAGTGCAGGGTCTGAAAAAGATAATATATATATATATATACAAATATATTAGGGTGATACTTATTTTATATATAAAACACAATTAGAACTTTATAATGAAAATATACAAGTATACATTATATGTGGAAAATTCTCAAATTACATGCTGATTTTTCCGATAGTAAAAGGGGAAATATAAATATAAACCTCTTCTTGCTGTACAGTGCACAAGCAGTCATAAATAATTTATTTAGGCATCCAATGCCACAATCTAATAAAAGTAAATAATAAAGAATAAGTAAAACATGCTGATCATTTAAAGCAGAAACTAAATGCAGTATTCATAATAAGCATGCAAATTAGAAAATACAATACTTTTATAAAAGAAATATATATATTTTTTCATTTATGACCTACTTGACAAATTAAAAATGCATTACACAATCAGTTTAACTTATTTTATTTTCCTTGGATGGGTCAGTTTTCATTAGTAAACACCATCAAATAGCAAATTATTCAATATATTCACTGGGTGGTTCCAAAATGAAATAATAATGAAAATTTAGAATGTTCCAATAGAAAAAGCTATTAAAATGCATATGACATAATATTTTCAGATACACCAACCAAACTCAAATACAGGCAATATAACACATATGCTTCAAGTTGATTAAAAAGAGGATCGAAATAGAAATAAAAGAAAAAAAAATGAACAGAATACATCAATAATTTGTGAAAAACACCAAATTTTTCTTTTTTGAATTAACTAAGGAGAGAGGGCAATAAAAATGCCAAGCTTTTCGAAGTTTGGAAAAAAGTAGTACACAAAAACATCTGAAAATTTAGACATTCATCAGGCCAAAAATACAACAAAAACTACCCGATTGCTTCAATTTCATTTGAAACAGAGGGAAATGAAAGAATGTTGGTGTTCAAATTAAATGAATATAAAAAAAAAATTCAAGTGAGATATCAAATGAAAAGCTCCAGCAGTAAAACAAATATTATAATTTTGCATTCAAAGGGGGTTAAGTATAAAACCTACAGAACTCCCTAATGAATAGTATTGATTGAACTATTTACATCCTAAATTATTAAAATAAGCTACATTGAAGACTTTAGAAGAAAAAGGTGAAGCTTTTATAGTAGCCATAATAAGAAAGAAGCAATATTGTATTTCACTGAAGCAGAAAGCCATTTTTTTTACACCATATTCAGATACTTTCATTTTTGTCAAAACAAAAGTAAACTACTGATTCAAAAATGTAGGACAATACCAAAATACATAGGAAATAAAAAAGGCCTACTTTAAAAAACATAAGAATTATAAGGCAAGAAGAAAAGGTGTAATAAAATTGGCAGTGACTCCAGTTCGATGGAGATGAAATGGTTTAAAAAAAATAACATCTTTCTTTGTGGATTGTTTTTAGATATTTTCAAAACTGCTAATTATTAATATATCGAAATTAGAACCACTTTTTCATTAAAATATCGAAATTATAACCACTATATTTTGATAATTAGAAATTGATTCAACATTTAATTACATAAACCTGTAAGACTATAAAATGGTTACAAATTACTCACAAGATGTTCATAGCCAGCATATAAACTAAAATGATACAATATCTCTGATGAGATTCGAGATGCAAATGTATCTATAAATCTATACACTTGCCTGGCGGTACATAAATATGTATTAGAATTTCATACTTCCATTTCTTCCTTTCAAACCTCTCGTCCACCAATATTTCACAAAGGAGAAAACGCACTGAGCTGCAACACTCATAATATTTTAAATATTACAGCTTTCCCTCCCATTGGAAAACTTTAACAGGTCAAAATATTAAAATATCAAAAATTATAACCACAACAGTTCAAAAACTACGAATTAATCAGAAACCCAAATATATATCTTTGTGGAGATTTCAAGGGGCTACAAAGAATTGTAGCTAACGTTTTTAGTTTTCAATATATGCATTACAAATTTTGAAAACAGAAAATTTTCAATATTTATTAACTCAACAAGATGATTCTTTGGAAATTATAAAAGTTTTGTAAAAAAAATATTAATCTAAAAACTGGATTTCCTATTGAATATCTATTGTCATTTACTGTTTATACCTCTCTTTTATAGTTTAGAAGATATTTTGAGTAAAATATGCAAAATTAAGCAAAAATATACCTTTTAGTTAAAAAGAAATGTTCAAAATATTAAGATATCCTATTTCTAACAAAATAAGTATAAATTGTTCATATTTTATAAGCATCCAGAGTGTGTACATTTTTGTAATGCTCCAATTTCTGCCACAGATACCCTGACTATAGATGTTATTCTGATCAAAATAAAGAAATCTTGCATTCAATAAATTTTTATGTTCAAACAGTAACACATCTTTCCATTTTTCAAAAAAAGAAGTTAATCGATCTTTGAAAAATTATTTATTTAGTTTTAAGGGAACATGAAACACAGTACACAAAATATTTTACAGAAATAAAATGCAGACATTTTTAAAAAGTATAAATCACTTACAAATATTTATCATAATAAAGTCTTCTAGTACAATTAATAGATCATACATTTAAGTTATTCATGATATTAAATAAACACTATAAAAGAACATTTATAAGATTTTTTTAGGGACAAACAGCGATATCAATCAATTCATATTTATTTATATTTATGAATACAACTTGTAATAATGCACCTCAAAGAAAAAGATTATGTTTAGAAATAAACATGAAATTTCAAGACTTTCAAAGTTTTAAATTGATACATCTAAACTATTTATATTTACAAAACCTAACTTAATATTGAAAGGTCATTTTCAAAAGGAGGAAAGTAATATTATTCAGTGCCATATGGAATTTGCAAATATACTTAAATTATAACTACACACTTGGTAAAAAAATAGTTAAAAATGAAAAACTATTCAAAAACTACAACATAGAATATTTTTATATGTATGTCTTTTCATTAGCAGAGTTAGATCCTGAAACCAAAATATAATTTAAATATCTACAAAAAATATATTTTCTGTTGCAATTGTTGCAATGCGATTCTTTTTCTCTAAATCGAACCCTGCGTTCATTATTTTTAAATTACATACAAATTTAAATTCAAGAGTAAATATCAGTCATACTACAAATGAATATTATAAATACTAGAGAAATAAATATTTCTTCACTTTAAATATGCACACAATTTTGAGGCAAATATAAGTTAATTAAAAAGTTTGAAATCACATTTTTTCATGATACAAATATCAATTACGTAATTTAAGAACATTCTATCTGGTTCAAAATTTACAAGCAATAGAACACCTTATATCATTTCATTAACAAAAATTACAGTGATTCTTTTTTTTCTTAATTGAAATTTTTAACATAGTAGTTATCAGTTTCCGTTTTTTACATTTAAATAAATTGAAACAATTATAAGCAACATTTATTGGCTATAGCAACATATATGCTGAAATTTCATGTTTTCCAGAATTACAGAGGCAAAATGCAAGTAGCTTGAATAAGGAAATCAGAAGCTTAGAGCTCCATAAACATTCCAAATATAAATTCATCTCTGGTCCGTATAAGATGTGTTATCTACATTGGTTACATAATATCATTATTGTGAAACTTAAAATTACTCTATGCAGTATAACAAAGTATATAGGTAGAATTATTTTCAGAATAAGAGCCACAACAGCACCTGGTAATGGAGATAGTGGTGACTATTTCAGCTGTAGAATTTATACATGTTATCTAATGACTTCTTAATTTCAACTTTCTCCTTCTATAGAAAACAGAAAGTATCGCTTTGAAAAGGCTTTGTAAAATTTCTTTGAAATACAACATTTTGGCCTCCTAAACACATTTTGAACAATGCTTATTTGTGAGGCCTGAACATAAAACTCATAAATGAATCAACAGATCATTATGAAATTTTATATTTAGAACAATCAAGTAAAATAACTAGAATTACATAAAATAATGTGTAATTTGCTCAAGTTATTCGAAATTCAAAATTTTGACAACACTCTATGGGGAAACAAGAGTATTATCAGAATATTGATTACACAGGAAAATGAAAGTTTAGATTACAGAATGCATGCAAAGGGTATTAAGATATATATCAATACAAATCAGCTTAAATGCATCCAATTCATATATCCGACTGATTTGTTGTCAACTCGGAAAAAAAAAATATTTAACTTGCAACTGAAAGTTCATATAAGCTAAGAATTTTCACTAGTCTAATGCCAAGAACGTTTTTCATGTATTGCTGCTAAATTAATTGGATAGTGTTTGTTGATACAAAGATGATAAAAGCAATTTGTTAAACTCCATGTACGTAACAAAATACTCTTAAAACAAACTTGCATTGACATTTTGCAATTGTGAAGATAAGACTTTTTTTACACATAATTTGAAAGATTTGAACATAAGTGCATCTGAACAGTAGTGTTGCCAAGGAGGGTTCAAAATTCCCTCTAGAAACCGTTGGAGTTCGGAGAAATGGGAAACAACAAATTTGGTTATTAACCCCCCCCCCCCCCCCCCTACTCTTCTATATTTTTCTGGTGACACCACTGCACATGAATAATATGGAATATTAATGTACGAGGAAAAACAAATGAAAGTGCTTAATCCAGATTCTTTGAATGCATTTCTTTTTTTATGACAATTATGCAATTGACTCATTTTCCAGAAAATACATCTTTCACATTTCATCTTACAGGCAGTGCCACCGACAGAATTTTTCAAGCCTGCATGCAACAACAAATGCATAACCCCCTCTACTATCTCCTATTTTACAAGTTATTAAATGTTTATTCATAAACTGTTTATGTGGACTAGTCCACTAAGTCACCCAGGCCACTGTGCTAGGGTTCAGCAACTGGCAGCTCACATGGGGTCCCTAACTACTCACTCAAATTTAAATGCATGCAGCCTGCAAAGGCAAAATAAGTAATAACTTTTATCTGAGGATTATTTCACAAACTTTTATTTTATAGTTTTTTAGCTTTAACCTGTCAAGATCTGTACAATATTAATTTATTTCACTATATGCTTTCTGTTACTATGGCAAGAATGTTTGCATTTTCAATTTCTTTAACTACTCCAGATACCTTCATGGTATTATAGTTTTTCAATCCATTAACAAACTACAGTAGACTTATATACAAAGCTACATTAGCATTCTAAAAATGAACTGTGAATCTGATGAAACAATAGAAATCAAAAATGTAATATTTCAGAGCTCTTCAGCACCAATTCAGCTATCATGTGTTGAAGAGTGCTAAAAAGCATGAGATTGATTTTCCAACACTGCCCTAGCATTAGGAGCACCATTCCAATCTTTTGAAATGCCTACTATTGTCGGATCATGTGACTATGAGCAACAATATCGTTATAGCCCCCCCCCCCCCCCCGCATACACAGTTACACTGCCTATCTATACTACATGTGTGGCCTTTGCTTTGCATTCAGGAAGCTGAATGTGGCCTACAGGTTCTCAAAGTATGCCAAACCCTACCCTAGGCATTGCATGTTTTTTTCCCACCTACCTTGTCGGCAACACTGCTTACAGGAGCCTATTAATACACTTTAATATTCTTCTCCAGTGTGGATAACCATATGTGACCCTAAACTGCTGCGAGAAGTAAACTTATTACTACACACTTTGCATGTATATGGTCGACTTGCATCATGTACTAGAGTATGGTCTTTCAAATGGCCTATTGAATTGGTTGAATACGGACATTCCCTACAATCATATTTAAATTGTCCAAGTTCATGCTTATGATGCCACAGTTTATGTCTTGTCAAAGTACGTTGATTTGTAAACCATTTGTTACATGACCTACATGTAACACGAGAACCTAATAAAAGCAAATAACAGGATAAATAAAGTATACAGAACATTTAATACAGAGGCATTTATATTTACAAATTAATACAAAATAATTCATTATCTGATATTCAAAGAGAAAAGTAAATAAGTTTAATTACATAATTTTTATAGGTACAAAGAAAAATATCAACATGTTTTCAGTTGTATGAGAATATAAAAATTTGATTTCATTTTGAAATATTTATCATTTGTAGGCTTGCAACATGATGAGTTCTTTAATAGTTTGTAAAATGTTACAGTAGAGCCATCCCTTCTTAAGTTCAGTATTGTGCATTTAAGTATTCTATGCACATTTCAAATCTAAAAATACCTATTGTGAATGAACTTTTATGTATAACAGACATAAACAGTTGATATAATTTGCAAGATACAGTAAACTCCTGGTAATATGACATTCAATAGTTCAGCACACCTGATAATCTGACAAGCCTCTCGAATGACATTTGGATCCATTTGGCTATGTTCGGAAATGCTTGTCAGCTTGTGCCATTATGCAGATTTCTATTTGATGTCGTTTACCTTATAATTTTCACATGAATTTAAATATTTTTTCACATACTGTACAGTATAATGTAGTCTGTGTAGCATTTTAGGAAAATATATATCACACTTACTATCCATTATATTTTTCCCATTTGAGATGCAATAATCCAGCATCGCTGAAGACCCGAACGTGCCGGATTATCAGAAATTTACTATATTGAAAAACCCATCAGTTAGAAGTAGTAAATAAAGTATGTTTGACAATTCTATGATTATTGGTTATTCAAATTATCTACTTAAATAACACATTTTATATTTTGAAGTTCTTAAGATCAAAATAATCCAAACAGAAATAAACATTGAATATTTAAATAAAGTAAGCAACATTGTTGAAAGTGTCATCGAATAGTATGCTGCATATTTAAAATAATCTTATTTTATTATTAAAGAAAAAATCAACTTTTCAGTTTTCAAGTTATGAAATATCTATATTTAAAATCCAACATGAAATAGTAATATAAAGAACACATAATCAAGGAGCTAGCTACTCAAAATTCTATTACTCCATCAGGCTTTATACTTGTAGGAGAGTTCCCTGACAATTTCAGCCCATTTTGAAATTCTCTGAAAATTCTAGGTTTTTATGAATTTTTAGATTGGTTGAAAAACTTATACATAGCTAACTTCTATATTTTAATATAAAAAAAAAGTGCTTTTACATTCTAAACTTTTATTTCTTGTTTAGCTGAAAGGAGACAGTTCATACATTATAAAATTCTTCACCAGTATGGATAACCAAATGGGAATTAAGACTGCTACGAGAAATAAACCTATTGCCACACACTGAGCATGGATATGGTCGACTTGCATCATGTACTAGAAAGTGGTCTTTCAAATTGGTATTTACATTAGTTGAATATGGACATTCATTGCAGTTATATCTGAAGTGTCTAAGTTCTTTTTTATGATGCCACATTTGATGTCTTGACAAAGTACGTTGATTTGCAAACCATTTATCACATGACTTACATCTAATACAAGAACCTAATAAAAGTAAATAATATAGATAAATATGGCATACATAGCATTTAAAACAGAAAATTTATATTTGCTAAGCAACTCAAGAGTGAAATCTGTGTAATTCAGAATTTGCACAAAGGGGAATTTTATTTAATATAGAACTTTTAGAACCGTTCAAATCAAAATAATCCTAAATATACAAATTTTATGCCTCATAGTATTTCATATTAGACAGATATTTAATGAGAGAAGAAAATAACACATACTTTTATTAAAACTTAAAACTAAATATAAGAACTTTTTCAGCATGAGAATAGAAGAAAAAAAATAATGAGCTAACAAAAATAGTCTTATGCTAGCTATGTTGCAAAAGTTATTTAACAGCTTGATACATCTCCAAATTTAACTATCATCCAGTTACAAAACGTACAGACAGCCTCAAATAAAAGTTTGGACACAAGTATAAAAAGCTTTTAAACTCTAATTAGAGTCTCTATAACATGCAATCTTTATACTTTATGCAGTTCATATTGCTCTTCCCCAGTATGGATGACCATATGTGAACCTAGACTGCAGCGAGAAATAAACCTATTGCCACAAACAGGACATGAATATGGTCGGCTTGAATCATGTACGTGAGAATGATCTTTCATATTGGTATTTACATTAGTTGCATATGGACAAGCACTACAGTTTAATTTAAAGCGACCAAGTTCATTTCTATGATGCCACATTCGATGCTTTGATAATGTGCGCTGACTTGTAAACCATTTGTTACACGATTTACATGCAATGGCCAGACCTAAAATATAAAAGAGGATAAAGTATTAGGGAAAATCTAAAAATTACTATTTTTTAATATAAGGATAGGGGAAAATAATTTCACTTAACAAATGTTTGTAATGCCGCAATTTTTTTTTCCCACAAAAAATATGAAACTCAATAAACTCAAAAGAGAACATTTTAATTATTTTAGATACTGATACATAGCAAATATAAATTGGAAAACTGTTAATTAAAAAAAAATTCAGAAAAGAACTTTATATATTTTTTTAAACACAAATGGAAAAGTATGTTAAAGTAATACAAAATATTACGATGGTGCTAATTTTTAAAACAAATGTATCCAAATAGGAATATTTTAAACAAAAAAGATAACATGCCAGCTTAGTAAGAAAGAAAAAAAAACAATTTAAAATAAATATGGTATAATCTGTTTCTTAATAAAACAAAATTGAAATACATAGATATAATTTTTTTAATACAGCAGCTATAAGGAACTTCAAAGTAGAAGTTTAGTTTATAACAAAAAGCACACACAAAAGTAATTATTAAAAATTCACTGTAGGACAACATAAACATTATGAATTCATCCTACTTAATATCAATTTTTTTAGCACAACTCCAGTTTTTACTTATTTAATCTAAACAATACGACTTTTAAAATCTGTAATACAAGATAACATAGTCTGAGAAATAGTGGGAGTACATAAATATAATGATAAACAAAAGGAACATAGATAGGGAATTAAAAAAATAATAATAAAATAAGTTTCATCACTAAGATCACATCACAAGAGGACAGACAAATCTAGACTTACCCCCCCAAAAATTAACATACATAGTCTATCAATGCCATCTGATCAAAGGTTGGTCCAGTTTGACTATAAGTGATACTGTTGTAAATACAGTAGCTACTCAGTTACATCCAAGAGGCCAAATAGTGAAAGAAAATGAATTTGAAAGGTTTGTACTTCCAGTATCAATTGCAAGGCACATCAGTTGCAAATCACTCAAACATAATGAACTTTCAGCATGGGATGCGAACAAAAAATATTATTACACACTTTTTTTCATGAAAGTGGCGTCACTGAACAAAATATCCAACTTCGGCCAATCAAAATCCCCATCCATTAATAGTGAGATGGTTATTAAAAATGAATATTCTTTATCCAATTAGTTATATTAAGACACTTTTCAATAAAAATAATTAGCAATTAAAAATCTTGTGGTTGATTGGCAAATAATTTTTTTAAAAAAGTTAATCAGCAAGTTAGAAATTTTTCATTAAAAGAAAATGGAAATTGAAATGTTCCATAATTTGTGGAATTTGCAAGTCTTTTGAACACAGAATTGGGCTTTCATTGCAGATATTTTTATTTAATGTAGGACTAAGCTGAAAAAACATATTTTTTCTTTTTCAAATTTCTCAATACATATATTGTTCGACCTTTGATGCTCAAATAAAACAAATATAATACAATAAATGATTTCTTTTAAATCGGTTTTAAATGCCAAAAAATATCACCTTGTTGCTAAAAAAATATCATTTTGTTGCAACAGATGCCATCGAGAAATTTTGATCTATACCCCATCAAAAAATACGTTGTTAATAAACAAGCATATAATACAATTAATGATACAATTTAGTTTCAGAGGCAAAACAAGCTTTTTTTTTGTCACGATAAAATAGCAGAACAGTGAGGTCAGAAAGCACCGAAAACTTGGATGGGAAAAGACAATTTCTGTACTTAATGGTGTAACTGCTGTTTTTATATTGATAAAGGAAGCTTGCCTTGCCACTGAAATAGTTAAAATTAATTTTGTTATAGGTGTTTTATTAACTAAAGTATATTTCCACACAAAACCCTCTTTGAAACAATTAGACTAAAGATTTTGTTTGCTTTATTAGTTGATTACTGCATAGTTAATTTCAGACAGACATGGTATTTTGGTTAATCGGGTTGCAAAACCATTTTAAGTGTATAATTATCTACTCAATTACAGGTTTATGGGGGGGGGAAGCTCTTCTGTTTCAGTCAAACTCAAGTACAAGAACATACCTGACAACCTGGGAAAATTGGAATGTGTAAAATTTTGTGTGAATGACATTTATAATGATTTTTTTTAACTACACGCGCAAACGACATTTCTAATGAATTCAACTATGTACACGTACCTGCATTAAGAAATATTGCATTAAATATCAGGTTTACTGGCAGAATATGAAAATTCAGGACACCAATTTTATAAAATTTCAGGACAATAAATTATAAAGCAAAAAATATATAAAGGTTTTATCCGGTGAGGATTACTTTATAATGAAGACAAATATTTATGTTTGGCAAAACACAGGTTTTCACTAAAGAGAGTAACAAATATTGATCTTTAATAATAAAAAAAATATATAGCACTGAATTATATTCCTGCCATAATGGTTTCCCTTTTATTTGCCTAAATCATTGCTTTAATACTTTTTGAAAAATATCCCTTCACAGAGTTTATACCTATTTTTTAAATAGAAAAATTTATATTATGCAAATATAATTAAAAAATTAACCTTAATAATTAGCCATAATTTGAAAATAAGCTAGTTTAGTCGATCTAATATGCAACATTTAAATGATGGAGATGGAAGAAAAGATACTAACGTACTCTCGGCAATTCACGTGAAGTAACTGAATTGCGCAATTGCACTGTTTATGTGAAAATAATTAAGAAATTAACCGTAATAATTAATCAGAATATGAAAATAAGCTAGTTTAGTCAATCTAATATGCAACATTTAAATGATAGAGATGGATGGAAAAAGATACTAACGTACGCTCAGTAATTCACACGAAGTAACTGAATTGCGTAATCGCACTGTTTATGCGAAAATAATTAAGAAATTAACAGTAATAATTAATTAGAATACGAAAATAAGCTAGTTTAGTCAATCAAAAATGCAATATTTAGAAGATTGAGAGATGGGGGGCGGGGGGGGGGATGGAAAAAGATACTATTGTACTCTCGGCGATTCATGAGAACAAACTGAATTGCGCAATCGCAGTGTTTATACGAAATTAATGAACAAAATAACATTTTAGCGATTTATGCTGAATTAGACAACCTTTGAAGAAGTATATTTATTACTGTCATAAAATAAGCGATCGAGATCTTAATTTACGTTACACGCGGCCGTAAATCTCCGTTAATTTGATTGGCATTATGGATTTGCTACGATCCCGGAAATGGTAGATATTAGTGCTAAAAAAGCGGAAATGCGGTGTTTCCGAGGAATTATACTATGTCTGGTTAATTGATAAATTTCAAACATAAAAAGCCGGAGAATTTCGCCGGAGATTGATTTCCTATTAATGTTAAAAAATTCAAATAAATGCGGAAATGCGTAAAATATAGCAATATATGCGTAAAAGCGTAAAGAGGAGTTAAAATGCGTAAATTTTACGCATAATGCGTAAAAGTTGGCAGGTATGCAAGAAGTTACACAAAAAGTTTAATTTGATCAAGATTTCTACTGAATAAGTCTTCATGTTAACATTCATAATCAGGGCTTATATTCGACTAGTATGAGCTAGTATTTATACTGAATAACATTGACTGTGTACCAATAAATAACTCAAATATAAAACTATTGCTGGTATGCAAAAATGTAAAGCTTCATTGTTGAGCAACATTGCAGCTGCACCAATGTTCATCAAAATAGTCGGCAGACTTCTGCTTTCATTTAAACTTAAAACAATATGCAAATTCATTTCTTCAGAGTTACCCTCTTGCAACCGATACGAAAAGCAAAGAAAGGAATCAGAGGGGTTGGACAGACCAGTGGTTAGCATACGGGAATTGCCCTCTAACGACCTAAGTTTGATTTCTGCCTCTGCCCAAACTGTCTTGGTGTTCACACAGAGTACAGGTACATTAAATATATGGATTTGTAAGCCCTTCCGAGAGGTTGGTGGTAGGAGAAGGAGGGTACGGTCCCTGTGAATGCCACTCATACTGGGTTCCAGTCTAAACTGGGTAGCACTTCACAGCCATCCAAACAGATACCTTAAATCTTTAGGTAGGTCAAACGGTCTAGATCAAAGAAGTAGAAAGAAATCAGTAGCATGTTTAAATTTTAAAATGTTCTTTAATATGTAAGGTATTTATCTCTTTTTAATTTAAACTGTTAAAATTAACTTTTACTCTGTATTTAAAAGTATAAATCGAGTAAATATTAAACAAGATAATAACTACCCCCTCCCCTTCCTTTGCTACTTGTAAATCGAATACTTCCAAATGTAAGAATCTAGCACATTATTTTAATATGGTACCGGGTAACTTTCCTTTAAAAAAAAAGTCCTGTTCATAATTATGAAAACTAATTTGGCTGATTTTATTGCACAAAAACTTCATATATCAAAGTGTTATTCCCCCCACCCCCAACAGTTCAAGCACAATTTTTTTATAGGTTACTCTTGCCTGTTGATGTTGAAGACCCAGACCACACGACCAGCCCGAAGATAATTGTGTGGTAGCTAATTGTGGTAGCTAATTGTGTGGCCGGTTGCCTGTTGTTGTTGTTGTTGATGTGCATTACCTAGCTTTTAAGTGACCTGAATGGGCTCCTGTAGCTTCTTAGTACCAAAGAATTTTAATCACATTTTGTATTGCGCCTATCTCTTTTTTTTTCATTTCTTTTAGAGAAAATGTGGTTAAAAATATGATAAGTATTATGAAGAAATAAAATTACTTACAAGTAGACAAGTATGACAAGTTTTATTTCTAAACATTATTTAGAAATAAAACTGTAAAGGAAGGCACAAAATGTTATGTTATAATAACTGTTTATGAATACAATAGGATGGAAAAAATGAATATGTTTAAGGTCATAAAACACAAATATGAATAAAATGACATTTATTACATTTAGTATTAAAATTCTACAATAGATGCAGACAAGACAAGAAAACAGTGAATCTAACATTAGATGATACTTAGTAAGACATCAATAATCCAAAAGTGAAACAAAATTTTTAACAGATATCAGTACATTAAATTTGTTAAAAATTCAACCATATGAGACTTAAGGTAAAAAATTTAAACTTTTATAAATCTTAAAATATTCTAAACACCACCTTTTAAATTTTATCTTTATAAGTTTAACATTATTTTGTTTATAAAAATGAAATCAAAATTGAAATAGTGGCAGCGTTGTAAAATTTATAAAATTTAGTAGAAATAAATACAATCGAGTCTGCTTACAATAAAAATGAAGGGACTATAAACTTCATTTGCTATATCATTATATACATTCAAAACATAGTGCAGGACACCCCCCACCCTAAATATTATTATAACTGTAAGTGAGTTCTTTATAAATGGACTTGACTATACTTCATAATTAGAAGTATCTTGGTGGGGGGCCAAACCAGTTTTACCAAGAGGAAAAAATCTTGTATACTCCTTTTACTTATATACTATCTTGTGTGTCCAGCTCCTGCTTTTTTGAAATGCTTTTTCCTTAAAAAGTGTAAATAAAGCCATGATTGTCATGATTAAAAAAAAAGAAAAAAAAATCAACTTAAAATAGAAAAGTAAAATGAATATCAATCTTAAATTCTACTATGAACATTTTTAAAACTTTCCAACATAGTTTTAGTGTGTTATGACTTTGTTCATTCATTCTGCCTGTCCTTCGCATGATAACTGCCGTAAAAATGACTTTATTAAAATGAAATTTAAGTATGTTGTTGAGATGGTCTGAGGGATATATAAGAATGTAAATGAATAATATCACCCAATTAGTTTCAAATTTAACCCGGGTTGAAATATGAAATACATTGAACCCTCTGGGACATAATTTTTTAAACATTTTTTAAGTGGAGTTAAAATTCACAAACTGCTTCGAACATTATAGGAAATATTTAAATTATCACATAAAATGTTTTAAAAAAATTTCAGCAAAATATGTTAGGTAGTTTTTTAAATAAAAATTGAAATAATAATTACACCCATATTATATGAAGAGATCACGCGACTCATTTCAAATTAAAATATAGCATCCATTATATCCCCCCTGTGCTAAAATTGTGATGTTTAAAGACCGTTTAAATTATATAAAAAATTATAAAAAATATTTAGTGTTCAGCCGTCATAAAACCGCTTTATTTTTGTATATTATTTGTGTATCTAAATTTTGTGCCAATGTAATTACAATATTGTTTGACTTTAAATGATCACTAAACTTTGATTATTCTTATAAAGGAGACTAATTTCTATAGCGTGCAGAATGTAAACAAATTAAGCAATTGTAAGAAGAGTTGTATAAGAATTGCTGAATCTTAGCTCTGGAGTCTGGTGGAATATAAGTAATATGAATGAAATAATATTCATTGATTTTATATAGAGAAGCAGACGATTTATAACATTTATAACCTTTTTTGATGACGTTTTAAGTTTCCAAGTATAATAAATTATTGTAGTACTGTGATAATTAAAAAAATATGAGTGCTGAATGTATCACATTTTAGAGATGCTTAAATAAAATTGCATTTCAGTTGGAAAGTGTTTCATAATCAATGCTTTATGCATGATTGATCTTTCTTGTTAATTACTGTTATTAGCATAATTTTTTACATTTTTATGACAGGAAAATATAAATATCCAATTTTAAATAAAAGGGAGTCAAATTGGGGGGAACTCAAAAGATCAAGCATAATAAATAACAAAAATGAAAAAGTGAAAATTGAACCTCAGATATAAATCACTAATAGAAATAAATCAGATCTACAGATACAAATCCCCGAACTGTGAATATATTTTCTGCAATAGTTTACACTAATGTCCTGACACTAGAAGCATGTCCAGACTCTTACTCTTAATTTCAAATTGGTTCCATTTTTTTTTTACTATACCCTCACCAAGTAGTTATATAAAATGGTAAGTAGTGATAAATAAACATTAACTATCTGCATTTACACAATAAACATAGAAGGGTGGGGTAGCCCAATGATTAGCGCATAGGAGTTGCACTCGGTAATCCCGGGTTCGATTCCCGCCACTGCCAAAATTGTCACCGTGTTTGCGCGAAGTACCATCATGTTAAACATGTGGGTCCGTAAGTCCTTCCGAGAGGTTGGTGGTAGGGGAAGGAGGATACAGTCCCTGTGGATGCCACCCCCACTGAGTCCCGGTCTAAATTGGGTGGCACTTCCCGGCCATCCAAACAGTTACCTTACACCTTTCTGGTAGGTCGGACGATCTGGGTCTCAACAATAAACATAGAAGAAATTATTACATTTTTTTCAATTTAAGAATATATAAAGATTGAAAACCTATGTTTTTAACAGTCAGGATGAGTTTTATTGACTTATTTAATAAAAAATATACTTTTCATGGGATAAAATTAGATTTTTGTAATAGCAGCAATGTTTTTCATAGCTTTTTCTACACTCATTTAGTCCTTTTGGAAATGTATGCGTGGGTATTATAAAAGTAAGTTTCTCTATCTTACGGAGGAGAGGGGGATGAAAAATAGGACAATAATGAAAATAATTTATTTATTTATTTACATACCTTTAAGCTACTTATCAGCATAATCATCAATGAGATTTGAGCCCTTTTCATAACATGATAGCAGTTTTTTAAACGAGTAGTGCAAAAACATGTCCTTGAATTAGAGCCACAATTTCACTTCAGCCTTGACCTCATAGTCATTGTTGAAATTTTCACTGTCAAAATGTTAGCAATTGAAAACATATGAAAATCGCTTGGTGCTATATCTGGAGAGTACCATAGATATTGATTGATGTGCACAGTCTACCATTTCGAACCTCATTGTGAATTTCCATGTGACCTTCAACAAACTGTGATTGCCATCATCGAACCATTTACGCACTTATACACTGTTTTCCATATACAGCCACTTATTGACTATGGATATTAACAGCTCTTTCACTTTTTGAACTGCTATAACTCAAGGATATTCAACTGATACTGGCTGTAGTACAAGTGACTGGAAGTGGAATGTGTTGCCAACATACCTCAATGAAATGTTCACATAACTCTTTTTTCTTACCTGAGATAGAGAAACTTACTTTTGGGTCACTCCTCATATTTAAACATTTGTATTTTTAACTGCCTATACATAGTATATTTTTTTATCACTAACAGTTTTTGAAAGTGTCAAATAGTAATAGCTAGAAAAGTAAACTAATTTTTTGTTTTCAATGAAGAAATATCTAATTATGTTCAAGTATCAGGCCATATTGCCATTTGAAAAATGAAACCTCACATACATGTTCCAATAGGAAATTGTTATCGGAAATTGTTATCAATATTTTTGAAAAACTCAATTTTTATCCAATAGAGAAAGTTGAAAAAAAATATTTGGTCAACCTTATTCATAATACTGAAGAAAGATTATAAATTATCAATACAGAATTAGGAGTCCCCATAGTAATGCAAAAATGTTTTTTCTTCACCAGTATGGATAAGCCGATGGTTACTCAGGCTACTTAGAGCTGTAAATCTATTACCACACAATTCACACTCATATTGTCGTTTAACATCATGTACATTTGCATGCCTTTTCATGTGTGTTATGATGTTAGTTGCATAAGCACACTCATTGCAATTAAACTTAAATGCTTGAAACCTTTCCTTATGATGCCAAATTTGATGCTTGACCAATGTTGCCTCAGTTGTAAACCATTTTTCACAAACTTGGCAAGAAAAACATGTACCTAAAAATAAAAGTATATTTGAAAAATAAACTGCAAATGCAAAAATACTTCAATAAGCACTTGTGAGCTCTGAACGTGTAAAATTTTAGATTTTTTAGATTAAACTGTTAAAGCTGGATTTTACAAATAAAGAAGAAAGAAAAATCAGAGATAGGAATGTTTCATGTGTACAAGAATTAATAATTTATAACTAAGAAAATCATAAATTTCTTGAGAAATTGAATAAAAAGAATATGGCAAAATATCTACAACCATGCAAAATGAAGGATAAGATTGCAGACCTGTGTGAGATTCTCAAAGAGCAAAAATTGAAAATAAATCTATGGAAGCATATAAAAAATCATGTGAGTGCAAGAAGTGAAACATTTTTTTTATAAATCAGCCAAATATGAAATTGTAAGGAAATTAGTTAATAGTGGAAGAGATTTATGCAATCCAAGAAGCAAGAATTAAAACTGATGGACTGCATAACATTTAACAAACAAATTAATTTAAAGATAATATAGCAAACTGTAAACAGGCATTTAAAAAATATAAAATATGTGCACTGCTTAAAGAACCAAAAATAGCTTTATTTTAAGAATAATTTATAATAGCAAAATGAATACTAAAGATAACTTTCTTTAGCAGGGGTTTGCAGCAGTGACTGTATTTTTCACAGATTTCTTGAAAATTTTATCAAACTTTAAATTTATATCTAAAATATCAAAGAATGTTAAAAATTTAGGCCATCATTGATAAAAATTTCTTTAAATTGGAGCAAATTTAACATGTTTTGGGCCTTGCTGATTTGAAAATATTTAGTAGACTTTTGACAATATTTTATGTCAATGATTACTAGTAAAAAAATGTGAGCTTCTAACGAGTATATTAAAGACTTTCACAAATTAATCATAAAAACGAAGAAAGTTTTTTTGATTGGAAAATTAGGCAATTAGGGATATAATTTCAAACTAAAATAAAATAAAATAAATGCTACACAAATAGGCCCTACAATTTTTCAGAGAGATTCTGATTGTGAGTGAGGCAGTAATGTATAATTAGATACAGAGAATTAGGGTTTGGTTTGTACCAGAACAGTGGAAGTAACAGGAACAGGAAAATATGAAACATTTTGACCCTTTTTCCCATAAAAATTGTGCTGTCAGTTTGCAATCTGATTGTCACTGTTGAACGAGACACAATTTTTCATACTTTTAATGATATTTCTGAACTGTAATATATATAAGAAAATTAAGTACTTTGGCACAAATTTAAGAAGTTTTAAGGTTCTTAAAAACAGAAATTAGGAATTATGCAGTTTTGAAGAACTTTAAAGAACTGCAAGCATCCTGTTTTACCATTAGAAAGAAAATAGGAGGTGATTATTAATAAAACTTGGCAAAGATCTTGGTGGCTACCATTTTTGCTAAACATTTAATTGTGTAAATTATTTATAAGTGAAATAAAATATTGTTTAGGATAGAGTGGAGAGTGAAAATGAAATGAACAATTTCTAAAAGCAAGAAAGACGTCTGCTGCTGCTGCAGCATAAAAGTCAAATCAAAAAATAAAACTGCTGCTTGTATGAATAAAACTTTCAATACCTCCTTAAAGAATGCATGCATATGAAAATTAGGTGACTACACTTGTTACAAGGGCGTTTTAGAGCCCTCTTCTTCAAACCCCCCACCCCCAAAAAAGTGTTTTCTTTTAACAACTGCTGAGGAAGAACTGTCCTTTGTGGTTGTTGAGTAGATACTGTTTTTTGGCCTGAAGAAGAGAGCTATAAAATGCCCTTGAAACAATTGCAGACACTTAATTTTCATATGCTTGCTTTCTTTAAGAAAGTATTGAAATTTTTATTTATAAAAGTCAAAACCTTAATTTTTTCCAGTGTTACTGTGTCAAATTTAAGCTACATAGATTGAAAGTCATCCTCAGAAATTTCTACAGAAAATAACAATTATTATTTTCAATTTCTGTCTAAGATAGAGCTACAGAAAGCCCTGAAAGGAGAAAGTTTAAATATAGCCACAGCAAACATTTTCAATAGAAATAATTAATTCATATTTTTCAGTTGGAATGAAAATCAAGTTCACCCTAAAAAATGGCGGGTATAAAAATTACATTTGGCTATTGGATTGCCATGATAAATAAAATTGATACTTAAATAATTCACAGTAATTTTTATTTGAACATGAAAATTCAAATTAATTCCATACAATTATTTAGAAATTATTAGTTCAAATGTTATAATTTTTCAGGAATGATGAATACAAAGGTTAATTTGCTTTGGTTTGTAACTACTTTAATAAACATTAATAATTCAATATTTCTATTATAGCCTAGAGAAAACAGAGGCACCTTTTATAAAGAAATATATATGAATTATATTGAATTATATTATTAAAAAGGTCAAATTCAGAAGTTTATAAAATGTTCATTTAAAACTATATGCACTCAAATATGTCATTACACAACAAAAACAACACTTTAACACAAAATATTTTAGAATTTTCATAATATATATATATATATATATATATATATATATATATATATAACACTCATAAGAATTGGAGAAGAATGCATATTTCATATACATATACTGTAACTAATAAAGCATGCAAGTTAAATAACAATTGTTGCTTGAAAGACTTCACAACAAATTTTGTGTAAAATTTATTGGATAAAGGCAAATTTTCTCTTTTCAAAATAATCTGGTGTTTACTCAAAAAAGTATTTAATAACAAAGTTTACACTTCCAATATATGCCCAATATAGCAATCTATGCTACCTCATAAATAATACAATTTACAGAACAGTGCACATACAGACGACAAACACAAAATTGCTAAAGATATGTGCTTGTATGTATAAGAATGTTTTAAAAAAATGTTCTCCCATAAGCACAGCAAATTAAAGTTTAACATAAAACATAAAAATTCAAAATTTAATAACATCTTGATGCTGTAAGTAATCTAGAAAAGCTAATCTAGAAAGTAGTTAAACTCCTTGCGATTGATAGCCTTCTAGCACCATTTTACTAAGATGGCTGCCTTAGATAGTTATAAATAATTCATCTCTAATTCTAACCATAGTGCACTAAAAATACAAAAAATAATTGTTAAAAATTATAGTTAAACATATCCTCTCCGGTGTGAATAAGTTTATGGCTGTTCAAACTGCTTAAAGATTTGAAGCCATTCCCACAAGCAGTACATTGAAAAGGGCGGTTTTCTTCATGGACATACATATGTTCCTTATGGCTTTTACCTATATTTGTTGAATATGGGCATTTTTCACAATTAAACTTAAATTTTGTTAGTTCATTCTTATGGTGCCATATTCGATGTTTGGTTAACGTGCACTGGGTACTGTAAAATTTGTGACAAGTCAGGCACCAAAATCCACGTCCTATAACAAATAAAGGAAGTATTAATCAAAATAATAGAATTAACAAATGGAATTTTTTAAAATTCACATCAGAATAAAATAATACGAAAAGTTTTACAAAGTTTAAAGAAAATTATAAAAACATAAGATATGTGTTTAAATATTCCATAAAATGCGCATGAAATATTACTAAACATATTAGTATGTTTGCAATACAGATTTTATGTGAAGTGTACTAATTAGAATAATAAGTCAAGTATTACCAAACTTGCTGAAAGCAAAACGATTTTACATGAATATTTTTAATTAAACACAAGTTAAACAAGATAGAAAAAATGCCTTAAAAAACCACATGATTTAAGAACACTATAAAAAACCTCAAATTTATATAATAGCTAATATATAACAGTCTCCAAACCCATCAATAGTTCAAGTTCTTTGAATTTTGTTCTCAGTGCAGTAACCAGCATATGTGGTACAAACATGATCTACGCATGCACTGTGTCACTATAATATTTGTTCCAAGACTCCTCACTCATGACAGAAAAGAAAATGTCTGCAAGTTGTGCTTAACATGTTGGAATGTGTAAAAGCTGACCCTGATTCTATGAAAAAAATCATAGCTGGAGATAAGTCCTAGGTCTATGGTTACGACCCTGAGACAAAGGCACAGTCATCCCAATAGAAAATGTCAGAGTCTCTATGGCCAAAGAAGGCACGCTAATCACGAAGTCTTGTAAAGGTCATGGTGACCATTTTCTTCGATTGCCAGGGTGTAGCAAATCATGAGTACACTCTACAAGGACAGACTATCAACAAGAAGTACTACCTGTCTTGTTCTCAGCCATCTATGAGATGCCATGCAAGATACTTTAATTCTGGCAGAGTGGCGACTGATTGATCCATCAAAATAATGCTCCAGCCCACACATCACGTATAATCCAGAACTTTCTAGTGAAACGCAGCATTACAAAAGTTCAGCAACTTCTCTATTCCCCAGACATGGTAGTGTCTGACTTCAGGCTATTTCCCAGACTCAAGATGCCACTTAAATGAAATAGATTTCAAAATGCAGAAGACATCCATGGCTTTGGTAGCCCTTAAAGCCAATGCTTTTATCTGGTCCTGTACTTATGTCCTAAACATTATCTGATGTGAAATTTTTTTTGTATGAATTTGTATGATTAAAATTTCTATCTAAACACCTGAGAGTTTTTGGATTTCTACCAGGGTTAAATGGTGTTAACTACCATATAAGGATTTGGAGCACCTTCGGAAGCAGATAAAATACCATTTGAGAGCAGGTTTACAAGGTTTAGGAGCAGCTCATTAGGACAATTTTAACATACATTCTGTTTTCTTTCTCATATTCATTAATTTTTTACAAATGTAAAATATACAAATTAAAAAACAAAGGAAAAACATAAATATTATATTTTCTAATGCAGGGACAGATTTACACGCAAAGGGTAGTAGTGTTAAGCAAATACTTCTTGGGGGAAAGGGGGCCTATGACATTATTTTATGTCCTAATGATACTTGCGTTTAGTTATAATGACATCATATTGATGTTGCATATGCAATTATGGTAGTCTTTCATTATTCTAATTTACACAAATCCAATAAATAGTAATATTTCCTTAAAAAATAAATACTAATTTTAAAGTAAATTTTAAAAATAAATTCTTATATCTAGAGTAGTGTTTCCCAATCAGGGTTCCGCGGAACCATAAGGCTCTGCCAGCCTGTGCCAAGGGTTCCATGAGAAATTTCAAAAGATTTTGAAGAAAGTACAACTTGCCATCTGTTTTGTTAGAGTAAAAAAAAAATTAAATTATTAGGATTCTATTGTGATCTACTATTAATAGACAAAAAAAATAAATAAAAGCATTTTGAAAATTTAACTCTATTAGATAGTCCTGTGATAATTAGGGAGACATTTAACCAGAGAGAATTTTATTCGGGAAGAGAAATTTGCTGAAGTCAAGAATTTTTTTTTATCAGCAAGGAATTCAGTTCACATTAATAAACATTATTAGCACTCTCATCAACTACTCGTAGGGTTTTCAGATAAAAATTTTGGAAAACAAAGCAATGTGATAGAAAATACTAAATGAATTAAAATATATTATTCTTAATTACATCACATAAAAATGTGAATCAATCATAAAACAATAAAATATAACTTTTTTGTTTGTTTGTTAACAGTTTTATGAAAAACAATTATATTAACACAAAACCCTTTGTTTGTATCTAGCAAGCCAGATGCAAAGCAAAAATATTTGTAATTTTAATATTAACAGAAAGTAATAAATAGAAATGGCAATAAATATTATTTTAATATTTTATTTAAAAATATGAATTAATTATTATTAATGAACTCTACTGCTTTATACATCTATTTTATAATTGAATCCTGTTCAGCTTTGTGTCTGATAAGTAGTGGTTCTGTGAGATTTTACAAAATATTTTAAGGGTTTTGCAAGATTTTGCGAAATGCTTCAAGGGTTGCGCTAAGCAAAACAGGTTGGGAATCACTGATCTAGATAATTATGGTTTTTATACTTTTACTTTGTTTTATCACAGGACTACATGGGATGGAGTAAAATTTAGTAGCAATTTTAAATTGAAAAGAATATTGTGAGATTTAGGACCACCCCCCATCTGGGATGAGGACCCTAAAGGGCTACTTATTTTGCTTATCAGTAAATTTGCCCTTGTTTCAATGTACTTAATCTAGACTTGTCAAAACATTTCAATACTAAATAGGATTACAATATATTAATACTCCAGAATGTGTACAAAAATTAATTCCTATTTTTTAAATAATGAAGAAAGGAAACATTAAAATATTGATCATGAAATGTGTTATCTATGACAAATATTTTTTAAAGCTGTAAAAAAAATATTCGTCACTGACTACTATGAATTCTAAATGTTGTTTCGGAGCAGGATGGGAGCAAATTTTACAAAAGAACCTGTTTGAGAACAGTTTGGAGCAGACACAGTGATTTTGAGCAGTTCGGAGCAATAGGAGCAGAATTAACATCACTGCAGGGTGTCATTAACTTTAATCACTTGATTTAAATCATTATTTACAAGTATGAGGTTTATCAGCTACATTTATAATGCGACAATGACAATAATTGGCTAATGAAAAGTTAGTGGTTACAGTCTTCTAATTACATAATCTTTTTGAATTATATGTCATTTCCTACTAATTCGTAAATGCTCTACATGTTTTTAGTCTAGTTTTTTCCCATATCTCTCACAGTTTCCAAAAGATAAGAGTTCCAAGTTCCAAATTTTGCAACTAGGGGTACTGTGATCACTCATATGATGGTGCATGTTTTTTTTTGCTAGACCAATATTTAACATCCATAGCTGTAGCTGTGTTAGTTTTATTTAGCTGAATTAGGACTTTAGGAATCACCCTGTATGTATGTATGTATGTATACAGGATGTCCCAAAAAGATTGAAATACGCTTTAATTCTTTACCTGTTGGAGATAAGTGGACAATGTAAATTGCAAAAATGTTAAAAGTAAGGTAAGAAATAAGACTATGTTAATGAAATAATTCTCCCATTAATTTTCAAAAAGTTACACTTTTTAAATTTTTATACGACTCTCTTAGACAAATTTAGTCAATCAGAAAATTTTTATTTTTAATGCAAGAAGATCATTAAAACCCCGCATATCTGTATTTAACCCTTTCGGGACGGCGGCATTCCGAAACTACTGTGGTCCAAAGGACGAAGCGCTTCGTTTCCGAAATGTGCCCAAAAGACGGCTATTTTTTTGCGCTAAGCCTAACTCTCGAAAAAAATTCACTAAAAATCACCCGTTCAACACAGCATTCTACTTTTTTCAGGAAGAAAGGAAATACTTATTTTCTATTTGATGTATATTTTTTATACAAATTTTCTTTTATCAAAATATTAAAAATTTTAGTGTATATATGTTTTAGGTACAGATGGATAATTCTTTGGCATGTCCTTCCGATTTTTTAAAACTGTATCACATACATGCGTATTCTTAGACAACAAATACTTTGCAAGTACAGGAGAGGTAAAAAATTTATCCAAATACAAAGTATATCCTTTTCCTAAAAGTTCACTTAGAAATGTTTTCACAACGCGTTCTCCATACCCACCATCAGAGCTTGATAATCCCGTGTCCTTTCCAGTATACACAAGGAAATTCCATTTATGGCCTCATTCCGATTTATATATTTTTATTCCATATCTGGACCTTTTCGATGGGATATATTAACGAAATCCCAGCCTTCCTTTCCATGAGAACATAAATAACCTAATCATTTCATTGCCGCACATTCCTTTACCCCCCCCCCCCTCCCACTCAAAAAAAAAAAAAACTCTCTTATATTCCTCTAATTCAACAACGAAATCAATAAAAGACAAAATCAGAACGAGACCCGGAACTCAATTATAAAATTGTTGATGCTACGAGAAGTGCTCTGTTTACTTTACAGAACCATGTGTTTCACCGCTCCAAATGGAGAAATAATTCATTGGATTCTCCTTGTGCCAAGGTCAAACATCTACAAAATACATTTAAGTTGCTTCCACAGGCATTTAAAGCCATCTAGTAGACAAAAACATTCAAATTAAAACGTTCCACGTAGAAACACCAATACGTGCCAGTCATCCTTTAGGGTAAAATTTCCTCCGGCCCGTGGGCGTGCCGTTCGTCCTTGAATGCAAGTTCGCAGCTGGCACCTGGGCGTGCCGTTCGTCGCGAAAGGGTTAAAGTTGAGAGAGTTATATTTAATTGAAAATTGAACATTGTGAATGGGGACCATATATCAAATTAGAAATGTAAATTTATGACATATCACAAAAAAGATAAAACTGGATGATAATACATGACATATTTTTGTGAATTCCGCGTAGGCTCACAATGCAATCACGGATTCTTAAGTACTTTTCTAAGCACTTTTTCAATAATTAAGTACTTTTTTTTATTTAAACAATTACCATCGTCAATTTGTTTATGATCCCTATTTTCACTGATAAAACAGCCTGTCACATGGTATGGAAAAGAGGCATAAGTCAGATTTTTTCCTTTATCATAATTCAGTTGATTTTAAAGATACAGATATGTGGTTTTTTTAATGATAATGAAGATTGGTATCAGATTGGTATCACGTCTGCATTTAATAGATAAAATCAAGGACAAAGCGTTAAAAAAAAAAAGTCTTTTGTTTAACGCATCCTAAAAGACATACAAAACATATATTAAAAACTGCCAGAGTGCTTTCGGATGTATATACGCCTTTCATCGGTGGCTACATGAATAGTTGAAGTGTTGAAAACCCAGACCACACGACAGACCCGAAGGTTTACTGTAGCTAAGTGTGTGGCCGGGAACTTTATTTTAGATCCAAAACATTACAAAACAGGTTAAAAATGAATCACAACACAGTTACAACAAGACAAATAAAAGAATGGCAACGACAAAACAAAACATAAAAACAATACAATACAATACAATACAAGAGAGACATAAGAAGGAAAAAAAGAAAAGAGGGGAAAACCCCGAAGGGAAAAAAACCCAAGCACAAATGTAGTATAACCAACTAAAACAAAACGAAAAGAAGTACAAGAAATACAAAAAATACACAGAAATACAAAAAAATACACAAAAATTACATATAAAATTATATATACAAAAACACATGACAGTTGGGGGATGAAAAACCAAAGTATAAGTTGAGAAACCGAGGATGTAAGGGAATAAAGTCAGGGTGAGAAAATATAATTATAAAAATCCGGGTTAGGGTGTATGCAAAGTATATATACATAATGGGTGTTTTTGATACATACCGAAAAGATTAGGTATATATTTTTTATGGATGATAGATAAAAGACGATACATATTAGGTATGGATGATACATATTAGGTATGGATGATATATAATGGATGATACATATTAGGTATATATACATAATGGAGCGTGATCAAAGTATATATACACAATGGATGTTTTTGATACATACCGAAAAGATTAGGATTGATATACAGTTAATGTACAAATATAAAAACTAAACCATATGAGTTACAGGAGGTGGTGAATATAAAATCTTATAGTGCCCGAGGCACAGGGAGTAGGTTTTATAAAACAGATTTAGAAAGTGTGGGGAGCAGTGAAGGATTCACAGACCAGGGGGGACCCCCAGGCTGATCAAGTAATATACTAGGCTACATGAATAGTAAAAACATGAAATGTTTATATATATATATAGAGACCAGTTTAAAGCAAATTTGCATAAAATATAAAATGGTAAATGAACGAACTAAAAATAATACAAGAAATATACACGGAAATTACAAAATAAGTTTAAATGCTTACGAATTTTAAAATATTCAATAAGCAAATCATAGAATAAATGTTTAAAATTAATGTTATCAAATGCAGTAGTAATAAAAAAGTTATAAATCAAATTTAATTGCTGTTTTTTAATTGCGAAAATCCAGTTCTTACATTGTTTCTAATCAAAAGTAATTTTGAAATTTACATGCTGCTGTAGGATGTTATTTTTTAAATCCGATAATGAGAGCAATATTTCATTATATTTACTTGCTCTTTCAGTTCTTTTTGATTTATTGTTAGATATGTTAAAGAAATTATATACATTAAGGTCATCATGAGGATAATGAAAGGATTTTTTAACAATGTTATGATGATTACCGTACTCACGCACGTATAAGTCGAGAAATTTGTGACAAAAAAAATTGCTTCAAAGTGTGTGTGTGTGTGTGTGTGGGGGGGGGGGGGTCGACTTATACGTTGAGTCTATAAAAAAAACAAAAACGATGCGGTAGTAATTGAGCAATTGCACACTCCGAAGTCTAATCTAAACTCTCCTGTGAGTCACTGCCCTCCTGATGCTCCGGACTACCAATGTATCGCGTCATAAAAAAATATGGACACATTTTCGTTCGATGTTTATCACTCGCTTCTCGGATTACCGCCGATAGTTTTCGACAAAAAATGGTTTTTTAGATATAATTCTGTAACATGGATTGTTTAAAACTATAATGTGGGATTTTAAGTTGAAAGTGTTTCTTTGTTGAAGAGTACCTAATAACAATCGTGTTGGGGGTTAAAAGTTGTGAGATTCGGGGTTAATGAAAAAAGTGGCTCAAATAACGGGTGGAAGCCAGATATTCTTTTGATTGCGTGGTGGGTTAAGGTGGTGACGGTCAAGGATGCTTGAAAGGCAGGAATGCGTGGTCTCCCGTCCGTTTTGAGGACGTTGCATGCTGGGAGTAAAAGACGGCCCGGGGATTGTCACATGAGAATTAACGTCCCCCAAACAAATGGGAGACAACGCTCATGCGTCATAGGCCTACTTGTTTAGAATCAGACTATAACCCTTTCGCGACTGCGGCATTCCGGAACTGCCGCGGCCTTAAGGATAGAGCGCTTCGCTTCTGAACTGTTCCCAAAGGACGGCAATTTTTTTACGCTAAGCCTAACTCTCGTAAAAATTCACTAAAAATCACCTATTCAACACAGAAATCTACTTTTTTCAGTAATAAAAGAAATATTTATTTTCTAATTGATGTATATTTTTCATACAAATCTGAATTCAAGATACTCTTTAGTTGGTCCCATTCTTTTATCCGAAATAAAAGAATAATTTCAATGCCTCTACCCCCCTCCCCCCCCCAAAAAAATACCCTCTTATATTCCAATGATTCACCAACAAAATCATTTAGCTGAAATCAAAAAGAGAACCGGAACTCAATTATAAAATAGCAGATGCTACGAGAAGTGCTACATTTGTTTATATTACAAAACCATGTTTCACCACTCCGAATGGAGAAATGATTAATTGGATCCTTCCTATGCCAAGGTCAAGTATCTTCAAAATACATTGGGGTTCTTCGCACGGACATTTAGCACCATCTAGTAGACAAATAAAAACGTTCGACATAAAAACGCGCGTATGTGGCACCCGTCTTTTAGGGTACAGTTTTCTCCGCCACAAATGCGTAGTGGCCATTCTTGAATGCAAGTTCGCAGCTGACGCGCAGGCGTGGCAATCGTCGCAAAGGGTTAAAGGGTTCTGATGAAGTTTTTATTATTATATATATATTTTTTTCGTTTTCATGTGTTTTTGAAAAAAAAATAGAAAAATTTTTTTCTCTCTTTTTGGTATCGACTTTTATATGAGAGTTTTGAATTTTTTTTTCTCTGAAAGTAGGGGGTCGACTTATACGTGAGTATATACGGTAAATAATTGATTGAGTTCATATGGAAAAATAGTTTTGTGTGCACATATAAATTCATTTTTAAGGAACAATCTGTAATAATAATTTTTTTGAATAGATAGAATACTAATTTCAATGTTGTTGAGCCCATATATAGAAAAATGTTCATATTCGAATTTTGATTCATTAAAAGTAGTTGCATTATTTGAAAATTTTTTTATGATTCCTGTGTACGTTTATATATATATATATATATATATATATATATATAACAATAGAAGTTTGAAAATCCAATGAACGAAAAGTAAGAAGAAGTAACACGATAAACCTAACTTTTTAAAAACACCCACCGAATAAAATATAATACAGCAAATCATCAATCAAATGGATTAAAAATACAAAACACTAGCTATCAAGTTACAGTAAATCAACCAAATTAAAAGGTATGGAAACAAAAAAGAAAAACTTAAACTAAATTCAACTATCTAACTGGCGTACAAAACAAATGTAAAAATCAATTAATCCTCAAGCATATGGAAAAAATAAAAAAATTAATATCGAATCAACAAGTCAATGAAAAATATAATACAAAGGTATGGAATCGAAATAAGTATAACAAACGAAATCAAGCACAAACGCCTTACACGTGGACGAGGCTCTAAGCCTAAATCATGAATTGTTAACCTCTACAAAAATCTAATCATGTCCAAGTTTTTTGTAGAAGCAAACTCAAAAATGTATGTTTCTGAAGAAATAGATAGATTAAATCTATGAACTATTTCTACTTGGACGACATACATAAAGATGGAATAAAAAAGAAAAAATGAATACCTGGAAAAAGCACAGCGTGTGTACAGACGATTCATTACAGGGATCGAGGGAACACTGATAGAAGAGACCAGTGTTGCCATTCGTAAAGAAAAAATAAAAAACCATTTACTGTTGCCATTCATAAGAATTGAAAAACTGTGAAGCGAAATGTAAAGAAAAAGTATTAATATACAAAAAGAGCTACTAAAAAGAGGGGCAAATAAAGGTAATGCTGAAGTGGGAAATATATATATATATATATATATATATATATATATATTAAAATTGGTTATTTAAACACTGCTAATTTAATGTTGTAGTTAAAATAAATATATATTACATGAATTATAGTTTGCAGTAAAACTTAACTGAATGAATATAAGGGAGAAATATTACTTTGAATTTGTACAGAAAGTTTTATTGTGTGCACTTCTGAAATTTATTGCAAATAATGTATGTTTTAAGGTGCCACATCATATAGGCTGCGAAACAGCAGTAATCAAATCATTTGCGACAACAAAAACATCTTTAGGTGAATTAAATTTAAAGCTATAAAATAGTTTCAGAATTAAGTCTGACTTAAGACTATCTTCTATTTATAAACATAATTTACTAATATAAGCAGAATCTTATATATATATATATATACACTGGTCTCCAAAATTGTCTTTACATGTACAAACACACTGACTACAACTGTTCCAATGTAATTGCATGAGCATTTGGGGGGGGGAGGGGGGGCGTGATACACAGCATCATAACACACAAATACAAACTGAAAAATCGAATGAGTGCATACAATACAAAATTAATTATGAACCAATTTGCTACTTCGATCAATATCTGTCCAGCCTTTACATAGCCGACAGCATACAACTTCAATGATTCTTTCCAAATGATATTTCGGAACCACAAAAAACTGATGAGAGTCGATAAACACTGAAATTAATTCCTGAATAACAGAAGTTCATAGGAAAACATACTTAATTTATGGCATTTGTGTCGCTTATGTTCAGGTATGTAAAGATAATTTTGAACACCAATGTGTGTGTGTGTGTGTATATATATATATCACCTCTCCTCCTCCTCCACAAATCACCTCTCAGTTTTAGAACAGTCACTTGTGGACATAATACCTTTACCACTACAGCTAGTAAGTACTTGCTTAACTGTTTAAATAGAATTAATGAATCTCTTAAATTTAGGAATTCAGGATATTTCATTTTGAACAATAGTTTTGATTTAGTTAATCACCTTAGCAAGCTTCCATAAATTCTTGGTTTCCAAACCTTTGATTTTAAAGACTTATTTAATAATATTGTCATTAAAGATTTATATAAAGTTATTATCTCTCTTTATCATGACTATATATCTTCCAATCATGTTGCATTTAATGTAAAAAACTTTCCTATGCTCTTGCACTTTGTGTAATACAACAATTATATTATCCAAGGTGATAACATTTATTTACAAACATCTGGTGTACCACAAGGTGGCTGTAGTAGTAGTATTCTCGCTAACTTATATCTTTATTATTATGAATGTCATTTTAACTCTAATTCATATATTATATATAGATATGTTGACGACTTAATTTGTATTATCATTGATGATTCCTATCCCATTAGTATTGATTTTTACCCATCTAACCTAGAATTAATTCCTAATGAGCCTAGCGTTAGTCAAACTGTAAATTTTTTAGACCTAAATTTAGATACCCTCAATAATCATGTAATCACCAATCTATATGATAAAAAGATTATTACAACTTCACTATCATAAAGCTGCTATCATATCAATCTTGTAATTCTATTCAATTGTTTAGAAATATCATTTTAAAGCAGCTTTTTTGAATACATCGACTTTCTGATCCTCGGTTTCACTTGCTCCACATCAATAATCTTAAACGCATTTGTCAAAATTACCAATATCTGGAAGTATTTGTAAATAATATTAATAATTTCAAATATACCACATAATTATTTTACACCTGCATTATTTATCTTTGATTGGATAACTCGTTTTTGAGAATTCACCCATTCGTATCACCTAACTTACCACTTGGCCTGAGTCTAATACTGTTTACTATATTCGAATGACTATTTTCCACTTGTCCTGAGTCCTATACTGATTACTATTTTTGAAAGTCTCCATACATATTATGTATCGTTCAAATGTATTCATTCCGGTGCCCACTCGCATTGACGAAGTGAGGTGAAATGCTTAGTCGCTTGTTCAACCTACACGTGGTAGCAATGCTTGTGAGTTAATATTTCTGTTTGAGGAGGTATTATTTTTCTGATTTGTAATTCAATTGATTTATTTTTCCCCTTCCACTAGCCAGTAGACAGTTCCAATGGTGTCTATAGTTAAATACTATCGCCATTGTAAGAAACTGGCTATTCTATCGGTTTTAATTCGAATTGTATGGCTGTCCTGATGAGAATGCAATTTCGAACTAACCGCCATTTTTTGTGTAGTTTCAATTGTTCTCTATGTCTTAATCTTTTATCTTGAGCTAATTATTATTGCCTTTTCTCATTTTTGCCGTGTTTTCTTTTTCATTTTTATTTATTTTCATATATACTTTTTAATTGTGATTTTTGTATCCTAATATTCTTCTCATCCCCCTTTCCATTGTAGTGATATGTTACCTTCTATCTTTATCCTTAGCCTTGGTCTATAGTTACTCATTTGTAACAGATATGCTAGAGATGGGTTTTTTTTTGTACATACTGTAGTTTATGCATAGTTTTCGATTAAAATCTTTCAATTTTTATTTATATATATATATATATATATATATATATATATATATATATATATATATATAATTAAAAGTAAATTAATAACAAATAGCAAACGATCAATGAAAATACACCATAAACAGTAATAAACTCATTATTAAGATTAAGCGTCCATCCTGAATTAACCACAACAAATGCTTGTTTTTGAACATAGAGACAGTTAGTTACTGTAAACTCTATATGCTCAATCAACAAACAGAAACAAATGAACAAAATTTAAGAATTATTTAGAAATCAAATATTTTACCAGAACCACGAGAGCAGACACCTGCACAGCAGAGGAGATTGAGAGAGAGTCAAGTGGTATCCAAGAGGAAAGGAGGGAAAAGACAGAACTTACCATGGATGAAAGACAGGAGATTAAGTGTTGAATCGACTTTCAACGAAACCCAAACCTGGGAGTAAGTGAAGGTGATAGTCAGCCGTAATTAATATAGGGCAAATAGAGTAAACATGAATCAAAGACTAAAAACCTCATACAATAATAAATTAGAGGTACAAGATAATTGAATAAAAGAGCATGCCACGAATACCATAATGATGGGCTACAAATCATTTATACAAACTGGCTAAAGTTGCATATTTTAGAGAAAATAACATTCAAAATATTAAATACTTATGAACCATATTTTGTATTTTTTACTTTACATTTTTTTTGTTTGTTATTTTGCTATTTTTTTTTAATAGATATGCATAATTAAAAATAATTTGTGTTTTTTATTTTTAATAATTAATTATTAGATACTATTGGGAATTTTTGGACAGATTATATCGAGTGATAATTGATACACTGGGTTAATAATATTGATGACTGAAGTGGGAGGTTATGCATTATTAGTAGCAGTATTTAATAATTCTCTAAAATGTACTAAATTATAATTATCATTACAAATTTTATATATATATATATATATATATATAATTTTTACTTATGCATGAGCAAATTGGAAAGAGAAAATACAAACTTATAAATACATGCAACAGAAAAAATAAAATAAAATCAGAATTTTAAATTAAATACTTCAATTTAAAGGTTAGATAGAAATTATTCATACCAAACAATGTTTTTGTAACTTAACAAGTTTTAAATATTTTTTAACGTTCGTAAAGTTATTTTTTTATCATTATAAATATTGCAATTTTTAAAATACCACATCATATATACTGTTTCACAAAAGTAATCAAATCATTTGTGGCAAATAAAGATATCCTTAGGAATGCTTAAATTTAATATTATAAAAAAATTTAATGGTGAGGACATGGCATATGCATATTTCAATGAAAGTGCATTAATAGAAAAAAACAAAACTATAAAGAAATTTATAATTTTAGTTATATACAGCAAAGTATTTTACATATATGACCAGATGAGAGCAAATTAATAGCAGTTCTTTGATAGGAATATTTAATACTTGTTTACACATTTCATATTACTGCCACCTTTTTTTTTAAATAATTCTTAAAATATATGACAAGTTAAAATATATTTGCATAATTATTAAATATTTCCTAAGTACAATACACTTTGTACAAAGGATGAAGAAAACTTAAGCAATGTATAAGCACAAATAACAAAACATACAGCTGTTTAGAAGATAAGCTGGATCCCCTTCGTCAGAGCAAGAGAATCAATAAACCCAAAGTCCAAAAGAGGAATAGGCCAAATCAAATGGGTTTGAGCCCGTTCCTCTTTTGAACTTTGGGTTTGTTGGTTCTCTTGTCTTGATGAAGGGGTTCCAGTGTATCCTCAAAACAGCTGTATGCTGCATTATTGTGTTTTTATATGTTGGTCAAGTTTTCCTTATTTCTTAAGGTAACTCCAGCAAACACGCAACTTAAATAGATCATCATTTAAGATTTTATATATATATATATATATATATATATATATATATATATATATATATTATACAGCAAATCAATCTCAAATATTTTTTTTTAAGATTAAAACTGAAAATATAAAAAAGGCTACCTTAAAACAAATTCAGTTGCAATAATAACTTTTAGTGATTAAAATGCTAACAAAATATATTTAATTAAAAAAATAGCATGGGTTAGTGAAATATTTATAGACACAATATACATTCCTTAAATATATAAATAAAGTTTTCTAAAGTAAATCTTGAAATGCTCAATTCAATAAAAACTTTAGATTTCAAAGCTTGAATTCTTTTTGAATGTGTAAAATATTACAATTCTAGATGATTTTTTATATATATATACAGCATAAGCACTGCATTTCCATTGCACAAATGACACATAATATACATTTCCTCCTATTAATATTACATTTATAAAATTAAAGATTAAAAATTGATAAAAAAAAAAACCTGAAAATACAGGAACATATAAAAAAATGTTAGTGCATCCAATACTTCCCCCCCCCCCCTCCAAAAAAAAATGAAATGAAATATTTATTAATATTAAGCTTTATTAGCTAAAAATACGATTACTGATTATACAAAAAAACTATTAATTTAAACAGGTACTCTTGCAGTTACTGTGACGTAACAGTTTATAAAAATGGTTGTATTAACTTCAATCATGTATCAAATGGGGAGGGGGACTCAAAGAGCTGGGCTTCTCCCAGACAGAAAAAAAAAATTCCTAAATTTATTTGATTAATAGTAAATTGAGCTACATTTGTTCAGATACAATTCAGCTCTCTGCAAGGAACAGTGAAGAATGTGACAGCCTAGTCGTTAGCTCGCAGGGATTGTACTCAGACGGCCCGAGTTCGATTCTCGGCTCTGCCCAAACTGTCCCCGTGTTCAAAGCCAAGTACAGGCACGTTAAATATGTAGGTCTGTAAGTCCTTCCGAGAGGTTGATGGTAGGAGGAGGAGGGTACAATCCCTGTGGATGCCTCCCTCACTGGGTTCCAATTGAAATTAGGTGGCATTTCCCAGCCGTTCAAAAAGGTACCTTACACATTTGGGTAGGTTGGACAATCTAGGTCGAAGAAGAAGGGTCAATGAGTATCCTACAAATTTTTTCTCTGCATACGCTCCCAATTACCTCTAATATATTAATAAATATTACAAAAATTACTTGCTAAGAACCTATTGATCATTACTAAATTACTGACAAGTTGAAAACTTTAACACTTTCAGGATCTTATTAAGAATAAGTACTTTAAAGGCAAAGAAACTACAGTAGAATTCCATTTATCTGAATTTAACAGGACCATAAAAATGAAAATCTGGAAAATGCATTGCCTATACATAAATAACAAAATTATTTAATATTAATACATACCTTTTATTTTAAGAAAAATTCAAAAATCATAAAATTAATTATTAATAAAAGAAATGTCAGTTTTAAAACTAATTTTGAGAGTTTCTTTTGAGACAGTTTTACAACTGCTTAATTACAAATAGCTCTTCCAACACTGTTTCTGATTGTTTGTATTCCAAAGAAGACATTACTTTTCCCCACCTTTCACAAAATATGATAACCTCCATTATCAGTTTCAGAACTACACACTCACATTACTAGTCTACAACTGTAACATCCTTTACATTTCTGCAAATTCTGTTGGGCCAACATAGTCACTTTTTACAGAAGTTTCCACAATATCTGAGTGCCCTTTCCCCCTGATTTAATATTATGTTCTTTAATACTGTCTCAAGCAGAAGAAACCAGATCAAGCATATCTTCGATATTTACAGATTTTAAAACTTTGATCATACCCTTATCATCATATTCTTATAATATTCCAAGCAATTTTTTTTTTTTACATTGACATTATTGAGACTAAAGCACAAACTTATAAATTAGCATATATTCTCTCAACATAATCTAAAACATTAAGAATCATTTATTTGATCCAAAAATATTCTATTGTTCCATAAACACTGTCAGAGGTACTACCAATTAATTAGTAATGCACTTGTCCCAAGATCAAAGGTTCAACCATAGTCTGTGAGCTATGGAAATAACTACAGATATCATTGGTCAAAATTTTGTTGAAACAACTGTTGGCCAAGAATTTTTTTTTAGTTTCCAGACTTTACACTGACACATATACTGTCACCGCCCAGTAGAAAGATAACTAAGCAATGGCAACTGGGAAACCATAATGTTTTAGTCCTGCTTGTACCAAAACGCAGATGACCAGGATATTTGAAATGATGGTTGTAGAAGTATAAGTGAGTTTGTTTAAAGAAATAAATGGGCTGTGAACTACTAATAAAAGCAAATAACTCCAAATAACAGTGGGTTTCACTCACAGTCGTCAAAACTCAGTTGGTAGAGCTCTTGCCTCAAGAATAAAATTTAGAAACTCAATCTACTCTTCATAACTGTTATAAACAGAAATTGAAATTTTGTTAAAGTAGCTGCCAGCAAAATTTTTAACTGAACAGCCCACCTGTGGAGATATTTCCATTGCCCTGTCAATTAGCATTTCCGATATGTGATAACATGGTTAATTGCTATTAAAAAATCCATTAACATAAAATCTTCATGATATTTACACTTTAAAGGAAAAGTAATTATTTATTATAACTAAATCCAACAATAAACATTTAATTTAAAAAAAATAACAACAGATAGAAGCAGAGCATTCTAACTATTAATGCCTTAAATGTCAGAGAAAATTGGAGCAGACGACATTCGAGTGCTAGTTATTTTCAGTCAACAAACATTGTTGCACATTTTTTGCATTAAAAGCAATAAGACAGCTTTCAATCTGTAATATATTTATTCTTTTCAATACAGAAATGTTAGATAAGTAAAAAGAATTTGTATTTCTATAGCTAAAGAATGCTGAAGAAGATGTTTTGTGGAAGAGTACATACGCCTGTGGTACTTAACGCATAGAATGTACAAGATGTATATAATATATGTGCCAGTGGCTCTTACGGGATTAAAAATACAATTTTCACATTAAAACAATTTAACTTCTTTCGGAGACGATGGAACTAAAAATATCTAAAAGATGCCTTTCACCAGTATGAATGATCATATGATTATTCAAACTACTCAGAGCTTTAAATCCATTTGCACAGACAGAACATTTGAAAGGTCTATTTAGATCGTGCACTCCCTCGTGTGTCTTCAAACTTGATTTTGCATTGCTGGCATATGGGCATTTATCACAGTTATATTTGAAGGGCATGAACTCCGATTTGTGATGCCACATTCTATGCTTCATCAAAGTAAAGTCTGAAGTAAACAACTTTTTGCAAGTCTTGCACATAACCTCTGAAAAAGATCAACAGTGCTATAAGTTCATTCAAAGTAGAAGGCTTTACATATAGGCTAGATAAAAGTTATACACAAAGTGCTTGGAAAATAAAAAAATGAAATCTAAATTAAACTTCACAAAATGTTGAAAAAGAAAAACCCTTCAATAAAGTGTTAAAAAGAACTTTGTATTAATGTATTTGATGACATTACAATAATTTTAAAAATGCAGGATTTTTCAATTAAATTAAAAAATATATATAAATGCATTTATACATATATAGAGATGCAAGATAAATAATACTTTCACAGTTAACTTTAAGGAGAATAGGAGGGAAGACCTTTAGCAGGTATCGCACTACCACTAGTCTCATTCGTATCACCTTTTGTATGATGTAAAACCAAGCTTTGTATCAGTTTCATAGCAGTTAAATCTAAGTATAGTATCAGTTTCGTGGCAGACCAATGCACAATTTACATCATTTGTAGCAATGTAAATTCATTCAATGAATACTTTTTGGCCATAAATTTGCATATAGAAAAATTATGCACTTTATCTTAGTTTTTCAATAAGCATAATAAGTTATAACAGCATACTATAGTTAAAAAGTATAATTATTTATAATAAGATACTTGTTAAATGTCATAACCTCTGAAACATATTCTATGATACATATATAAGGGAAATGCACTAGGTATATAAAATTCTGGATTCCAACATTTATCAGGAATTTAAAACTGGGTCATATAAGGGAAAAAGTGGGTCCTTATACCTACTAGCCTTAGAAGAAAACTGCAGATTTTAATGACTTCATTTTTAAGAGGACATACAAGATGAACATTTTTAAAATTTTCTAACTGCAGTAATCAAAACAGAATTTAACTTTTCTGTATAAAAATAAATAAATACTCCAAAAATTTTATTAATTTTTTTTTTACTATTTTATACATTGTTTAATACATTATCAATTTAAAAATTGTATTTTGTACTTCAATATAATAAATACAAACTTATGATTTGAAAATCTAAAATGTTGAAAAAAGGATTTAGATTCTAACCACTGCATAAGGAGGCTAATTATAAGAATCATCTTGCTGTTCCATCATAGATTACTCTGATAATTATTTGGTTAATAACAAAATATTTATTTTAAATTAATCAAAATAAGTAAGTTTAGTCTGTCTATTGTATAATAATTAGAGGATGGGGGATGGATGGAAAAAGATGTTTGTGAAGTTTTAACAATGCACGAGAATACAAAATGAATTGAGCAAGTGCACTATTTATGTTAAAAATAATTTTGTTTAGTAAAATATCTATTCATTTATACTAGTGCAGTATAAAAATAACCCAATGATAATACTTAAAATGAGTCTCAAATATTGTGATAATTTAGGTGCTATAGCATATAAGTTTGAGCTCTGCAGAAATGTGAACAAACTTGAATTTGTAGAGAAGGTCATGAATTGCTCACATCAGATTTTTTTGTGAAAAAAATACTTTCTTAAATTGAGATTTATACTCCATTTTTTAATGATTCTAACATACATAGAGAGAAATGAAACTGGATGAAAAGGGATCGAAATTGAAGGTTGCATACTAATGTTTTTGATTTTGCTAAGGAAGTTTTATAAAAATAAATAATATCTGGAAAATAAGTTTCACATTAAAGTAAAAGAAAAAGATATTAATCTCTTTAAATCTGTCTATAACTTTAAAGGCAGAGATTGTTAATTACCTAGAGAACTGTCCCTCCCTTCTCCTCTCGAAAGTAAACACTTGACACATCATTCACATAAATAAGGAACTTATTCTAGTCTGAATAACTATATTTGTAAATTTCAAAATTATATTCATAATTTCAGAACTTTTTACCACAAGTTGACATTAAATAAAGAATTGTGAAAAATTTGAACTTTGTAAAGAAAAAGAAACTTATAATTTATGAGGCAGAAGGGGGAGAGCACTATTTAACAATTTTTCTTTCTACTTATATTTTTATTTAAAGGAGGAGAGATGGAAAGGAATGTTTTGCTTTCCTCTTTTCTACTTTCGGTTTGGCTAACGAAGCTTCAATTTTGGAAGAAAAGAAAAGAAACCTGTGAAATTGCTAATATTTCGATTATATTATTCACAATCCTGATTGAAAACTATTTTTTTTAGTTTGTTTTGGGAATTAAACAAAAAGAGAAATGTGTGTTACAAATCTCTAATTTGGTGAAGAAAAATGAAATTTTATGCTTTAGTATACGTATCAGAAATAAACATGCAAAACTTCCTTGAAGAAAGCAGACATACGTCAGTGATGACAAATGTTTCAAGGACGTCACTTTAGGAAGATAGAAAAACAAATGAAAATATTGAAACTATTATTTCATGAAAGTATGCTGGCAATCAATAACATTAAACTATAAAAAAGCTTTTCTATGAATTAAGCCAAATTTAAATCACATTTTATTATACATTAAATGTACACATTTTCTTCTTTACTTAAGAGTTTGAAAAGATTAAAATAAGCAAAATGCATGCGACACTTATGAAATGTTAAAATAAAGTTCAATACACATCAAAAGTAAGTTTCTCCGGTATGTATAATCAAATGACTATTCAAGCTTGAAAGTTTTTTAAATCCATTTCCACATTCAGTACAAACATAAGGACGATCCCCGGAATGAACATCTGCATGGTTCTTGAAACTAGAGCATTTATTTGTAGCATAGGGACAGCTGTCGCAATAATATTTGAATGCAGGAAATTCACCTTTGTGATACCAAATCCTATGTTTAGTCAGAGTAAATGTTGAGGTAAACAATAAGTGGCACACTTTGCATTCACATCCTGCAATATTAGAAAATTATTATACTTAAAAAAATATTTTGTATAGGCACCCTTGACAAAAAAAAAAGGAGAACACCTCCAGTAAAATGTTTTAAACATTTGATTAGTATTTTTCAATTTCCATTCCATTTTTATCTCACATGGATGAATATAAGCAGTTGTCCGAGTTTTCATTTGTTTTCTATATTATTACTGTGACAGAAAATCTAACTTTTTATAATAGCCTTTTAGGCACAAACTGATTTTACAAAATAACACTTTAATATTTTTAGAAATATTGATCAACTTTTGAAATGAAGTACAATATATTTTAGAAATAATATTGATTGAAAATCTTTAAAATATTGTATATATATACTTTTTTTTGATAATATTAATCTCAAACACAGGGACTTCTTTTTAGAAGTACTATAAAACAATGGAAAAAGTTATATGTTTTAAGAAAATATGCCATGAATTATTTATTCTATGATGTATTTTATTAACATTTTACATTAAGTGCTAAGTAACTGCAGCAGTTTGAAAAAAAAAAAAAAAGCTAAATTGACTCAATACAATTAAATATTTACAGTCCAACAGCACATCAATAGTATGTTTCTCCAGTATGTATAATCATATGAGTATTCAAGCTTGCAAGTTTCTTAAATCCATTTCCACACTCAGCACAAACATAAGGACGATTGACAGAATGAACATCAGCATGATTCTTGAAATTAGAGCATTTATTTGTAGCATAGGGACAGCAATCACAGTAATATTTGAAAGCAGGAAACTCATCTTTGTGATACCAAACCCTATGCTTGGTCAGAGTAAATGGTGAGGTAAATGATAAATGGCACCCTTTGCATTCACACCCTGCAATATTAGAAAATTATTATATTGACACATTTGATGATAAAAAGGAATTGCTAATCCTCATGCAGAAAATGATCTCACTAATAAGAAAAAAAAAATACAACAGCTTTCACAGGATTATTTTTCATATAAAAGAAATTAACATTACATATAAAGATTAACATTACACATAAGGACTGTCAAATGGATGATGTGTTCATACTTTAAAGCAGTAAAATCTCAATGTTAACAAATTTAATTTAATTTTTACTATAATTCGAACAAACTTTCTGATTCCTGCAAAAGATTGATCTTTTTACTGACTCTCATAAATTCAAAATTAGTGAGTACCTGTGAAACATCACGGAAATTTATTTAATCACTAAAAGTTAAAAAATGTAAAAGATCTAAGTTTGATTCTTTTATGTCAAAGATATCTTTAAAAAGAATATTTTTAGTATAAATTTTATATAGCATTATTTACCTTAATAAAACGACTCAAAATTATCTTATCAAATCGGTTTTGATATTTTCTTCCAGTGGCCAGAGAATAATGGCTGAAGCACTAAATGTAGATTAGGCTCAACTGTACGCTTATGGAGAATCTTCGACGAACATAAGGACTTTTTATCCTAGTTTAAGATTCGATTAATAAGCTGGAAGTTATAAAATAAGATAAAAATATTGTGTATAAACTGTTATTATTACAAAAAGGTATTTTAAAACAATGCAATTTCGTATTTTATTAAAAACGAATAACATAAACTCAAATTGTCAAACATGTGCATATGCTATTTGACAAACGATAATAACGTGTATAAATTACTCCCATTTGAAATTATGTTGTTTGATATAAATAATATTTTAATAGGGTAATAAGAGCTTTAATGTTTCAATAGCATAATGTTCTATTAAAGAATAATGAAAGGGGCCAAATACAAGTTTGTTGGCTATGCTCCTCAACATCAAATTAATCATATTCTAATCTATATATAACTTTGATAATACAGTTTAAAGAGATAAAGAAAGCAATAGCAGAGATGTCTGAAATCATCCTTAAACCACCTCTCCATAAATTAATAATGTTGATAATGTAACCATTTAATACAATTTATGATGACATAAAAAACAATGTGATAGTCCTCCCCCTCCCTCAAATAAAGTTTAGTGTAGGAGTCCCCATAATCTGCCACTGTTCTCTTTTAGATTGTAAACAATGGAAATGCATTTATAAAAAAAATTTCTGACAAAGATATGAAAATTAACATACCGGTGATCAAGGGCTATAAAGTGTGTAAATATAATATTATAATGCATTGAACAAAATAAAAAAATCAGCAATCCAGGATACATAGGACCAAGTAGTTTGGAATAAAACCATGTTGTTGAAATGTACTGATATATATATATATATATATATATATATATATATATATATATATATATATATATATATATATAAAGAGATTGTAATTACTGGTTGGTAATCACTGGTTATAACTGTGAAAGACAAATTATTCCATATATTATTAAATACCAAAAAATTAGAGGTTTTGATACAATAAAATGCAATTATCAAGCCCTTTATTGAGTACAACAGTTGATATCTTTAAGGTACAATTTTTATTTGCACCTTAAAGATTAAATGTACAAATAAAATTTAGACAAATTGCAACATTAATGAGAATAAATGTAATTTTTTTCTTATATACTGAAAGATTTTCTTTCACTGTTTATTGTACATAAATTAAAAATAACTACAGAATATGAAAGAATATTTTCCAAACAATAAATTGGTAATTAAATACACAGAATATTGTCCACAATGAATCAGAACAGTTATCATATATAGTTAAAAAAAATGAAATATTCTGGTCCAACAATGGGTGTAGAAATTTAGTTTTCACTGATAACTTGCATTATTGGGTCACCTAAGCATACCCATAAACTCCAATTTCAAGATGTGACAAATCCAAATTTTCATCCCTGTCCTTAAATTTAATTTACTATAAAATCCATATTTGATTTTAATATTAATACAAATTACTCCAATGCATCCAATTTAACTTTTTGGAGGTGGGGGATTAAACATTTACATTACCATATTTTTTTTTTCTATTAACATTAACTTTGTTACTTGAAATTCCTTTAATATTTCTCATCATGTTTTTCAATATATTGGATACATATATGATTTGAATTTACTAAATCTTCTGCAAAGATTAGCCTTACGATACTGATAATACAAGTTACTTATAAATTGATCATTGCAAAATTTAAATAATAGAGTTGTACAATTACTTAGTTATTGTTCTACAAAATTTAAATTCCAGACATTTCAGGCGAGTGCTACGTTTAGTGTGATTTTTTATTTCAAACTTCTGAATGTCTCTATTAATTAAAAGCAACTGCCTATAAACAATTTTCAATGAATACAGCACAACCTCGTAAATCCAGACTTTTTTCCCCCCAAATTTCCAAGTTTTTTTTTTTTAACTATTTTTATCTGTCTGACTGACGAAGTCGCGGATTTAATATAACAGAGTAAGATTATTTATATGGAATTATATTTTATACACAAATACTACATTTTCCGGTCAACTTTCTGAACCCCAAAATGAGACCAAACTTTAGATCGAATATAAATATGGACGGCAGTAGTTCAGGCTCATGGTTAGAGCGTGAATTGCATTGCCCTCCCCCCTCACTCATGCAAATCACGATTCCTGATGAATTATTTTGCATAAAATATATATCTTTATTTAAAAACTGATTTTTTTATTATCAAAAGTTCCTTTTCTCATTATTGAAATAGACATTTTTCTGAAACAATGTAATTTTTAATATTAAACACTTTAAAACATTATCGTAACATTTTATCACATTGTTTAATTAAATCTAAAAATCCCGAGAATTCGTATTAACGCTCGCAGAAACTTTTTTTGTTCATGTTGTAGCACGAATCCCATTCTTCAATGTATTCTGTTTTGTCTCCAGAATCCCCTTACCCTCCCAATATCTGATTAGTTTTTCATTCCCGTTAAACCTCCTGTCAGCTTGAAATCGACTGTATATTTTGCCTTTTGTTTAGAAAGTCATATTTACATACTAGAAATAGCAAATAAATAACTAAATAATATTATATCGCACAAAACCCAGCAACAAGGTCATTAACACACTGGCCTCTCAAAGGGGTCAGCTGCGTTTACAATTACAAACCAAGCAAATTCCTTTCTTCGCTTTCCCTGCCCCACCACATCCCGGTGCTGCAGCAGCTTAGTAATGACTCATCGTATTTTAGAAAAATCATTGAGAGGAGACATGCTTTTCCTTTTTAGAAAATATATTTATTTTATGTATTGTGATACTTTTTACATATTTGACTATTACTAATAGTTTTTCCCTTTTTCAGAATCATCAGCTTTTTTAAATTTAGCATTATATAGATGCTAGAAAATAAATAAAATTTGAGTTCTTATTTTTTGTTTTCCGTTTCATTAATAGCGAAGATGGTTTAAACACATTCACAACTTTAAATATATTAGCAAAAGTGCTAATTCTTGTGTCCGGAAAAATCAAAAATCCGGAATCAGCAAAGTTCGGATTTTCGATCAAGGTTGTACTGTATAAGAAAACTGGAGATGGATGACTTTTATATTAATTATATAAAAATCATCCATCAAAATTATAAATAACAAATTATAATTTTGATATTATTATTATTAAATATATAAAAGTTCTATATATTTAATATATAAAACTATAAAAGTTCTATTGGGTAGGACAATGGAGATGAACTAAATACTGGAAAATTTTACAGCAGAAAATTAAGTTTTATTCAATTTTCTGACTGACAATATTTATACTATAACATCTTATTAACAATATTGCATTTCTAAAAACTATTCTTCGAAAGTTCTTTCCTAACATTTTAATTTTCAGGCAATCTATCTTAACTTTTTAAAATACACATATAGACTAGGATGGAGCTATCTAACTGATGGTCTATCATTCAGATTTGGCTTCAGAATTTTTTTTAGAAGACTGTAAAAATGGCACATTATGTTGAAAATATCTTGATCAATTTCATGTTTAAATTTTTTGCATGCTGATGGTTAAGCATATACAATTAAATTGTTCATACTTAAACAAAATAAAATACCTATAAGGAAAAATTAAATCAACATTAGTACATAAATTATTATACAACACAGCATACAGATGGTTTGAGGATATGTTAATTTTCCATCATCAAAGCTAAATAGATCAACAAATTTTACATTATACGACATTTTATAGCTGCTTACCAGTCAAAGACAAAAAATATATATATTTTTTGACTTCTTGATTAATTTCATCTTTTTGACTTTGGATTTGATGGTCTGTTCAGTATTGATGGTGGGGATCTAACATATCGATACAGCTGTATGCTGTGTTGGATAAGTTTGTGAGAAATGACATTACTTTAATTTATTCTTATGCTTTGCACAAGGCAATTTTACTTTATTTAAAATACCTATCTTCAGTATATTTCACATTATTAAAATTTAACTGCAATTATTATTCATCAAGATCCACAAAACAATGTTTAGGGAGGGGGGGGGGGGAGGGGTAAAAGGCAGACAAAACAGTTTTTGGAGACAACTTTGCCTGATAGTTTACAGAAGGTGGGCAGCACTGGAATAGCTAGTTATTTAGAACTATAAAATATAAATGTCTCAGTCTATTAAATTGGCACATATACACTGTAATACCCAATACATACAATAGAATATTAAGAAAAAGAGCAAAACAGATTTGTTCATAGATTGTCCACTTTAACAGAACGGAAAACATTCCAGAAAATAAGAGCAAAAATATGATAAAAAATGACCCAACAAAATGAAATAAAATTATAAGTCATGTGTTATTAACGGTGCACTGGAGGTCTAATAGAAGCCATCTGAGAAACACTGAAAAAGGGTTCAGTTTCACCTGTGTGTATAATCATGTGTTTGTTCAAACAACTGGCACTGGTAAATCCATTTCCACATACAACACAGAGATGTGTTCTATCACTTCTGTGAACAGTAGAATGATTATTGAAATTTGTCTTTTCATTAGTAGAGTATGGACATTTATTACAGTTATATCTGTATTTTGAAGTAGGAGGTTTATGGTGCCACATTTTATGTCTGGACAATGTAATTTGAGAAGCAAACCATTTTTGACAACAATTGCATGTATGGCCTGATAGAAGACCTAAAATAAAAGTTACAATTAAAATTTAATTGGAACAAATTTATTTCAGTAGTGTTTATATATACAACTAAAGATGAACCCTAATTGAATGAATTAAAAGATTTTACCAAGAATGGTAAAAGTTCCAAATCAAAATGTTTAAAAACAATTTATTCCTATTTAATAAGTGAGTGGTATTCTATAACAAACAAGCAGAGTTCTATAAAACAAAATGCATCTTGTGTGTAACCATAAAAATAATTCATACAAATTTTCAAAGTGTAAAACAATAAAAAAAAATAGATATTTATAATAAAATTTTAATGATAGTTTTATATTCTGAATATGACAAATAAGTATGTTAAGATTGATAATGAATAGCAATGGCCTTATCGATACAGTTGTATTAATACATGATCTTCTGACAGAGCTATATTTTTATTAATACACTAATGCATTATACTTATTGTATATCGATATAGTAGCTTACGATAAGCATCGTACCACCAATTTTCCCCAATTTGTGATAATATTTTCTTTTAAGTGAATTTCTTTTTTTTAAATTTAAGAAAAATACAAGTGATTTTTTTGTAATGATAAAAGTAATTAAACAATATATCTCTTTTTTTTGTTAAAATGTAATCTTGAAGACCTTGTAGCATGTTCTAAAAACACTAAAAATGGGGAAAATTCTAATAATAATTTCATATTGAAAAATACATTCAAAACAGTATGATTAAATGCAAAAAATTTTTTACTTTAAGTTGATTGATTTTATGAATTCATTAAATTAAGAGCTATGCATTAATATTAATAACACAATTTATAGATTATTGTATTTTTAAATTATTAGGGATTATGTTTATTCAGATCATGCCATGTCACATTTGGTTCAGATAAACTGAATTCTGATGTATTAGTCTTATTAATCTAATGTAATCAATGCTCTTTGAATTGTTAACTATCTTTTATACATGTTTGTTTTTGATAGTTTGTTAAAATAAAAATTATAAATTAGTTTCCAATTTAATCTCTGTATATTCCAACTTTAAAATTGTAAAACATATGATTCACGAAATTTAATTATATATGTTAGAATTTTAATGACATCAATACAATTACAGTATCCACACAATGAGATTGATAACAACAAATTGATGTATTACTAAATTATATCAGGTAGTAATGTGGAAAGTATGTATATATATAGTGTTTGTATTTACTTCTACATTTTATAGTTTTGTAAAAAAAAGGGTCCAACTGTATTATGAGATAGAATACTCCAAGGCTGTCTTAACATAAGTGGGGATCTGGAGCTAACAGTTGTTTGGGGGCCTCTGAAACAACACTTTGAAATAATTTTAGAATAGTAATTATCTATTTTTCTTTTTTTGTATATTATACAAGAAAGATCAATCATGTAAAAGCATTGATTATGAAACACATTACAACTTCAATGCAATTTTATTTAAACATCTCTAAAATGCGGTACATTCCCCGGTAATATTTAAAAAATTATCACAATACTACATTAATGTATTATATTTGAAAACTTAAAACTTCATCGAAAAAATGAACTTCATTCAAATGATGGCATTGAAATATAAATTGCCTGGTTTAGACATCTCTAAAATGTGATACATTCCTCAATAATATTTTTAAAATTATCATAATACTACAATAATTTATTATATTTGAAAACTTCATCGAAAACAAATGAACTTTTTCAAATGACGTCATCGAAATATAAATTGGCTGGCTCTATAAATAAAAGCAGCATTTCGTTCATAAAATTTCTTCCATTCATTTCATTTATCACAATACAATAATAATTAATTTCATTTAAAACTTAAAACTATGGAGGTACAAGTAATTTAACTCTATGCTCAAAACTTCATCAAAAAATCGTTTGCTTCTCCGTAAAATCAATGACTGTTTCAGATTCATATCAGCTATATTGCAGACTTAATGGGCTAAATAATTTTGAATTAAAGAAATGCAGCAATTCTTATACAACTAACTCATTCTACATCTGTTGGTATTTACATCCTCCATAAGTAAAAAGTAGGCTTCGTTGTAGAAATAATCAAAGTTGGATGATCATTTAAACTCAACTATATTGTAATTGAGTTGTTTCAGGATGTAGATGCACAGAATTTTAAGGAAAAATAAAGTGGTTTTGGGGCGGATGCAACACTAAATATGAATTAAAAAGAACTTTAAAAATCACGATTTTAACACAAGATGGATGCCATATTTTATTTTGAAGTGGGTCATGTGATCTCTTCATATAAAGGATGTAAATATTATTTTAATTTTTATTTAAGAAACTACTGAATATATTTTGCTGAATTTTTTTTTATATATTTTATGGGATAATTTGAATATTTCCTTAAACTTTCGAAGCAATTTGTGAATTTTAAATTCGCTTAAAAAATGCTTGAAAAATTAGGTCTCATAGGGTTCAATGTATTTCCTTAAACTTTTGAAGCAATTTGTGAATTTTAAATCCGCTTAAAAAATGTTTGAAAAATTAGGTCTCATAGGGTTCATGTATTTCATTTTTTCAACCCGGGTTCAATACAAAACTAATTGGGCGATATCATTCATTTATATTCCTATAGGTCCCACAGACCATCTGAACAACATACTAAAATTTTATTTTGATAAAGTCATTTTTACGGCAGTTATCGTGCTGATAGTCAGACAGAATGAACAAAGCCATAAACACTTTTCAACTATATTGTAAAGTGTTAAAAAGTATGACAAAAATACTAACAATAAAAATAAACAGTATATACTCTGTGCAATTCACAAACTTTTAAAAAATGATTTAAAAAAAAAACATGGCACTTTTACTTTGAACATTAAACTCAACACAGATTGATACCATCTGGTACAGATTGATTGATACCATCTGGTATCATCACAACTTTCTTAATCAGTCTTAAGCACTACTTTTATTCAGCAATTTATTGAATTTATATCCTGTAATTTCCCATGAATTTTCAATCATTTCTTTAAATAGGGAAATAATAAAAGATATTAAAGGTTTCCAAAATCTGTTTCCCATAACAATTGGTCCCAAAATTATAAAGATGGTCCCAACAGAAAAACATTATATTTACACTTATGCAATATTTTCTTTTCTTGGCAAGTTAGGAAAATATTTGAAATTTAATGCATGTCTATTTGGGAGCTCTTGGTCTGGGGGCTCACCTAGTAAGATGGCACTGGAATACTCACAATATTAACAAATAGAAGAGTGAATCATTTAAAAATTACATTAAACAAGCATATGATTTAATGCTACAAACCTATTCATAATGCAAAATCAAAGAAAAGATAATACCAACAGTAAATTCTTAATATCAACAGTTCCTTTAAACTTCCTGTATGCAATTAAAAACCTCTCCGTATGCTAGGCATCACACACATACCAAAAACTATTAAACCTTTGCTCCATATATATATATATTTTGATACAGTAATTTAAGTCATTTGTACTATATATATATAAGCAGTATTAGATTGAGAAGAAACTTACACAACAAAGCCCTATCCAACAAATCCTTATTTAATATATATATATATATATGTGTGTGTGTGTGTGTGTGTGTGAAATTGGTAACAACTTTTATTATTAAATATAAGTTTTTAAGAAATTTATAAACAAGAATACTTGAGAGAAATACATCATAATAAAATGTTATCCATATTAACTAAAAAAACGTAATACATTTTTAATTTGCATTCTCATGTATTTTTCAATTTTTAGATGAAAGAAAAAAAAATTGAGACAGTATAACTCTTTTGTGAAGACCCAACAGATCTCGCAATTTCTAAAACAATCTATGTGTCTAAACAAAACAATTTAAATATGAAACATTTTATTCCTATATGTATAACACAACCATATGATTTCAAATATATTTTTCAGTCAAATAGTATAAAAAAATATACTTAATAAATATAAATATAAAAATATGATTAAATGTAACTGCTATTTTAAGTATATATATTGTATATATATAATAAGAAAATAATAATTGAGAAGTTCAAAAAAGCTAGCAATCAAGTAAATTAACATAGTAACTAAGTAACTAATCTTCAAAGATGTTAAAAGCTAAAAAGTAACTGTAATATCTACAGAAAATTTTATTAAGACCAGGTTGGATAAAGTTAGTTGGAAAAATATAATAAGTAATCCACTGTAACTTACTAATAAAGTTAGTAAGTAACTGAGTACCATTACAGTTATCATTGAAAAGACTAGGATTGGGTAAAGTTACTTTGGAAATGTAATGAGTAAGCTATGATTACTTTGTTAGCAAGTAGCTGAGTACTATTACAGTTATTTGTGAAAAATATGATGTAACTGGATGACACAGTTACAAGTTACTGTTACACTTTTTAATAAATTACATTATAATTTTTTTTTTCAAACACAGTAATCTTTGTATATTGTTATATATAAAAAATTATATAGAAAAAACTAACACTTTCCAATGATAAATATTTTCACATAAACATATTTTAAATACAGGAAAAGATGAGGAGTTTTAATAAATGTATTTTAATTCTTTGTCAAGTAAAATACTGATCTGGCAAATGTATATGAATTTTGAAGTATAGTACAGCAAACTTTCATATTTTTAACAATACACGTTCTGTCAGGAAATGACTGTATGTTTCAATGGCCACTTTTTGTTTTAGTTGAGTATAATTTATTCAATTAATTTCTCAAATCTTTAATATCACAATGGTTTTCCTTAGTAATTTGAAAAGAAACAGGTCTTTTCAAAGATTATTGAATACATACCATTACAACCAAAGTTATTTTAAAAAACAATAATGAATAAACCTTTGTTACATAAAAAGTAACTGTTATTAATAACTGTTACTTTTATTCAATTACTATACAAGTCTGGTTAAAGCAAAATGCACAGAAATTTGTTTATAATAAACATTTTTAACTATGCTGTAGATGAACAGCAAGATCAAAGTAATATTATATTAAGTCATTTAAAAAATGTTAAACTTTTAACTGGTTTTAGACAAAAAAAAGTTAATTATAAGTAATATGTGAAACATTATTTTCCAGAAACACATAAATGCACACAAATGCAGTGCAAAATTTATTTACTTTAAAAATCACTTATCACAATGGAAAAACATAAGATTAGATACATCATATCAATTTAAAACATATAATTAGCTATGTTATATCATAGTTATATATTCTATACATGAGATTAAGAAAACAAAACAAACCTAGTTGAATCCCTGATGAAAATCCACAAGCATAAGAGATGCTGGAATCTAATAAATATGTTACATAATCTAAATGAAATGTTCCAAAAACAAAATTTTGTTTCATATTTTATTCCTAACCACAACTGAAATATTTTAGATATTTTACATACATTAAAAATTTGCATCAAGAAAATATATGCATTTATTGCCATATGATGTCAAACTGCATATACTTTTCTAACATTGCTGAAAAATTTTGAAAAATGGAGTTTTGAGGTACGACCTTTAAGGAAATATATTATGTCAAAAGGTAAAAATTACAAATTTGATATTAATATAATTAAAAAAATTCAAACATTTGATATTTTAAATTTTATAATAATTCATATCGCCAATTTTTTAATCAAGTTTCATTGAATATATATATATATATATATAGTTATATAGTTTCAATATGTTAAATCATAGTTTAACACATGAAACTGATGTGTTACTTTCATAAGTTTGTAAAGCAATAAAAAAGTTCAGTAGACTACTAATTTCCCAGTATCAAGCAGTAAATTATTTTACTGTACTTGATTTGAAAAGAGCCTTTTTAAATTCGAGTAATTTAATGCATTAGGCTTAAAACAGTGAATAGTTTAAAATAAAAGATTTTATTTCATTTAAGTAAAATATTATGATCAGATATTTGCAGTAGTATATGCAGAAGGCAAGGGGTATACCTCTCCATTGACAAAAAACTGCATTTGTTCTTTATAGGGTCCCAGTGGCGCACCCACGGGGGGGGGGCCGAGGGGGCCCTGGCCCCCCCCTTGGGCTGACAAAGCAAAACGCGAAGGGCGCTGTCAGCACAAGGGAGAACTAGGTCTGCCTTCGAGAAAGTATAAAAAAAAAACATTTACAACCATTATTGTAATAAATAATTTTAATCATTGTGAAGAAAACAATTCCAGCATATCCCAACACTTACACTGAATGTAATTATACATATAAAGCTCTTTATCGTACTGTACAAATTATAAATTAATTCGCACTAAAGGCGCCAATTCTGGAAACCCGTTCTTCTTAAGACGTTTCTACCTGTGATTGAATTTAACTAATGGACTCGTCCAAAATCACGTGACCCAAATGCCTTCTCGCTATAGTCGTACTATACCAGTGCTGTGTAGAGTGACGTCACAGGCACCTCCGTGGCCCTATATAAAGAGTGAACGGCGGGGAAGCGGCTGTTCGCTCGAAAACTCGAGGATTTCGTTTACCCAGTGAGAAAATTGTGGAAGTGAATAAATAGATCGTGCCAACGCTTCGCGAATTAAGTGTTGCTGTGAGTTGAAATAAAGTGCGACGTTACGACACAAGGTGATAACAGTGAATTGGTAGTTTCGGAACGAGGGCCTGCGTGGTGAATAGCTGAATTTAATAATGGTCCTGAACTTTCAACTGATCTTACAGTGAAATGCATCTTTAACGATCAGTGTGTGTGTTTATGTGCGTATTTCGGCTATATAGCAAATTTTGTTCTTGAATAACTGAGGAGCAAGGTAAAAAAAAAGACAATGAGTGAAAAACGAAAAGGGCTAGGCCAACAGACACTGGGAAATTATTTAAAAAAAAAAAGTAAGATTGAAAATAGTGACGTTCCCAACGACGTTTCCCTGAGCTCTTGTTACATTGATGAGGCTGCAGTCGAAGCAAGCAACAGCCGTGACCCCGGGCTGTCTTCAAACGCTTGTGAGGAGGTAAAGGTAGGACAAAACACAATACCAAACACAGTTGAAATAGAAATTCTGGCTGCCGATATTTCTAATTATGTCAAGAAATCTAACCTCACAGATGAAGATAGGATAACAGCGCTAAAAAATCTTTGGGAACCATATGCAAATTACAGTTTTCCTGCTACTGTCACTAGTGCTGTATCAAGTCAAGGAAAACCTCACCACACTCGGAAGTTCTGCTCATCTTGGCTGAGTAAGCATAACTGGCTAGCTTACTCAAAGGCAGAGGACAGTGCCTATTGCAAATTTTGTGTTCTCTTTGCACCCCATGAAGTCGGTTTAAGATCCACACAAGCTACAGGTCAACTTGTTTCAAAAGGATTTAATAATTGGAAGAAGGCCTTGGAGAAGTTCAGTCAACATGAAAAATTTTTCTATCATAAGGATTCAGTTCTCAAAGCCGATGAGTTCTTAAGGGTCACGGAAGGAAAAACGGTTCCTGTGGATCAAGTAATGGACAGAGGAAAGCAAAAACAAGTTTTGCAGAATAGGGCTATTCTTAAACCTATTATCAAAACAGTGATTTTTTGTGGAAGGCAAGGGCTGGCCATGAGAGGGCATAGAGACTGTGGGGATTTGGACGTATTGTCAGAACCATGCCAAGGCGAAGGAAATTTTAGAGCCCTTTTGCGACTCCGAGTTGATGCAGGAGAAGAAATACTGAAAACTCATCTACAAGGTTGTGCAAAAAATGCAACTTACATAAGTTGGAATATACAAAATGAGATTATTTCAGCATGCAATGATTCCATTGTGAAGCACATAGCAACTGAGGTGAATGAGGCCAAATGTTTTGCGGTTTTATGTGACGAAACCACAGATATTGCAACGGTAGAGCAAATGACACTTTGCGTTCGTTATTTGAAACGGTTTGAAACAAATGATAAGTATAAAATTGAATTTAAGATAGTGGAGAACTTCCTTAAGTTTGTGCCCCTGACTGAAACTACAGGTCGAGCAATTGCAGATGCTATTCTTAAAGGCCTTGCAGACTGCAACATTGATACGTCTTTCCTCCGTGGACAAGGGTTCGATGGAGCTTCTGCAATGAGTGGAGAGTACAATGGCGCCCAAGCAATTATATATGAGCAACACCCCAAAGCCCCCTACGTTCATTGTGCATCACACTGTTTGAACTTAGCCATAACTTATTCATCTAGAGTTCCGGATATCCGAAACAGCTTTGGAATAATAGGGAAAATCTCTAGTTTTTTCAACACACCAAAACGAAACCTTGTTCTCACCAGCAAAATTAATGCAGCTAATCAGGAAGAGACAGAAATCAGTGCCAAAAAACTGAAGAAATTATGCCCTACTCGTTGGGTGGAGAGACATGATGCCGTCACAGTTATGGTTTCATTGTTTGATCAAGTAATCGACGCTCTGGAGGAGATTACTACCTGGAATGACAAGGAGACATCAACAGAGGCTCATACCTTGTTATGTTCAATGTTAACATCACAGTTTGTCATAGCACTTGTTTCAGCTGACAGATTACTCAGCTACAGTGTTCGTCTGAGTGAAAAGCTGCAGGAAGTTAACCTTGATCTGGCAACTGCTGTGAGTGACGTAGAAGACGTTTTGAAAGCTATATCTATAATTCGAGAGAACGCAGAGAACGAGTTTCACCATCTGTTTGAACAAGCTGTTAAGAAGCTGGAACAGCATGGAGAAAACATTACTCTACCACGCCGTGCCACCAGACAAATTTATAGATCAAATTTCAACGTACAGACTCCTGAAGAATACTACAGACTTTCTATTTTCATTCCATGGATTGATAATTTCATCACTCACCTCCATGAAAAATTTCTCAAACATAAGGAATTTCTACAAAGTTTTGCATCTGTCATTCCGAATGGAAGGCAGCCGACACTGGAAGAAAACGAGAGATTTGTTGCCTTATCAAGGAAATTTGCAGATGATTTAGGACCCAGATCAGATAATACTCTAAAAGCTGAACTACATCTGTGGTACATGAAGGTCTTTTCATTGAACAAGAAAACTAAAAGCCCAATCGAACTGCTTAACTTTTGTGACCAAAGGACTTTTCCAACTGTGTTTGAACTTTTAAAAGTGTATGCCACCCTCCCAGTATCAACAAGCAGTGCTGAGAGGTCATTCTCCACAATGAAGAGGTTGAAAACTTACTTGAGAAACAGTATGAGTGAAACCAGACTGAATGGACTGGCGTCAATGAACATTCACCGTGAAGTGGAAATTGATCCAGACCAGATAATTAATGCTCTGGCTACAAAGAAAAACAGGAGGCTGGACTTCGTTTTATGAATATGTATAGATCATAATTGAATAATATAACAATATGTAATCATGAGAGAGTGGTTGAAAACAAGTATACAGTATAAGCAGACCAGAACAAATAATTTTATCTTCATCTATTTCTTAATTTGTGTTGTTTTGTATAAATATCTACTACTACTTCTTCTAATCATTCAATTCTCTTGCACTGCACTAAAGAATTGTTAGTAATTTGATAAAAATAAATGTACAAAAAAAGACAACCGCCTTGTTAATTGATATGGCCTCTGATCATTTTTTCTCGGAAAATTTATCGAGGAGTCATCCTCCTTCATAAAAATTTTGTGCACCAATGGCCCCCCCCTTAGGAATATTCTGGGTGCGCCACTGTAGGGTCCATACTGGAAAATGAAATCCAGCACTATAATACCTTCTTCCCCACATTCTCTCCTAACCCGCCTCCTTTCTGGGGTTCTGGCTATGCTTATTATGAATATTTATACAATGGATAAGAAAAAAACTTGTGCTTAGATAATCTAGTTGTAATATGATTAATTAACTATGGCACCTGCAGCCAGCTGCTAGTTAAAAAAAAGCGCAAAGTGATCAACAACTGACAATTATATGCTAATGAAATTTGGAAGAGCTAGGAATAGAGATCAAAATTGCCTAAATCAGACCAATAGAACCATATACCAAAAACTGAGAAATACAGGTCCTAAGCTTTTGGCAGCTACTAAAATTTTTTCCCTTCCTCCTATTTGCTGAATATGTTCATCTAATAGTCCTCTTCCCAAACTTTCAAACTGCAAAAGCATCCGAATCTTTCCACATACCATCTTACATTTCTTCAATATTTTCTTAATCAAAACCTTTTACTCATTCTATATACATCTGCCAAAGAAACTGAACATTTGCCCCAAAAATACTTATTTAAAATAAAGAGCAATTTGACAATAAGCTAAAATCTTTCTCTGCGAATTCCAAGTCAATCCTTTCCAGACTCCTGGTTCAGTTTCAAATTAGAGTTGGCACAAATAAAAAAAAAAAGTCCTTTTATACTTCAGAAGCAAATTATACTGAATTGTTTAATAAGACAAAATGAAAAATGATAAATCCTTACTGCAGTAGAGAATCATGATAAAATCATAACAGGACAAACCTTTAAGATAATTAAAAATCTTCTAGAGATTATTTTATTTAAAACTTTTATTTTTCAGTAAATAATTAAAAACGTATTAACATTTTTTAATTAGTATGTACATATCTACCAAAATTGACTTACAGAGTAAAGATTTTACAGAGCAATACCCCTGATACAAATACAAACAGATTTAAATAGTAAAATTAAAACCAACAAATGTTTAAATAAATCGAAATACTGTAATCTATTATATCATTATGTCAACGAATATGAAACATCTAGTAAACAGATTATCTTTCTACACACTCAGAAAATAATTTAAACATCACCATTATGAATATTCATATGTTGAGTTAAATTAGAAAGTCGGGTAAATCCATTGTCACAAATGTCACATTTATATGGACGATCAGGATTATGAACTTCAACATGGTTTCGAAAATTAGTTTTGGTATCTGTGGCATATGGACATTTTTCACAATAAAATTTAAATTTTGGTAGCGTATGCTTGTGATGTAATACTGTGTGCTTATATAGGGTAGCAGTAGCTGAAAACCATGTAGAACATTCAAGACAGGGAACAAATTTTTGACCTGAAAATAAAATAATCATTCAATAAAACTTATTAACATGATTTCTTTATTAATATCAGAAATGAATCAAAATATTCAAATGACAAACTAGAAAATAAGTAACACAGAACACAATACAAGTTTATAAAAAATGAGTTTACAGTTGCAAGATAAGCACTTCCAATCATGAGTTGTTGATTTATATCCATTTAACTGTAAAAAATAAAGTACAAAATAATGATTTGTGAAATCATTAAAAACAGGTATGTAGGCTTTCGTTCACAACTAAATAGTAAAATCTTCATTAAAAATGTAGACCAAAACAAATTAGTAATGGAAATCAATCAATTCTAATTGCAGAAACTTTCTGTCATATGAAAGTTGATTTGTGAGCAGACTGAATACTGAAAATGACACATTTCTTTCAGTTGTAAGATTCAAAATGAGTAATATGAGAAAGAGAATTATTGTTTTGATAGAAACAGAACTACAAGCAAAAAATAAATAGATAACGAGGGATCAATAAGGGAAACAAAATTAGTGACAATGAAACTGAAAACAAAAATCAATATCTGAAAATCTCTTACACAGATGAATTAAAATTTATTTAAAATGCAATTGAATATATTGACCAAGAAGGTACAACAACAATTTTGTTATCTCTAAAATAATGAAAAAAAATACAGTAGAATTACATAAATAATGCTAGATAAAGAATAACTTTAAGAACTTTTTCAGTAAGGAATTTTTTGTATGTGGTAAGTAAATTGCAATATTAAATTGTTATACAATAAATGTACGTAATTTATATTAGCATTTTCATTTGACTAGCTAATTTGGGTGATTTCCCCTTGACCTTTCCTACACTTCAACAGAGTTTCACAAGTTAGGTTTGGTTCACCTTAACTCAGATAATCAGGATTTGTGTATTTTGAAAGGAGTGCCTGTTGTGAGACTATTTATATAACACGTCCTTAAAATTCTAATAGAAAAAGAAATTTTTTCATAGATATATTTTTTATTTCTCATAATTTAATTATTTGCTACAAAAATGCTAACATAAAACACGTTCCAAATAAAAATTAATTTAAAAATTTAGAGAAGCGAACATGATACTAAATTACTTTTACATTAAAAAATCTGAATAAAGACATTTTAAATTTGTTGTTTTCAGTATAGACAAAATTATCTAGTCAGTGAGTGCAATATTACTTGTATTTACATCGAATTATAAGTTATGCTGCTTGAATAAAGTTTTAGGCTTATAAGCATATAAATTAAACTGCCATAATATCATACATAAGACATCTCCTATATATGGCATTAAAGCCTTGCAACGGGAAAAAAAAATTGAGAATTACAAACCACTAAGCATTATCTAAACAATACTAAATAAAAATACGTTTAATTAAAGAATAGAATTAGAACAAAAACAGCTAATAATTATTTAAGAATAAACACAAAAAAAGTAATACATGAAAATTCAAAAGAATCATAAAAGCGTAACAGGATATTTCTCCTATAGATACTTGTTTCATTATTTATTAAAATTGTCCCTAACCTCTAGTTTGTTTAACTTTTCATGATGTTTTATGCCAAGCATAAATTCTGAGAATAGAAAGGTTTGAGGTTTGTGAATTTTTAAAAAAGTGATAAAATACTTAAGATACAGTATTTCTAATATTTTTGTAAAATGAATGCATTACTTTTCAATATATATTAAAAATACACCTAACTATTTTGCTGGTTTAAAAAAAAACATAAACCTTTCTTTTTTCTACATCTAGGCTTAGCAAAAAAAAACACCCCAGCAGGAATAAATCTTAACTAAACGAACTAGAGGTTAGGGACTATTTTCAATACATTAACATGGAAAAAATTAAATATAAGACTGGAGAGAATCCTCATAAGCTGTTTTTAGCAAATTACTCTTATGTTGATTTTAGCTGTTCAACAATTCAGAAAACAATCTTTTTTGTACTGTTTCAAACATATATAAGTCTGGTTAACAAACATTCAAACTAAGGAGAGATATTTACACTAGTCCCTCTCCAGTATGAATTAAAATATGCTTGTTTAAAGAACTTGAAGAGTTGTATCTATTTCCACAATGTTGGCAACAATGTGTTCTAGACAGATCATGGACAGCAGCATGAGAGTCAAAATTAGTTTTTTTATTTGAAGAATATGGACACTGTTTGCAATTGAACCTGTAGCGTTCATCTGGAGATTTGTGGTGCCACATATTATGTTGCATTAAAGTCATCTGAGAGGCAAACCATTTGAAGCAATGGTTACATCTAAAACCCAAGAATAAACCTAAAAGTAAAACTACATAGTTATAATTTTGTTTGATTTAGCATATTGTAACATTTTTAATTTATTTGAAAATTACAATTCTGGTATTTAAGCACATAATAAATGGTTAGATGTAATGTAAGAATCATAATAAGATCATGGTCAAAAGAAGTGATGTATCTTAAAAAAATAGCATTAAAGAAATAAACATTTTAATAAGATACTTAATATGAAGTCTGATCAAAAAGCATTTCGTCATTATTTTATTGCAGCAACCTTTTGCAATGTGCAAATGGAACTAATACATCATTTGACCTTGTACCCTAATGCACATGTGTGATTTTTTACATGACTGCTCTGTCATTCAGTTGCTGTCAAGTAGTTGTGATAATAGTATGTGTACTGTGTGTTTGTCGCAATCATGTTTCAAGTGAAAATGACGGGAATGTGTTGATCGAACTATCTGTATTAAATTTTGCCAGAAACTTAATGATATGCAAGAGACAATTGAAAAGATAAAGAGAACTTTTGGTAATGAAGTTATGGGCGATACACAAATAAAAAAGTTATATCGATTTTCAAAGATGGCCAAACAGTCAAGAGTGACGAATGTTCTGGCAGGTCCTCAACCAGCAGGAGAAAAAAAAAAAAAAAAAAGAGGAAGTGTGGTGACTAACAATGGAAGACCACTTAATAATAATGTAATAATTAGACAGATTGAGAGCAAAATAGGAATTTCACTTGGTACAGTGCAAGTAATTCTACCTGATCATCTTCCCATGCACTGTATTACCATAAAATTTGTCCCAAGACTCCTCATTCATGATCAGAAGGGGAAATGTCTGCAAGTTGCATGTGACATGCTGGAATGTACCAACACGGACCCTGATTTTATAAAAGAAATCATAATTGGAGATGAGTCCTGGATCTATGGTTATGAACCTGAGACAAAGGCACAGATATCTCAATGGAGCCAAAGAAGGCATGCCAATCATAAAGTCATGTGAAGGTCATAGTGACCATTTTCTTTGATTACCAGGCTGTAGTATATCCTGAGTACACTCCACAAGGATGGACCATCAACAAGGAGTACTACCTGTCTATTCTCTGCTATCTAGAAGATGCTGTAAGAAGCAAGAGAACTCAATTCTGGCAAAGTGGTGACTGGTTGATCCATCACGGTAATGCTCAAGCTCATGCATCGCATCTCATCATGAACTTTCTAGCGAATCAGTATTATACAGGTTCAGCAGTCTCTCTACTTCCCAGACTCAAGATACCACTCAAAGGAAATAGATTTCAAGATGCAGAAGACATCAAGAGAAATGAGATGAAGCATCTCATCGACATTTTAAAAAAAGATTTTGAAACATATTTCCAAAAGTGGCAACACCACTAGGAGAAGTGTGTGAACTCAGAAGGGTCCTATTTTGAAGGAGATTAATATTTGAAATAAATATGTGAACTAGATTTTTTTTTTAAGGTCGGATGATTTTTTATTAAATCTCGTAAAAGAAATCTGAGAGTCTGGCACCAAGTTTCCAAAGTATATTTGCCATACCAATTTAATACTAAATCAAAAGTTATATAGTCATTCTATATTTCTGATTTAATTAATCACTTTATGTTGAATAAAATGAAATAACAGCATTCTTACAATAAAAAGGTGGTACACCAAGCAATAGCTTAAATATTTGTTGCTAAATATATACACCCAATTATTTTTTTATACGGTAGATATGTTCCTCAGAAATTCGTGTAAAAATAAACCGTGTAAAAAAAGATAAGTTTCCTATAGTAAAATTGAGTATATGTTCCATGTTATCCGAAAACCGTGCAAGATGAAATAAAGAACTATATTTAATTTAAAAACAGTGTGAAAAAAATGCTGAAAATTGTAAATACAAACATATGCAATTTTATTGAGCAATAAAACTTAAAATACATAATTCATAGGTAAAAAAAAAAAAAAAAAAAATTGGTATCTGTTAATCCAAAATTAAGAATAGAAAACTCAAAATTAAAAGTAGAAATAAAGAAATAATACTTAGTTATATAATTATTCATCACTACTTGATAATAAGCGCAATTGTTTGCGATAAACTGGAATAAAGTCGTTATTATCACTAGAGATATCCACATCCGTCAAGCTCTTTAATGGAGACTTTTGTCCGGTAATACTGTTTTGAACTGCCGGACTACTTTCCAAAAGGTCTTGCACTGTCGACTTTTTTATTAAAAAATCTGTTATAGACAGTTGAACTTTTGGTTTTTTAAGTTCTTTATACAACTCTTGATACCCAGTCAAACAATTCTTCATATCTCATTCGAATTTTAGGGCACATTCCATGTTTGGATTAATTTTTAAAAAATGATTCACCATACATTTCCCAAATGTTAGATCCTTGTCAATTAAACTAACAGTTAGTTGACATATTTTGGCCTCTTCCTCGTTATCGCTATTATGATCCTCAATACTATTACCATCATCTGTTACTAAATCAATCAGATCATCCACATCTAGAAGCTTATCTATAATTAATTTGTCGACATCTTCAATTTGTAGGTCCTCAAATCTTTCTCCTCCAATTTCGTGTGCCAAGGTTATAAATTTTAGAAGACTACATCGTTGTTTGGGGGCACTGAGTTACCACTCTTGACATATTCTGGCCAAAGTGCTTTCCAGCAAGCATTTAATGTTCCTACCCTTAACTTCTCTTTGGCCAATGAAACATATATAATGCAATTTATAATCGAATATTTTTTCCATGCATCAAGTATTGTGAGGTTGTCCTTTTCTACTGCATCTAAAATATGTTGGAATGCTCGTTGTGTATAATACAGCCTAAAGTTAGCGATTATATCCTGGTCCAATGGTTGAATCAAGGAAGTGGTATTAGGTAGCAAAAAGATTACTTGAACATTTGGATGCTCTAATACCGGATGACTAGGTGCATTATCTATAACCAAAAGTACTTTAAAATCAAGATATCATTGCTCCATATATCTTTTAACTTCAGGAACAAAGCATTCTTCAAACCAATCCATAAATAGACCTGCTGTCATCCAGGCCTTTTTATTTGCCCTCCAATGAACCGGTAACTGTTGAATGTTTTTTCCTCTCAAAGCACGTGGTCTTAATGATCGGTTGATTAAGAGAGGCTTTAAAATTTTGTCACCAGAAGCATTGCTACACAATAAAAAAGTCACCCGATCTTTAGCAACTTTAAACCTACTAGCAATTTTTTCCGATTTTGCTATAAAAGTTTTGGCAGGCCTTTTTTTCCAGAATAGACCCGTTTCATTGGCATTGAAAATTTGGTTGGGAACATAGCAGCTCATCTTCGATTATTTTAGCTAGTTTTGCTGAAAAGCTTTTAGCAGCCTCTTCATCTGCTGATGCGATTTCTCCTTTAATTTTTAAATTATGAAATGCTTTTCTTTTATGAAATCTTGTTAGCCTTCCATCACTAGCTGAAATTTTTTTTCTCTTATCTTGATAACTTTTTGATGGCTCCGATATTTGCACTTGCTTATAAATTCGTAGTGCCTTCTGCTTTATAATATTTCCATCTACAGGTATTTTCTTTTGCAATAAATCCTCCATCCAAAGCACTACACATTTTTCCATTTTTACTAACACTTCATCTCTAATGTATGACAATGTTTTGGAACTAAGTTTTGATGCGCAGATGACAGATTTCCATATGGCATTCTCATTTTTCTTAATGGTTCTGATAGTAGCTTCGTCAAGCCAAAATTCTTGCCCACAGATGTTGCACCTTCACCTCTCGTAAGACAGTCCAAGATTTTTAATTTAACTTCTAAAGAAATGGTTTGTCTTTTATGAATCTTTGAAACTTTCGACATTTTGTTAAATGTTATCAAGGGTAAAAATTTTATCTAGATACAAATACCTTTTTTCACTTCTTAAGGTCAGAAATGTTCAAATACACAATTGATAGCACTATGTATGGTGGATAACACGAACAATTGATTAAATATTGTGAGTTAATAAACTTAAACAATTTAATGATGCAATATGTTATGTAAATGTCATACGAAATGGGTAGGTAAGTTATCGAATAAAGGGATTCCCCAGTAGTTACTGGGGGATTACTAATATTTTAAGCATGTAATTATACTTCCAACATAGACAAGCATTTAACTAGTTTTATGCTTCATAGATTCCTGCTCTGGCTTCTGGAAAACTTTTATGCACCAAAATTTTGTCAATAACTTTGGTGATAAACAAAGTTAGTAATATCATGCAGCTGGATTAAAATTTCAAAAGGACTGAGCTGAAACTGCAATGATTAAGTTCATAATCACAGAATACATCCTATTGACAGGTTCTATGACTACAGATATTCTATCCATAAAGGCCTTTGCATGAGTTATAAAACCCATTTCTGGCTGAACAGTTAGTTTTAGTCTTCAAATTTATGGAAGATCAGTTTGAATATAAATACCGGAAGAGAGCCTTGCACAAGTACACATTTTCACAATAGTTTGAAATATACTTTAATCTTGTTCTAAAAGTAGCTTGTGTATGGGGGGGAATAGAGAAAAAAATCCCATCAGAGAGCTGAAAGCATTGACTGAAAGTTGTCTTGTTAAATTCTTCATTTAAAAACAAAACTTCCTGCTTTCTACAGGGCAACTGTATTTTTTTATCTGACAGAACAGCTGAGTGCATATTTGTAGTGTACTGTCCCAAGACTAACTGTGTTAGGACAGGGCACTATCAAATATTTTGCAAGAGGGCATCTAACACTCATGCTATGCCATTGTGGTCACATGATTAAATATCTTGCATTGATATTTAATTATATCCCTACAAAGATCCAAATTTTCAAACTAGATATTTTAGCATAAATTAGTTTACTAGTGACATTTAAAACATAGCTCAATTCTTCTAGTGAATTAACATAGGAGGAGCTACATTTTACTTAATTTATCCATCAAAAATGATTTATGATAAAAATGCAAAATTTCATATTTATGCATATCTATGGGATATAATATATGGATGCATAAAATTTCTGAAAATTTTTATTTTTAAACAAAATAATGAAGAAAAGTAAAACCTTCTAAAGCTGGTGAAGCTTATCCCTCTGACACATTAAGAATATATATGATATGAATAAGTGGTCTGCTTCAAGAAAACCTGGCCGATGCAGACAATTTTCTAGGAAAAAGTGCATAGTTTATAACATTTCTTTAAATTTGTGAGGCAAATTTTAATCCAAGAAATTGGTAACTTGCATTCAGTGTTAAATGGTGTCCTATGGTATGAGCAGTGATGTATGCTACAGTGTATCTCAAGGGATGTTGTTGAAATTAGATAACGCTTTGTATAGATATCTTGGAATCAAACATATCTATACAAAATATTTTTGTTTTGTTTTGTTCTATAAATAAGCTTAAAATACATTTCACTGAAGTACATTTTTTCATCATACAAAATTTTTTAAGTCAAATCAGCAGATTGTAATTACAATACCTGATATTCAAAATGTTACTTTCTTAATGTCCTTGGAATAGACACTTGAATCTTAAAATAAAAAATAAGAATTTTGATTCACAGAATATAATTGAGGATAACCTCTCTCTCCAATTTCATATTTTGTTTTTAATTGTATTACAAACCTGTCAACATTAGAAAATAAATATCCAATAGATAGTGCACTCTACAAGTCAGCACATAACCTGTTTAATTTCCCCTAGAGAAAAATATAAGTTTTTTTTTACATCACAAGAAAATGTATGCTTTATCAAAAAATGATAACTCGCTATAACATAAAAAATGCCTACTGCCTGAAAACATTTTTACACAGTTTCAGTAATATAAACAGAGAAATTATTTCGAAGGGGCTCACTGACTTTGGAGGGAGCTAAGCCCTATATCTGACTTAACTGAATCAAAGTTACTCTTACAAAAACATAATGATTTATCTTTAAAAAAATCTGTACACAGGCTTTTATATCCCAATACTGCTTTACACATGCTACTGTATCTTAATTTAATATCATAAATAAAATATAATGAAATTATAGCTGACAAAGCTACATTTCAATGGTAACATACAGAAAATAATTAATAAGATGTTTAGTTCTCTAATTGTAATTTAGTATAATTAGATGAAGATGGATAGAAAAATGTTTTGGGGACTCTATTTACACAGAAAATAAATAAATAAAAATTAATTTGCACAATCACCCATTTTGAGTATATATTAAAGAAGAAAATCAATTTTTATGCAAACTGTAAAGATATAAAAGTTCCATTTACCTAATTTGAGATTCTATCAAGACTAAGATGAATGGAAAAGATGTTTTAATACTGCATCTAAAATTTTACTAATTTAATATATACAAATGAAATTGCACTTAAAATAATAATCAATATTTTACAAAAATATTAATTAATAATGAAACATACTAAAGAAATGAATGTTATGCATATTTTTGTTCACATAATTCGAAACTAAAGATGACCGGAAAAGGATGTTTGATTATTACACAGGAATATAATCTATATATGTGAAATCTTTAAACAGTATGTATCAATAAAGTAAAAATGATGCTACCTAGTGTTCATGCATAGAACAAATAAAATGGCGGCAACAAGTTCAATCAAAATTTTTTTTAACAGAGAATTTCTATTGAAAACTCCCTAACTTTTGAGAATTAAAAAAACAAAACTATTAAGAACTGGAAGATTCTCATTAAAAATCAGGAAAATGGGCGAGATCATCAAAAGGTATTAAAAATATTACTCTTAAAATAAAAAAAATAATAATAAAGTAATATTAATTGTACAAAAACATGTAACAGTTAATCAGCCGGAGTCAAAGAAATGTTTTTTTAATATTGAATAAAAAATAATACATTTGAATAAATAATATTACATCTAAAATAAAATTACATAAAAATATATTACAAACATAGATATCCGTTTTTTACCATTTTAATACAAAAAATGTTTTTCTTCTATATCAAAATATTCAATACTCATTGACAGCCTGCCAGCTTTCATAAATTTATTCTTAAGCAGCATCCAAACATCTAATGCACATGCTTTAACAATGCTATGTCTGGTTTTGAGAGATGGTGGAACTGAATTGTGATATATCTAGGCCTAAGCTCAGCATACATAATTTTCAAATGAGGGTCAGAATACCATTAACAGAAAATAATAGAATAAAGTAGATTTTTAACAGTTTGTTAAGGATAATTTAGTATTGGGAAGTGAATATAAAAGTTTTTATAGAATTTATTTAATTGACATTTGTAACTGAATTACATTAAAATATTTCTAGAAATTGGAAGTGATGAATACATTCAACAAATCCATGGATTACACGCCACATTGGATGTGAATATATATATATATATATATATATATATATATATATATATATATATAACACAGTAATTATAAGTAAAAAATTGATGAATAATTTCATTAGTCGGCGGTGGCCAGTAATACCACACACCTTAGTAGCTACCTCAGTTGTGTTAGTCATCACTTGCAAAAAATGCTATTATGGATATTTTTTTTTAAAGATCCAATTTCTAAATATATATTTGATTTTTTATACTATAATTTATTCATACAAACAGATATTTTTTACTATGTGGTTATTTTATTACAATACTTTTATTAAGGGAGCTCTTTCATAGGCATAAGACTGAGAAAATTGCAAAAAAGAGGAAACTATGCAAAGTAAAACTTACAACACACACATATAATATAGACATATATATATATATATATATATACATACATACACACACACACACATATATATATATTTATTTTAAGAATTTTATTTTACTTGTATTATAAATACCAGTGACCTATATTGAAAATGGTCTGTAGAGCATATGTGAATTTTAAAATAGACTCACAAAAGGCTGAAGAAAAATTCCATTACAATACATGTACTAAATAGGTATTAAATACCCCTCTTTACCTGTTTCATAAAGTAAGCAATTGAAAATTGGATTACATTTTGTGAAAGTTTGGAAAATATAAGCCTGTAATTACACCCAAAGATTAAATGATTAGATAAAGTATTATAAATCATATATGTAGTACATGTACTTAAGGAAAGTACTAATCCTCTTGTTCCCTGCATTGACATACATGGTGTAATAGCATGAATAGTGTAATAGATGAAAATAATCAAACTGAAAAACTTCACATGAAGCCAGGCCGCCGGCCACACGTTTTACTGCCGTAAACCTTTGGGTTGGCTGTGTGGTCTGGGCCTCCCACATGGAGCCAGGCCTTTCCTGGCTTACTCACACACACACAAATATATATACATATATACATATACAACATATATATATATATATATATATACATACACACATATATATATACATACACACATATATATATATATATATATATATATATATATATATATATATATATATTCCTTATGAAATTATACATAAAGTTATTTTAGTACTAAAATTCAATAATACTAAAGGACAGTACTACTACTTTAAGACTACACCAGAATACACACTGCATTGTTCTATGGAACCATCTATGTAAAAATTATGTAATTAACTATAATAATTAAAAAAATATGAAATAGTCTAGTTTAGTTAATCTAATGTGCAATAAACATGGGATGCAGATGGATGGAAAACGACAATAGTAGACTCTCAGCAATGCAAGAGAATACAAACAGGATTGTGTAATACCACTATTTATACAAAAATAACTAAAAAAGTAAGCTCAATAATTATCCAAAATATGAAAATGTACTAGGTTGGTCAATTCAATGTACAATATTTTGAGGATGGAGATGAATGGAAAAAGATATGTATGAATTCTCGGGGACTACAAGAGAATACACACTGAATTGCACAATCACACTATTTATCTGAAATTAAAATATTAACCCTAATAGTTAACCAAAATATGAAAATAAGACAGTCTGTTTAGATAATCTAATGTATAATGATTTGGGGGTGGAGATGGATGGGAAAGGATACTTGTATAGTCTTGACAACGCACGAGAATACAAACTGTGTTGTGTAATTCCACGTTTTATGCAAAATATAATTTTGTAACCACAGATCAATGATTCGATTGACCACAGCTGATAAATAAAGGATTCCAGTTTACAATAAATAGATTGCATTTTTTAAGATAAAGATCTGAAATTTCTAGAAATGATACAAAATTATGGGAATTGGAGAGAAAAAGAAAAAAAATTTGAAAACCATAGTTCGGTAAAATAAGTAGAAAAGCAGAACTTAATGTATCACAAAATAAGTAATAAAAAGTGGAAATTGGCAGTAAAGTGGCATGTCTGCTTCATTAAAGTATAATAAGAATATAAATAATATACATATTTTAATAAAAGTGTTTATATAAAAAGTTAACATATTAAATTACTCCTGCTCATTAATCATATATCAATCCATATATATAACGATATTAATAAATACTGAATTTTGTGTTAAACAATTTAAAGGTGTTTGAAATTGCGCTTTAAAGCTAATAAATATTTTACTACTATATTTATTAACTACAAAACATACCTACTATGAAAAAATGAAGATTTTACTTCTTTTTAAAAATTTGTTTGAAACAAAACATCGATAAAAATATATATTTTTTTACTATCCTTGTTGCTGAGAATACAAATTTAATTGCATAATTATACCTTCCGTAAAAATACTTTTTAAAGAACATAATTAATTATTTTTACAAAAAGTTTTCAGAGTTTTGAGCTATTATGTTCAGAATTCGGAAGCTGAAGAACTTCCATGATTATTAGCGAGTGGCGACCTGGTAAGAGTGAGAGGTTACCAAATAAGGTTAAAAATTTTAGTCGCTACATCTATCTAATACATCACCCTGGTAGTGTTCAAGATTTTTTATCTATAACAGTGACTACATCTCAGGAGCGAGAGGAAGATGGATATTCTACAGATGTACGTGGCTTTAGATAACAAATAGCAAAATTATGTATTTTATTCTTGGAAAGACAATGGCACCTAAATGATTAAATAATTTAACTGCTATGCTCCAACTCATCAAAATAAGATTTTACATGAAAATTTACACACACACATATATATACACACATAAAATGAAGAAAACAGGATGAGGACAATAGGCAAAAATAGATTATTTCAAGTAACAATTGTTTAAAAATAGCTACAGTACCTATTACAACGATTTCTGATTCAACATAAGTATGCAATTGTTTTACAACAAATTTGATGCAAGTTCAATTTACATCTCTTCAAAAAAATATGAGAAAAACAATATAAAGTCCATTCCTTCAAAGCTTGATTTCTATTTCAAGTTAAAAAAGTTATCTCGGACAACTTTTAATAAAAAAATAAATCATTTTGTTGATATCAGAACTGCCCAAACCTAAATCCCTCAAATTTTAGATTAAGATGTTTTTTTCTCCCCCAAGAGATGACAAAAAAAAAAAAAAAAAAAATCAAACAAGATATATTTGGTCTTCCAAATTTTCATAGATCACTGTTCAACAAACATATTCATTTTCATTATTGTATGTGACACACACATATCCTTTGGTAGGGTTTTATTGAGTTTTTATTGGCACTGTTGATCTCTAGCACGAAAAAGTTACATAATTCTGGAATTCTTAAAAATATTAACAACTTTGGATTCCTATCATAATTAAAGGTTTAGAAAGCTTTGTATAAAACTGCATATTATGCAATAACAGTTTCAACCAGTTTTGGAAGCAACAAACAGATCCTTTCTTTAGGACAGAACAGCACAGCAAACACTCGTAACAGAAAGACTGGTTTCTATCCATAACACAGCAAACAAGATTCAAGAGGAAAGTGGTTAGCAAATGGAATGAGAAGAAATTAAGTCTAAAATCCAAGGAGGAAGTAATTGAATAGCAGGATTGTATAAATGAAAATCGATAAACTAGGAGAAATGTGACTAACCGATAGGATTCAAAACACTTGTTTAGTGAATAAAAATGTGACCTTAAGTGTCTTATGATAAATTAAATAAAATAAATCAGTTTTAAAACCACAAGTTATTCAAAACAGCTGAAAAAATAACAAAGGAAACTGAATTTAACCAAAATGAAAAGCACACAATTGGTTTGGGACATCATATGAGAAAACTTAATCTACTAAATTAAAAACATATAATCAAAATAAACTGTACAAAATATCAGTGGATTAAGATAACAAAAGCAAATAAAACAGACAGTTTTGGAAGCTATATGAGCTACTTTCATCAACTAATACAAAAGCAACCTAACAAACCACAGTACAGCTGAATAAATAACTGTGGATAAATAATGAAATTGCAAAAATTCAGTAGAAAATAACTGAAAGTAAACGAAGCAAACACTTTTGAAAGGTATAAGCTAACTTTAATGGCTGTCAACAAAAAGAAGCAAAACGAACTAAAATCATTCAAAAAAGTAAAAGGGGAACATATAAGAACTAAACAAGAGATTTCCAAGCAGAAGAGATGAAGATAGAATTATTATTGAAAACAATAGACAAAATTTCAAGAAAGTCCAATTCAAATTAGAATTAGATGTAAAAAAGATCTTAGTCTTTGAAAAATTAAAAAACATGATTAGTCTCAAGGATGTCCAGCAAATTAAGACTGAATACAAAAAATGACACAATTCATGCATTCCTTAACACAAAATTTAAATGTTTATCTTTTCTTTTTTTACCAACACCACATTTGCATGGAATGTGATAAACTACCCAAGGATTCATAATAGGAACAGAATCTTTAAATGAAGGGAAATGAAATTGTAAGAGATTTAAATACTTGCCTAAAATTGAACATATAACGGGTGACCTTATAACTGGCTGATCGTATAACTGATGACCTTATAACTTAAGTTGAATAGAAAAGTAAAAGGATAGCATTAAGTGGATCAATTGCCTGATGTTATAGGTTAGAAACTAATAATGGCTTGTTTGTAAATTTGTGCAATGAATGATCAATAGGTTTATATCCTCTTGAAACAGCTAAGGATTTAAAATACACAGTCTTACAACTAAGTGCCTATATGAAGCTTTCTAAACCTTTTAATCTTTCGAGCAATAGTCTCAGCATATTTTGAATATGCCATACTTATCATTATAGGATTTAAATTCTATTCTGCCAACTAAATTTCATAAACATGAGGTTAAGAAGTACCACTAAGTAGACATTTTGAAAATAAAATACCTATGCATTAAAACTAACATTTCTATTTTATATAACACCATAAGCATATAATATTGTTAATTAAAAAAATAGTAATAATTAAGTAAATAATGGGCAAATAAGTTTGTTTAGTTTATAAAGTTACGCTTAACAGGAAATCCTAAAATGAAATTCAGTATGATCAATTTTACATTTTGCATGGAGCTTCAAACTTATAGGCACATCACCATTATGTATAATCACATGATAGTACAAGCTAGTTAGTTGTCTAAATCTATTACATACGTCACATTTATATAGATAAAATATACACTGACTGACAAGGATACAGTAAGATAAAGATACGAACATTTTTACATTTTGAAATAGCTTTAAAGTATCGGAACATCACCAGTGTGAATAATCATGTGATGACTCAAGCTAGCTACTCGCTTAAATCCATTACCACACACATCACATTTAAACGGTCTGTCTGGTTCGTGAACATCAAAATGAGTTTTAAAGTTTGTTTTGTTATCTGTGGCATATGCACATTGATTACATTCATATTTAAAACTAGGGAATAATGTTTTATGATGCCATACTTTGTGCCTGAATAAAGTGGAAGACGATGAAAACCACTTTAAACAAACAGAACATATAAAAGGCATATTGGTCCCTGAAATAAAGAAAACATGTGTTAATTTACAAAAAATATTATTGTTCAGATATTTTGAAATGTATACAAAAAGTACTTAAATATTTTTCTTAAATCTAAGACATAAGGTTTTTAAATATTGCCAAATCTGCGAGATCTATCATTGCCAGCATCTGCCACCGATATATTGTAAATCAGAGGTTTCAAATAAATGGTTCGCAACCACCGGATGGCCGAAATTTTACAATTGCTTTTTACGTATTGCTATTAATGATTTATATATACATTTTTCTATTCCCAAATCAAAATACAGCTGAATGAAAAATCTCTTTGTTGCTAATATAGTAATTTCAGAAATAGCTTTAAAAGAAGACAATTTCAGTCAGGGAACGCCCATAAAATTGAAATACACTCTTATTAGGATTTAATTTGTAAGTTTCTATTGAGGTTCACAAAATTACAATATATAGCATGTTTTTTTGCTATTATTACATATATTGTCTATTTCATACTGATGAGCACACTAAAAATGCAAATGAGGTCCATGGATACTGTTATCTGTGAAGGAAATAAGGAAATTTCAGGAGACAATTTACTCAAACTTTGTTATGACAGAACTAGGAAGGCGGTCTTTGCTGAAAAAAATTCTAGTTTTGAATAAAAGTTTGTTCTGGGCATACAGAAATTTTTAAGAGTTGTGAGATATTTGATTCCTTTTCTGACAACCCAATACTTGTGAAAACAGGGTTTCCACATTTGTAAAAATAAAGTAAAAATATTAAAATAAACTACATGTTGAGTTGGACACAAGATTGAAATTGACATCACTACAACTCGATAGATATTCTTAGTCTAACATTAAAATAACAATATCCAACTCAGTAAAAATTTTGATATGAATAACATCTATGCTTGGAGTATCTATACAAACATTGGAGCGTTATGAAAAATGTAAACATCTTGGATGTTTATATCTCCGAACCTAAATGGTAAAAATGTAAACAATTTTTATTTGTTTTCATGTACATATGGTGCAGATTATGAATATAAAAAAATAATATTTTAAAATTTTAAACTTTTTTATTTGAAAACACTTAAGTATGTGTCTGAGAATTCTTTTATTTTCATTTTGCTTACTTTTACTCGAAGTATCCTCGAAACTATAAAGATAAATATCAATAGTAAGTGACTAAAATATGCATTAAGAAATCCAGTTTCTAGATCTGTAATTTGTTTTTAACACTTTACAACATAGTTGAAAAGTGTTTATGACTTTGTTCATTCTGTCTGTCTGTCCGTTAGTACGATAACTGCAGTAAAAATGACTTTATCAAAATGAAATTTTAGTATGTTGTTCAGACGGTCAGTGGGACCTATGGGAATATAAATGAATAATATCACCCAGGGGAGGGGGGATAATATCATATGGGTTCCGGTCTAAATTGGGTGGCACTTCCCGGCCGTCCAAACATACCTTACACCTTTTTGGTAGGTTGGACAGTCTGGGTCTCAACAACAAGAATCCCTGTTTCTGCTACACTGTTTGCAGAGGCCAAATCTTCCCGCAAAACAACAAAAATTTCTGTTTATTCCAATAATTTCCTGTTTCTTTCATCAGTTTTGACCTTTGTTCTTCCTTTAGTGTTTAGAAAGAACACTAAAATTAGCAATTTTTGAGAAAGGGTGTGAACATCTGCGATTTTTGAGAAAAGATGCTGAAATTCGCTATTTTACTTGAAAGCACCAAACTTTGCAAGTTAGTTAAAAGTGCTAAAATTTTTTCAAAAGCTTAAATTTCATGGAAGCATATTTTAAAATACTAAAACCATGAAAAATTGTCTTATTGATCATGATTTCTAGTGCTTTTATTTTATACAAGTCGTAAATTTAAAGTTTTAAGTTAACTCATTTTCGTGTTCTTTCTAAAAAAGTTTAGCGATTTAAAAAAAGAAAACATTGAGAAGTTTAGCAACTTTTCTTCAAAAGTGCAAATTTATATAGGAATTCCACGTAGCAATTTTTAAAAAATTGTATTTATGTTCATGCTTTTCGAGCACTAATATTCGCAACTGTTGAGAAAGAGCGCAAAATTTTAAGATTTTTTAGAAAAGCCATCTAAATGTGACTTTATAAATTACAGCTATTTTATATGCTATTTTATTTGAAATTGCTAAAATGTGCTATTTTATTTAAAAGTGCTAAAAGTTATTTTATTTAAAAGTGTCAAAAGTTACAATTTTATTTCAAAAAGCTAAAATTCCTGATTATTTATTTAAAAGCACTAAAATCAGGAAGAACTATCTTAACTGTAAATTTTAGCAGTTTTCTGTTTATAAAAATCATGAATTTATACTTTCAAATCACAAGTTTTAGCACCTTTTCTAAAAAATTTACCAATTCTCCAAAAAATTTGCGAATTTCAGTGCTACAGTGCGAGAAAAAAGTATAAGGATAAGCGAAAATTCGCCAAATCTAGAAATCTTTTAGACGGAAATGTATGCAAATTTCTTCAGTAAAAATATTGATAAAATTAAGTTCTTTTTCATGTAAATTAGTTAAATTTTTCAAAAATAAATATGTATAATTTTATTTTATAAATTTTAAACCCATATGATCGTGGAAAAAATATAAGGACAACTATTTTTTCTTCTAAAATTATAGTAAAATTTGCATATTTGAAAGCAGAAAATGACCAACAAAATTCACACTTGCCTCATTACTTCACGATTTTTGTACGATGCCAAAAGGAACTCAACTGTCTGATCTTGAAAAAGGGAAAATTCTTGCTTTTAAAAAATGTGGATTGAATGGGCATGAAATTTAAAAAAAAAATTAAAAGATCTAAAACTGTAGTTTATAATTTTCTAAAAGAACCTGGAATGTGTGGAATAAAAAAACAAACTGGAAGACCAGAAATTCTAACGCACCGACAAAAAAGAATGGTTGTAAGAAGAGCTTGCGAGAAAAAAGAAACTGCAAATGAAGTTAGAAGAAATTTGGACTTACCATGTTCCACACGAACAGTTCAAAATGTTTTGAATAAACATCCGAATATTTGGTATGGAAAGTTAATGTCACGTCCGTCTCTTAAAAAGAAACATAAAGAAGGAAGACAGGAATTTAAAAAAAAAAATACATTTCTCTCGGTCCAAATTGGATTGATGTAACCTTTTCGGACGAAAAGAAGTTCAATCTTGATGGGCCAGATGGTTTTCACTATTTTTGGTATAATCTGCGTAAAACCAAAGAAGTTTTTTCCAAACGTCAATATGGTGGGGGCACAGTAATGATTTGGGGTGAGTTTGCAGCAAATGGAACCACGCCTATGGTCTTTATCAATTACAAAATGAACTCTGACAAATATGTTCATACTTTAGGCAAACATTTGTTACCTGGGGCCACACTAATTACTTCAGGAGACTATATTTTCCAACAGGATAATGCTTCCATACACGTTTCTAAGAGTGCAAAACTCTAGTTTGAAGCTAATTCAGTAAATTTACTTGATTGACAGGCGAGGAGTCCCGATCTCAATCCAATACAAAATTTATGGGGCCTTCTAGCCCGAGAAGTTCATAAAAATGGCACAAATATTAGTGTAAACTGGATCTTGTGTTAGCCATCGAACAAGCTTGGAATAACATTTCCATAGACACTTAAAGAACTTTCAGTATCAATGACCTTTCGGCTTATTCAAATAATTGATAAAAAAAGGTTGTTTTCTTGATTATTAAGAGAAATGTTAAGTAATTTAAAACATGTCCTTACACTTTTTTCTATATTTTCTTTAGTGATAATCTTTATAAGGTCAACTTCTGTAAGGCTCATATTTGTTGTTTTATGTGTTGTAAATGTTATTGTATAATTTCATATTAGAGGTCAGAAAAACCAAAAATTTATTTTGATAAAGTGAAAATAAAGTATATTTTCATTCAATTATATGTTGTCCTTATACTTTTTTCATGCACTGTAGTATTGATACTGAAATAAGCATTAGCAACCTCCGTTTTAACTGAAATAGGCCAATAGGGAAACTAGCATCTCCAAATAATTTAGCTGGCTACAGAGGTTTGAATGTATGGTCATATCCACTGCTTAGAAATTCTTTTGTGCATTGCATTTAACAATCAACATTTTCCCTTCTCTTTCCTCTTGCGATTAACTGCCACAACGCAAAGACCACAAAGTTTTTAGGAGGGGGAAAAAAGAGGGGAAAATAGGGAAATTTCAGTGAAATCTTCAAAATTTATAATTATTAGGAAAAGATTTGTATTTTCATACTAAGAGCCAAAATTCGTAAGAAATACGAAAAATTTAGGACATTTGGCAGAATTGTACACTGTGTTGTAAATGTAAACTGCATTTATAATAAATAAAATTGAAAATCTGTTTGTTTATTTGTGTGTATGTGTGTCTGTCTTATTATCATGGGAGAACGGCTGCACCAAATTTGATGAAATTTTTGGTATAGATTTGGAATAGCTCATTTAAAATGCAGTTCATATTTAGAGTTTCTAGGATCAGGGGTTATCGAGATATTAATAAAAATCACACAATTAAACCTTCCATTGAGATAGCATTATGCAGACAATATTTGTTCTGCAAAATTAGTTGAAAAATAAATGATATCATGTTGCTAAGCAATGGAATTAAACCCAATGAATAAAAAAATATATTGCTAAGCAATGGAATTAAACCCAACAAGTAAAAAAAATATCATGTTGCTAAGCAATGGAATTAAACCTGATGAGTTAATACAGCAGTAATTATTTTTCATTCAAATAATAAAGAAATGTATATAAATAAATATAATCGGAATAACATTTTTGATTGTATTATATCTATTACGGTCTTTGAGTTTAGATTACGGAGATCATTAATATTTTCTAATTTTTACATTATCTGTTTCATTTTGGTGAAATATTTTTCAATTCCATATATTGCAGTATGGGTATATCTTCTAATACATGGGTATAATTTTCTAATCAACGAGAATATAAGTAGTATGTGTATATATATATCTTCTAATAGAATTTTAGTGCTTTTATTTCAGCATATATTGATTTAATTTCATATTTTCTGTAAATTTGTTTAGAAACGGGATCAGGGTGTTTTATTGTTCAAATATGCCTGTGAGGATAATTTTGCATAGCAAGAATAGAGAACTTTTTTTTATGAACATAATTTAAATATTTTAATAGAATGTTTCGAATAACAATGTCTTTTAGAATACTATAGGAATGTGCACAATTATGAATTTAAATTTTCATTATATTGTATATTTTGTACAATGAATAGGTATATTGCTATTATACTATAAATATAGATAGTCAGTCAAATTCAGTCAGACTGTGACGGTAAATTCATGAACAAATACACAGAAACAGAAAAACGTTAAACTCAGGGATTACCTGAGTTTAACGTTTGCCTGTTATAAGAGTGCCAGATGAGCAAAGAATTATATTTACTTATTGTTTATGAGTCATTTAAACCAGGCTGAAATTATAAGGAACTACATTTCAATTTCTCCATTAATATGTTTCATGTTTAAATTCAACCCATAGAAAATAATATATTTAACAACATATACAAACTATCACCAATAATTGTATTTAGATCTAAATGCAAATATAATTTTAAGCACATATTTATAATCGAAATCAAATCATTTTAAGTGAATATGCTTGATTACATAAATTAAAAAAGAAAAGCATGTATGCTGTCTGTACCAATTACACTGACCTCTGTTGGCAAAACTTCCTTAGTTTGTGTGTATTCAAAATAGCCATTATTTTGGAACAATATTACATAACACAATATACACAAATAACTTTAAAAGGAAAATAATTTTAATAATGATAGCAAATGTTTTAAAATTGCGCAACTATATGGGTTTTTAAAAGATTTCTCTCACATTTTGGTCTAATTTAAAAATTTACTGACCATTCAGGTTTTCAAAGTAAAATCTTTGAAATATTCCTCATTACTTTAATCACATTACAAATAAATATTTTTAATAAATCAGCATATATCACAAAGTACAGCAGACTTATCAACAAATAAAATGTGCCCTTACTCAGATTTTAATCTTTCAGAAGAAAACTTAGAGAGAGATTCCATGCAACTGACAACACCCAGTACTTTCCCAGCTCATATGAACCCCCCCCCCCCCCTTTCCCATACACACTTCTTGGGACAAGCCAACTTATGTAGAAGAAATACTTATACAGAAAAAAAAAAAAATTAAACATACTCACTGTTGAAAATTTAGAACATTTTTGAATTTATTTTGCATCTAGAAACATTTTAACCACTGGGCTAGAGGAAGTTTTAAAAATGTAATAGCTATTATAATAGCAAGCACACACAATCAAGCTGTTATCATAATAAGCACATACAATTAGACTTTCTCATTTGGGACAAAATATGCAAATAAAACAAATGTAACAGCTAAATTAAAAAATTTTGGAAACCCCCCAACCCAAGAAAATTATAATATTGCTAATGTAAAAATAATCGCATTAAATTAATAAATGGTAACAACAAATACAAATTTATGAAAATACACAGGCAGACAATAATAAAATAAGATAAATATAAAAGTATTTTTATATTTTGAAATAGATATCAAGTATCTGAACTTCATTAATCACCAGTATGAATGATAACATGATGACTCAAGGTAGCTAGTTACTTAAATCCATTACCACATGCATCACATTTAAAGTCTACTTGGTTCATGAACATCATTATGAGTTCTGAGATGTGTTTTATTACTTGTTGCATATTGGCATTTTTCACATTTGTATTTGAAACTGGGAAATACAGCTTTATGATGTTATACTTTGTGCTTTTATAAAGTGAACAGAGAAGAAAACCCCTTTGGACAAACAGAACATACATTAGGCTCTGAAATAAAGAAAATACATTGAACATTTTATAAAAGATTTATTTCCCTGACATCTTGAAATCTCACAAGTACAGTGAAGCCCTGACTTTACATTTTTCAGAGGGCTGGCATAAAATAAAATCCTATAATGTGGGAAATGTGAAACTGAGCTTAAAAGAAAACATTAAAGAAATACTCACTAAAAATATAAACACATGCAACAGATTTCTAGTAATCAAATAATTACTGATGCAATAAAACACAATAAATAAAAACTTCATAAATACAGCATAAATAGGAAAATAAACTGGTTTACTAGTTTTAAAGGCAAATATCAACTTCAGGTGCCAACTTCACTTGAGTAAGTAAGTTCATACTTCACATCAGTCTTGCAGAAGATGGCTAGTATTTTACTTTCAAACTAGTAAACCTGTTTATTTTTGTATTTATGAAGTTTTTATTTATTGTGTAATATATTAACTTTCCTGCTGTGATACTGACTTCAATTTCGTATACTGTGATATTGACTGCAACTTCTTACGGTGACACACTGCAACTGTTTAGCTGTAGCTGGTTTTCCTCACGTATATAAAATGTAATCGAAACGGGGTCATCTCTTCTGCACAGCCAACACTATGTACACGTAGCGTGAATGTTTATTGGGTTTTAATGTTCTAGAATGGTTTTAATTGCATGATGTATTTTAGTTAATAAAGTTTTAATTCATTTCTTTTAAGGAGTATATTACATATTGTATTCCTACTAATGTTATAAAAACATTTAATAGCAAACAAAAAATGCAGTACTTACATTATTAGTGCTTAGTTTGTAAAAAATTAATAAATTTTCCAATAGCTTTTTTTAGCATTCACTTATAATAAGAATTAATAACAGAAAAAGATTGCATGAGTTTTTTTTTCGAATTATTACCAAGGCATATATATTGTTGTAAAAAGGTACTAGCATAAATTCAGCAGAAAATTACTCAGATATTATACCTAGCAGACCACTTCGAAAAAAGTACACAATATTTCCAACAGTACACTTTAAGAGCTTATACATCTTTAACTGTTTAAACTTAAAAGCATATAACAAGAATGAATAAAAAATATAGAACTACTCACATTAGTCAATTCTTAGCATATATGCATCAAAAACCACTGAAAACAGTGTTACAGACAAAACTGGAGGAAATGTTCTAGATTACTTGAATGCCCATGGCCTGGTAATTAGCACATTCCCAGTCAGAACAATGATGCACCTGTCTATAAAACAGTGTAGTAGCTGCAACATCCTCCCCGGTTTTTGAGCCGGCCATGATTTATTGTGACTCAAAAATATAATTGACTTGACTGAATAGATAGATCTAGCCTCTGTGAAGCTTTTATGACTTTATTAACTCTTTCTTCTATTATATGAAGGTCCCTCTCTCGCTCATTGTCTTTGAAACCTGTAATGGATTCTATGGTGTAAACAGGTTTCACTTCGGACAGGCCGAAGAAATATAGTTTTTGTTTTTAGTCTGACTACATAAATTACTCTGTCCTTTCCTGGGATAAGTTTAATAATTTTAGACAATGGGCAATGAATGTGTTTTCGGAAATCATCTCCCATATGTACTATTTTGTCCGTATTCATCTTTGAAGTTGAAGAAAGTCCCAAATACCAATAAATTACCAATTTTCCTTTAAAAGTCCAATAAAAATAAAACATAACAAATTATAATATAAAATAAATACCAATTTTCTACTAGAAGTTCCAAATACTCCTTCCTAAAAGACTGTGACAAATCTCAGCAGTTTTGAGAGAAATTTGATTCTTTTTCCTAAATGTTAAGAATCTGCAAAATCAATACTTATAACCTCTGAAGAACATTCATTCAACAGAAACATTATTGGTGTCAATGACACTAAATATTAGGAATATCTCAAAATGGTAATTCAATGGTCGTGAATTCATGACCGTTTAACAATCATACAATATAGTTATAAGCTCTTCATAATTTGGGGAAGCTTTGTTTAATGCTCTGTGCAAGAGCTCTTTAACAACACAAACCAGTTTTTCTATAATATTAGTATCTTCACCTATCTTTGAAAAGTGACTAAAAAGCCCAACCAATCCTTAACTTGTCACCTAAACTGTGCAAGTTTTTATCCTGCAAGTGAAACTTTCAAGTGCTAAAGTAGGCAAAAATTCTTCAAACTATCATCAAAAACAAATTTTGAATATTGTTTTTATCACTGAATAATAACAGCTTCCTACATAAATTCTAAAATCAGCTTTTACAATAACCCCAAAAATCAATTTGCATAAAAAGTTTGAACAGCTTTCACAATAAACATGAAACTAAGCTTTCATAATAAACCTGAAAATCAGTCTTATAAATTAAGCTTTAAAATCAGTTTCCAACACAAGTTCTAAATTCAGCTTCTAAATTAAGCTCTAAAATGAGCTTTCAAAATAAGCTATAAATTCAACTCTCAAAATAAGCTTAACTGGTTTTCAGGATAAGCTCTGAATTCTGTTTTCAAAATAAACTCTTAAATTAGCTTTCAAAATAAGCCTTTAAATTTAGCTTTCAAAATAAACTTTAAACTAAATTTCAAAATAAGCTTTTAAATTCAAATATATCTTCAATGAATAGACAAATCATGTACCTTTCAATACAGACTCCATAGAAACATCAAACTGTATAGAAGTAATCCACATCCTGTCGCAGATGTTACTAAAATATGTTGCAAAAAGTACTAAAATAAAGTCAGCAGTAGGAAATTACATCCAGACAATGTCACACACACACACATACAGAGCAGTACCCAATATTTCAGTAGTATACTTTAATAAACTTTTAGAGCATATACATCTTTAACTGCTTACACTTAAAAGCACATAATAAAAACAAATAAAAATATAGGAACTACTCACATTAGTCTATTCTTAGCATATATACATCAAAATTGCTGTAAATCATTAAAGTTACTGTCAAAACTCAGGGAAGAGTTCTGAACTGCTCAAATACTCAAGGCTCGGTAGTAAGGAATGTATTCCTAGTCAGCGTAATGATGCAACTGTCTGTAAAATGATGTAGCAGCCACAATAAATGTGTTTTATCAGTTTCAATCTATTTAATGCTACAGTGAATGTTAGTATCAGCTCCAAAACATTGTTGTCGTCATCAGTATCCTATCCTGATGGACATTCAATCTCACAAGACATTTGAAAACATATTAAACATCAAGCATAAGTTAAAAACTATTTGCGGTATTCCTATTCTCATTCAAGCGGGAGAGAGAAATAAACTAATTTACATGGCTAGAAGTCAAAAAATGTAGAATCATCTGATTCACCATAAAAAAATTACAATGTGAGAAATGTATAAAATGGGAGAAACATGCTATTTGCAACCAGAAATTATTGAGACTGCAGTAAAATTATGTACAAAATGGGAAAAGTGTAAATGCAAAGTTTCACCATATTAAAATAATGCTTTCACTTTTTATAAGATTGATTTACAAGATAGAACTCAACTTTTAAAATCTAACATTGTAAGTACCTAGACTATTTCAGATTTAACAAATAATAAAATTCCTTCACATACAGTTGATCAAAAACCATAATTTTACAAAATATATGTTACATCTCTAACAACGATTCAAATCTACACCGATTTAGGGTAAGATTTTAAAAACAGAATTTTCAATACAAAAACTACTGAAAAACAAATCAGTTCCAATGATTGATTTATGTTAGCTTCAAGGAGTAAAGTACAAATACGAATATTGCTGCTAATCATTTTACATAACAAAAAATGTTTGTGTGTGTATGTGTCCTCTGTAATTGAAAATATAATTGCTGTACAGACATAAAATTTGCTAAACACAGACTTCAAGATTCGGGACGATGCACCTCTGTAAGATTTTTTTAAAATTCGAATTAGTTTTTTAGTTATTTCATGTTTTAGGACCATTTCGTAGGATTTTGAGCAGTTTTCAAACAAATCAGTTCTTTAGCAATTAAAAATATTATCAGTTTCCATCTTAGCACTATAAAAAGAAAGAAGAGTGCCCTTTCCAATGATGTTTGAACTGAATTCATAGGACAATTCCTTTATATTTATTTTTTTAAATACATAAAATTTGCATATTTTAGGTTATCTGATACTTATTTCATCACATCTAAAAAGTACGATTAACACAATTTTATAGTTTGACAAAAAGATGTGTACATATCTTCACATTAATAAAGAAAAATTCATTTTTAATTAATACGTTAATTTAATTTTGGTGATAATTTAAGCGAACATATAAAAATTCAAATTATCGACTCTCCAAATGAAGTTCGGTGGATTCCTCGACCCGTTGACTGCTTATTCCTGACTGACAATGAAGTTTCAGCTATGCCTATAGAAGGTGAATCCTTTCCTACAGAAAAGATTGGTTTCTTTATTTATTTATTTAATTTTTTGCTTTCCACAGTTGTGGAGCATTATGCTTAAATTAAAGATTTTACATTTTGTAGGAATTTAAATTGAAACTGATTTGGCGATTTGGAAAGAGTGGTGTTATCTGCGAATGTATTATTTAACAGCTTCACTGATTATCCCAAGTTAACTCGTGTTAGCATATTTTTCAAATAAATATTATCCCGAGAAAATTCAAGGACAGAAAATATTTTTGATATGATTTGTATCAACACAGTTTAACACTGGCTGAAGGTCAGTGAGGGAGAAATGAGTATTCCTGCATCGAATGCAAGTTGCCAAGTCTTGTTTGCAGGCTCGCTGGAACTATTGTGCAGTATGACATGGGACTTATGGACACCTCTTTCTTTGGGGGTTTGCTCTTGTCCCCTGTGTATGCAGTTAGTTCAGTTTTAGATTATGAAATATAGTTGTTTAAGTAAAAAGTAATGTTCTATAAATAGGGGAAAGAATAAACAATCAAACAAGTCAGAGAAACCAACTATAACTCCGTGTAATGACGACGAGAATTTTAACACAATCAACTCTGATGTGACCAAAAAACATGGAGAGATGAAATCCGAGACCTAAATGTGTAATTGATTACAATAAAAAAATGGGTGGGTGTCGATAAAGTGGATCAACATTTAGTTGATTATTGTACACCAAGAAAACGAGGAAAGGAATATTATAAGAAGATCTTTTAGCATTCAGTGGATATAGCTCTATCGAATTCCTACATTTTGTACTCTAAAGAATTAGGGAAACAAACACCTATACAATATAGAATAGAACTTGTTGAAAAACTTATTACAGAAAATCATTCTGATGAGTTTTCTGCAAAATCTGGAAGAACCAGCATTACTCCTTCCCCACTCAGGCTAACTTCAAGAAATATCATAGATGTTATTCCTGCCATTGAAAAAAATCAAATCCACAAGACAGTGTGGTGTATGATGCTCTTGTAAACGAGATTCCACAGGAAAGGCAGTAAGAAGACAAACTAGGTATCTGTGTACCGAATGCCAGGTATCACTTTGTAATGTTCCTGGTTTCAAAAACTGTTATACAAAGACTAATTTAGTATTTTTCAATTGACAGAGGTAACTCAGGATAGTAAAATGATATTAAAACAATGTGCTTTTTTCAACAAAATAAAAGTAAAAAAAAAACCTTTTATATTATGTTTTATTTCAGTTTCTTTTATTTAAAAATATATTAAAAAATATAATTTTTTTTCAATATTTTTCAAAAACATTGCTAAAGGTAGCGGTTAAGTAGCGGGTGCTTATTTAAAACACAGCAATGCCAGGTAATTTTTTCTAGATAAAACTGAAATTTATAATTAAACATTGTAGCAATTAATAGACAATGTAACAGTTTTGAAATATTTTGAATAAAAATGAGATTAAAGAAAAAACTATTTTTAATAAAATATATGCATAAAAACAATATATTTTAAAAAAGAATGCAGAGGTATGTAAAGAGATATTAAGGGGTACATGCAAATATTTCACTAATGATAAATATGCACAAATTAGTTATTTTGAAACTTTGATTTTGAGAAACAAATTGACATTAAACGTGAACATTAATATTTTACATGCATTTACTTTAAACTCAGCTAAAACTATTCTTTACTTAGCTATAAACTAGTATACAATGTTAATAATAGTGTTAAACTAGTTTTTGATTGAAGCATATGAGTTCAACTTGAAGAGAAAAGGACAAACATCCCTTATCAAAAGATAGTGCTTAGAAATTCTTAAAGTATATCTTACAAGACAGACAGAGAGAGGTATACAAGTAAGTCTGCATGGCTCATGCTTACCAAAGGAGCAAGAATAAACATTAAAAGAGATTAAAGGTCCTGGAATAATTTACAACCATATATATATATATATATATATATATATATATATATATATAAACAAGGATCTGTGGAAAATTAATCAAGTACAAAAAACTGGATCATCAACTAAAAACTCTCCACAAGTAATAAGAAAATGATAATACACTCACAAGATCCCAAAGTGAAACACATTTTTCATAAAAAGTAATCTTATAAAAGTCCCAACCACATAGATCTGATAAACACATACATTTACAATATTGATGAAAAAATAAATTCTTGGTGATCTTCTCCTGTATGAATTAGTATATGTTTGTTTAAACATTTTGAGGAGGTAAATCCATTGCCACAATAATGGCACCAATGTGTTCTAGATGGATCATGGACAGATGCATGACAATCAAAATTGCTTTTCTTATTGGTAGAATATGGGCATTGTTTGCAATTGAATCTGTATTGTTCATCAGGAGATTTGTGATGCCACATATAATGTCTTAATAAAGTCACTCGAGAAGCAAAGCCCTTAGGACATTTGTTACAGGAAAAGCCCGAAGCTGCACCTGGAAGTAAAACTGAATAGTAGCAATTTGTCATAAAGTTAATACTTTAAAATAGACTACTTAAAAGCATGAGATTGCAGCATTTTGAAAGTGGAAAAAAGGAAAAAAAGAAAGAAAAAAAGGTAAAGAAAATTATTAAATTTATTTATTTAAAACAATTACATTATCAATATATGATTATATGACAAAAGGAATTAATGATAATGGTTTAAAAGACAAAAGTTTAAACAAGCTCATTGGTAACAAAATTAATATCATTCAAAAGGAATCTAAACATATTAAAAAAGAAGCTTTTTTAGTTACAAAAAGGGCAGGACAATTGAGAAACTTCAATAATGGTAAATCATAACCAAGAAATAAAAATGAAACTTACTCTGTTACCTTGTGTTATTTACAACAATGGATGACTTTCACCCACCCCAAAAATAAATGAATAAATAAACCACATAAAAATCTAGTTGCCAATATATTTTGATAAGATAATCCTGAACACTGATCAAGTGATAATTAAAGCTGAGGCCCACCAATCGTAATAGAAAAACTTAAGCACATCTTCCAGCCATAAAATATAAAATAATGGTCTCTATAAATACATTTGTTAGCTCACTTCAAAATAAATTCAATACTAAATACTGATCTATAAGCTCTTTACAATCATGATAAAAGAGATTTGTACCAATTGTTTTCAACATTTGAATTGCAATCCAGTAAGAGCAATATAAGAAATTATAATTTATCTGGAACAGCAATAGTTTTTTAACCCTATAATCAAATTCGCACAGAACTCATCAAATGGCACTGATAATCAGAGCTTATGTTTACTTACAATTGCCGCATTAATCAGTACTTTTTATACTAAATTGACTAGCTATTTAGAAACTAGGAGTCAAATATGACTCGCACATAAGTCACCCATATTATTTATTTATTTTCTCCGCATCCACAAGGGTTTTTGATATCTGGCTATTTTATACCTATATTTAAAATATGCAATAGTAATAATATAAAATTTAATATAAGTAAATATTGTTCATCAATTAAAAAATTTAAATTTATTACATTCTTGTTTTCAGTATACATGTATGTGATATAATATGAACGAGACATCAGCTTTTTCTTATCATTTTAAAATTAAAATTACAAATGTTAAAAATCTTAATTTTACTGGTGGCTACTACATTAGATAATAATGAAATTGGGACTGATGAAGATTATCACATCAGACGGAAACAGCAAACCACATGGGGATAAATGTATGAATTTAAGTTAGTAAGAATGTAGAATTAAAGTTGCTAGATTGAGGGTATACAGACATTTTTCCTATTTAAATCTTCTTTTAACTGTATTCTGCATAAAAAATATTATTGGCTTTAGTAAACCAACTTTATTAACTGTGGTATGTCACAAGGCAAGCCAAAAGTTTGACCACATCTGACATGCATTAACATGAGTTAGTCCAATATTAATCTGGAATAAATGTTTATTACATGAAAATTTTTATTTTAAGTTTTACATACTTCATACATAAATAATTATAAAGTATTTTTAAATAATCAACATACTTCAAAAAATTAAATTCTATCATAAACAAGATTTATTGGGAAAAGAAGAGCTACATATAATATACAGGGTGTTTGTGAACTCTTGCAACAAATAAATATGACGTGATAGTACACAGTAAGACGAACAATATTTGCCATAAAACCTAGGGTCACAGTCCATTCACAGTAGCAGAAAAAAAAACATGACTCGTCCACGTTGATCCTTTATTAGAGAAAAAAAAAAATAGACCTGCGGCAGCAAAGACATCTGATCAAAGATGCTTGGAACCTGTACCCGAATTATAAGAACAGAGGAGAAGCTAGCTTTTGCTCGGTGATTATAATGTCGGTCTTGTAACCAAAGGGTCCCTGGTTCGGGGCCCCGCGATGCCCAATCGCCACAATGATGACTGGACGTTTGAAACACGCAATCTTCTTCTCCAACGATTTCGCCTCTCAACATGAGATGGCAGAACCACACGGAGTCAAAAGCCTTGACATTCCCTTCCTGGTTGACCACGACTGACCGTCACGCCGAGGTGACACGCCTCCCGGCCTTTATCATCAGCAGAGGGAGTGTGCGGCAGCAAAGACATCTGATCAAAGATGCTTGGAACCTATACCCGAATTATAAGAACAGAGGAGAAGTTAGCTTTTGCTCGGTGATTATAATGTCGGTCTTGTAAGCAAAGGGTCCCGGGTTCGGGGCCCGGCGACTCCCAATCGCCACAGACCCAAGTAACAGATATATGGCACAATGCCATTTACACCAGAGAATTACTTAAAGGAGCTGTTCAAAGTGGCATCCGTGGGCTTAGTTACACAGCCGACACTGGCAAAGAAAGGAACTTCGCACCCTTTCAAAGACCCCTGGTGTGTATTGATCTTGTCCGCAGCAACAGAGATTCGCACAACAAGATCTTTGATCGAGTCCACAAGTGTCTCGCACACCGACTCTTTCATGTGTCTCCAGAAGAAATCCATCGTATTCAGGTCCATCTTGCCCAATCCACCTCGCGGGATATGCTGCATTTAGGAAATATCGGAACTCGGCAGAAAAGTGTGCAGGGGTCCCATCATGCATAAACCACATGTCCCCCTGTGTGGTGAGTGGAGCACCCTGCAATAGGCCATGTAGAACTTGCTGCAGGAATACAAGGTATGCTGTACCGATCAGACATTCTGGCAAGACGTAACGGCGTACCAGACGTAATTAATAAGGAAATCTACCTAGATATTGAGGGCAAATTTCTGTTGGTGTTTACGAGGGTTAGTAACGTGCGGAATTAGATTAAGCTTCGTTTCGGAAGAATAACCATTAACGCCATTTCAGCAGCTGACCTGCTTTGCATGTTGTGCTTCTGCCACTATGAGTGGATTGTGACCCTAAGTTCTATGGCAAATATTGTTTGTCTTGCTGTGTACTATAACCCCTCTTTCCTTATTGCAAGAATTCAAGGACATTCTGTATAGTTAATAACACACTTTATCAAAAATATTTCTCAAAACATATTAAAATTAATTTATTACTTAAAATCAAATAAAACACATTTATATAAAAATTTGAAAAATTAATTTAATTCCATGCAAAATCATAACAAGTTTATAAATTTCTTTTATTATCTTCATGCAAGTCACAAAACAATTTTACAACACAATTTTTAATGTTATAAATATAAATAAAATTTGATAATATTCAAAGAATTTGAAGATATATCAAAACATTTTCATACCTGTCTTACCATATGAAAATGGATTCAAGACATATTTTACTTCTTAAATACACAAAAATTGTAAGAAAATCAAGCATTTCAATGCAAATTAAATGCAATTACATATATCCATTGCAATGTTATTACTTCATAAGCAATCTCACTTTTAATAAGTACTACAAACTCAAATTCTACTACAAATGTACTACAAATTCAAGTACATACATCCAAACTATCAATTAGATTTCATCAGTACAAATTTGAATATGTTTGTGTAAACTACTGGTACTCTTAAATAAAATAAATAATAATACTTTGCCACAATATTGGCATCAGTATGATCTTGATAAGTCAAGAACTGCAACATGATATTGAACATAACTTTTCTTACTGGTAGAATGTGGGCATTCGTTGCAGTTGTATCAATAATCAAAATGACATTTGTGATGCCATTTATAATGTCTTAATAAAGTCACTCGAGAAGTAAAGCCCTTAGGACATTTGTTACAAGGAAAGCCTGGGGCCGGACCTAAAAGTAAAACTGAATAGTAGCAATTTGTCATAAAGTTTAAAAAATACCTTGAAATAGACTACTTAAAAGCATGATATTGTAGCATTTTGAAAGTGAGAAAAAAAAAAAAAAAAAGTAAAGAAAATTATTAAATTTAACAGAAAGATATATATAATTTAATGCACTAATTTTATTTATTGAAAACAATACATTATCATTATATGACAAATAGAATTAATGATAATGGTTTGAAGACAAAAGTTTAAACATACTCATTGGTAACTAAAATTAATATTGGAAAGGAATCTATACATATTTAAAAAATGCTTTTTTTAGTTATAAAAAGAGCAGGACAATTGAGAAACTTCAATAATGGTAAATCATAACCAAGAAATGAGGATGACACTTACTCCCTGATATTTACAGCAAAGGATGTCTCCCACCCAACCCAAAAAGAAATTAATAAATAAACCACACAAAAATCTAGTTCCCAATATATTTTGGAGAAGATAATCCTTAACATTGACCAAGTGATACTTGAAGCTGAGGTCCAACAGTTGTAATAGGAAAATTTAAGCACATCTTCCACCCATAAAATATAAAATAACGATCTTTATACATACACTTGTTGATTCACTTCAAAATAAATTCAATGCTAAATACTGATATATAAACTCTTACAATCATGATAAAAGAGATTTGTACCAATTTTTTTTCAATATTTCAATTGCAATCCAGTTAGAGCAATATAAGAAATAATTTATCTGGAACAGCAGAAGTTTTTTAATCATATAATCAAATGGCACTGATAATCAGAGCTCATGTTTACTCCCAATTCCCAAATTAATCAGTACTTTTAAAATTAAATTGACTCGCTATTTAGCAACTGGGAGTCAAATATGATTCGCAAAAGTCACCCATGTTATTTATTTATTTTCTTCGCATCCACACATGTTTTTGATATCTGGCTATTTTATACCCACGTTTAAAAAATGAAATAGTTATAATACAAAATTTAATATACATAACTGTTCATCAATTAAAAAATTTAAATTTATTACACTCTTTCAGTATACATGTGTGATATAATATATGAGTGAGATATCAGCTTTTTTTTATCATTTTAAATTAAATTACAAATGTTAAAAAATAGCAAAAAATGACTAACAATTTCTTTTAAGTTTGACTCATACTTGTGAGTAGTAAGAGTCAATTTCACTCACAATTTTAGAAGGTAAGAGTAAGCTCTGCTAATAATAAAATGTTATTGGTGGCTGCGACATTAGATAATAATGAAATTGTGATGGATGAAGATAGATCACATCTGACAAACAAATCAGCAACCCACATGGGGATGAATGCATTACAGTTGCTAAACTGAGGGTATGTACAGACATTTTTCCCATTTAAATTTTATTTTAACTGTACTCTGTATAAAAAAATATTACTGGCTTTGGTAAATCAACTTCATTAACTGTGGTATATCCCAAGGCAAGCCAAAACTTCTGATCACATCTGACAATAAGTTAATATGAATTAGTCTAATATTAATCTGAAACAAATGTTTATTACATGAAAATTTTTATTTTTTGTTTTACACACTTCATAAATAATTATTAAGTATTTTAAAATAATCAACATACATTACAAAAATATAAAATTCTGCCATTAATAAGATTTACTGGGGAAAAAACATATATATGATATAATTAATAACATACATTTAAAATAAATATATGCATTCAAAAATATTTCTGAAAACATATTAAAATTAACTATATTTTATTACTTACAATCAAATATAACACATAATTTATAAAAAAATTTGAAAAATTATTTTAATTTGATGTAAAATCATAATATATTTATAAATTTTCTTTTATTATCTTCATGTAAGTCACAAAACAATTTTACAATTTTACAGCACAATTTTTAATGTTATAAATATAAATAAAACTTGATAATATTCAAAGAATTTGAAGATATATCAAAACATTTTCATACCTGTCTTACCATATGAAAATGGATTCAAAACATATTTTACTTCTTAAATACACAAAAATTGTAAGAAAATCAAGCATTTCAATGTAAATTAAAAGTGCAATTTTGCAAAAAATAAAATTGCACTTTACAAATTTCATTGCAATGTTATTACTTCATAAGCAATCCCACTTTTAATAAGTACTACAAACACAAATTCTACTACAAATGTACTACATATTCAAGTATATACATCCAAACTATCAATTAGTTTTCATCAGTAGGAATTTGAATATGTGTGTGATATTATTGGTACTCTTAAATATTTTGCCACAATATTGGCATCAGTATGATCTTGATAGGTCATGAACTGCAGCATGATATTGAAAATTACTTTTCTTACTAGTAGAATATAGACATTGCAGTTGTATCAATAATGTCCATCAGGAGATGTGCGATGCCTCATTTTGTGTCAAAATAATGTCCAGAAAAATGCAAATCTTTAAAGACATTTGTCACTACAAAATTGGAAGAACACATCCAAAAGTGAAACCTATAACAGTGATTCTTTATCAGAAAGATAAAGTGAAAAGAAACATATGACAAAGAGCTAATATGTAAGGAATTTGCGAAAGCAATAATTTCTATGCTGGCATCATTTAACATTACACTGTATGAAACTCAAAGGAAACGCAATCAAATCTCTTTATCTCAAAAGAACTTTTTTTTGCACTTTTAACATTAAACTAATGTCCATAAGTATCTTGAAGTATTTTCTTTGAAACATTTGTTATCTTGAAAATACAGACTCCAATGCCATGCAGATGGTAGACTTCATTTGGAGAAATGTTACAAAGAAAACAGTAACAGTTGTTTCATTAAAGCAGGATTTGAAAAAAAGAAAAATAATGAGGAACAAAAGTAAACCGCCAATTTAAATATAGTCGAAGATCAAGACGAATATAGCATAATTTTGGAACAGTATGGTCATCAAAAAGAAACTAAATCTTTACATTTTATTAAAAGATTTCTTAGAAATAGACACTTCCTTTGAAACTTGTGGTACTTTAACGAATGTAAAGACTATAGCAAATGTAAAAGCAATATCAGACGAACAAGATGATCAAGTGAAACAGCAGAAAAAGTGCCGACAAGCAGTGGCATAGTGCCCATTGAGGCTTAGAAGCTGAGCCTCCCATGTTTAAAATCTAATTTAAAGATACTTTTATTTATTATATTTTTTAATATAACTTTGTGAATATAAATGTCTTTTTTTAGAAAACTGTTACACTTATTTAAAATGAGACATTTCAAAGTAATTTTTCCATTAAAACACATATCTAGAAGCTAAATTCATTTGGCATTTATGGTTCATTGAAAGAAGCATGGTATTAGCCCCACCCACCTGTTAAACTCCACCCCGGCTGATAAGCTAGAACTATAAGCTAGTTTCCAGGAAGGTGTGGCTATTTCTTCCTCTATTTTCAACCCTTTATAAACAACGTAATGACAGACAATGACTGGATATGGGACTTAGCATTTCATGAATGAAACTTTCTTGGGCAAAGCGACTGGATCCAACATTTTGGATCAAACATGGTTTGATTAATTAATCTTCACAGAAAAAAGTCATATGCAATACTAAAAAATATGAGTCATTTTCCATGAATAACATGGCATTTGCCTAAATTTAAACAATATCAAGACATGGAAACACACTAATAATGATTACCATTAAACTTAAGTACTTTGTGAAGAAGACTTAGCCACAACAACAATATGGTGAAACATTCGTTTGCATATTTGTGAGTTTTAGAAAGAATAAATCTGATTTCCCTTTAAAAATCATATTACAGGAGAATCTCAGTTAAACAAAAGCTATTGATAATTTCCTAGCGGACTTTTAGCGTATTGTGGTTAAGATATTTTTAAGTTTTTACTTTTAAAGTATAGTATTTGTAAATAATTAATATACAAAATTGTTTAAGTACATTGTTGACTATAGTGTTCTCACCTATTTTCAGTGCACTCATTTGAATTGCTTTATTTCGTTAGTTTTAGCTGTTTATATTTACAAAACTGATATATTTTTTCTATCACTTGCTAATAATATTCTAATATATTTTTACTTACTTGATACATACGTGTCTGTAAAACTTTTTCTAGGGGGGAGGGCAAACTCAAGCCAACAACAACTACAACATCAACAGGCCTGATGCTCGCCTTTGTTATATTATGCCCAAGGGGGAGTGTGACTCCCCCCATGGGTGACCATGACTTCTTATTTAATAAAATGATTGTAAAAGTTCATCTAATTTAGAAATAAGAAAACATTTAAAATGTTTTATCTTGTATTCATCTTACATAGGTAACATTTTAAAGTCTCGTGCATTTCATCCACTCTTTGCATGTTTATTTAAAATTATTTTATTTTATTCACCAATAAATAAAACTTATGAATTTCAATATAAATTTTACTTGTAATACCAAATTTTTTGCCAAATTTTCAGCCTCCCCAGTCAGAAATCTCACGCTACGCTACTGCCAACAAGTAACTGTAACGGTATCTTAAAAAGCTGTTAATACATTGAATACCTTTCTTTAAACCTAGGCAAATACAGATCCTGTGCCAGTTGTCTCAATTCCTATCCTAGAGAAAGTTGTTCAGTTGCAGAAAGATTTAAACAGGCATCAGACATTATTGATGGATTATTTTTATTGAGGTATGTAGTATATTTATAAACTATGTACATTCACTACATATGTATGTATTACTGATCTAAAAGGCATTATTTACATTTGAACCTTAATATTTAGAAAACTCTTTATCTCGAATTATTTTCTATTCCCATCGGATTTCAGATATTGAAGTTTGATTGTATATAAAAATAACAAATAATATAATAAGATACAAAGAATAAATAGAATTACAAAATTCAAATTATTATGTGATTATGTAAAAAATGCAAGTTAAATGCATTGAGTATTATATTTTTATAGTTTTTAAACCTTTACCCATCTTCTTGAGAATTTCTTTTTGGACACTTTTAGCCAACATCAAGAAAAAATGAACAATATACTTAAATTCATAATGAAATCCTAGCTTGACAATGTCAAAAAATTAGCTTACTGATATAGATGGGCATCACACATAAGACACGATTGTCCTAGATCAGATGAAAGATATCAGTCCAGATGTCATCACAATCAGAAATTTCATTATATAGCTATCAAGTCATAACCAGTTCCACAATAAACTTAAATATAAGTTTGAAATGGCCAAAATTTTTATGCAAAAATTCATGTAAAATTTTTTAGATTAGAAGAAAAACTTTGTTAAATACAGAATAGAGAATAAATAGTTCAGAATCCTTAAAAAGAAATTGCTATATAGACATTTGTTGAAGTGAGGTTTGACTGCATTTGAATTAATTGCTGCAATTTATTTTATCAGTTTTAAAGATTTTAAAACTCTGTGCACATAGTATATACAGTCATTTACTAGTCACAAAAAATGAAATTCAACGAAACTTTTTGAAACTTAAATTAAAAGACATACCAGAAGCAGAATTATATTATGTTCATACTTCATGCAAAAAAAAATATATATTATGTCCTTTAATTTGAATATAAACAATGATTGAAATAATAACACAAAACATAACTTTTTTAATCATTATTTAGTATATGTATAAATCTTGCACAATATATATATATATAATTGAAAAAAATTGTTATAATATACCCAAAATCTAAGGACTAGATACAGTATAGGTAGATAAATTCTGGTTTGCACTAACTGCAGCTTGTTACATTATTTTATATGGCTCGCCAGACATAGATTAAATAATATGAATCATGGCACAAAAATAAAAATTTATATGGAGAGATTAATATTTTTTACATTTATCAGAACAAAGTTTTCTCCAGGCAAGAAATATATCTTAAAATTACAAGAAGAAACTGTTATACTGTACGCTAGAAACTGTTATCTACAATGGAAGTGTCTTTCTTAAGAAATATATGTTTCAGAATTATATTAGAAATTTAAAATATGTAAACGCAATAACGTGACAAAGTATGAATTACTGCCTAAAGATAATAGTTTGAACTTTATAAAAACACAAACTATATACAAATTGACAACATCTAACATTCAGTCAATTTTTACTTTCTCATACTATGTAATATAGTACACAGAAAGTATTGTTACCACAGAAATTTTCAAATTCGAGATTTTGATGCCAATATATGTTTTAGGACCTCCTGAACTCATTTTGACTGTTTTTGGATTGATGTCCGTCTGTGGTTGTTCTTTTGCGTACATGGTAGTTGCCACAAATATTAACGGAGTTTCGCGAAATTTTATATTCGGCTTTGTTATCGAAAAATCTAGAACTAGATATAATTTTTTTTAATTCAAGCACAAAGTTTGAAGTTTATTCAAAATTTTATATTTCTTTAACATGGCAACATAGGACAAAATTTGACATAATCCTGCATAAAAGGGTTTATTTATAACTCAATGAGCATGAGACTTAACAGGTTCAATCATTGTTATGTAAAAACCACGACACAATTTCTATGTTCGTGACGTCCCCCCAGGGGGCATATTGTCAAATATGGCATCAATCGAGAGGTTTTTTCAAGCTTTTGAAGTGAAGGGTAACATGTTATAATTGGTATCATTTGGACCAACAATATAGATTTTTCAATTTTTTTTCTTGTAAAAAAGAAATTGAAAAAAAAAAAAAAAAAAAATTTACAAGCTACTTAAAATTTACTTTAAGAACCCATTTCTCCATCTGCCAGTCTTTTTAACGTTTGGCAATAAATTTGGCGAGATATTGCAAACTTGGTGACATTTTTTTAAATATTGCAAAATTAATGAAAATGTCACAAAATCTATAAAATATGTCACCAAATTCATAAAAAATATCACCAAATTGATAAACGTGATGCTAAATCAATTAAATTAAACATGTTTTGTTAGGAAATTATATTGTAATGATGTTTCGGTATCGTTTGTCTGTCAATCCAAATTTGGCAACATTTTTAAACATCACCAAAATGGAGCAAAATATTGCTAAATAAACGAAAATGTCTCCAAATTGATAAAATGTCCCTAACTTGATAAAAATGATGCATAATTAATGAAAATTCAATATTTTGCAAAATTAAGTTCAATTTCCCTGATAATCAAAGTTGCTTTGTGGGAATTATTAATTTAATATCTTAACAACTAATTTCTCCATCCATGCATTCATAACGCTTGGCGAAAATTTTAGTGGAATGTCATCAACTTGGTGAGTTTTTTAAATGTTGTCAAATCGACAAAAATATCGCCAAATCGATAAAATATCATGAAATTGTCAAACATGATGCCAAATCAATAAAATTAATTGTATTTTATTAAGAGATAGTATTGTAATGATGTATTGGTAGCGTTTATCTGTCGGTCTAACCGTACCTGAAAAAATCTTTGTTCCAAATTATCATAATTATAGCATGTTACCTGGTACAGTTGTAAAATTTCAAAAACAAAAAAAATCACAGAATGGATTCTGGTATGAGAAAGTTGAGTTGAGCTACACTCCAGTTAATTTATTTAGACAAGAAATAAAGATTTTTGCAAAATTTTATTAGCAATTGTTAAAATGAATGGATCATAAATTAAAAAATATATGATGAACACAACTGCTCATTTGATATTTGAATGGATTAAATTATAGAATTTATTGTAGTAACATCTAAAGAAGTATTTCAAGTTTCAGTGAAGAAAATAGCTTCTGCAGATTCTCCTACATGAACAATTAAGTGTATATTCAAACTTGTCTGAGTGCTAAATCTATTCCCACAAAAACATCTAAAGAAGTATTTCAAGTTTCAGTGAAGAAAATAGCTTCTGCAGATTCTCCTACATGAACAATTAAGTGTATATTCAAACTTGTCTGAGTGCTAAATCTATTCCCACAAACATTACATTCATAAGGACGATCAAGACTGTGTACAACTGAATGCTTCTTGAAATTTGTAATATTATCAGAAGCATAGGGACATAATATACAATTAAATTTAAACAATCCAAATGTTTCCTTGTGATGCCATAACTTATGTTTAGAGAGAGTTATTTTTGATGTAAACCATTTTTTACATATATTGCAAGTATATCCAATGAGAAAACCTGAAAGATAAATCATTGAAAAATGATTAAATAGAAATTACTTTAAGCACATTTTAAAGTCTTATCACTGTCCTTCCCACATACAGTTAAAATACAAAACCTTTTATAAGATAAAAAATAAAATAAAATAAAATAAAATAAAAAAAATAAAATGCATAAAAAAATAATGAAAAATAAAATATTTAACATAACTGCTTAAAAACCATTTGCTTTGGCCAAGGCAAGAAAAATGCTGAATGCAGAAAACCTAAACAAAAACATTTTGGCCTAAACATGCTTGGAATTGTTCTACATTTAAATTGGGTATTGCACACCAATAAAGAAAAATTAAATTGTATACATAGTACATTGAAACAAAGTACACAAAATATAATAGGTCAATGCTGCTGTTTATTAGAAAACAAATAAGATTTTTCACACAGTGTTACGATATAAACATAAAAACTTTTCTGGATTTAAAATTCTGGTGATTTTGGTGCAATTTTGAAATATGCAAAGTTAACAAATAAAAAAAATTGTTTTTTAAATACAAATTCAGTGAAATAGAAAGTATTTGTATCAGATATTATTATGTGCAACCACTGCCTCCTTTATACTCTGCCTGTGCAGTCAGCTTCTGGAGCTGATTTTGAGTTATGACACATCGTACCGCGTGAGGGCGCCCCTTGAGTCGAATGTTTTTGGCGGTTTATCTATATGTTTAGATTGGTTTACGGTAGAATAACTTCGAAATTTAAATTTTTAGTTGTTGTTTTTTCTACTTTTATCATTGGATGTTCTTATATATATTTTAATATTGAAATCAAGGGAAAATTAAGATATGTGTATTTTATTTTATCATGAATTTGTTTCATTTTATTAAAAAAAATTGTCAACAATTAAGGATTTTCCATATAAAGGATTTATTATATTTTTTTATGTAACAATAGTGTAGTCAAATACAAATCCTGAATGCTTTTATACACACAAATTTTTAATGCAATTCAATTTTACTATTTGAATGACACTTTTTATTTTATGAAAGAATGTAGTAAAACTTGTTTTCACCACTCTCATTTCTGGGCTAAATCCTAGGCAGGTGATCAATATACAAAGGGCTGTGGTCTAAAGTTTTTAATATTGTAGAGTCATAAAATACTTATGATTATGTTACTAATAAAAAATACACAAGTACATACTTTAAAAGATGATTATGGGTCTGAAGGAAAGGGGGTGTAACTTTTTATGTGCTCAAATATAGATATTGAATAAAATAAAAACATTTTAGAGCACAATTCTTATTAATGTAGCCTAAATATAAAATTTTAACTAACATAAATGACCAGTCTATTATCACTTAAATTAAGCAATCATTTATATTGAAAGTACTTTTATAATAGACATACGTAAAAGAGATCAATTATTAAAGCTTTAACAAAATTTACATCATAATCAATATAAAATTATAATTGAAATGATTTTTTTATTTTAAAAAAAATAGCTTACTTTTAACTTTCGTAATTAAAAAGTTAGAGTATATCTACTGTTTTACCATATCTGAAAAAGTGTATGATTGGAAACCCTATGGGTGAGCTGCTTTTATGCCCCAAAATTGTATTCTGATATATATAGCTTATATTGAAGCAACTTCCTAAGAATAAGTATATAGGACAAGAAACAAAATTTCAAACTTCTCAGATTCACTTCATCAGAGTCACTTTCTCAGATTTTCAAGAGAGATTGTGTTACTATTGAAATAAAGTGACTATATTGAAATATGTGACTATATTTAATGGCCTAAATATAGTGACATTTCTAAAATAGTCACTTTATCAGATTTTACTGTCTTAATTCTGATGGTGTTTTAAATTCATCTTTGTACTAAATTAAACCTATATCTATTGAATATTGTGACGAGCTCACTCCGCAAGTAACAGATTGACATTTCAACATTTATTTTATAGTTTATGCTAAGTTAATTAATTAATTTTAAAGCAAAATTAGGTAAACTTTAAATATTTCAACTAAAATAATATTAAAAATGCAAATTATTTAAAAATTTGCATTGTTTTAATTTAAAAAATTGTAATTTATATCACAGTAACAGAACATTTTTCAGACTATATTTTCAAATTCAGCAAAAAGTAAAATATGCAGCCAACTGATTCATCCCTGGGATTGTGGGGGGGGGGGGGGGGGGGGGGGGGGGGGTCATACATAATCTATACTCATGTCCTAAAGCTAAGAATAATTATATACATTTCAATAGGAAAAATACACATTTTGCTCTGTCACTCTTAATGTACTTTACATAGATACAAACTTTCTGCAGGAAATAAAAGAACTTAGAACAGTTAGCAGATACCCAACAAATTGAAATATTGCATATGTATTTCATGAAGTGTATATCCATGATTAAAAATTGAAATAGAAAATTCATTGAAAAATGATTTGGAATAATAAATTTCTTCATATAAAAATATGAAAATTCATTAAAGAATAACTTTTCACTTTATCACAAATTTATTATCTGAAGTCATTTTTCTATGAATTTTATAATTTAACTTATATATAAATTTTTGATGAAGGATTCACATATTAAATGTATGTAAAATTTTAATTTGTTGTGGTTTTGTTAAATGTTTGAAACCCTTTAATTTCAAGTATTTTTTCTTTAATTACAAGGTGGGTTTATGAGATATTATATGGATTATAATTCTTTCTTCAAGTCTCCTGGCTTGTGGTGTTTGGAATTTTATTCTCATAAAGAAATTATTATCAAAAGAATTGTAAGGAAAGAAAAATCATAAAACTAAATTTAAAAAAAAAAATTAGATCATAAAAATCTTTTTTTTTTGTGTGTAACCAATAAAAAACGTGGCCTATCCTAGTTTCACTATGCCCTCGTGTTTTTATACCTTTGCTTTCGCATACATCATGTTTGTAAATTAAATATCAAATCTTATTTCAAGCACTTTTATATCCCTTTTCAGTATTAAGCTGTACCACTGTATTCAACTGAAGTAGCGCAGTCTATTGCAGAACGTTGTCCCTACGCAAATCACCGTTTACTATGGAGAGACGGCTGACTGCACAGGCAGAGTTTAAAGGAGGCGGTGGTGCAACAAAACTCTTATTTATTGAATATAAATAATGAAATACAGGAAAAATAATTTAAGATTAATGGGAAAATCATGTGCAAACATCAGATTTTTCTGCTGTCTATAGCAAAATGTTCTACTGCAGTCGTTGCAATGACATTTACATTTTTAATGTAGAAGGCTGATTGTGTAGAATTAGTCAACATGATTTTCTTTTACTTTCATGTATTTTATGAATGGAACAATATATTTAATGATATTTCTTTTTTGCAATTTATAAGAATTTTGTTTTATTTAGCATTGAATGCTTGAAAAATCCATTCCTTCAAATTAAGATATCAATATTCTTATAAAATAATTTATACATATAACTTGTTTCATTTATTATTGTATTTTATTAATGCATTTTCAATTGCTAGGCAATTGATATTTATCCTTCACCCATAATAGATGCTAAAAAGTGCAATTCTACTGTGAAATATGTAGCCCTAGAGGACTAACGGAAGTAGCTCACATTACATTCATCTGTACTTACAGTTTAAAGTGGATTCTAAACCACTACGAACATTGATGCATACTCAGGAATCCTCCCTTTCATACCGCGAATTAAAAATCAGCACCTGTGGCTTTAAAAGACTCCTTGGTCACACAGGCAACACATTTTAGAATATTATTTTTATCAATATTACTATGAAGAAGCATATAAAATTAAAGCTTGAATAATAAAACTTATAAAACACAAAACCTGCCTATAAGGGGTGTTCCATAAAATATAGATGACACACCTATTACAAGTACCAGCATCAATGGGCCGGTTTCATGCTTATTATGCACTTGTCAGCGCGGAATAGCCAATATCTGCAAAAGTAGCAATAAATTGAGCAACGATTAAATAAGCAACACTTTTTGTGACCTTCTATGGGAACTGATAATTTGTGTCCTTCAATATGACCAGTATTAAACTCATATACAATTTAACTCAGGCCACAAGAAATTGCAAAGGCAAAGTTCATAGAACACAAAACATGCCTATGAGGGGTGTTCCCAAAATTTGGAAGGCATCCCATTGCAGATAACAACATTTATCGACTGGTTTTGCACTATTATGCACTCGTTCATAGTGCTAAACTCGCTCTTAACAGTGATTAAGGGCACATACTGTTCTACCTGTCCATTTAGCCTGAAGAAGGGGACGTCACCTCACACACCCTTGAAGCATCTGCCGTCACCTTACTGACATATGCCTGGAATGGCCTGGTTTATTTAAGGAAGTTTTGCAAGTTATTATAGCAAGTTTATATCTTCTATTGTAGATATCGGCTATTCCATGCCGATTCGCATATATGTGCAAAACCGGTTCATGGATGCTGGTATCTGGAATAGGAGTATCTTCCATAAATAAAAAGCTGATTTAGGGAAAAATATGTTTGCTATTAAAATAAAAAAATAACTAATGACTCTAAGTTTAGTCCTGGAACTTTTAAATCTTAATCTGGAAAATTCTGTGCATAACAGATACGTTTCATTAAGGGATACATTTTTGGAAGAGATAATTTACATTACATACACATCTACATAAACTGATACAAAGACTCATTGTTTCGTTTATACACAAATAATTTTTTATTTTGTTAAAAATGAAAGCAAATAAACAGTTTATTCATTTATGAGCACCACAACACATATTAAATACATATTTAAAGAAATATTAAAACTAAACCTATTGTTTAGAGGAATTTCTGATAACTTAACTGGTGTTGACAGACTGTTTCATACTTTTCAGTACTCAGCCATACCAAATATTCAACAAGAAATTGCAGTGGAAATAAAAATGCTTATTATGTGCCTAAATTTTACAAATCTCAGTAGCAAGGACAAGTCAGTTAATAGAATATTAACAGGTTGTCCTGTTCACTATTCTCCCCATTTCTGGTCGAGCTGTAATGTCACTGCCAACATTTCCACTGTGGACTAGCAGTGCTTATTGCATTGGAAAATAGAACAGCTTTGTTTAAAAATTTCTCGCCTTAAACATCAATGATATAAATGAAATGTTGCCTAAAATAATGTACTGATTCTGAAATATGGCAAACGAACTAGAATTTGATTTCAATATGAACTAAATTGCAGTAATTAGTGGATGATGGAGTCGGTCAAAAACAGTAGTTTGGTTTGCCAAACTGTACTAAGACAAGGATTTGAATTTTCTGGGTGATTTTGTAGAATCAATACATTGGACTTTATATTTTAAACAAAATTTACATACTTCATGCATAAAATGATAATCTTTATTAATAATTTTCACTCACAAAAATGTTATAGAAATTTGGATTTTTTAATATAATACTTTTAAACATTTACTTTTACAACATGTTAAAGGTTTTAAATGAAATGTCCCATTCAAATTCATTAAATCGAGATTTGAACTCTTGTCTGTATTGCCTATTAAAGAAATTAAGGTTTGAAATAAGATAAAACTGATGAGAAAAATGTTAAAAAGAAATTAAAATAAGATTTTTTCTATAAAACTCTTCATCAATTTGCAATTTCATTCCTATTTCTTTAAAAATATGTTGATTTAAAATCTGTCAAATATAAATTTTATGGTACATATTCCGCCCAGTAAAAGTAAGTATCATTCCGCTTTGATTAGTTCCTACACAAATATATTTGAATCCTTTATAATTTTCTGAAATATGTCATTGGTTTTATTTAAAGATATTCAGATTGTAACATTGTATGCTTAATGCAAATAATTAATATTTTTATTTCATATGTCTTAAAACCTTTTTGGTATATTTATTGATATACATGTGTTGTTTCATTTTATTCATTTGGAGTCTTTGTGAATTCATTTACTTTCATTTATGGTATAGCTATTACTGTAGAATTCCATCAATAGGCCCTCTCATATGCGATTAGAAATCATGGAAAATGAAGGGGGATGCTATTGCAACGTATTCCATGGCACAAACATGATATACACGAGAATTTTGTGAACTCTTAAGTTTCTTTCATGCTTCAACACTATGGAAAAGCTATCATTATGTTCAATGGTTACAATTATTCTCCATCCATCAAGGACATGACCCACAGATGGCGATGGGATTCCTATATGAACATAGCTGTCAAATTTATAAAAAAATTATGAAGTTTGTTAGCCAGAAAGATAGATTCTTGTCAAATGATAGAAACAGCTAATCATTCAATTCAGAACCAAGAAGTTAGGGAAACATGGGTGTACCGTGCAACATGCTGTTAGAGATGTTGATGTGGATATTGTTTGTACTGCGATCTTGTATTCCGAACATTCATCCAATACCATTATAGGAAGATATGGATTTGTTAATTCTTCTATTATATCATGTCAAGAACTATAGTTTTAAATTGTATTATCATAGATACATAAAACAAAGATCTATGAGTCCTGCATATGACATTCTCTGTATTCAGGTCTTGCTCGGCACTGACATTTGTAAGTACCTGCTATTCTACATGCTTATATAGGTTGCGACACAAATACCAGAATTTTTTCTATTGGAAAGGTCAAAGCATTCGGTCATCTACTAAAGAAAAAAGAGCTCTACGTAGTTGCAAAGATTTTCTGTTTGGAAGATTGCTAACACATTGACATTGAAACTTGGAAATAAGACCCTTTTGGTAATATATTGGTTCAGGAACATGGATTCCATTAACTCTTTCGCGACGGCGGCATTTCGGAGCTGTCGCGGCCCAAAAGACGGAGCGCTTCGCTTCCGAACTGTTCCCAAAGGATGGCAAAATTTTTGTGATAAGCCTAACTCTCGAAAAAAATTCACTAAAAATCACCTATTCAACACAGAAATCTACTTTTTTCAGGAATAAAAGAAATATTTATTTTCTATTTGATGTATATTTTTCATACAAATCTGAATACCAAATACTCATTAGTTGCTCCCATTCTTTTATCCGAAATAAACGAATAATTTCACTGCCTCTAAAATCCAAACAAAAAACAAAATACTCTCTTATATTTCTATGATTCACCAATGAAATCATAACGTTGAAATGAAAATAAACCCGAAACTCAATTATAAAATTGTTGATGCTGCGAGAATTGTTCTGTCTGTTTATATTACAAAATCATGTTTCACAGCTTCAAATGGAGAAATAATTCATTCGATCCTCCTTCTTATGCCAAGGTCATGCATCTGCAAAATACATTGAAGTTAGTTCCTTGGACATTTAACGCCATCTAGTAGACAAATTAAAACGTTCCACGTGAAGGCACGCTTGCGTGCCACTCTCCGTTTATGGTAAAGTTTCCTCCTTCACGAGTGTGTGCCGTCCGTCCTTGAATGCAAGTTAGCAGCCGACACGCGGGCGTGCCAATCATCCCGAAAGGGTTAACACTGTAATAGCTGTTAAATATTTTGTTACACCAGAACGATTCCTGTTTACAAAATCAGACACAAAGTACCACAGCTTTTGCACCTACTATCAAATCAGAGTGTGGCAATCAACTGAAGAGAATGTCAATCCGAAAGAATTGGGTTGGTATGAAAAAGAATTAATTTTACTCCATAATATGACTTGTCACCAGCTCCAGATTTATTATTAAATATGATATGTTGTTCCTGCACCACACACAGTGCAACCATGAGAAGTGCTTGCAAAAAAGATGATGTCTTGTTCTGCTGCTTGTGGAGAGTGCTAAGTCTGTGGCTGCGATAATTGTGTTAGTAACGAATATGAAGATAGCAGCAGTGATGCAGATGATTGATTTTGTATTGGGTTATCATGCTATTGGATTTTGGGTTATCTGATGCAACTGATTCTTCATATATCATTATTTATATTTTCTTAAAGATCTTATTAGATGTATTATTGTTATTCTGAAATACATTGAATACAAAGTCATTTTTTATATATATATTTTACAGATGTAATTTTTTTTTCTATTAAAATATCTATTTCTGAGGGTAAAAAGAAAAATAATCTTTTATGGCATGGCCACCATTTTGAAATGCAATATTCGGGGCTTTCCTGTGAACCGATTTTATCAAAATTTGTATGTTAAACAGTACTCATTTCCGAGTAGAAAACCAATTAAAATACTTTTGTTGCAATTTTGCCCTGGTTTGACGATAATTTTTCATAGTTTGACTGGACTATAGTTGTAAAATACAAGGGGAAAACATAATTTTAGTTAATTACTGCTGAGGTTTAAAAAATTCTAGCAAATAACCAGTTTTCTTGTTGCCACTGGAACAACAACTATTTGGTACTGACATGCACAAAGAGCATAAAACCCGTCTGTTATAACATACACAGAAGATAAAAAGAATTAATAAGAACAAACAATCATGCTTAAAACTGATTTTTATCACTTAAAACAAACTGTGAAAGTAGTTTAGACATTTTTCAATTAGAGAGAGGATAAACTCTACCTTATTAAGATATTATAATACTCCTGATAACACATTGAATGCGCTATCTTCACCAGTATGAATTATAGTATGCTTGCTCAAGCTACTTGAAGAAGTGAATCCATTTCCACAATATGGACACCAATGAGATCTATCAGATCTATGTACAACTAAATGAGCAGTGTAATTTGTCTTTTTGTTCGAGGAATATGGACACTGTGTGCAGTTGAATCGGTATTGATGATTGGGTGATTTATGGTGCCACATTTTGTGTCTGGATAAAGTCTTTAAAGAAGCAAACCATTTTGGGCATAAATTACATGGACAACCTGAGAGCAAACCTAAAAGTGAAACCAAGAATAGCAGGTCGTAACTAAAATAAGCAACAGCAAATGATTCCATTGAGAATATATTTTAACTGTTTAATGCAAAACATTATAGAAGAATCAAAACTCTTTGAAAGATAAATAAAACAATACATGTTAAAAAATATTGTGGAAATTTTTTTTAACAGATTTCTGGATTTTTATTCATGGCATAATAGGAAACATAGTTAAACAAAATTCAGAATTAAAAATAGGATATAATGGAATGGGTTAAAGACTAATAATATTTTATTGGTATTAGCCATTTATAAAAACTGAGAAGGAAGTTTTGTTCAAAATTAAATAACCAAATATATATATATATATATGTGTGTGTGTGTGTAATTACATAAATAAAAACAAATTTGTAAAACCTTATATCTTATATATAATTATATTTTTTAAAACTATAGTAGAGGGGAAAAAATATCCTGACAAAAGAAAACTTTATTATAAATAATTGAGATGATATAAATTATTTAAAACAGAAAGTAGGTGGTTTTAAAAATATGGAGTATTTACAATAGGAAAATTAAGAAAACTTTATATTATTTATATTGAATTTATTGGTTATAAGTAAATATTCATTATTTTACATTTAAATTAACATTTATTTAGGCAATTTTCATATTTGTTAATCTTTTCAAATTATTTCAACATTGCCAAAGCAATTTATAAGCTACAAAATCAGATATATGCTACAAAAGATCAGATATATGCATACTACTCTTATAATTATATATGACAAAACCAAGCAAATGAAAGGGATTTTATATTTGAGATAAGGGGGAGGGACTTAACCTGAATGTCAGAATTTTTTACCAATGCATTATTCATATAAAACTTCATTAATCATATCATTAATCATATAAAACTTTTAGAAGAAATTTTGCTATACAAGTAGATTTATCAAATATCCCTACAGATTTATTTGACAAATAAATTTTACAGAAGCATATTTTATTGCTTCTTTCAATAGAACCAAATAAAACCAAATCTCAATAGAATCAAAATATGGTAAATACACAGTACATACATGCATAAATACACAGACTAAAAGAATTTAATAGATTGGTTTATTTTTCATTTTTACATAATATAAACAATATCCATATTTTAAAGTTTGAAAACAAATAGCAAGGTTTCTCCATAAGAGTACATATTATGTAATAATTTGCCATAAATCAAATATATATGCTTTTGATCTTTCTCTCTCTTTGATGAAAGATTTTGATATCATAACAATTAGAATATATTATATTAAGCATATAATTGTTCGAGAAAAATTTCAATTTTAAATGCAAAGATAAACAAATTCCATCAAAAATTATAACGCTGATCTCTAACTAAGATATGATAATTTCTCAAGTTTAAGCTTTATACTTGGAATAAGTTACAGCAAATACTATGTATTAGTTAAAAATTCAGTGACTGACATTACATGGCAGAAAACATTATATTGCTGTCATTCTCTCCAGTATGAATAATTACATGCACACTAAGACTTGCAAGGGTGCCAAACCTATTTCCACAAACACGGCAAATATAAGTACGATCAGGTCTGTGAACAGCAGAATGCTTTTTAAAATTAGTAGCAGTATTTGTAGAATAAGGGCATGAAGAACAGTTGAATTTAAAAATCCCAACAACTTCTTTATGGTGCCACATTCTATGTTTAGATAAAGTAACTTGAGATGAAAACCATTTATGACATAAGTTACAAGTGAATCCTGTGAGACCACCTGCAGGGAATTAAATTAATGGCTGTTAATAAAATAATATGCAACAAGCAGATACATTCATTCGTGTTCACTTAATTTTCACTATCACATCACAGACATACAATTTAGCAGTCAAACTCAATATAATGACACAAATACACTACTTTCCACTGAAATTGCCCCATCTGGAAAGAATAAGTAAATTCAGTTTTGAAGAGAATCCCAAGGATACGATTGCAACATATTGTCTTCAGTGATGAATTGCAATACTGTTTAAATGTCAGTTATGGTAGTGTACACTTATGTAAGCAAACAGGTGGCAAGAATAAGACAGACTATACATAGCCTAGTGAGAGTCCTGATGAGTTAAGAGCCAGCATTCTTTTTTTAGGAGCCATTAGTAATAACACACAATCGCCTCTAATTCTCATGAATGGCTATTTGATAGTGATAAGAAACGGCTACGATTTGTTTTGATATAGTACCTGGGAACTTTGTAGAACCCTATTTTCCAACAAGATAATGCACAGTTGTATATTGCACTCTCTTTGCAATGTCTCAGTCATATTTTTGCTTGACCCTGCTATTCGCTAGATCTGTTGCAATTGAAACACACATAAATGCTACTGAAGGAGCAATTTTAAATGAGGATAGAGTAGTTTGTTACTTAATGTCCAATACTTCCTAACTTAATGGGAATAAAATATAAAATGTTAAATTTAGAGATCTGTTACAATGAAGCTTAAATATCAAAAGATTTAGAAATATATACTATAGGTGCAAAGCAGAGGTCTGCAAACTGTAGCTGCTTGTGAGCAACTAAGTGCTCATTGTGTATGTGGTCATATCATTTACTATGTAATTTTTGTACCTGGAAAAAAGTATTGCAGCAAGTGTTCCTTGATTGTAGACCAAGACAGCGAGATTTCTATTCAATATATGAAATGTGAAACTTTCTAAGGATATTAACAATTAGGATAATGTCATTTTTACTAATATAATATATATAGTAATCTACTAACAAAACATATTTTTATCCCATTATTATGGCTTATATATTAAGAAAAATTAATATAAACAAGCACTTTAAATTGAAGGCATTTTAACTATTTTAAATAGTTATTACTTTCCTACTCTGATAATATCTATAGTACATTCATGTCCAAAAGTTAAGCATAATTTGTAAAATGCGAACAATTCGGAGCTAATATGGATACAATGGTTCACAATCAGTTGTGGAGAATTGTAGGACAAAGATAAATCATTGTGCATATGCAAAACAGTTCAGTCGACGTCGACATGTGCAAAGCACCAGCACACGTCAGAACAGTATGGAACAGCCTTGAGTGGCATGGCCAGTCAAGGCAGAATTTCACAATTGCTATGGTTCGGAGCGCTCTTAACAACCAAAAAGGACGAAAGATGTTACAAAGATGCCAACTGGATATGTTTTTGAAGGGACGAATTATTGGAATGCTGGAATCCGGTCGATCCCAAACCGATGCATCTCAAATTCTGAATGTGCCTCAGTGTGTGATCTCCAGACTGTGGCAGAGGTTCCAAACCACTGGAGATATTATCCAATGACCAGTACCAGGTCGGCCAAGGGTAACAACCGCTCAGCAAGACCAATATTTGGTGATAATTGCATGACATCAGAGAAACCGTTCTGTCAGACAACTGGATTCAGCCCTGACAGTCGCCACAGGAGTCACTGTTTCGAGACAAACTGTTTACAGGAGACACGGACACGTTGGTCTCTATTCCAGACGATCAGCAGTTTGCATCCCCCTGATGTATGCGAGTTTACAATGGAGTTCGGAACATCATCAGTGGAGTGGACAACAGGAGGCAATGCCATGTTCAGTGACGACTCCAGGTTTAGCCTGTAAACTGATTCTCATCGTACCACGATCTGGAGATAACATGGAATGCGTTTTCATCTGGGAAACACCATGGAAAGACGTTGTTTGCCGTTTGGGGGAGTTATGGTTTGGGCAGGCATCATGATGGACGGCTGCACAAACATCCACATCTTTGACACAGGGTCGGTTACCAGTCAAAGATACAAAGACGAAGTCCTTGAGCCTACCATTCAATTGTTTAGAGGTGTTAGTTGATTTCATATTCATGGATGATAACGGACCTCTTGACCACGTGGCCTTGGTCAAAGATGTCCTTCAAACTGAAGATATCCAACACATGCAGTGGCTTGCATATTCTCCTGATCTGAACGCAATAGAGCATGTGTGGGATATGCTCAGGAGACATCTTGCAGCCTTCTGCTACCCATCAAGCTCCATTCCGGGATTGAAAACTGCTCTCCATGAGGCTTGGAACTCTTTGAGCACACAACTCATCCAAACCCTCATCGAAAGTATGGGAAATCGTTGTGCAGCATGCGTGGCTACCCGAGGTTCCCACACACCGTATTAAACTGCAGCATCACATTGTTTTAATCATTCTGTTCCACTGAGGTTGACACTCGTATTCTGACCCTTTTTCTTTCAACCAAGTCGTTATTATCCTTGTTTTTCATTGTTTTCTTCTTCTATAACCCTATTACACCTGCATACCCTTCCATTCCGATGTAGATTTCTTGAAATTTTCACATAAACAGCAACTATGCTTAACTTTTGAACATGAGTGCATATTACAAAAACAAGCTCGAGATGCATGCGATAAGTTTGATTAGAGGTCTGCATGGCAGAGATTTTAGACTTCTACCCAGCTTGGCTCAAAAGTATCAGCATTTGAACCGAACCCAAGTGCAAACACTTTCTTCAAGTACATAGTTTGCTCATCCTAAACTTTTATATGCACCAAAATATTTTAAAAATATATAACTAATTTTTTTACTGAAGATTGTTTTAAGTACATCCTCCTCCTTTTATTTGAATTTTCTTCACAAATTGCTATAAAACACTATCCAAAGTCTGTGTCAAGTAAGAACCATGGTCAACAGATTTTATATAAAGCACAGTAAATTTAAATTTTATACACCTAACTCTTGAATTGCTTTCATTTTAAGATGTTTTATAATTATAATACACATGCAAAATGCTTATAATGAATGTTCATAAGGCAGTATTAAATGGCTTGAGTTGGAGATATCTTTAAGAAACACTAAGATGCTGGCCTACAATGCTTTGACCCTGGGAGCAAAACATGCCACTGTCAAGTTAATGATTTCGCATTCTCACAATATTGGTGATCTTGGACGAGCACAAAGTATTCTTTGCTCTTTTATTTCCAGTTATTTAACTTTCTGAGAATTATATATGCATTGTATAAATGTACGTCCTGTTCTCAATAAAGTCCGCCGCACTTTATTGATCTTCAGAGATTCTCTGACATTGACTCACTGTATGTCACTGGGCTGTGTGACTCATTACGAGACCACTTATACTTTGCTTAAACTTAAAACTTGCATACCTTATCTGCAATCCAGCAACAACTTTATTCGTTTTCGATGAAACTCACTGTGAGGAAGACTAATGTAGCAAATACTTATAAGGCAGCATTAAATACATTGAACTGGAGATGTTTTTAACGATCATGATATGATGACCCAATGATATGATGTTGGCCTACCACGCTTGGCTTCAGAATCAAACCAAGTTGGTGATTTTACATTCTCACTATATGCTTCATATACAAACATAAGTTTTATTACTAATATTTTATTTCCTTTTAAATCTTTACATCTTTTAATATTATGTAGTAAAAAAAATATTCCAGAGCTTGGGGTAACTATCATATTAAGTTCTTAGATATTTAAGTAAAAATGTCATACAAAAAGTCACTGTAAATACTCAATTTATATTAAAATTACAAAAATTATGATGGATAAGGACCAACAATAATTGTGGGTTGTATCCAAGATAATATAGCTTTATTTATTTGAACTATTGAAATTAAGGTTACCTCATATTTTACATAAATCATTTTCTTAGTGGTTGAGAATCAACTTTAAATGTCAAGTATCGATTACAAATTATTCAAGGAATTGTTAAATTATATGCATTATAATTATATTTAAGAAAACAATATAATGGAGAAATATTGATATATTGTTGTTGACTAAATAACCTCCTGTTTCTGCAGAGTCAATTCAGGATATTGATATATAATAACATTAAGTATAAAATATATATATATTAATACTATAACTTAAAAAAGTTGAAAAAAACTTTATGGTAAAATGCAAAATTAAAAATATGAAAAGAAAATACATTTTTACATGGTAAATACACTTTTATTTTTAGGACAAATGCTTTAGACTTACAACTAAAATTCAGGATCTTAAACATAAAATATATTTTCATAAAAACAATATAAATAGAATTAATTATCTGCCTATTAACAATAAAATAACAACAAGATTTTTTTTTCTTTTAAATAAAACAAAAACATTTTACAAGTAAAATTACAATATTGCATATTTGCAGATCATAAATACAATTTTAAAAATAGGTATAATTGAAAAAATTAATCATAGAAACAAAAACTAAAACTTTTAAAATAAGCATGGAATAGAGCAAATAATTTTGTTGCACAAGGAAATCTTTAAAAAGGATAAAAAGTTCATGCAGGGTAAGTAAGATTCAAACTGGTAAGCTTTTGTTCTCGAAACAAGTGCTCTATTAGCTGAACTTTTTGAAACTGAGAAAATCCCACAAAAATATTTCCATTTCAGACCTTGACTTCATACTGAACTAAAAACAATCAAGAATCATAAGCATTTTGTTTAGAAAGCTTACAAATCCTAAGCAAAAGTGCTTAGGAAGATAATTCCTGGCAAATTATTTTCAAAATTTAATTGTAAGAAAAATAATTGAAATCATAAGATTCTGATTATTTGAAATTAATTTTAGTCCAGTTAAAAAAGGTTTATGTATTTTTTATACATGGATCCTTTTGTTGATTATATTTCTGAGAATTTTGGCAGAAAAATTCATTTTGGCATGATATGATTTAATGAAAATAAGCAATGATTTCTAGTGATGATTCAATTCAAAATTGCAAATTTTCATTATGTCAAATTGTTTAAAAATATATCTGTATATAGATCTTTTGTAATTATAAGGCAACCAGAATTTGCTTCAGTACACATCTGTATTAAGTACTATGTTGAAAACCCAGACCGTCCGACTCATCCAATGGACTTGAGCAACATATTAAGTACTAATGTGTATTAAGTACTATGTTGAAGACCCAGACCGACCGACTCGTCAACAAGGACATGAGTAGCCATTTGGTCGGCCGGCATTTTTATTAAGTACTATGTGTCATTCTTCAAAAATTTATATTGGATCTCTAAAAATAATAATCTTTTAAATATGAAAATTTAAAAACAAACAAATTTTGTAGTTGCAGAGCAAAGGTAAAAGTGATAATTTTGGAGTGGTGAAAAATATAAATTTCGAGCAATTCCTGTCTATTACATTGAAAATTCTAAATCTGCCAAATAGAAAATTTAAAATCCACAGAACAACTATACAGCAGCACACAAACACTGCAATATATCTTGAAATATATTTATTGGGGAGGGGGGGGGGGTGAAGATTGAAATCTCATTCAAAGAGGATTGAATAAATGGCTAAGAATTGTAAAGTAAGAAAAGTGGCAAAATAAAAATTATCCCTTATCAAAAAATTTTGAAGCATGCCTAAAATAGATATTAATTAACTTCCAAGACTATATGACAATTAAGTTTATTATTGATAAATATAATTGTCATATAGTTTAGTTCTTGAATTTTCAAAGAGAAATTTTTATTAGAAGAACAAAGTCATGGCTTGTGCATTATAACTTTTTATTCTGTCTAATCCTAGCACAAGGGTTAGTATAAAAAACCACAAAATACAATCTGTTAAAAAACATTGCATAGCAAGTAAAATAAATAAAGAAATGTGTTTCTAATTTATAAAAACAATTTTTAAAAATGAAGATAGAACAGCATTTCAGTCACATGAAAAAAATGTTGGGTCTTCACCAGTATGGATAAGACTATGGCTTTTTAGAGCATTTACAGTCTTAAAACGATTTCCACATATAGTGCATCCAAAAGGACGTGTATGATCATGCACAAGATAGTGAGATTTGAAATGAGTAGATTCATTCGTAGAATATGGACAAAGATCACAATTAAATCTGTAAAGGGAAGAACTTGTTTTATGATGCCACATCTTATGTCGAGATAAAGTGACGAAAGATGAAAACCACAATCCACATAATGAACAATTTAGTCTCTTCAGGTATGCTGTAATAAAGAATTTTAAAATATCACATTTACATATAAATATATATTATATAAACATATTCAACTAATATTACAATGTTTGAAGAAAATTAAAAGTATTATATTTATATACAAATATATACTATACAGGGTGATTAAAAAACGATGGGCCAAACTTTACGAGGCGGCAGTACACAGCAAACCAAGCATTTTTAGTTATAGTTTACCAGGTCGAAAATGAAGAGTAAAGGCATTACAGGGCAATGGATTGGGCGAGGTGGTCCCATAGCTTAGCCTCCACGATTGTCCGATCTGTCGTGTCTTGACTTCTTTTTGTGGGGATATATCAAGAGTCTCGTCTATGACACTACCCTTGAATTTGAAGAGGAGCTCTTCACCAGAATTTTGGCTGCTGCTGCCAAAGTGCACGACATGCCTGGTATGTTTGAGAGAGTTCGCCAGTCCCTTCACCACTGTGAGACGTGCATTCAGGTTGGCAGTCGCTCTTTTGAGGCATTACTGCAATTATTGTTTATTAAATGCCATTTTATAACTTCTAAATCATTCTTGTGTTTTTACCTCATTTCATCGGTTTCACCATTAAGCATTCACTGGTGCCTTTATGTTTTATTTCCGACTCGGCAAACTGTGACAAAAAATGCTTGGATTGGTGTATACTATCACCTCATAAAGTTTGGCTCATCTTTTTTTAATCACCCTGTATAAATATATATACAAGTAATGTTACAACATTCGAAGAAAATTAAAAAAAATTAAAATGTAAAAGATAGAAAGTAATTTTCATATGCAATAGGTAAAATTGGGCTAATTTTTTTAAAATAAAACTTCTAGTCAATAAAATTTTCTTTCACAATTGAAATGCATTTAACCTAAAATTATATACATATTATACTCATATTAACAAAAAATAAATTTTCAAGATATTTTCTGCCTGTTTAAATAACTTATTCAAGTACTGTGTTACCAGTGTTAGAATGGAAGAAATTGTTTTAACATAATGGCAGATTAAGTAATATAAATGTTGATTCTTATAAATTCTTGTTTTCAAATTATTAGAATAATTTTAATATTTTAAATCTCCCCTCCTGTTTGGATTTTTAAAATAATTTTATTAATGCCTTTTTAAAGCTTATTTCTTAAACTGCAGTATTTTCAGCTAATTTCAATTTTTCCGATTTTAATTTAATTTTCTCATTCTTAAAATTAATTTCTTGTACCCAAAAGTAAAAAATAGCTATTTCTCAAATCTATATCTTTTCCATTTGTTATATTTTCTATTTTCTTATTCCATTCTTTGACCTTAATCAATTTTTGAATGCATGTTACTCTGTATTTCAGTTTCTCTCGCATCCTTTCTCAATTTCGTAGGAATAAGATAAATACCTGGCCTTTCACTCATTCTTAATTCAAAACCCTGATAATTTAGAGATAAAAGTAATTGCAGCTTGTCCTTTTCGACAATTTTGACACTTTTACTCTTTAGCTTATATAACTCTATGTTTAGTGATTGGCTTCTTCAGGGGCATGGTAAATAGTCACCATCCCAGGAAAATGAGCAAATGATTTGCCCAAACAGTTCAGATACTTTCTGACAATCTTGAGGATATATTGCTCAATGGTCATAGATTCTTCAGTGCCATACATAAATTAAATCTTTGCCACGGTTCTCAGCAGCAGAGGAGTATTAAAGCGATAGCTTAACATAGTCAGGCACACCATTTCATACTGAAGGCTGAAATGATAACTTTGTTACCAGTGGAGATTTCCTACATGATTGTTACCCATATAGTATAATGACATTTCCCAACTTTTCAGGTAGATTTTTAAACATTTCCAGATTAAAAAACTAATAAATCACAGTAATTAACTCAACATGTAAATAAGGTATAAGTGAGGGGCTGTTGTTACTAAGTGAAAATTTGAATTTTCAGTTTTTTACCTTAGTAAATCTACCTCAGTAAGGTCTACATTACATGTTAAAATATCACTACATAAAGGTGACTGCACATTTCTACAAAATACCTTTATAAAGACTCTTCCTGGGGGGGGGGGGGGGGGGGGGGGGGGGAGGGGGGACTACAGAATTTGCCTCAAATGCTGGAAAAATCATGAAAACCTATTATGCACAGCTGTTCAGTGTTATTAAAGTAGACTCAAGCCCATGCGACCTTGACAGTGTTATTTTACTTCACTGATCAATAATAATTATACAGTAAGTCAGCTTCAGTGGTAAAAAACAGCAACATAAAATATTTTAAATCTATCTAAATAAAAATACTGTTAAATTTTGTTGTAAGTATTTAAAAGCAGTATCTTATGGATAAAAAAAGGCATACAAATACTGCTTCATCAATTCATGGTTTTTGAGCAGAATTCAGCTAATCTGTATTCCATGTGAATGAAATCTGTCTTTAAAATATTCTACATTTAGCATGCACATCTAATTATTGATAAATTTAAAATATATTTTCTATATAATTATTTACAGCTTGTTAAAAAAACTCCCTTCACAAGCAACATGACTGGTTATAAACTATAGCAGCATACAGATCTTTGAATATACTGTGCATGGAACAAATGACAAATATAGCAAGATTAAAGGGTATACTTTCTAAATTTTATGATTGATGAAAGATGATCCAAAGAATATGATAGTGTAAATTATATTCCATAAATTAACTAAAACAGTTATTAATTTATTCACGATGAATTAACGATAAGTGAGTATCTGTAATGCTCAGATAGCATTCTTTTTGGGGGTAAAATGTTTTCAGTTCAGTACAAGTCAATTTTAAAAATCAATAAAAAAAAAAAAAATAACTAAATCATATTTAGACATATTTGAAACATTTATGTTAGTAATGACAAAAATATAGACATAAAAACCTTTCGAAGGAAAATTAATAATTTAATTAAAATTACTCAGATATAAAGTATTTTTATAGAAGTACATTTCACTTATAAATGATACATAAAATAATATAAAATAAAATACACAGTACTTCCAACATAAAAGTATTATTCACTATAGATAATTACAGACACAGGTAATGATATGCAAGAAGTCTATATTCACTCAGATGTTTGACATTACAAACATTTTTTTTTTCTTCGGACAAACCATTACAAAACATAATATATTTAAGAGACAATTTGAATTTACTTTTTCTCCATCCTTTCATATAGTACAATGTAATACTTGTAATGCATAATATCATTTTTCATACGGTAGATAAGAAATTGTTACACATACATACAAATTACAAAATAGATAACAATATAACAATCACAATGTGATGCTTTTGACTTAAAAATTCACAATTTAAGAAAATTAAATAGAAATATCCTATATTTTTAAAACCCATAATTTTAGAAATTATAGAACTACAACAGATATGAACAAAGGATTAGGCTACAACTAATATGATGAAGGATCAGGCTATAACTGATGTGATGAAGGATCAATTTAAGAAAAGAACTTATTGCACAGTTAACTTACTCTTTGGTATTAATCCTGTAATTCTCAGTACAAAAGTTGTCTTGTTAAAAAATTGAATTAATTTTAAATTCATGTTGTTCAAAATCAAATACAAAGGAAATAAACAAAAGCTCTCATACATTTCTTATTGATATTGAAGTATAGCATACATGAAGTATTTCATGTGAACCACAAAAGATGGGGGAAATTTTTCTTTCATAAGTTATGGCCTTATTTTTCTACCATAAATACAAGTTAACCATTGGTAATTTATACTAGAAACTTGTATTTATGTTTCCTGCATACAATTAAAAAGCTTGGAACAAAAATCTTATCTAGAAGAAGAAAGCAAGGTTTTTTTTAATTATGTATCATCTGTAGTTTATACTAGAGTTGTTATTTATTTATAAAATCAATTAGAAGTTACTGAATGTTTTTCTTTTGCTATATTCCTATTTAGATATACAATATAAGCAAGGTATTACATAATACTAAAAAAGGAGCATTTTCAGTTAACAGAAATTATAAAAGAAATGGACTTAAAATTAGAGAAATACCAATCTAATTTTTTCTGAAATTAGCTGCTCTTATTCTCCATTCTTCCAGTATTTTTCCGCTACCTAGACCATCTGACCTACACAAAAGTGTAAGATAACTATTTAAATGCCCGGGACAGTGCCACACAATTTAGTTAGGAACCCAATAGGGGTATTAATAACAGACTGTACTATCCTTCCCCTGACCCATCACCTCTACAATGGACTTTCGAACCTACAGATTTAATGTGACTATACTCCGCGTAGATAGTTTTGGGTTGTGGGGATCAAACCTGAGTTTACCATGTGTGATCCCAATACCTTAAACACTTAGCTATCTCAGCCCTCCTTTCTTTATTTTATTTTCCTTATCCAAACCATCCAACCTACCCGAAAGTGTGAGATAACTGTTTAGACAGCCAGAACAGTGAAATCTAATTTAGACTGGAACCCAATGGGGATAGGCAACCCTAATGACTGTAACATCCTTTTCCTAACTCATAATACTTCAGGACCATCATATTTAGCATGTGCATACTCCGCATAGATATATAGTTTTGGACAGCGGGGATCGAACCAAGGTCTACCATGTGCAATTCCAACACCTTAATTAACCACGGAGTTATCTCAGCCACCCATTCTTCCAGTTGAAATTTCACAAGATTTTCTGAAATTTATGGGGGTAGGGGGAAGGAAATATCAATATAAAAAAAAAGTTTAATAGACATGTATCGTAAGGTAAGTTTTGCCGGTCAAATATTAAGTACATGGAACAATCAGAAAATGAATAAAAATGTAAAACATTAAGATTATGTAATTAAAATTAAGTTTATTAGATTTTTTCATAAGAGAATTATTTTAACAGTGAAAGTGAACACTTAAAACTCAATAACTGAACTGAGATTCTGTATGTTTAAAGTTTATGTACTATTTAAAACATTTCATATTTTTTTGATAAAAAAAAATCATATCTAGAAAAGGAATAGATTGTGAATGGTTTGAAAGTTTTATAATTTATAAATTGCAATGATCTAACCGGTGTTCTTTAAATTGAGGTTTATAGACCCTTAGAAGTCCAAAAAAGATAAACATAACTTGTATCAGATCTATTTAAATTTTTACATAAGTTCACAATTTTTCCGAATGTGGGATATAGTTTAAAAAAATTTCAGACACATTGACTTAACATTGCATATGCTTGGCAACAACTTCCTTGCCTAATCAATGAGTGAATTTACCTCCTCCTCTTGGAACTATTAGAGCTAATGAATTTAGACATTTTGTGTCCAAATGTTATTCTATTGTACAGATATGTTAAAGACTAATACAAAATACAATCTTTTCATTGCTGAATATACTACCATAACATGCTTATTTTGTCATATTACAAACCTATAATGCTAAAATAATAAGTTTAAGCAATTTTTCTATTGTTTATCTAATTTAACAACTGTTATACACTCTGAAACTTTTCAACAATTTTGTTTCGACATTTATGCTCATGGGGACTTTTCATTTTATGGAACTCTGAAATATACTACACAGGGTGTTTAAATAAATTGAAAAACTAAATATTTCTTGAATGATTGATTGTAGACCCATAGTCCCAATTTAAGAAATGCTTCAAATAAGATCAACTATCAGACTATGGCAATTTTGGTCACACAACACATACATGCTAGTAAAAAGTACAAAATGTAATTTTTTTATACAAGCCCTACATAAAAACAAGAAAGATCGGTCATGCTTAAAGCATTGATTATGAAACACTTTCCAACTTCAATGCAATTTTATTTAAACAAGTCTAAAATGCAATACATTCCTCGGTAATATTTTGAAATTTATCACAATACTGTATTAATTTATTATATTTGAAAACTTAAACCTTCATCGAAAAAAATGAACTTCATTCAAATGACGGCATTGAAATATAAATTGCCTGGTTTAAACATCTCTAAAATGTTATACATTCCTCGGTAATAGTTCTAGAATTATCATAATACTACGATAATTTATTATATTTGAAAACTTCATCGAAAACAACTGAAATTAATTCAAATGACGTCATAGAAAAAATAACACGCCTGGATCTCTATAAAAACAGGATTTCATTCATAACTTTCTCGCATTCATTTCATTCATCACAATACTATAATAATTTATTTTATTTAAACATTTTGTTTAAGACCATGGAGCTACAAAAAATTAAACTCTATGCTTGAAACTTCATCGAAAAAAATCGTCCTTCTCTTTATGAAATCAATTAATATTTCATTCATATCAGCCATGCAGACTCCATGCACTAAATCATTTTGTGTTAAAAAAATACAGGAATTCTAATACAACTCATTCTATATATTTTGCTGTTTACATTTTACATAGGTGAAAAATAGGCTTAGTTGTAGAAATAATCAAATTTAGATGAGCATTTAAACTCAAATATATTGTCATTGCGTTGTTTCAGTATGTAGATGCACAGAATTTAAGCAAAAATAAAGTAGTTTTAGGACGGATACAACACTCAATATGAGTTAAAAAGAACTTAAAAAAATCACGATTTTGAAACAAGATAGATGCCATATATCATTTTGAAGTGGGTCATGTGATCGTGTTATATCATGGTCACGTGATCGTTTCATATAAGAGGTGTAATTATTATTTTAATTTTTATTTAAAAAACTACTGAATATATTTCGCTGAATTTTTTTTTATATATTTTATGGAACAATTTGAATATTACCTAAAATTTTTGAAGCAATTTGTGAATTTTAAATCCGCTTAAAAAATGTTTGAAAAATTAGGTCCCATAAGGCTCAATGTATTTCATTTTTTCGACCCGGGTTCAATCCAAAACTAATTGGCTGATATTATTCATTTATATTCCCATCGGTTCTACAGATCGTCTGAACAACATACTAAAATTTCATTTTAATGAAGTCATTTTTATGGCAGTTATCGTGCTAACGGACAGACAGACAGACAGACAGAATGAACAAAGTCATAAACACTTTTCAACTTTGTTGTAAAGTGTTAAAAAATTTAATTAGCAAATTGTACTTTATCCATTTAATCTTTTGAAAAAAAATTCTGCTTTCTAATATGCAACACTGGCTATGAAGAAATTATCAAAGTTAAACAACATTGATCTGATTAAATGAAATGGCAAAAATATAGATTTCAGGTAGTACAAAAAATTAATTTTTGTTAAATAAAATTTCCATTAGAAAACTTATACATGCACCTATCTTTATCAAAAGCTTTATACTTCTACAGTCCCCAAGTGCCCATTAAAACTTTAATTAGTGATATAACAGGTAATTTTGATTGTATGACAATGGGACTTTTATATTTGACTATTTGAGCTATGAAAAATGCTTTTACAATACAAAATTTTTTACTAGGGGTCCTGTATAGAAATTTACATTTTGTACCTTTCTTACTAAAACAAATTACATGATCAAAATTTGCATACAATGATAGACTGCCTTAATTAAAGCATTTCATACATTGGAATCATGGGTCTATGACCAATTGTTCAAGAGATATTTAGTTGTGCAATCTTTATGAAGTACCCTGCATACAGAATTAGCCGAAATACCTAAAATTGCCCTAAATAAAATTGAAATAAGATTAATGCAATTCAAAATCTAAAACATTTTAATCAAAAACTTTGCATACTTACTGCACCATCAAAAATTGTAAAAAGTCCTGAATTTCAAAATTTTATATCAACTAGTTTTTCCATAGATAAACTATAAAGTTGACCAAGATTTGTTGTTTCGACCTTACGATCATATTATTACTTGCAACTTGAGTTAGAAAGGCATTACAGGAATAAAAAATATACCATTTTCTTTGTTTTTAACACTTTACAACATAGTTGAAAAGTTTTTATGACTTTGTTCATTCTGTCTGTCTGTCCGTTAGCACGATAACTGCTGTAAAAATGACTTTATCTAAATAAAATTTTAGTATGTTGTTCAGACGGTCTGTGGAACCTATGGGAATATAAATGAATAATATCACCTAATTAGTTTTGGATTGAACCCGGGTTGAAAAAATGAAATACATTGAACCCGATGGGACCTAATGTTTCAAACATTTTTGAAGCGAATTTAAAATTCACAAATTGCTTTGAAAGTTTTAGGAAATATTCAAATTATCCCATAAAATATATAAAAAAAATTTCAGCAAAATATATTTAGCAGTTTTTTAAAATAAAAATTAAAATAATAATTAAACCCTTTATATGAAGAGATAACATGACCATTATATGAAGAGATCACATGACACTCTTTAAAATAAAATATGGCATTCATCTTGTGTCAAAATCGTGACTTTTAAAGTTCTTTATAATTCATATTTAGTGTTGCATCCATCCTAAACTGCTTTATTTTTGCTTAAATTCTGCACATCTACATACTGAAACAACGCAATTACAATATATTTCAGTTTAAATGATCAGCAAACTTTGATTATTTATACAACGAAGCCTAATTTTCACTTATGGAGAATGTAAATACCAAAAGCTGTAGAATGAGTTGTATAAGAATTGCTGCCCTTCTTTAACGCAACATTATTTAGCTCATGGAGTCTGCAATATAGCTGATATAAATGAAACATTCATTGATTTTATGCAGAGAACCAGACGATTTTTTAGATAAAGTTTTAAGCATAGAGTTAAATTGCTTGTACCTCCATGATTTTAAGTTTTTAAATAAAATAAATTATTATAGTATTGTGCTGAAACATCGCTTTTATAGAGAGCCAGGCGATTTATATTTCGATGACGTCATTTAAATAAAGTTCATTTGTTTTCGATGAGGTTTTCAAATATAATAAATTATTGTAGCATTATGATAATTTTAAAAATATTACCGAGGAATGTATCGCATTTTAGAGATATTTAAACCAGGCAATTTATATTTCAATGCCGTCATTTGAATGAAGTTCATTTTTTTCGATGATGTTTGAAGTTTTTAAATATAACAAATTAATGTAGTATTGTGATAATTTTAAAAATATTATAGAGGAATGAATGTATCACATTTTAGAGATGTTTAAATAAAATTGCATTGAAGTTGGAAAGTGTTTCATAATCAATGCTTTATGCATGATTGATCTTTCTTGTTTACCTTTAATCTGGTGTATCACATGACTTAATCTGGTCCACAGTCCCTATTTCAAAGTCAAGATTTTAAATTTCTCAAAAATGAATATTATTAATTTTTTATTATTACTATTTTGCTTTCTATAAAAAAATTTTAAGTTTGGATCATATTTTAATTATATACTTGTCTTAAAATTATCACTAAAAATCAGTGGTGGCTTGTCAAGTGATGCCGGGTGAAGCACTGCTTCACTTAAAATTATCAGATAAATGGGTTATTATTATTATTATTTGGCAAATTTTTCAGATTCGCTTGGCTCTTTTTAGATAATATTTAACACTTGTGCCAGTAGTGCAATGTGTTTTGATGATGTTCGTTGTCAAGGAGGAGGGGAGAATCCCACAACTGAATCTGCTTCACTAGGGCACTCTTCGGACATATTGAAATTCCCTGACTTTTCCAGGTTTTCTAGGTGAATTGAAAAGAAATTCTAGACCAGTCATTTTAACATAAAACGTGCGCACGCCCCTATTTAGTTACAAATTTGATTAAAGAATCTTAACAATTTAACTCCACTATCCAAAAAAAATTTAATATTAAATCAGGAGAAAAAAATACACATATTTTTTTTGTTTTTACAAAAGATTTTTTTTACATTTTTAATAAAAATACATGTAAATGCAGTAAAATTGGACTACTAAAATCTTTAAAAGAATTTAATGGTTTTCATTGAAGACAATAAAAAGAAATAGTCTAAACTGATGTCCTTAATTATGGGCATTGCAAATTGCTCGCAATAACAAAGATCATTAAAGATATGCAATAACTATACTATAACAAGCCACAGCCATTAAATAATTAATGTCAATTCAGCAATGTCAAAAGAAAGTCATTAAAACAGAAAAAATATAGTAAAATGTATATAATATACAGAGATGCCAACCTCTAAAAGGGGTCATCAGTAGAAAAATTAGGAGTTTTCAGTATTTTCAGTAAAACCGCATTGACCATAAGTAAGAAGATTTTATGTATATTGACAATATTTTAAAACCTTAGAATAAGTTCAAAATGTAGTCTTGCTAACTTAACCGAGTTAATTACAACTGAATGGCACTATCTATGTGAAAATAATTAAGAAATCAACCTGTATAATTAATCAAAATATGAAAATAAGCTAGTTTAGTCAAATTAATGAGCAAAAATTGGGATGGAGATCGATGGAAAAGGATAATTGCGTACTCTCGGAACGCCCACGAAAAAAAAACTGAATTTCACGATCGTACTATTTATGTGAAAATAATTAAAAAATTAACCTTTATAATCAACCAAAATATGAAAATAATCTTGCTTAGTCAAGTTAATGTGCTACAATAGGGAGATGGAGATGGATGGAAAAGGATAATTGCATACTCTCGGCAACGCCCGTGAAAAAAAAAAAATTGAATTTCACGATCGTACTATTTATGTGAAAATAATTAAAAGATTAGACTTTATAATCAACCAAAATATGAAAATAATCTTGCTTAGTCAAGTTAATGTGCTACAATAGGGAGATGGAGATCGATGGAAAAGGATAATTGCGCACTCTCGGCAACGCCCGTGAAAAAAAAGAAAACTGAATTTCACGATCGTACAATTTATGTGAAAATAATTAAAAAATTAGCCTTTATAATCAACCAATATATGAAAATAAGCTAATTTAGTCAAATTAATGTGCAATAATAAGGGGATGGAGATATATGAAAAAAGACAATTATGTACTCTCAGCAAAGCTTGAAAAGAAGGAGTGAATCTTATAATTTAAGCGAAATATAATTTGTTAAGTAAAATATTTCTTTATTTTTACGCACACTATAAAAATAAATTAAGTCTATTGTTCTGATATGAAATCATTAGAAGAAGCAATGGATGCAAACTGATAATTTTGGACTCTCAACAAAGCAGGGAATATGAATTGAATGGTAGGATGTATGGATTTCATGGGATTTCCCATAGTTTTGGGAGTAATGTTTGTAAAACCGTAAGATTAAGTAAAAATCCGTAAAAGTTGGCATCTCTGTACTTGGCGACATTTGTGCAAAATGGCGCACAAACTCCGTATTTTTGCTTTTATACGGAATCAAATGGACACATGGCAACTTTTATTTAGCGGTTATGAGTACGGAGTAATACTTGACGAAATTTTTCGAAAATGGCATATAAACTGGGCAGCTCTGTTTTTATATGGACAACTAGTTAAGAAAAACAAATTTCCAGAATTTTCACAAAATTCCCTGACTTTTCCCGGTTTCCAGGTTGAGTGGCCACCCTATTCACCCATTTATACAGTCACGAGCTACCACTGCCAAAAAATTGTTTTTTCATTGAAATTAATAAGAAATGTAAATACTGAAGAAGAATGAAAGAACTTTGATAATACTGATATGACAAATTAGCTTGGTAAAATTACATAAATCAATGTTAAATGTAATGCAGAATGAATCCTCTGTTAAACTTGTGTGTGCAATGTGATAGTAGAGAACCAAAATTACCCAACTTGTGAAATAGTTAAGTTATTAAAATATTTTTAATGAATCAGAAGGCTTACGAAAATTAAAACTTAATGATCAATGATAAAATAGTAACGACAGACTTATTTTCCAATGTGTCCACAAGATATAAATAATTAATATTTAAACACTTCATCCCTTTTAGAATATATTTTAATTTTTCCAGAATGGAATAAAAGCATATAATTGCATGCCAAAAACAGATTTTGCTACAAGGAATGTTTTTTATTAAACATTGTTGTTCCTTCATTGTGTTCTAAAAAAAATTAATAATATCTCCACTTCAAGAAAATAATTAATGAGCCATAAGGTTTTGTTGTACATAAAGTCTGTAATGGCGTGACTTAACAGTAAGCATTTTTCTGGTTTCCTCACGTTCATCACATAAGCCTTTGCTTAACACAGATTTTTACATTCAAAATTTAAATCAAAAGCAAGCAGATGATTCATATTTTTTACTTATACTAGTAAGACCTGTGGGCCTGTTAGTAATTTAAAAAACCTGTTTATTCATGGGATATCTACCATAAAAAAAGACAACCTCAATCAATGGCTGCGTAACCACAAAACAAAAGAAGGTATTACAATATCCATTGTTGTAAGAGTCCAATATATAGCTTCTCTTTCAGTATCTGATGTTATACACAGCTCCTTATAATATCCAATGTTGTAAATAAGTTAAAAAAAGAGTTCAATATCCAACTACACTTTCAATATCTGATGTGGTAAAGCTCCAGAATTCTGATTTTTATACAGGGTGTCTAAAAACATTGACCTTGGCTTTTATTCCTTAAATATTGATCTTAGACATATATAATAAATTAAAAACTTTCGTAAAAAAAGGCACAGAATTTTATGAAATTCGATTAAAATTTTCAAGGGAATTAAATTTTAAGAAGTGAAAAATTTTAACTTTTATACGGCCCCCGTACAAAAACATTTCCAATGAGTAAAATGTAAATGAGTAAAATGAGTAGTTGTGCATAAGGGAAATTCCACAAATTACTCGTACATAATTTTCCTTTTATGTACTAACAATATATGTAATAATGTATGTAACATAATAATGTACATTCTAATTACATCAGCAAAAATACGAAAATAGTAAAATCTTAAAATAGAGGAAAAGTAGACAAAATAAGAACTTTGCGAAGTGTTTCAGAGTATATCCATTACAAATTGTTTGTTCCATTTAAAGGCCAAAAGAATTGGTGGCCACAAAACACCAAAGTATCCTAAGTTGTAGTCCTCACAATGATAAACAAGCAAAGATCAATCATGCATAAAGCATTGATTATGTGAAATACTTTCCAACTGCAATACAATTTTATTTAAACATCTCTAAAATGTGATACATTCAGAGGAAATATTTTTAAAATTATTAGAATAATACAAAAATTTATTACATTTGAAAACTTAAAACTTCATAAAAAATAAACTTTATTCAAATGATGTCATTGAAATATAAATCGCCTGGCTCTTTATGTAAAAGCTGCAAATATTTCATTCATACACTTTTATCCCATTCCTTTCATTTATCACAATACTACAATAATTTATTTCATTTTAAAACTCAAAACCATGGAGGTAAAAGTAATTTAACTCTATGCTTAAAATTTCATCGAAAAAGTCTGCTATAAAATTGTCTATGTTTCTATGTAAAATCAATGAATGTTTCATTCATATCAGCTATATTTCAGACTCAAAAAGCTAAATAATTTTGTGTTAAAGAAATTCAGTAATTCTTTTACAACTCATCCTACAACTTTATGTCTTTACATTCTCCATAAGTGAAAATTAGGCTTCGTTGTGGAAATAATCAAAGTTGGATAATCATTTAAACTCAAATATATTGTAATTGTGTTGTTTCAGAATGTATGTAGATGCAGAGAAATTAAGCAAAAATAAAGTGATTTTAGGATGCATACAACACTAAATATAAATTAAAAAGAACTTTAAAAATCATGATTTTGACACAAGATGGACGCCATATTTTATTTTGAAGTGGGTCATGTGATCGCTTCATAATATGGGTGTAATTATTATTTTAATTTTTATTTTAAAAACTATTGAATATATTTTGCTGAAATTTTTTTCATATTTTTTATGGGATAATTTGAATATTTCCTAAAACGTTCGAAGCAATTTGTGAATTTTAAATTCGTTTAAAAAATGTTTGAAAAATTAGGTCCCATAGGGTTCAATGTATTTCATTTTTTCAACCTGGGTTCAATCCAAAACTAATTGGGTGATATTATTCATTTATATTCTTATAGGTCCCACAGACTGTCTGAACAACATACTAAGATTTCATTTTGATAAAGTCATTTTTACGGCAGTTATCGTGCTAACGGATAGACAGACAGACAGACAGAATGAACAAAGTCAAACACTTTTCAACTAAGTTGTAAAGTGTTAATAAAAATTCTTCAAAAACTTTTATTAAAAATAAATAAAATATCATAGACATAAATAAGTAATTTTTTTTTATGATAACTCTAGTGTCAAGTACAAAGTTACTGTAAAATTATGCAAGAAATAAAGCAACTACAGTAGATACTAGTAAATTAGTTAATCAGGGCAACCATTTGAGATAATTTTTATAAGGACCATTTCAGAAATATATTTTAACTACTTTATATAATTGAAACAGTCTATGAATTGAGTTCAATTGTATTAGTCACAATGTTTTTTGCCAAGTGAATGGAATATACTATATGCACAGCCATGTATTATGTTCTATTACCAGAGTGTTTGAAAAAAGAAGTTAAAAAAATTAGAAGTATTTTTTTACAGCAGTGGTCTTGGAAATGGGATATGTGAGTTGATATGCAAGGGTGTACCAGTGAAATCTAATTTCATTTTCCTAAAACAAGTTTTATATTGACAGAAAAAATATGAAAATTAATTATAAAGAACAATAAACATTAACTTATATTTTCAAATTAAACGATTATGAACATAATATTATGATTATATGAATATTACTTTACTAGACCACCCCTTTAGATAAAAAAAAACAAAACATTTTTGCATTATTCTAATGCGTCCGTAATAGAATCAAAAATAAAAAAACATCCTGTATCTGCATTTATAATAAGGGTATGCAAGGTCTTAGGAGTAAGTGATCAAAGAAGCTTGGAAGCGACTGGTGTATATAGCACTATGATGTAAAAGCTGAAATTCCAACCATGAGAATTATTTTACAGTATCATTATGATATATATTAATTTCTAGAGGGGGGAACTGCATATTAATTCTGAAACCTAATTTTGGTCAGCAAGACTGTATTAGATCAAAATTTACTGGCCATAATTTAGGTTAATCCTACATTGATTACAAAATTTATACAAGATTGGCAGAAAGTATTGTTTATTTTGGTTGCAAAGCATCTGTTAAAATTATTTTTGTGCATTTCTTTAAATGCAGATTTGACAACACTAGGGTCTTTCTTTTGAAAAATTTGTTACTTTTGCAATTATAATTTTATACTATGTACTAAACAAAGTTACTAGAGCTAGAAAACACTGGGCTGGTTGTTTTAATAGCTGAATCATCATGTATCAAGAGATGTTTCTTTAAATTTTGTTTTGTTGTAAATGCACGTTGACACTGAATGCATTTAAAAGGCTTGTCTCCAGAGTGAGTCCTCTGATGATTTCTAAAATTAGTTGCAATATTAGTTGAGTACACACAATAATCACATTTAAATTTATGACACATATTTTCAAAAGGACTTCTAGAGCTGAGATGAGATGCAAGAAAGAAGGTTTTTCTACTGCCTCTTTCTACAATGGCTTCATCTGCTAATGAAAGTGATTAAAATCAGTGAGGCTAAATAATATAAAACAAATACACAAATATGAAATAATCTAGAATAAATCACAAATAACTATAAAACACAGTTTAAAAATTTTAAATGATATTTATTTCACTGAAATTCTAAACAGAATATTGAAGAATGAATAAAAATGTTTCTTAATAAATAAACATATTGCGATAATGATCGGCAAAACCTGTTTTCTGATTACGAATTACTTCAATGCAGCAATTTTATGTTGTCATATGGAAAGAGTACATGGCATCATTTTCTTTTAAATGACTTCAATGTTTCATACATTTTCAAGACATAATCAATCACCTGCAAAAATAAAAATTAAGGCCATAAGAATAAAACATAATTAAGTTTGGAAAAGTGATATGTTTTCAGGTCAAATTAAAAAATTATCAATATGAAATCAGAATACTTGGCTACTATACAAATACGGTAGCCCTAATCTTAACTGGACCTTGCTGAATAAATGAAAATTGGTTTAAACTAAAAAGTATGAAAGTACATTATTCCCTCATAATCCGTGGGGGTTACTAACAACATGCCATGGATAATAAGACTAAGCATCTATACAAAAACAGGGTTGCATGTACAAACTATCCTGATTAATTTATAAATTGAAGTGTATTTAAATAATTTTATCAATTATAGTATAAATTAAAGACAAAACTATGAATTTAGACATTTATTAATACAAAGTTACATTTATTATACAAAGTTAACATTCAAGTACAAAATGTGCATGGAGGGAATGTGCATGGGGGGGGGGGGGGGGGGGGGGGGAGATAAAAAAAAAAGCTAATATTGATGTTTGTCTTTTCTTGTTTTCAAGCTCCTTGTGAATTTCCTGATACAGTTCAAGTAGGCTCCTTGTTAAATTTTAATAATCTTTCTATAAAAAGGTTTAAATCTAAAATTTTATTTGCTAGTTGACCAGACAATGAAAATATTTCATCCAATGTCTCTAGATGAAAATCTGGCACAACAAAAAAAAATTATTTGTAGAAACAAGTAAGAATGCTAACTTTCTGTAACTGTAATTCTTATAAGAACTATTGTTTTAATTAAAAGCTTTATCTATTTGCAAAAATTGGTATGTTCCTATAAAAGACTATAAATGTTAATATTTGTGAAATTAATATTTTGTTTTTATATAATAATCAATAAAATGCTAATGATTTAAGTTTGAATAATGACTAAGCCTTATGGGGCTTATTTGGGTATTTAGACACTTCAACACTTGCAGGTGTATTTGAGGTGAATATAGTGATGATAATGACACACTGATACATTATAATTCTAACTATTTATAGATTTTATGAAGTTAATTTAGATTTTGTATAAAATTTAAATGTATTTTAAATTCTGTGTTGCTTCCTCATAATGCATAGTGTATATAAAAAATATTGTAATTGAGTTTCAATTTTAAATGGATTTGTACATTTAACATATCCTAATACATGAATAAACTATTTTTAGCATGGTATCTGTATGCTTTCGAAAGTGTAGTTGAAATTTATTTTAAAAACTAACCCCATGAAATTCAATTAAATTAGCATTTTAGTTATTAGTGGTGTGCTCCCAATAATTCTACCTGAATAACCAAAAATTCAATTAATTAAATCTATAATAATAAAAAATGTCTACTTGTTTGTCGGTTACAAAGCAGAAAATCTAAGCGACCCACAGCCATGAAATTTCATACAGAGGTATCTCAACACCCAAAAGAGAACATCTTATTGAATTTCTTTAAATTCGAATCAGTTTAAAAGTTATCAATTTAATAATAAAATTCGATCTTGTCCCATAACAGTGGTCAATTTTTATTGGTAGTGCAATTTATTGCACATTGCTAAAACTAAAATAATTTTTTGATAATAAGTACAGCTCAAGATATTGCTAATGTAATAGACCTGAAAACGGGCATTCGTCATAGGTTGATTAAACAATGCAGTTTGGTGATTAAATAAACTAATCGGTTACCGCACTCCTTATTAAATTAAAAAAAAAAAGAAAGAAGTAGAAATGGAAAGAACGTAAAATAAATACATTTCTTCTTCTAACAGATAAAATTTTTAAACAGTTTTTATATTTTTTTTCCAAATTAAAATTTCGTTAAATTATACCATGTTTGGTATGCATTTGAGGTAAAAAGTTTAGAACTTTATAAGCATTTTTGCTCTAAAATCAATATTTAGAAATATAGCTTTCTGAACTAGGGTTCTTTCTCACAGCTATTAGCTAGAACATGTGGCTGGAACATGTTTATGTTGAGTTAGTCAAAACAAGACACAAGATGATAGGAGGGGAAGAAAAAGTTGTGTCTAGATTAGCTTTGATCTTCACCAACTCTAATTAAATATAGGGAAACTTTTTTCTCTCATATTACTTAATAACCACCTTTGGTAACCAGCCCTGTTGCTTTTTGTTGCTCATATTTTGTAATAGATTTCTTGCATTAGCTATTGATTGCGTATCTCCACTATGTTCACAAGTCATGACTGATGGTGCAGTTTATGAAGTAGCTGTCGATCAAGCACCTCTGCTATGTGCACGGATCATGGCTAATGGTACAGTTCATTGAGTAGCTGTCAATCACATACACACAGCTATGCAGGCACTGCTGGAAGAATGTAAATATTGGGACTCATGATCCCCCAGAGCGAAGTTCAAATAAATAAACTCATTTCTCTGAACGACTTACTTCGTTCGAGGGAGTGTTCTTTCAGCAAATGCTTCATGCAAGTTGGATATTCGATGCATATGCAAGTATGATATGTAGGGATGACCCCGGATATTGCTATATTCTGGTATCTCATCCTCGAATAATAAATAGATCTTAGTATGACACGGAAAATAGGTTGGTCAGTAGACCAATAGGAGTAAAAATCTTCAGTATGAGGTTATCTATAGTCAGCTCTTAGAAAGATTGATAAAGATCATGATACCAGGTTAAAGGTATTTTAATGAGTTGAAACTGATTCATATGCCAATCATTGCTGTGTCACCTGTAGTGGTGGATTCAAGTAATGACATATCTGCAAGATGTAATATAGTTTTTATGCATACTAGTAATTTCTCGTTTGTCATGTTAAGTTTTAAAGTCAAACCAAATTTTGAGCTTATAAAGCTCACTATAAATATTCTTAGTTGCATATGCCTATAACAGCAGCAACTGTATATGTGTAAGACAAGACTCTGTTTACTTGAATAAAGTCACAGAATATGAATATTATTTGGAAAATGCTTATGCTTCTTTTCAATTTGGCTATTGTTTGAAACTTCTTCTATGCAAAAGGTTTTGCCTCCACGTTAGGCTGAAACCCCAGCAACTGCATGAAGTAGGTCTTAGCAAACTCTAAAAATTTTTATATACAATACCTATTTTCGTCCAGCAGGGTCATAGGTCCCAGTAAATGCCCAAATAAAAATAAATAATCAGTATATAAGTGCTTGTGATGGGGGCCGTCAATAATACAATGTGGCCCACAATGTAAATATTGTTAGATAGGCCGAGTTGAGTTGTAGTGCAGTTATTTAAGTTTGTTACCAGTAAAACCATGGAGATGATAAAAAGTGTGCTTTTGTCAAAAGATAACTATGCTACTTGGAGCAAAAGTATCTCCTTCAAACTAAAAGCAGAAGGATGTTATGCATGCATAAACAGATTTTCAACCTGCTGATGATGAACCATTGCAGATTGATATTGATGATTATCTCCAGTGCCGTAACAGAGCATTGGAGATTTTTAGAAATGGACTTCTATCAAAATATTGTGAACTTTTAGCAACGTCAGATGATCCTGCTGTTATGTAGGAAACGCTTGGGAACCACTACAAAACATCTGCCGGTGATTCAGTGGACATTCTCTGTTTCCAGCTAGTGTAAGATGACATCATAGTAGACACAACACAACTGCAATTGTTGGCGAGGATGCAACCATAGTTCAGTGACCCAATGATGTCAGTCAAGATTTTGAAATTTCTATATCTCCAAATAGAGTAAATTTTAATGTTGCGAAAACTGATTAGGTTGATAAATGCAAAAAATGTAATGTTAAACAAAAGGTCAAGGCAACACACGTTGGGCCTTGCTTTTTCTGTAATGAGTTAGACCATATCAAAAAGACTGTCCTAAATGGAAGACTAATGTTAAAAGCATGACTCTAATTGTAAAAATTAGTGAGCCAAATGTAGAAGCTAACATTGTAGTTGATCCAATAGACAAGTTTAATTGAGTCATAGACACTGCTGCCACACGGCATTTCTGTAATAATATAAAATTATTTTCAAAATTTAAATAATTGGGAAGAACTTCCATGTCGTTGGCAGTAGGAAATGTTGAAAGCCCAATTGAAGCTATAAGAACAATCAAAATGCCTGTGGTAATAAATGGTCCTTGAAATCAATGATATTATCTTGAAGGATGTAATGTTTGTTCTCCCCAAAATTGAGGTGGAATTTGTTAGCAGCCTCCATTTTCGAAAAGGAAAATTTCAGTTTTAATTGGGCAAATGCAAGTTATGGTTTCTTACTTAAGAAGGGAATAAATACTTTTATTCTAAAAGGAAGGATGGTTTATATTTCCCAAAACACTAATATTGCTGGGTTGCTTTAGAATTTATGTAATTTAGGGGTTTGCAATTTACTTTTATTTATTTTTTCCCATTTTGGTTAGAAATTGCATCTGTTCTATAGTTTCCAGTCATTTCCATGTTCAGTGTGTTTAAAAAATTTCAGTTGCAGCCATCTTGGAATTCTTGACTTAGCTCGTTTTAAACCTGATTAATATGATGCCTGTCAGTACAAACTAATCTATACTGATGTTTCAATCCAGATTTTGCAGCGCCCCTAAGTAGTAACCATTTTGAGATTTGGCATGCTTGGCATGGTCAGAAATGGTCAGCAAAGGTTTTTGCTAAGACATTCTGTTAACATAACCCTATTTGACCACAGACTTACCAGAACCATGCTTTCTTGTAGCGTGTTTGAGTACCGTTGAGTACCGTTGTTTGAGCACCAAAAGATTATTTGAGATTATTGAGAATTTTGAACAGATTACTTCAAGTAATGGACCAAAAGAAATTGATTACGTTACAAGGTATGTAATATATTTTTATTTAGAATAGGAATAATATTCGTTATTTAATCATCCTATACATGTGTCATCCCACATAACCACAGACTTCCAGTAGACAGCCAATAAAGCTCCCGTAAATCCCACAACTGTCATATCCTGAACACGTAGGTCACGTCCTGATCCAATTCCAATCTAAAATGTTCAAAATTACATGTCGAAAGATAACTACTACTTGTATAATGATGTTCAATGATTTCTGTCTAATTTTATATGCACATTTTATATGTGCTATTCCTACAAACACTTTCTTAATTAAGAAGAGTACATTCCATCTATATCTGGTATAAAGTATACTTCAAGATATTTTTCAAAGTAACTTCGAAATATATTTTTATAAGCATTCAAACTTAAAAATAATTTAGTGATATAAGGTTATTTTGTATATAGAACTTAAAATAATTTAAAACAAAAAAAATTCTGCAGATTGTTAAAGAAAAACTGTATTTGAATATTTCAGCAACAGATGGCAGCACTTGTAAAATTTAATATTCGCTTGGATTTGAACCAGAACCCACTCGTTTGCGGAGCTGATTCTCTACCACCCAAGCCAAAACTTCACACGTGAAATGTACTAGCAAATTATATCATGCAAAGCATTTAATGCTATTTTAGAATATTATTTTAAAGAATAAACAATATATGTTTTCAAGTTGTTTTAGGATTGCAATAGAGGGATAAAAAAAGTCTTGAAGAACATACGTCAAAATTTGTTTTCTGAATTCTGTCGGATTTTTTTTTTAACGATTCGAGAAAGAGAACATAATTGCATTCGTTAAAACGAGGAAATTGCCACAGTGTAGTAAATATTCTAAAACAATTTAAATTAGGATCCTTTGTGTTTTGCAATGGAATCACTTTAGTTAGCTTATTTTAGAAAACTGATGAAATATGTATATATCGCCAAAGCAAACTCGCATACGCTCTTGTTACGCTCACAGAAAGGCGGATTTTCTGAAACGTGTCAATACTGTAAACTAGCAACCCGCTGGTAAAAATAAATTTGAATCAACCAAAGAGATTTTATTAGTAATAATATCTTAATTTTTATTATATAATATTTCATGTATATAAAATCGCTTTGGAAGAGATGGTTTGTAAACATGGCCGCTAAACGAGGAGAAATTTCTGCGCTTGCATCTGATTGGTTACATTTCTTCGCCGTCGACCGACAGTGTGAAGGGGTTTATTTTGCCGCCAAGACTTGCGTGTACCTCGAACGTTGCCGTGAACCGTCTGCTGTTGCGTTGCGGTGAGTGGGAAGGCACCTTACTTGAGCGCGTAACGGAGACGTGCGATCGACAGCTACTTCATGAACTACATCATTAGCCGTAACTTGCGCGCGTAGCTGAGGTACAAGATCAACACTTCATAAACTGCACACTTAGTCGTGACTTGCGTACGTAATGTAGGTGTGCGATCGACAGTTACTTTATAAACTGCCCGTTATTTATGGCTTGCGTCGCAGAAGTGCACGATCGACAGCTACTGCAAGAAAGGTATTGCAAGTTTAAAAACTTTTTTAAAAACAATAGGGCTGGTCACCGAAGGCAGCAATTAAATAATATGAGGGAAATAAGTTATCCTATATTTGATCAAAGCTACTGCAACGCGTTAATCTAGACACAGCTATTTCCCTTCAATCATCCTCTGTTTTGATAGAATCAACAAAAACACATACACAAGTTCCAGCGGCTCAAAAGAACTCTAGTCCAGAAAACTATATTTTTAAATATTGGTTTTTGAGCAAAAATTCTTACGGAGTTCAAATCTTTGGTACTTTTCATCCCAGATGCATACTAAACATGGAATAATTTGACAAAATTTTAATAAAAAGAAATGAAAACTGTTTAAAAGTTTTATCTGTTGGAAACGGGAATGCGTTTATTTAACATTCTTCACATTTCTGCTCTTTCATTGTTTTTAATTTATTTTTTATGGGGAGCGTGGCGATCCAATTGCGGGACCTCCCAACTATGCCGTATTTTATTTTATCCATTGCTTTTCTTCATAAACTGCTATGTGGTCCGGGCCCCTACGCAATGCATCCTTTTGAAGAGATATCCTTTAATATCATCAATGCCTAGAGAGGTTGCTAACAGCAGACAAAAATTCCTTTTCTACTCTCCTGTTTTGACATGATGTTGATCAAATATTACGTAATGAGGGCCGTAAGAGAATCATAATCTGACTAACTATATTTGTATTATTGGATTTAGACCTAAAATTCTTCAAAATTTTTGCACACAATTGATTCCCAATAAAGAATAGTTGATGAAAATTTTAACTTTTCAAAGAAAGAAAAACTTCATGATTTATCTAGTAAATATGCAGAAGAATGCGTTGGGTTGCTTTAGAATGTATGTAATTTGGAGGTTTGAAAATTTACTTTTATTTCTTTTTCCCTGGCTCAATATTCTTAATTTGGTAATATTTAAATAATATTTATTGGCTTTTTCATGTATTCTTTAATTAGAATATTTTTAATCTTCTAAATTAATTTTCTTTATAATATTCTTAGTTAAAAATGTTCCATTCCTTAAATTAATATTACTTTTGATTTGTAAATTTTAAAAATTATTTATTTATTTGATTCCCCTTAAAATTCCCTTTAATTTGATGTCCCATTTTGGTTAGAAATTCCGTTTGTTCTTCAGTTTCAAGTTATTTCCATGTCTCACTGCAATTCAAAAATTTCAGTTGCGGCCATTTTCGGAATTCTGTTTTGCAGGCTTTTTACTGCGATTAACGCGCCACCTAAGCGTTTTTCGCGCCTCTTTGGAATTCGTGATTTATTTTAATTGGTTCGCGTTTTTACGGATCGTCTGCTCTCGGAATTATGAGTATTATTTTGGCAATTCTAATTTCGGTAAGCGAATTTTAATTTATCGCGAAATTCACGAAGTAGTTCTCCGGAAAAGTGTGTATTAAAATTCATTATGCGAGTTACGTGGAAGTAGTGTCAGACGACGACGTCTGAGTTTTAAGAAGATCCTAGTTATCCAGAAGTAGTTGTTAGGCCTCTGCTGATGAATTCTCTCCTGATCTCCAGTAAACCAGTCTACAAAATTTGTCTCCACTTATTGGAACTTTCCCCCCTGTCTGATGGCCCATCCGGGTGAATACAGATGTTTTATTTAAACTCTTAATTTCTTTAATTCTGAATATGATTTCTCAATATTTTTTTTAAATGCATTTAATTAAATTTTATTCTGTAAAATTAAAATTCTAAAACTTCATTCTGAGAGCAAATTTCTAAACCTTCATAAATTCTTAAGAGCCTGGGTAAATTCTAAAATTCTTTAAATTTAATATTTTTGTTAATGATTTTCTGATGGAATTTAAAAGATTGTTTTGAGTAAAGTTTTATGCTAATTCCTTAATTTTAACTAAGTTGATAAAATTCTAATGTTAATTCTTCCTGAGTTGCCTGCCTGTGAGCAGTGTTTATGTATTTGTTAATTTGAATTAATTTGAAGTTACAATTTAATAAACTAATTTTCTTTAAACTAAATATTATGTCTTCCTTTATCTCTTTTAAACACAGCAGGTTTTTTCTATCTTTCAAACACAACACACACTATTCAACAATCGAACCCGTCTTTATCTATTTTATTTCTTTGAGGGGTTAAAGGCTTCTAGGTTTGTTAGCTTGCACTGGAGATTCTCACTCCCACAAACAAAAGAATCTCTCCCCCCAAACTCCGGTCGTAAATGATCACGTAGGTCGCCATTCGTCTTGCGATCGTATTTCACTAAAACCGCCCGCGGACGGAGAGGATTTAACCATTGAGAATCCGCGATTGACACTTTTGTCGTCTTTGTAAAAGATGAGTGATATTTTGAACAACATTTTAATTTCTGAAGTCTTTTTTAACATCGATTGCCGTATGAATGGAATGCATTCGTGCGATAGTAAAGTAAATTTGGCACCGCAGCAAAACATTACAAAATTTTAGGATGATTTAAAAATTTTAGGTTAATTTTAGAAATTCAAGGGAAGCTTCAAACTTTTAGGAATTTTAGGACGAATGCGATCCCTGGAGACGTGAATTAGAACAAAAATCTGAGGGTTCAACTCTGATTTGTGCAGCTCATTGGCTAAACCTTTTGGGAGAAGATATAACACCTTGCAGCACTATTAAACATGTAATAGGTATTCACATGTATTTTCAAAATCATCATGCTCCTGGAGCATGGTTAAAGGAATGCAGTATGTTTCACCTCAATTACCTGGAAATACTATGTGGGGTAGTCCGTTGATTTGCCTAGAAATGTTTATTCGAAATCATACATCATATGTAAAAATAACAAATGAGCATTTTGAGGAGATGGATCCAAACATTGCAGCTCGTATAAAGGATTTTAACCTTTATCAACAAGTGAAGGACCTTATCAGACAATTAAAGCCAGTAGCAAGTAATATAGCTCTTCTGAAGAGTGATTCAGCAACAATTGCTGATGCTTGCCATTTATGGTGCAATTTGTTAAAAAATGATGAGTTAAAATCCCATTCTGTTGTAGTGAAAAAAAGGTGTGATCAAGCAATTTTGCATTGGCATCTTCTTGCTTATTTGTTGCATCCTAAATACAGAGGGGAAAATCTCAATTATGGACAGAAATAAAAGGCCAGAGCAGTCTACAAAAAATAAACCCTTTATTTATATCATATGCCATAAACTTTGAACTGAATGAAGAACTGTATCCACACAGATACATTTTTTGAAGATCAAGTGATTAAGACTGTTGATGCTAATAAATGGTGGAGAAGTATAGCAAGAGCATGTGATATTTCTAAAGACTTTGGCAAGTCAGTTGCGCATTCAAAGACTCAAAACAGGTTGGGAATAGATAGCATTTCAAAACTTGTTTATTGCTATGCAATGTTGAAAAAACAAAATATGTGCTCTGATGTAGAAAATTTAATTGAATTTGATGAAATTTAATTATTTTATGTTGTTGTTGTTGAAACCCAGACCGTCCGACCTACCAGAAAGGTGTAAGGTAACTATAAGGTAATATATAAGGTGTAAGGTAACTATAAGGTGTAAGGTAATTATTTTATGTGTAATTCTTTGCATAATTAAAGTTATAATTTAAATATGAGCTATACTTTTTTTTAATATATATATTATATAGGGTGTCCAGTGCTATCGCAGCCCAATGGCTATTTCCTCAACCGTTAGTCACAGAGAAATACTGCCAATTGCAAAAATGTTTTAAATTTTAAAATCTATTATCTTAGAAACATTTTAAATCAATAAATACATTTCGGAGAGAAATACGAAATATAAATTTTTATACGGTTCCCCGGTCCTACCAATTATATTTAGGAAAATCATCCTCATACAATTTCATGCAAAATAAAAAAAAAATCTTCCTTTTATGACCAAAATTCACAGAATTTTCACTGAGAGCCAATTTTGGTCGTAAAAAGATGTTTTTCCTATATTTAATTGGTGGGACCAGGGGACTGTATAAAAATGTATATTTCATATTTCTTTCAGAAATGCATTTATTGATTTAAACTGTTTCTAAGATAATAGATTTTAAAATTTAAAACATTTTTGCAATTGGAAGTGTATCTATGTGAATAACAGTTAAGGAAATAGCCATTGGGCACCGATAGCACTGGACACCCTGTATAGTTATTAATATACTTCACATCTTCAAATTACTATTGTTCTGATTTTGATAGATAGCAAAATTCATATTATTACTCAGACTTTTTTAAAAATTAACTGAAGCATAAGAATTAGTTGTTTAATAGTTATGACTGTTTAAACCAAAGCCAGTGAGTTATTTTATTGTTATTTACTCTCTCCTTTCTCATGTTCTGCATTTATAGTATTAACTAAACAAGAAAGATCAATCATGCATAAAGCACTGATTATGTGTGAAACACTTTTCAACTTCAAAACAATTTTATTTAAACATCTCTAAAATGCGACACATTCGGTAATATTTTTTTTTTCATTTGGTAATTATTTTCCTCAGTAATATTTTTAAAATTATCACAACACTACATTAATTTATTATACTTGAAAACTTCAAACTTCATCGAAAAAACTGAACTTCATTCAAATGACGGCATTGAAATATAAATTGCCTTGTTTAAACATCTCTAAAATGTGATACATTCATCGGTAATATATTAAAAATTATATTAATACTACAATAATTTATTATATTTGAAAACTTCATCGAAAACAACTGAAATTTATTCAAATGACGTCATCGAAATATAACACGCCTGGCTCTCTCTATAAAAGCAGCATTTCATTCATAACCATTTTTCCATTCATTTCATTCATCATAATACTATAATAATTTATTTCATTTAAAAACTTAAGACCATGGAGGTACAAGTAATTAAACTCTATGCTTAAAACTTCATCGAAAAAATCGTCCTTCTCTCTGTAAAATCAATGAATATTTCATTCATATCAGCTATATTGCAGACTCTATGAGCTAAATAATTTTTCGTTAAAGAAATGCAGCAATTTTTATACAACTCATTCTACATATTTTGCTGTTTACATTTTCCATAAGTGAAAATTAGGCTTTGTTGTAGAAATCAAATTTGGATGATCATTTAAACTCAAATATATTGTAATTGCGTTGTTTTAGTATGTAGATGCACAGAATTTAAGCAAAAATAAAGCAGTTTTAGGACGGATAGAACACTAAATATGAATTAAAAAGAACTTTAAAAATCACGATTTTGATACAAGGTGGATGCCATATTTTATTTCGAAGTGGGTCATGTGATCTCTTCATATAATTGTCACGTGATTGCTTCATACAAAAGGTGTAATTATTATTTTAATTTTTATTTAAAAAACTACTGAATATATTTTGCTGAAATTTTTTTTATATATTTTATGGGATAATTTGAATATTTCTTAAAATTTTCGAAGCAATTTGTAAATTTTAAATCCGCTTAAAAAATGTTTGAAAAATTAGGTCTCATAGGGTTCAAAGTCATAAACACTTTTCAACTTTGTTATGAAGTGTTAAAAAAACATTAAAGTTATATATTATTAGAGTTAAAATTAGTAAAAATTAAAATAATTTAATTACATTCCCGTAAATAAAAGATAACTATTTTTGGCACTGTGGCAAAAATGTATTTTTGTCAGGATGGTTTTTACAGATTTTCAATGGATACATAAGACTGATACAACACTAAATATGAATAAAAAAGAACTTTCAAAATCACGATTTTGAGACAAGATGGATGCCATATTTTATTTTGAAGAGGGTCACGTGATCTCTGCATATAATGGTCACATGATAGCTTCATATAAAAGGTGCAATTATTATTTTAATTTTTATTTAAAAAACTACTGAATATATTTTGCTGAAACTTTTTTTTATATATTTTATGGGATAATTTGAATATTTCCTAAAATTTTCGAAGCAATTTGGGAATTTTAAATCCGTTTAAAAAATGTTTGAAAAATTAGGTCCCATAGGGTTCAATGTATTTCATTTTTTCAACCCGTGTTCAATCAAAAACTAATTGGGTGATATTATTCATTTATATTCCCATAAGTCCCACAAACCGTCTCAACAATATACTAAAATTTTGTGTTGATAAAGTCATTTTTACGGCAGTTATCGTGCTAATGGACAGACAGACAGACAGAATAAACAAAGTCATAAACACTTTTTAACTTTGTTGTAAAGTGTTAAAAAAACATTAAAGTTATATATTATTAGAGTTAAAATTAGTAAAAATTAAAATAACTTAATTACATTCCCGTAAATAAAACATATCGGCCATTTTTGCCACTGTGGCAAAAAGTGGAAAAATGTATTTGTCACGACAGTTTTTACCGGTTTTCTTCATGGTTTTTTCCACCTTTGGTAAAAACGTGCCAACCCTACTAATATTTGACCTTGGTATAGGGGTCCCTATGAATAATCACTTCATCTAAAGCGGTAAAATGTGATTTTGTAATATAAACAAACAAATGATTTCTGTCAAACTGCTATGCTGTAATTGAGTATGTGTTCGCGTTTCGATTTTAGTTTAATGATTGTGTTGGTGAATTATTGGAATATAAGAGAGTATTTCCTTTCAAGTTTGAGTATTAAAGGAATGTGAGGTAGTGAATTTATTAGGTTATTTCAGATAAGAGAATGGCTATGTCAAGATATTTTTATATATAGAAGAATATACTAGCATGGTAATGGAACAGGATAGTCATGAAAGTAATGCAGATAGTGAAGATTCGTGGATATTTGGTATTTCTGATGAGCACACGGACAGTTTTTATGAATGCAAATTTTGCAATGCTTGTCTGTGCGTGAATCCATATTTGAAAGGCAGTATGCGTAAAAGGCATATTAATTAGTAACAAAGATATTTTCTTCCTAAAAATTGTACATAATCTCTATTAGCTGTGTAAAGTATTGAGTACAATCATTTTAATATTTTTCCTGTGTAACAAGTAACAATTTTAATTAAGTTAATTAATCATTTTTAATCATATAAAATTTTAATATTTAAATGAAAGATAATTTGCGTGTAACATATGCATCTAATGGAAAATAATTTCCTTTATTCCTGAAAAAAGTATTCTGTGTTAAACGGATGATTTTTAGTTGAATTTTTTTTTTGTTTGTTTGAGTTAGGCTTAGTACAAAAAATATGCCGTCCTTTAGGAACAGTTCAGAAGCGAAATGCTCCATCCTTTGGGCCACATCAGTTCCGGAAAGCTGACTTTAGCAAATGGTTAAAAGTAATATAGTAGTGCTAGGCTTGGAAATTAGGAGCCAGATATCAATAGTACCTAATTATTTTCACTCAGTTACCAAAATGTTCTACTTGAATGCAATTTTGAAGTTATTTATTTGTTGTATTATGCGGCCAATAAAATAAATTGCCTTTTATTAGCAACACTCATTGCCTAGACACATGTAATCCATGACGTGCATTGGTTAGGTTGTTAGAAAGAAGATATGTCAGAATTTGTGCTATACATGCGGAAAAAAGCAGAAAAGTTAGGCATAGAAAATGATGATTGAGTCTAAAATCTTGATTGTCAAAATAAAATTTGTAGATCCAAACTACTCATTTCAACCCAAAGTGGAGCTTGCCTATATCTAGTTCAGATGATGTAGCAAACTATTAGTTACTAACAGCATACCTGTTCTTCGTACAGAGTATATAATATAAAGAAACTTATAATTCACAATCACATGCAAATTCTGTTAAAATATTAAATTTATTGCTCCTAAAGAGAAGTTTAAGAATATCTGTTCTCACTATGCAAAATTATCTTCACGGGCAGATCTGAAGAATAAAACATCCTGGCCCCTTTTTAAAGCAAATTAAAAAAAAAAAAAAAAAAAAAAATGAATCAATATATGCAACCCCGTACTACTTATATTGTTATCAGATTAGAAAATATGCCAGTGTGTTAGAAGATTACTCATATTACAATATGAGTCTCAAAAATATTTGCCAAAATAAAAGAGATGACGCAACAAATTGAAATATCAATAATCTCCGTACTCTTTATACCAGAAGGTCATAATTGATTCCAATATATGCCAATATATATCAAAACATATGCCAATATACCTGTACTATTTATATTCTCGTAGATTAGAAGATATACCCGTGTATTTGCAGAAGATTACTCATACAACGTATAATATATGAGTTAAAACAATTTTTGTCGTAATAAAACAATTGCATAATAACTTTGCTATAAGAAAAATCAAATCGTTTTCTTCTAAAATATATTTTTATATCCATTTATTTATTATTCAAATTGAAAAAATAATAATTAAAATTAACAGACAGATTTAATTTAGTTGCGTTTCTGAGCAACATGATATAAGATAGAACCTTCCTCATAAACTGTGAAATTAAATAACCATTTTGATTTCTTTATACTTTTCATTGTTCAGTAAAAGCTTGTGAAATATAAACCATAGAGATAGATTTCCCATTTAAATCATGTTTTCAGAAAGTGACTAACTGGCGGAGAAAATCTCCCATCAAACTCAGAGATGAAGTTTTAATTCACTTTCAAATGATTTTCAAGCTTTTCGTTTGGATAAACCATGGAGGAGACTAGAACTCCTAGGAAAAAGTTTCGTTTTTCATTAATATCTCGACAACCCCTGGTCTTAGATACTCGAAACTTGGGCTAAATTTATGGGGGCTATTTCAAGACTATCCACAAAATTTCATCAAATTCGGTTCAGCAGTTCTTCCGTGATGATGAGACAAACGAAAATTTCGTTTTACTAATATCTCGAGAACTACTGATCGTAGAAACTCCAAACATAGACTAAATTTTAAGTGGGACTATTTTCGGGCTACCCACAAAATTTCATCAAATTCGGTTCAGCCGTTTCCCATGATGACGGGACAAACAGACAGACAGATTTTCAATTTTATTTATATAGATTAGCAGCATACCCGTTCTTCGTACGGAGTATATAATATAAAGAAACTTAAGATTCACAATCATGTGCAAATTCCTATAGTATACTAAATGGCATTTTTAATCAAAATATTCTGCTAAAATATTTAACATAATGCTCCTAAAAAGAAGTTAAGGAATGTCTATTCTCGCTATTCAAAATTATCTTCATGGGCAGATCTGAAGAATAAAACATCCTGGCTTCTTTTGTAAGCAAATTTACCAAAAATGTGGAATTGAATCATTATATGCAAAATAAGAGCGTTAAAATTGTATGGGACCCGAACTACTTATATACGCGAATATTAGAAGATACAACCTGTATTAGTAGATTACATGTATATATTGAAAATATCAATAAATCCGTAATCTTTAACCAGAAGAATTGATTCCAATATATGCCGAAATGAAAGTGCTAAAATTATATGGGAAGATATATCCGTACTACTTATAATGTCGTAGATTAGAAGATATGTCGTAATGTTAGTAAAAGATTACCCGTATTATAAGTCTTAAAAATCTTTGCCAAAATAAAACAGATTAATTAATAAATAAAAAATATCAATAATCCCCGTAATCTTCATACCAGAAGGCTGTACTTGATTCCAATATATGCCAATATATGTCAAAATATATGCCAATATACCTGTACTATTTATATTCTCAGGGATTAGAAGATATAGCCGTGCATTTGTAGAAGATTACTCGTACAACGTACAATATATGAGTTTCAACCATTTTTGCCGCAATAAAACAATGGCATAAGAAATTGAAAATATCAATAATCTCTGCATCAATAATCCCGAAAACATCAATAATAATAATGTTTAAATCTGAAGATCGTAATTGATATTATCCAGTCAAAAATATGACGGCAATGAAATTTATTTTATATACATATCTTCATTATTAAAATTGGAAAATATTGAATAAAAATCTTCTTCCTCATAAACACACTGGATTTAAATCCGTTCCTAAGCAACATGCTATGATTTGCTTCAAATAAATTGGTGATCAAAATATCGTTTGAATAATGCGATCTCTAATGACGGTTTGGCGGCATTTCAAAAAATCGCCAAATTTATTGCCAAGTGGGACTGTAGAACTGACAGTCGCACTTGGCGATAAATTGACGAACAATCATCAAAATATTATCCCTTAAAAAAAACACAATTTCATTTATTTAGCGCACTTTTATCAATTTTAAGATATTTTTATGGATTTACAAACATTTTTATCAATTTGGTGATATTTTAAAAATTCGCTAAATGTGTTACTAAGTAAGACGGTTGGATTGACAGACAAATGCTAACGAAACACCAGTTCAGTACTTTCTTCTAGCAAAACAAAATAAATTTCATTTATTTACATCGTTCTTATCAATTTGGAGACATTCCAATCAATTTGGCAACGCTTAAGAAATTTGCCAAGTTAGCGATATCCAGCCAAATTCTTAGCTCTAAATTTGCAGACCTGAATAAAATATCGTGTTCCAGTTTGTATATAATAAATGAAAACACTAAAATATTATTAGAAGATATACCCGTTCTACTCTTTTTCTGTTTCAACAATCGGATAAATGAATTTATTGGGTAGACAGAATATATGAGTTTATTAGCTAAACACAATATATAAGCTTGAAACCTCTTTGCCAAAATAAATGAAAATGATGTATGCAGTTCGCAATTAATATAATTAAAAGAAAAATCAAACCGTTTTTTCCTAAAATATATTTTTATATCAATCTATTTATTATTCAAATCGAAAAAATAATAATAATTATTAACAAACACATTTAATTTTATTGCATTGCCGAGCAACATGATATAAGATAGAATCTTCCTCATAAAATGCGAAATTAAATAACCATTTTGATTTCTTTATTCTTTTCATCGTTGAGTAAAAGCTTGTGAAAATTATAAGCCATGGAGGTAGATTTTTCCATTTAAATTCATGTTTCAAGCAATTCATGCTTTCAGATAGTGACTAATTAGCGCAAAAAATCTCCACCAAACTCAGAAATAAAGTTTTAATTCTCTTTGACGTTTTAAACAAACGATTTTCATCCTTTCCGTTTGGATAAACCACGGAGTTAGAGAGTAGAACTCCTAGGAAAAAGTTCCATTTTTCATTAATATCTCGACAACCCCTGTGTCTTAGAAACCCGAATCTTGGACAAAATTTATGGGGGGGGGGGGCTATTTCAAGACTACCCACAAAATTTCATTCAATTCGGTTCTGCTGTTCTCTCGTGATGATGAGACAAACGAAAGTTTCGTTTTTTACTAATATCTCGAGAACCACTGCTCGTAGAAACTCCAAACATAGACTAAATTTTAAGTGGGTCTATTTCCAGGCTACCCACAAAATTTCATCAAATTCGGTTCAGCCGTTCTCTCGTGATGATGGGACAAACAAACAGACAGACAGACAGACAGGTTTTCAATTTTATATATATAGATTGGGAATTTTTTTTCTGTCACCTTGAATCTTCTATACTTTTATAATGTTAAACAAAACATATTGCTTATAGCGAATAATTAAATATATGTATGTTGGATATTGTGAAGTTTTTAGTTTGGGAGAGGTAAAGAATGTGTTTTTTTCACATTACTTCTTTAAGTAAAAGCAAAATCCCAGGAGCAACAATAAGTTTGGTGACAAAGATTCATCCCCAGAGACATTAAGCCCAAACATGTAAAGATTGCTTGTGGATGTTTAAATTATAACAGATGTGATGCTCATCTGAAAACAGAGAATAAAGACAACAATCCATTTCTAATTGATTCTGCTTCTAAAGATACTTAAATGTAAAATAGATTACAAGAAAAAGGAGTTTTGCCAGGTCTTATTTTTGATTATTATGTTGCAAGTGTGATGATTGTGTTGAAATAGAATCATAAGAGACCAGTATTGCTACAGTTGAAGAAAATACGTTTGATGAATCAAAAAACAAATTGATTTAAAAAGAGGTAGATCAACCTTAATACATTGATTTTTTGTTTTACAATACACAGTCGAATAAGTCATCATTCTCATTTCTTATCATCTAATTTTTTTATCGTTTATTATGAAGTCTTTGAATTAACAGCCATTTAGGCTATTCTGACTTGACTATGAGGATGTGTTGGGAGCAGTGTAAAAATGTTTATCAATGAGTGTAATTAAGGAAATTAATTAATAGTTTTGTGTATTATGTGATATAAATTTTTGTCTAGCTAAGAAGCCTTAGCTTTATAACATTAACATTCTGGTGGTAATACAGTTGGCCCCATTTATGCAGGTATTGAATAATAGCATAATTATGTGCATAGAATATCGCAAAATAAAAAGAAATCCCATTGTAGTAGTAATGCTAAATATGCTGCTTCATTACTAGGCAGCCCTTCGTTAATTGTATAAAAAGTGGCTCTGTCTTTGCTAATTCCTGATACTGAATCTTATTTGCCTCAATTTATCAAATGAACTGTGAGAAGTTATGATTTTAGTCTGCAATTTATTGTATACTTAAATTTTTAGATTTCTTAGTATGCAATTAAAGTGAATTAACAGTAAGTGATTGCAGTGATGGGAAAATTCTTGTATATTGTCAAAACAAATCTATTCCAAATAACGAAAGCTATGGTGAAAATTAGAATCCTTATCTATCTATGTTAAATGTAAAATAAATGCTTAACTGTTATTTGTCGTAACTTTGAGAGACGTGGGAATGAGTATAATCTATTTTATGCCTTGCAAAAATTTTTTTAAATGTAATACTAAAACTTACGTTCCATGGTCAGAAGGTGGGTGGGGCAATTCAATGAAGGACGTGAAAATGTTCACAATAACGAACGAAGTGGGCAGCCATCTCTGATTGATGATGACTTGCTTGCAGCAGTTAATGCGAAGATTATGGAGAACAGACGTTTCACCATAAAGACACTTTCCCTGGAATTTCCTCAGATTTCCAGGTGACTTCTGCACGAGATTGTGTCTGAAAAACTGAAATTCCGAAAACTGTGTGCTCGGTGGGTACCTCAAAATCTGCCAGAGCAGCAGAGATTGAAACGTCAGGGCAGTGCTCTAGACTTCCTGACACGGTACAACGCAGAGGGTGATGCCTTCTTAAGCCAGATCGTCACTGGTGATGATACCTGGGTGTGTCACATAACCTCGGAATCCAAACTGCAATCGATGGAATGGAGGCAGAAGTCATCGCCACCACAGACGAAAGCCAAGCCACTAATCACGTGTCGCAAATTGATGTGTACAGTGTTTTTGCTGGCTGGTGGTGTCTGCTGATAGAAGAACTATAGAAGATGATACGCTCAAGCATATAACCTGTCAGGATGCACAGGATAAACCTTCTGGTTATAAAAAAATTTTGATGTGAGGTACGAATTCTAGTAGAACAACTTCGCTGGAAAATAAGCAGAATTCGTGGTGATAACAACGTCAAATGGTAGTTGTAAAAATACAACTAACTGTAGAGGTGTTGGAAAGAACAGTTCCATTTTGGTTCAAATCACTTTTATTAAGAAGCGAATCCATTGCATTTGTTTACAATATATTTGTGGCAATGTAAAACAAATCAAAGCATACTATATACAAGAACTTGAGCTCTCAAGCTCATTTGTAAGGTTTCAGTAAAAGGTTCCACACTTAGACACATTCTTGGTTTAAGCAGTCTTTGCACGAGTAAGTAGAATAAAACTTTTCAAACTTACGTAACAACGTGCATTTCCCAATGCCGCATATAGCTGGTCATACGCTACGGCAAAAACTTTAAACTTCACGGATTAACACTGCATAAAGTCCACAACACGGAACAACATGGTCTCCTAAACTGAGAACCACTAAAACTTTAAGATTTACATAATTTAAACATCCGCGTCTACCGATAAACATTATCTTAACATTCCGCTACATCGAATAAGACTCTATGTAGATCCGTCTGAGATCAGAGATCTCCATCTTATCCAAGATATATCCGCTGCATCGATCCCTTAACCGATCGATCTACTACAGCATATCATCTGTAGATACCTAAAACCAAAAATGTGTCCAGCTTTTATATCCGATGATGGGTGCGTTCCGGAACACAACCGTTGCCGGCAACGCCCTCTGGATATGCAAAACAGGATGCGTGAGCGGCGAGAAGGTGATTTGCATGATAAGCCCAGTTTTGTCCACATCGCGATTCGTTCACGAGAACGGAAAAATCATTTAGAATAATGACGTCACGCTCCCGCGAAACGAGAATCGCGACGTAAACAAAACCAAGTTTCCAACAGTTTTGAGATCGACACAGCGTTTTGCTGGTGGATTTCATTGCACGCGGAGAAACAGTCGACGCGGCACATTATTGCGAGACGCTTAGAAAACTGCGTCGCGGCACGCTTCGGGACGGAATCTTGCTCATTCATGACAATGCACGACCACACACAGCGCGTAACACGCAACAATGCCTTACGGAGTTGCGATGGGAAGTTTTCGACCACCACCCCCTACAGCCCGGCTCTCGCACCCAGTGACTTTCATCTTTCCCAGCACCTGAAATCCTTTCTTGCTGGCAAGCAGTTCCGGGACAACAACGAGGTCAGATCCGTTGTTACCCAATGGTTGCAATCGCAGGCGGCATCGTTCTTTGACGAGGGAATCCAAACATTCGTGCCCCGCTACAATAAATGCCTAAACAATGGTGGTACCTATGTCGAAAAATAGTCTGACAATTGTAGTTTATTATTTAATACAGGTTAGTTACAAATGATTGTTTCCTTTTTTTGTGTTGCTAAACAGAACTTACTTTTTGGATTACCCTCGTATATGATTATTGTTCTTCTAGATCAGAGGTTCCCAACCTTTTCTGGACCACCGCCCCCTTTACAAGAAAAGAAATTTTCAATGCCCACCCTCTCCCATAATAGTTATACCAAATATTAAAATATTGTTGCACATTTTCTATCTATTAAGAATCACAAAGTAGAAATTAAAAAGACCATCAAAAGTAGAAAATTGTTTATTAAAAATTAATACAAAAATAGTAATAAAAAAAATTAATGAGATGGTTGAGGCTGGTGGAGTTTTATCAATTTGCTAATGTCGGGTTCCAATTTTGTCAACATCACTTGCAAATCGCCACGCTCAGTAATCTGCAGTCTGTTTCTTTTCTTAGAAAGTAAATTTGCTACTGCACTGAACCCATTCTCAACCAAATACGAAGGAAATTCAATTAAATGAAGGAAATTCAATTAAAAATTTCTGCACTATTTCCCACAATTCAGGGTAGAGTGCTGGTATTGATTTTTGAAGCCAGAACTCTTGGTATCCATTTCTGAATTTTACTTTTAGTTTTTCGTTTGTTGTGAGTTCTACGAGTTTCTCTTCTAAATATGATTATTCTGCTGTATCTGCATTTGCGAAAGGATCTAAAACCCAGTTCGGTACATTCATGCCTAAAATATCCTGGAATCGCTCCTTAAAATCTGCATGACGAACGACCAAGTGTTGGCAGTAAGTAAGTAAATCTTCCTGTTTCGCAGAGACTGCTGATAATGTGAAAGTGGCTGTATTCACCTCTACCTAAATTTCATTTGAACAGAAGTTTCCCCACAAAAGCAGCTGTGACATTTTTGTTTTAATTAAATTCAACTCATCACCTTTTAATTGCAAATTTACTTCATTAAATATTTTAAACAGGTCTGCCAAATAAGAGATGCCATATTTGAATGTAATCAGGTTTACGTCTCTGCTTTCAAAGAAATCTAGTACTGAGTCAAATAGATTGTAAAAACGATTCAGACAAGCACCTTTTGAGAGCCAACGAACTTCTGTGTACAGCAGCAAGCGATAATAATCTTCATCCTCCCTCAGTTGAAGTATGCAAAAGTAAATTGCATTCATTGCAAACTTACAAAATCTAAGAGATTCGTACAAACCAATAGGCAGGATTAGATCTACAAAACCTTTGCAATTACTGCACATGGACGTTTGTGGTCCAATGCCTATAGCTTCATTGGGAAGAAACAAATATTTTTTTACTATTACGGATGATTTTAGCCGCAAGGTGTTTGTTTTTATTTTAAAACAAAAATCAGATGTATTTTCAAGTTTGCCAGGAAAGACAATTAGGCAAAAAGATTTTGTGCATCCGTACTGATAACAGCATGGAATTTTGTCACGGTCAGTTTAAAGCTTTTTTGAAAAAGTTAGGCATTAAGCATGAGTGATCTAACGCATATACACCCGAACGAAACGGGGTATCTGAAAGATTCAACCTGACAGCTTTAGATTGTGTTAAAGCAATGCTTAATCAAAGTAAAATTGGTGACAAAATGTGGGCAGAGGCAATCCTATGTTTCACTTATACAAAGAACAGGATTTGCCATAAATTTAAAGTAAAAACTCCACACGAGTTGTATTATGGGAAGAAGTCTGCTGTATCCCATCTCAGAATTTTTGGATGTAAGGTATACTGGTATGGCAAAATAGCTTAGGAAAAAACTAGACCTAAGAGCTCAACAGGGAGTTATGGAAGGATATGCTGAAAATACCAGGGGCTATAGAATTTTTCTAGTAAAGGATAGAAACGTGATAGGGACAAGCAATGTCCGTTTTGAGGAAATGGAAGCAGTGGAAGGCGTCCTGGACCCTAGTTATTCTAGAAACTTCACCCCACAGACATCAAGATTTACTCGCTCGATGGATTCAGGATTGGGATGTTTGGATGGTGAGTCAGAGGAAAAAGCAGGTGAGAGCCATAACACTACTCATACTAGTGAGGGAGAGGACTCTCCTACTTATTCCGGTCTGATCCGCTGCTCAGACATCGATTGGAAATGGAAAGCCGTACCTAGGTCTGATGGAACTCGAACTGATGTTTACTATTCAGTAAGGGGTGATAAAAGAAGACTGAGAAGTCATATTGACATTAAAAAATTCTGTGCTAAGTCTAACATACATTATGACCAAAATTTTTTCAACTTCAGAGAAAAGAAAGATATCAAATCCAGGCCAGAGGCAAGCAACATAGAAATAATAATTCCTAAAAACTATAAGTCGGCAATTGAATGTCCACACTCACAAAGATGGCAAGAAGCCATGAATAATGAAATAACAATAATGCAAGAGAGGGGTGTCTGGGACTTAGTGCCTGAGCCCATCTCATAAAAAGTAATCGGATCCAGATGGGTATACACCATCAAAAGGGATGAAAATGGAAAAGTGAAGAGATTCAAAGCCCGTTTAGTGACTCAGGGATATTCTCAAGAGAAGGGGGATTCGTATGACGAAGTATTTAGCCCCGTTATAAATTTTAGTTTAATAAGAGTTTTTTTTGCAATTTTTGTATGTTTGCTTAACTGGAAGCATTTTCAATTAGACATAAAGTTAGCATACCTTTATGCTAAATTTAATGCCAAAGTTTTCATGAAACAACCACCTGGATATGTCGATCCAAACCAACAAAATTATGTCTGTTTAGTAAAAAAGGCAATATATGACCTACATCAGAGTGGCAGAGAGTGGTATAATGAGCATGACACCACTTTGAGAAAATTAAATTTCTTCAAACTCAAATGGTGCAATTGTGCATATTTTTACCAAAACAAAGTATTAATGTTGGTTTATGTGCATGACATAGTTTTATTCTCAAAATATCAGTGTTGCGGCCTACGCACCGTTTCCAGTCCTTGAGATTATGCATAAGCAAATTTGCTCTAATTTGACTACCGCGGCGCACGCAGTTCTACGAAGCTCGAAGTGCCCGTGGCAACACAAGTATATTGGAGGCTCGAGAAGGAGAGAAAAAGGTCGTCGTCGAAAGAATCGCAAAGATCAGTTGGCTAGACATCGCATCGCATTCGGATGGAAAGGAAGACAGAACGTCCGACCGCACTCAAATTTATAGTTGGAACCGCAATTGGACGCATGCATTATGCCGCATTTTGTAAGTTGAAAAATCTTCAACAGACGTTTGTAAGTAGCTTGATCGTCGAATAAATACAGTCCACTTTAAGAATCATAGTCGTTCATCTCAAGGCAATCATGCCATAACATGGTCTGCCGAGCCGGAGCTTGACCTTTGGAAATGGTTTGGAATCTTGAGTTGGACCTAGGACTTGGATTTGGAATTTGTGTGGATGCTTTCGTTTGGATAGTAAGATAGCAGCAATCATGGCGAACGAAGAACTAATGACGCTCAACAGTCGTCGAGGTGGAATAATGACTGCAATAAAAAGACTGCAGACCTTCATCGCAGATGCCGAAGAAAGTGAAGATTTGGAACCAGTTGGGTTGCAAGTGGAAGTAGAAAAGGTGCAGAAGTTGCTTAGTCAAGTAGAAGAGCTTCGCTTAGAGTATTATAAGTTCACGCCTGACGAAGATTTGGAGAGTGTAGAGGACCAAATAGCAGACATCGAAACAGACATTTCAAATATAGAGATAAGGCTCAAACGTTTCTATATCTCATTGTCTAGTTTAAAGGATATCAATAACAGTTCTAAAGATTTGAAGATTTATGAAGTACATGTAAAGTTGCCTGAAATTCCTTTACCTAAATTTTCCGGTAATTACGAAGACTGGAATAATTTTAAATCCCAGTTTAATGCTTTAGTTACATCAAACAGCTTTCAAAATCTCAGAAATAGTATTATTTGCAGTCATGTTTAATAGGAACGGCAAAGCAAATGCAAACGGTGGAAGACACATTTTCTTCCTTGTTTAAAGCCCTTGAAAATAGATTTGATAACAAAAGATCAATAGTAAACACTCATGTAAATGAATTGCTATCCATTGAACAATTGCATTTTGAATCCGCAAAAGATTTGCGATCATTAATTGATAAGTTACAGAAGCATTTAAGAGCACTAAAAACTATGCAATTAGAACTAGACAAGTTGAGTAAAATTATGTTAATTAATATTGTGCTTCAAAAATTATATAAGGAATCACGCAAGCAGTTTGAAATGACATTAGCCTCTACCGATTTAACGGATTGGAACACATTTCTTAAATTTCTAGAAAAGAGATGCCAAATCCTAGAAAATATTCAAAGCAAAGCCTCTCACTTCAAATCGAAAGTGCATTCTCCTCAAAAGGGTAAAACTAGAAGCTTAGTAACAAAAATCACAAACACTTCGACTTGTGTTATTTGTATGAAACAGCACGCAATTGTCAAATGTGAATCATTTCTCGCAGCCACTCCAGTGGAACGTTATGAGCTCATTAAGAAGCATTTCTTGTGTATAAATTGCCTTAGTAGTAATCATAAAGTTACTTTATGTCAATCCAAGAATGTTTGTAACAAGTGCAAAGCAAAGCACAATTCACTTTTGATCGCTCTACTGGGGCTTTCAATGCGCGAGATATGCAAGGAATGGTGGTCAATGAAACACCAGAATCGTTTACGACAGATTGTAATGTAAATTGTGAAGATAGTATAGAAGTTACAAATACACTTTCGGCATGCCTCGCATTGACAAAGAAAACTATTTTACTTTCGACAGCAGTTTTATGGGTTCATAATCACTCAGGACAATTTGTAAAAGCAAAAGTAATTTTAGATAATGGATCGCAATCAAATTTCGTAACGAATAAATTTGTTAATTACGCAGGATTAAGAAAGGAAAAAATAAACATTCCAGTTTCAAGCTTAGGTGGGATCACCACAACTATAAAATCGCAAGCATTTGCTACCATAACAAATGGTAATAGCTCATTTTCGGCCTCATTGAATTTTTTAGTTGTTGCGAAAATAACGGATATTGTCCCGGCAAAAATGATAGACATACAAAATGTAAGAATTCCTCCGCAATCCATGTTAGCGGATCCAAATTTTGTAAAGCCATCAAAAATTGACATGCTGATTGGAGCAGAAACCTTCTTCGAAATTGTTAGAGGAGAACAAATGCGCACTTCGTTAAAGTCTCTCATTTTTCAAAATACTGTTTTTGGGTAGGGTCTGATGGGGTAAAATAGGTAGTGGGGTAAAGTGGGTAGTCCAAATATATTGTTTCATATTTTTAAATTTTTAAACATATTTACAGTTTTCAAAACTACAGATGATTGTTTGATGTCTAAATATTTCCCCCACACTATATTTTTGTCTCTATAGTTTGTTTTATGTGAGTGGCAACAGTAGAAACCCTTCTGCACAGTTTCATGCCACATGTTAACTGATTAAACTTTATCTTGCAGCTCAGAATCTTTGATAAAATTATATTCTACTGACCTCATTGCATTTATTGAACACTTTTATTACTTTTCTAAATTACAGGTAAGAAATTATTTTTTGTTTCTGCTTTGTTTTTTCAGATTTCATAAATGGGGTAAAATGGGTATAGTGTTAGGCTTAATATGTGCAGTGCAGTTATTCAGATGCAAGTCTTGAGCTGGCTGTTAGAGATGTTGACAATGGTAAATCGATATACAATGCTGCCAAGAATACAAAATTCCTTATAAAACTTTGAGAAGATGGGTGGTAAAAAATCCTTCACGTAAGGGATCTGGAAGATCAACAGTCTTCTCATTGGAGGAAGAAAATATTATCATGCAGTCATTAAAATTTATGGCAAGGTGCAGTTATCCCCTAGACTGGAAAGATCTGAAATTCATTGTACAGAATTTTGTTAAATTATTGCCCATTTCTAGAGCAATTCCTTTTTCAAATGGTATACCAGGTGCTGATTGGTTTCGAAATTTTGAGAAGAGGTGGTCGAAGGAGTTAGGGAATAGGAAGCCGGAATTGCTGACGAAAGCAAGAGCATTGGCTTTGGCACATTCTTGTGTGAATAGCTTTTTTAATACCTATGAAGCTTTATTGAAGGAAAACAATCTAATAAACAGCCCCGAAAGAATTTTCAATTTGGACGAAGCAGGCCTTGGCACTGAGTCTCAGAACTGTGGCATTTTAGTTTCTAAAAATTCTTGCACAGCATATTTAAAATCTGCAACATGTGGCAAAACCATATACACAGTGCATTTTTGTGTTTCTGCAGATGAGAAATACATGTGACCATTTACAGTTTACAAAAGCCTTCATTTGTATGACACATGGACTCGTGGTGGACCTCCTGGAGCTATATATGACTGCACAGATTCAGGCTGGATGCACGATACAGTTTCTGAACAATGCATGAAAAACTTTTCAAAGTATGTTGAGCTATTACAAAAATCTGTGCTACTCATCTATGATGGCCATGGAAGTCATATGACTATGACGTAAGAGACCATTAAACATGCTATGGAAAAACAAATAATCATCTTGTGTTTACCCCCAAACATCAGCCATGCCCTTCAACCATTAGATGTTGGTGTATTTTCACCATTGAAAAGAAAATGGAAAGACGTTCTGAAGCTATGGTTTCAAGAAAGTCGCCTTCAGAGTGTGACCAAAGCTGTTTTTCCTTTCCTTTTAGGTAAACTTTTAGAAGACATGTCAGTAAAATTATCATCAAAGGCTTCAAAGGCAGTGGAATTTATCCTCCTAATCGTGAAGCGGTAGTACACAGAATTACACCATCAACAGATAATGTTACTGAAGGTTCTTCATCTACCTCTAGTATAATGCCTCATATTCCTGTTGCTGCCTCAAATGAATCAATGCCATTAACCTCTCAACACGACGTTCACATATCACCTATGCCTATAGAAGAAGACTTATCTTCAAGTTCAATGATTGTCTCTCCTTATAAGGATTTGAAAACTGCCATTTTATATGCCATATCACCAAAGTCTTCTAGTCTCACAACGAAGTGCATTGCAAATTCAAAATTGAAATGAAAGCATGTTCAATCAAAAGCGGGTGAAGTTTTGACATCTGAAGAAGTCATGATAAGATTGAAAAATGAATCTGATAACCGAAATGCTAAAAAAGTAAAAACCAACAAGAAAAGTTCAAACGAAGTTGAAATTAGATCGGAATGCATAGAAGAAATTTCCACGGTAGATATATCTGTGGGTGCATGGGTAAAAGTAGTGTATTTATGGAAAAAGTGAAAAGAAGAATTCATTAGCAAAGTTATGGCCATTGAAGGACATATGTATGAGGTAAAATTCTTGGAGAAATCTAAGATCGGCGAGTTTTATGTTTTTCCCGAGGCTGAAGATACAGACTTTGTTGAAAAGAAACAAATAATACATACCTTAAATGAACCAACATTTAATAATCAGGGACATTATGTTTTTAGTAAACTTTAAACATTTATAACTAGTATTTTTTCACTCAAAGTATGAGATGATAGGATTTTGTCAGGGAAAAAATATTGCTAATAAACATTTGCAATGAAGCGAGATTCATTATTAAATTTCACATGTATTAACTTCAATTTCATATTAAAAAAAAAAAGTTTAAAAATTTTTAATGGCTTACTACGTTGTTTTTTTCATATATCATTATGTAATCTTTGGTAAGTGTATTTATTTTGTAGTTTTCATTGTTAAATTATTGCATACCCATTTTATCCCACACTATACCCATTTTCACCTGCATGGGGTAAAATGGGTATAGCAAACATACAGTTGTAAAACCTTTCCTTGTAGACAAAATTTTATAGCCTGAAAATTGAAAATTGTGCATTTTCATTCCCATAAAATGCAATGTAAAGAAAAACCAAAAAAAAGTTTCAATTGTTAAACATTTACTAGAAAATTTTAACTGAACATTAAAAAACAATGAGTTTTATACCCATTTTACCCCATCAGACCCTATATTGCAAGTGGTTACATTGAAAGCCACAATCAAACAGCTAGTTTTTGTGGGCTTACATCGCAAGTCAACAATATTGAAACCACTCTAGAGAAATTTTGGAAATTGGAAGATGTAAATTTAAATGAACGCATTTTAAGAAAGGAAGCTGAAGACTGTGAAGCACATTACAAAGCAACACACAGACGTGACAGGGATGGTCGTTACATAGTTCAAATGGCCATGAAGCAGGACTTTCATAATTTGGGGGAATCAAAACTTATCGCTGAAACAAGATTGAATCGGTTGCATCAAAGATTGTCTAAAAACGTCCCAATGCTGGAGCTTTATCGGGATTTCATGCAGGAATACGAAGCATTAGATCAAATGGAAAAAGTAGACGAAACTACCCTTCCTAGAAACTATTATTATCTTCCACATCACAGTGTTTACAAGCCGGATAAGATAACTACGAAACTTCGCGTAGTATTTAATGCATCATCACCCACAACCTCAGGTAAGTCACTGAATGACTTCCTATTAAAGGGAGACGTCGCAGAAGATATTTTTGACATAATGTTGAGATATCGAACATATAAATTTGCATTTACCGCAGACATTATAAAAATGTTTCGACAAATTCTTATTGAACCCTCTCAAAGAGACTTTCTTAGAATTTTATGGGCTCGCAATGCGAATGAAAACCCTACTACTTACAGGTTAAAGACTGTTACTTATGGAACAGTAAGTGCCCCATTTTTGGCAATTAGAACTTTAAGACAACTCGCTCAAGATGAATCCTTACACTTTCCATTAGCATTGGAAATTGTTATGCGGGATTTTTATATGGATGATGTTCTTTCGGGAGCGCAAAATATAGAGACAGCGCAAAAGATACAACATGAATTAATAGCTTTACTTCAGAAAGAGGGTATGTCACTACACAAGTGGACTTCTAACTTACCTAATCTTTTTAATAGTTCCTTAAATTCAAATCAAGAATGGAGTTTTCAAGTAGATAAGCCTTCAATCATAAAAGCTTTAGGCATGAGTTGGCAACCCGAGAAAGATCAATTTCTATTCAAAGTAGATTTTAAGACTGAATCGATCGTTAACAAAAGAAATGTTTTATCAGTTATTGCTCGCTTATACGATCCACTAGGGCTCTTGGGTCCTGTTGTATGCAAAGCTAAAATATTTCTACAAAAACTTTGGCTACAAAAATTGAACTGGGAAGAACCTTTAGCGCAACCTCTTGCATTGGAATGGCAAAAATTTGTTGCTTCTTTAAAGGCTATTCAAGAACTACGAATTCCACGTTAGATTCTTTCTGACAATTGTAAAAAGCTCATATTACACTGTTTCGCGGACGCTTCAGAAGCAGCTTATGGTGCCGCAGTTTATGTTCAGTGTATCTCGTCAAACAACATTGCATCAGTCAAACTAGTGTCTAGCAAATCTCGAGTAGCCCCACTAAAGACAATCTCAATACCTAGACTCGAATTGTGTGCTTGTTTGTTAGCATCACAGCTAATGCAAAAGGTTCAGCAATCATTAAACATTACTTTAGATGTTGTAATTCTATATACAGACTCCACAATTTTGTTAGCTTGGATTCGCCCACCACCTCATCAATTGAAAAGTTTTGTGGCTAATCGAGTCACAAAAATACAAACCTTGACGAAAGATTGCATTTTGCGGCATCTCCCATCCAGTTTGAACCCAGCGGACATTATCTCTCGTGGAAGTTACCCTCAAGAACTTTCAACCCTGAAACTGTGGTGGTATGGCCCAATGTTTCTTCAGAAGCCGGAAACTACCACCCTAGATGAAGAAACAATTGAATTCTCCAGACTCTCAGTACTTAGAGGAATTCAAAAAACTTTTAGACATAACTTTGAGTTCCACAACAGACAATTTATTCTGGAATGATTTTCTTGATTTGAGTAATAGTTATATGAAATTAATTAGAATTTTAAGTTATATTTTCAGGTTTATATACAATCTTAAGAACAAGATAAGACGCACAGGTCATTTGACTACTGAGCAGTTGAAAAAAGCTCGAAACCAGTTGGTAAAGACTGTTCAGGTATCAGAATTTTCTAGAGAAATAAAAAAGTTAAGATGTAAAGAATCATTGAAAAGCAGTCAAATAAGAAATTTAAATCCTTTTCTAGACTCCATAGGCGTATTAAGAGTAGGTGGCTGTCTGGAAAAGGCAAAATTATGCATAGATAAAAAGTTCCCTATTTTACTTTCTCGTAACCATCGGTTAACTTATTTGATTATGCAGTATTATCATTTGACAAATTTGCACGTTGGTGCCCAAACACTCCTATACTGTAGTCGACAGAAATTTTGGCCATTAAATGGCAGAAATACGGCAAGAAATGTTGTATATAACTGCATTGTTTGCTTTCGCAACAAACCAGTGAATGCAAGACAGATAATGGGATCGCTACCAGCTGAAAGGGTAAATCCTGGAGCCCCTTTTGATTTAAGTGGGGTCGACTTTGGTGGTCCATTTTATATAAAATATAAAAATCAGAGAAAAGGGACTTTATCAAAAATTTACGTTGTCATCTTCATCTGTTTTGTGACAAAGGCTATCCATTTGGAAGTTGTATCAGATTTGACTTCATCGGCATTTATTGCAAGTATTAAGAGTAGGTGGCTGTTTGGAAAAGGCAAAATTATGCATAGATAAAAAGTTCCCTATTTTACTTTCTCGTAACCATCGGTTAACTTATTTGATTATGCAGTATTATCATTTGACAAATTTGCACGTTGGTGCCCAAACACTCCTATACTGTAGTCGACAGAAATTTTGGCCATTAAATGGCAGAAATACGGCAAGAAATGTTGTATATAACTGCATTGTTTGCTTTCGCAACAAACCAGTGAATGCAAGACAGATAATGGGATCGCTACCAGCTGAAAGGGTAAATCCTGGAGCCCCTTTTGATTTAAGTGGGGTTGACTTTGGTGGTCCATTTTATATAAAATATAAAAATCAGAGAAAAGGGACTTTATCAAAAATTTACGTTGTCATCTTCATCTGTTTTGTGATAAAGGCTATCCATTTGGAAGTTGTATCAGATTTGACTTCATCGGCATTTATTGCAAGTATTAAGAGTAGGTGGCTGTCTGGAAAAGGCAAAATTATGCATAGATAAAAAGTTCCCTATTTTACTTTCTCGTAACCATCGGTTAACTTATTTGATTATGCAGTATTATCATTTGACAAATTTGCACGTTGGTGCCCAAACACTCCTATACTGTAGTCGACAGAAATTTTGGCCATTAAATGGCAGAAATACGGCAAGAAATGTTGTATATAACTGCATTGTTTGCTTTCGCAACAAACCAGTGAATGCAAGACAGATAATGGGATCGCTACCAGCTGAAAGGGTAAATCCTGGAGCCCCTTTTGATTTAAGTGGGGTCGACTTTGGTGGTCCATTTTATATAAAATATAAAAATCAGAGAAAAGGGACTTTATCAAAAATTTACGTTGTCATCTTCATCTGTTTTGTGACAAAGGCTATCCATTTGGAAGTTGTATCAGATTTGACTTCATCGGCATTTATTGCAAGTATTAAGAGTAGGTGGCTGTTTGGAAAAGGCAAAATTATGCATAGATAAAAAGTTCCCTATTTTACTTTCTCGTAACCATCGGTTAACTTATTTGATTATGCAGTATTATCATTTGACAAATTTGCACGTTGGTGCCCAAACACTCCTATACTGTAGTCGACAGAAATTTTGGCCATTAAATGGCAGAAATACGGCAAGAAATGTTGTATATAACTGCATTGTTTGCTTTCGCAACAAACCAGTGAATGCAAGACAGATAATGGGATCGCTACCAGCTGAAAGGGTAAATCCTGGAGCCCCTTTTGATTTAAGTGGGGTTGACTTTGGTGGTCCATTTTATATAAAATATAAAAATCAGAGAAAAGGGACTTTATCAAAAATTTACGTTGTCATCTTCATCTGTTTTGTGATAAAGGCTATCCATTTGGAAGTTGTATCAGATTTGACTTCATCGGCATTTATTGCAAGTATTAAGAGTAGGTGGCTGTCTGGAAAAGGCAAAATTATGCATAGATAAAAAGTTCCCTATTTTACTTTCTCGTAACCATCGGTTAACTTATTTGATTATGCAGTATTATCATTTGACAAATTTGCACGTTGGTGCCCAAACACTCCTATACTGTAGTCGACAGAAATTTTGGCCATTAAATGGCAGAAATACGGCAAGAAATGTTGTATATAACTGCATTGTTTGCTTTCGCAACAAACCAGTGAATGCAAGACAGATAATGGGATCGCTACCAGCTGAAAGGGTAAATCCTGGAGCCCCTTTTGATTTAAGTGGGGTCGACTTTGGTGGTCCATTTTATATAAAATATAAAAATCAGAGAAAAGGGACTTTATCAAAAATTTACGTTGTCATCTTCATCTGTTTTGTGACAAAGGCTATCCATTTGGAAGTTGTATCAGATTTGACTTCATCGGCATTTATTGCAAGTATTAAGAGTAGGTGGCTGTTTGGAAAAGGCAAAATTATGCATAGATAAAAAGTTCCCTATTTTACTTTCTCGTAACCATCGGTTAACTTATTTGATTATGCAGTATTATCATTTGACAAATTTGCACGTTGGTGCCCAAACACTCCTATACTGTAGTCGACAGAAATTTTGGCCATTAAATGGCAGAAATACGGCAAGAAATGTTGTATATAACTGCATTGTTTGCTTTCGCAACAAACCAGTGAATGCAAGACAGATAATGGGATCGCTACCAGCTGAAAGGGTAAATCCTGGAGCCCCTTTTGATTTAAGTGGGGTTGACTTTGGTGGTCCATTTTATATAAAATATAAAAATCAGAGAAAAGGGACTTTATCAAAAATTTACGTTGTCATCTTCATCTGTTTTGTGATAAAGGCTATCCATTTGGAAGTTGTATCAGATTTGACTTCATCGGCATTTATTGCAAGTATTAAGAGTAGGTGGCTGTCTGGAAAAGGCAAAATTATGCATAGATAAAAAGTTCCCTATTTTACTTTCTCGTAACCATCGGTTAACTTATTTGATTATGCAGTATTATCATTTGACAAATTTGCACGTTGGTGCCCAAACACTCCTATACTGTAGTCGACAGAAATTTTGGCCATTAAATGGCAGAAATATGGCAAGAAATGTTGTATATAACTGCATTGTTTGCTTTCGCAACAAACCAGTGAATGCAAGACAGATAATGGGATCGCTACCAGCTGAAAGGGTAAATCCTGGAGCCCCTTTTGATTTAAGTGGGGTCGACTTTGGTGGTCCATTTTATATAAAATATAAAAATTAGAGAAAAGGGACTTTATCAAAAATTTACGTTGTCATTTTCATCTGTTTTGTGACAAAGGCTATCCATTTGGAAGTTGTATCAGATTTGACTTCATCGGCATTTATTGCAAGTATTAAGAGTAGGTGGCTGTTTGGAAAAGGCAAAATTATGCATAGATAAAAAGTTCCCTATTTTACTTTCTCGTAACCATCGGTTAACTTATTTGATTATGCAGTATTATCATTTGACAAATTTGCACGTTGGTGCCCAAACACTCCTATACTGTAGTCGACAGAAATTTTGGCCATTAAATGGCAGAAATACGGCAAGAAATGTTGTATATAACTGCATTGTTTGCTTTCGCAACAAACCAGTGAATGCAAGACAGATAATGGGATCGCTACCAGCTGAAAGGGTAAATCCTGGAGCCCCTTTTGATTTAAGTGGGGTCGACTTTGGTGGTCCATTTTATATAAAATATAAAAATCAGAGAAAAGGGACTTTATCAAAAATTTACGTTGTCATCTTCATCTGTTTTGTGATAAAGGCTATCCATTTGGAAGTTGTATCAGATTTGACTTCATCGGCATTTATTGCAAGTATTAAGAGTAGGTGGCTGTCTGGAAAAGGCAAAATTATGCATAGATAAAAAGTTCCCTATTTTACTTTCTCGTAACCATCGGTTAACTTATTTGATTATGCAGTATTATCATTTGACAAATTTGCACGTTGGTGCCCAAACACTCCTATACTGTAGTCGACAGAAATTTTGGCCATTAAATGGCAGAAATATGGCAAGAAATGTTGTATATAACTGCATTGTTTGCTTTCGCAACAAACCAGTGAATGCAAGACAGATAATGGGATCGCTACCAGCTGAAAGGGTAAATCCTGGAGCCCCTTTTGATTTAAGTGGGGTCGACTTTGGTGGTCCATTTTATATAAAATATAAAAATTAGAGAAAAGGGACTTTATCAAAAATTTACGTTGTCATCTTCATCTGTTTTGTGACAAAGGCTATCCATTTGGAAGTTGTATCAGATTTGACTTCATCGGCATTTATTGCAAGTATTAAGAGTAGGTGGCTGTTTGGAAAAGGCAAAATTATGCATAGATAAAAAGTTCCCTATTTTACTTTCTCGTAACCATCGGTTAACTTATTTGATTATGCAGTATTATCATTTGACAAATTTGCACGTTGGTGCCCAAACACTCCTATACTGTAGTCGACAGAAATTTTGGCCATTAAATGGCAGAAATACGGCAAGAAATGTTGTATATAACTGCATTGTTTGCTTTCGCAACAAACCAGTGAATGCAAGACAGATAATGGGATCGCTACCAGCTGAAAGGGTAAATCCTGGAGCCCCTTTTGATTTAAGTGGGGTCGACTTTGGTGGTCCATTTTATATAAAATATAAAAATCAGAGAAAAGGGACTTTATCAAAAATTTACGTTGTCATCTTCATCTGTTTTGTGACAAAGGCTATCCATTTGGAAGTTGTATCAGATTTGACTTCATCGGCATTTATTGCAAGTTTGAAACGATTCTTTGCACGACGCGGCAAGAGTTCGGTAATTTTTAGTGACAATGGAACTAACTTTGTTGGAGCGAACGCTGAGTTAAAAAGACTGCATTCGATTATTAGCTCTTCCAGTGTAGACATTGCTAATTATCTTTCCAATGAAGGAATAAGTTGGAAATTTATCCCTCCTAGTTCTCCAAATTTCGGTGGGTTATGGGAAGCAGGAGTAAAATCCTTCAAACACCATTTGAAACGTACGATAGGAATGTGTAAACTCACGTATGAAGAATTTACCACAATAACTTCCCAAATCCAAGGAATTCTCAATTCAAGGCCGTTAACTCCCTTGTCTACTGATGTTAATAATCATGAGGTTTTGACACCAGGGCATTTTTTAATTGGCCGACCCATAAACGCAACTGTAGAACCTAATCTTTCGAAGATAGCTGACAATAATCTATCTTGCTGGCAAAGAACAACAAAATTAGTACATGTGATTTGGAAACACTGGCAGAGATTATTTAAATAACTTACAGCAAAGAACGAAGTAGTTCTTTAAAAAGAACAATGTACAAAAGGATGCATTGGTTCTCATCAGGGAGGACAATTTACCACCTTGTAAGTGGTTACTTGGCCGAATTGAACAGGTCATTCCAGGATCTGATGGTAATATTCGAGTGGTGCTGATAAGAACTAAGAATGGACTTATCAAAAGATCAATTGCAAAAGTTTGTGTATTACCTATTGAAAAAATGTAAAATTAGTTATTTATTATTTGTAGATGTGCAAGCTGTTCTCTACATTTAGAAATGAAAATTCAGATTTTTCTTAATTCATTTCATATGCTTTGTGTAACATAGGTTGTTTTGAAATCATATTTCAACGCCGGGCGGTATGTTCTGGCCTACGCACCGTTTCCAGTCTTTGAGTTTTGCATAAGCAAATTTGCTCTAATTTGACTACCGCGGCGCACGCAGTTCTAAGAAGCTCAAAGTGCCCGTGGCAACACAAGTATATTGGAGGGTCGAGAAGGAGAGAAAAAGGTCGTCGTCGAAAGAATCGCAAAGATCAGTTGGCAAGACATTGCATCGTATTTGGATGGAAAGGAAGACAGAACGCCCAACCGCACTCAAATTTATAGTTGGAACCGCAATTGGATGCATGTATTATACCACATTTTGTAAGTTGAAAAATCTTCAACAGACGTTTGTAAGTAGCTTGATCATCGAATAAATACAGTCTACTTTAAGAATCATAGTCGTTCATTTCAAGACAATCATGCCATAACAATCAGGGTGATATTGATCATGCCGTTTTATTGCTAAAGAAAGAATTTTATATCAAAATACTAGGAAAAGTTAAAAAACTGTTAGGTGTGGAATTTACTGAAACCAATAACAAATTTTTTATACAAAGGCAGTATATTGATAAAATTTGCCAAATGTTTAAAGAATTCAAATATCCTATTTCTTCACTCCCTATTACAAAAGGAATCACATTGAGCAAAAATGATTGCCCAATGAATGATGAAGAATTAAAGCAAATGCAAAATTTCCCATACAGAAGTTTGATCGGATGTTTAGCCTATTTATCAAGTAGAACTAGACCAGACATATGTTACGCTGTAAATATTCTGTCTCAATTCCAATAGAATCCAGGCATGAAACATTGGGACACATTATTTAAACTTTTGGGATATCTTGAAAAAACAAAGAATTACATGTTAAACTTATCAGGCATTGGTAAATTAAATTTAAATTGCTACTCGGATTCGGACTTTTCCGCCAATAGGGATGACAGAGTGTCACTTGGGGGTATGTTATTTCTAATAGATAGAGTACCCATTTCTTGGCGTACATTTAAGCACAAGTGTGTTAGTCTGTCAACGATGGAAGCAGAATGTGTTTCATTGGCAGAAGCTGCGAAAGAAATTATTTGGCTGCAAAATATCATTGAGAAATGTATGAAGCTAGGGTTAAAATTTAACAGAAATAATACCATAATCTACTGTGACAACCAAGTCAGACAAAAATGTCAGATATCCGTATATAGGAAGCTGTTAAGAAAATCCTAAGTGAACAAACCTCCAAGAACATTTCAATCTACAGATCGCCCCCCCCCCCCCCCCAAACAAGAGGCCAAAATCTGCCACTGATGAAAACAAATATTTATGTTTGGAAAAACACAGGTTTTCACTAAAGAGAATAACAAATATTGATCTTTGATTAAATTATATATATATATATATATAGCATTGAATTATATTCCTGCCAAGATGGTTTCCTTCTTATTTGCCTAAATCATTGCTTTAATACCACTTTTAGGAAAATATCCCTTCACAGAGTTCATACCCATTTTTTAAATAGAAAAATTTATATTATGCAAATATAATTAAAAAATTAACCTTAATAATTAGCCATAATATGAAAATAAGCTAGTTTAGTCGATCTAATATGCAACATTTAAATAATGGAGATGGATGGAAAAAGATACTAACGTACTCTCGGCAATTCACGCGAAGTAACTGAATTGTGCAATCGCACTGTTTATGCGAAAATAATGAAGAAATTAACCGTAATAATTAATTAGAATATGAAAATAAGCTAGTTTAGTCTATCAAAAATGCAATATTTAGAAGATTGAGATGGATGGAAAAAGATACTATTGTACTCTCGGCGATTCATGAGAACAAACTGAGTTGACCAATCGCAGTGTTTATGCGAAATTAATGAACAAAATAACATTTTAACGATTTATGCTGAATTTGACAACCTGTGAAGAAGTATATTTATTACTTTCATAAAATAAGCTATCGAGATCTTAATTTACATTACACGCGGCCGTAAATCTCCGTTAATTTGATTGGCGTTACCCTGCATTTTATTATGGATTTGCTATGATCCCGGGAATGGTAGATATCAGTGCTAAAAAAGCGGAAAATCGGCGTTTCCGAGAAATTATACAATGTCTGGTTAATTGATAAACTTCAAACAAAAAAAGCCGGAGAATTTCGCCGGAGATTGATTTCCTAGTAAAGTTAAAAAATTCAAACAAATGCAGAAATGCGTAAAATATAGCAATATATGAGTAAAAACGTAAAGAGCAGTTAAAATGCGTAAATTTTACGCATAATGCATAAAAGTTGGCAGGTATGAAATCCACATCCAACATCACTGATGATCTCTCGGCCATATTTACTCCGCATGATTGCATCATTCTTATGGGTGATTTTAATGCACATCATAGGAATTGGAATGGCAGGCAGCAGAATAGATATGGTAGAGAGATTAATCAATTCATTGCAGACAACAATATTAGACACATATACCCGCCCACTCCCACCCACACACACACAGGAAAGCCCCTGGTATTGATAATGTAAGCAGTAAAGCCATTAAATCCCTCTCGCTTAACTTAATTTATTATATTACACTGCTTTTTAATGCAATACTAAAGTTTAATCACTTCCCTGAAAAATGGAAGGTTGCAGTGATCATTCCAATTCTGAAACCAGGCGAGAACCCCACCATTCCACAAAGTTACCGCCCTATTAGCCTACTCAACACAATTAGCAAATTAGCTGAGCGCATTATTCATAAACGGCTCAAATCACACATAAATGACAAAAACATCATCATTCCACAACAGTTCAGCTTCCGCCCTCTACATGCAACAACTCATCAGTTGTTACGAGTTACGGAGTACATCTCGGAAGGGATGACCTCCGGCCTTACAACTGGTGCAATACTTCTTGACGTGGCGAAGGTCGTCACGCTAGGCGCTCCAGAAATGTATCGTTGTTTCGTCATTTATGAAGCGCCTGGCATGTTGTGCCGTATCTTGGATGTGTGCGTTGAGTATCTTGAAGCTTTGACATCAGTTGGCTGAATTGCAGGTGTACAGATACAGTCTATAGGGACCACCCACAGTGAGCGGAGCAACGGGATCTGTTTTTCCTGTTGGTCAAGAGAACTGGAGCACAATTCCGAAAAACTATCTTGCAAGGCAGAGTTAGTTTAAGTTATGGGGAACGTTTGAAGTTTTTTGATCTGCAATTAGTGTGATTATATCAAAGGTCTTTTGCATCGGGTCTACGTCTGCTTTAATTATTTTGGTGATTTGATTTAAGAAGTTCTGTCCAGATTACCAATTCTGTCCAGATTCGATCGCATCTGGACAGAAGCACTTATTTACAAATTAATTCAGCTGGAATTCCCAGATGCGATGATTCACTTAATACACTCATACCTTCGTCACAGGTCCTTTACCGTCCGCATTAACAACACCCTTTCCTCACACAGACACATCCGCGCCAGAGTCCCACATGGCTCTCTTGCCCCGACGCTATTTAATCTATATATTAATGACATCCCCTACTCCACACACACCAAAATTGCACTTTATGCGGACGACACCGCCCTTTACACTAGATCGTCAAACTCAAACTTCATGCGCTCCCGCCTACAAAAACACATGGACACTCTTTCAGCCTGGTTCCAGAAATGGAAGATCAAAATTAATGAAAAAAAAACAAAGTGTATCCTATTTACCAAACAGCGCAACCCCCCCCCCCCCATAATAATAAACAACATCCCTATCCCGTATGTCAAAAGCTGCAAGTACCTAGAGCTGTATTATGACAGCAAGCTTACATGGAAAATCCATATAACTGAAACGATAAAAAAATATCATAAGGCAAATGCTTCCCTATACTCTATAATGCACTCTCCCCACGTCATTATTAGTAATAAAATCCTACTATACAAAACTGTATTGAGACCAATTCTACTTTACGGTTCGTCGGTATGGGGCTTTGCTGCAGATCACCTCATTAAAAAGATTCAAAACAAACAAAATAAAACTCTCAGACGGATTAGGAAGGCGCCCAGATTCCTCCGTACAGACGTAATCCATAATGACTTTATAATCCACTCCATTAAATTTGAAGTCAAGAAACTAGATAACTTTTTTAACAATTTTTCTCTCATTCCCAACCTTGAATTACAAAACATTAATGTCTATGACCCACACCACTGGAAGTTCCGGAAGCGTCCAAAGTACACCACCATATTAAGTAACTAACCACTTGAATATTGAAATTTGAAGTAAAAAAAAAAAAAAAAAAAAAAAAAAAAAGTTCCCCTCCCCCTTTTTTTTTTTTGCTGAGGAATAGATACTTACACTTTCTTTTAACTCAATCCAATCTAAAATTCAAGTATCTAACGATACTTTCTTAAGAACCATACCTTCTCAATATTATAAATTGAAGCAAATTTTCCCTTACTTGCCATCTCCCAATGGAAAACCAGCAACACCTCTTCCAATCAAAAATCACCCTGGCCTCTGGTCTACTAACTGACCCCGCCCCTTCTTGGAGCAATGATCAATGGTATTTTCATGCAATATACAGATCGGAAATACAGCACTCTGTGCTAGGCGCTCCAGAAATGTATCGTTGTTTCGTCATTTATGAAGCGCCTGGCATGTTGTGCCGTATCTTGGATGTGTGCGTTGAGTATCTTGAAGCTTTGACATCAGTTGGCTGAATTGCAGGTGTACAGATACAGTCTATAGGGACCACCCACAGTGAGCGGAGCAACGGGATCTGTTTTTCCTGTTGGTCAAGAGAACTGGAGCACAATTCCGAAAAACTATCTTGCAAGGCAGAGTTAGTTTAAGTTATGGGGAACGTTTGAAGTTTTTTGATCTGCAATTAGTGTGATTATATCAAAGGTCTTTTGCATCGGGTCTACGTCTGCTTTAATTATTTTGGTGATTTGATTTAAGAAGTTCCTGACATCATTGATATTGAAATAATCTTGTATTTCTTTAAAGAATTTAATGAATTCTAGAAAGAGGTTAGGGGTTTGATTTGAAGATTTTGGGGCATCTGAGTGCGTGTGGGCCACGTGCTCTTCAGAACTTGGTGTTCTTGTCTCGGCACGCGCCATCGCCACATTGTCTGTAACAATTTCGAGGTTTTGTGATTTAGGGAGCTGTGGAAAGTTTTCCATGCTCAGGTTTGAATTATCTACGAAGGTTTTAGGGTTTGGTTTTAGGTTCCTGGAACTTGTTACGGTTCCAGGGGTTTTTGGGGCAGTGCCTAAAGTTGGCGGGGTGGGCCCCACCACAATTAGCACACTTTGCTGGAAGGTCCCTAGGTTTAAGGCATTCGCGAGTTTGATGGTTTTCTCCGCATTTTAAACACCTGGCGTGAAGCGAGCAATTATCCGAAGAATGGTTGTAATTTTGACAATTGTAACAAATTTTTCCTCCTTTTGATTTGAAGGCTTGCACTACGATTCTCATGTAGAGAATGGAGGTGAGGTTGTAAATTTTATCCCACCCCTCACCCGGCTCTAGGCAGACCAAGAAGATGGGGAGAGGTGACCTATCACGACGATTTCTAAGCTGTGAAATCCTAACAATCCTGAATCCTTCACGGGATATAGCCTCTTTAATAGTCTATGCTAGTGTTGGTTGGCAGCCCTTTTATCACTACTTTTTTTGGTCTTTCGTTTTTTAAGCATATGGAGCTAAAAGGGATTTTATTCTGAGTCAGGTGAGTCTGTACACTCCTGTAATCCTCAACGGATCCTGGAGTGAACCTAATCACCCTCCCCATCAGCAGTCCTTCAATTTTAGTGCCTAAAGTTTTGTTTAATTCTTCTATGAGGGCTCCCCAATTACTCGAGGAGTCAACATAGAAGGAAGAAATTTTGGGATTAGGTTTTGGGTCACTATTTCCATTCTCTTCTTCCTGATTATCAAGCAGCATGAATTTATTTTTAAGTAGAGGGAAGTCCTTACTAGATGCAGCCTCTCGTGGCATGGCCTCAGCTAACTCAGCAGCCGTAATCTCGTCATTAGGCTTCCTGCGCGGGAGCTCAAAATTCAGTTTGAAAGATTTCGCGATTTTGGTTTTGTATTGACTATACAAAAAATCCTCAGATAAGCTATTCCATGTTTTGATGACATAAGCCGTAGCCTGATAGGATTTCCTAACCAAGAGGTTCTCAGGGGTAGGGGTATCCGCTAGCAAGATAGCATCAGAAGTTATGCTTACCAATATCTCTTTGATGAGTGCCGCCTTGTCGATGTCCTCAACTTCCTCGATGGCAATTTCGGCATCCAGGTGTCTCTTGGCCCAGTCATAGATCTCACAGTGTCTGTGGATATCGAAGGCTTCATTTTCAGGTGTCTCAGGGGTATATCCCATGCTTGCTTCACATCTGGCAGAGAAGGATGTAAAGTACTCAGGAGTCTTGTGCGCCTGTCGTATCCAGAAATGTGAAAAACACAAGACAGGCAGTTACTTTATGGTTCAATGAAATGGTCTATGATTGATCGATGGTCTCTGGTCTTAACAGGGACTTGGATGATCGATGCTTAGCAAATACTCGGTTTGAGTATGTTGCAGTATGTTAGCGTTGTCAGCTAAGTTGCTTAAACGAAAGTACGAGTCAAGTTCTGATAGTTTATTTCGGAAGGTGCAATAAAATGTTTCTAGAGTTGGCTCTTTCAATTGTAAAGAGACCAAGTTAATTTTTCGCGGTCTTGGACTCAGTGTAATGCCATGACGTGTGACCTGACGATGGTGGCTTCATAAACAAGCACGGCATTAGTGGTAATGTAGTTTTTCTCTACTTACCAATGTTATAGCAACAGTGTAAGTAACTGAGAGTATGTGGGCCTAGTCATAAACTGTTTATCAAATCTTTTCATGAGCTTACTAGCTCATTTTTGTACATACTGTTTGGCTTTGCAACGACGTTACAGTGTTTTGTAACCATGTCTTAAGCAATGGATCTCACGATACTAGAAGTGATATTTGTGTTTGACGAATTTGCCTTTTATTAAAGAACACTTTACAACTGCATCTTACCCTCTGCTAAACTTCCGCTCTGCCAACAGTGACATCAACACGTTAAGTTATAAGGAAAGAGGAAACGGCGGCAAAAAATTTTTTAAATACTTCTCTGTTGCTAGCAGCGCCCGCTTTAGGGACGTATGCAGTTGTTGTAGTTCGCGTACTCGCCCGCTACGCAAGTTTACAGCTAAAGATACGGATGCTGCGCAGACACATGAACAGACGTTGCTTGCACTATTAATAACTCTACTTCATGGAATAATGATTAACTTAGCAGCTAAACATTTACTAATCCATAGTTTAAAAGTTTATACAGTGATTTTATGGAGCTTTCTGGAATTTTATTTCGTTATTTAAATCAGGGTTTTTTTTTTGTAATCAATATATAACAAAAAAAAATTAACAAATATTTTCAACGTGTAAATATATCTTATCCCTTAAAATCGCCAAACCACATTGACTAATGAGAAAATACTAAAAATCAAAATTTAATATTCTCCTTTTTAATTTTAATAAACTCTAAATTTATATAAATTCAATAATTGTAATTGCTAATAAATCCAATTGCTCAAGACTATAATTGCATTTGATGTAAAAATAGCATTAATTCAATGATAATTTTGTTCTCAACAAAAAAAAAACATTTTCATACCTTTCATACCTGGTGGCTCCAGTCCGATGAAGCCAAAATGGTTTTGAATGAATAACATTTTGTAAAATAAAACTTCAGTGAAGTTCAATAAAGCTATTCGATTTTTCAGATTCATTCATATTGTTTACAGGATTTCAAAGTGTTACAAATGACTAGCTAACTGTTTATAGCTAGTTAGTACTTTAATTTTCACAACGATTTTATCTGGATGCTTCGACCATAGACTTCAGGTTAAATTATAAAATTATTTTACAAACTTGTTTTTCAGTATATAAATTAAACTTATCTGACCTGAAATCTGTTGGACGGCTGGACATCTACTAATTTGACTCTAGAAGATATCCACCTTAACTAATATCCTTATAATCTAGTGTGCTGATGTCTTAAAAATTTTTCACTGCTAGCAGAGTGGTAGTTTAGCAGAGGATATTCTGCAAGTGAGTTTGAAGAAATGTTCATCAATAAAAAGTCAGTATGTCGAACACAAAATCACTTTTATTGACGTGATATCCATCCATTACTCTGACATTATTTTGTCACACAAACATTGTAAAGTCTTAGTAAAGTAAACAGTATTTACAAAAATGAGCCAGCAAGCTCATAGAAAAGGTTGTTAAATATAGTCTATGACTAGGCAAGCACTCTCAGTAACTTTTATCGTTGCCGTAACGCAGGTAAGTAAATAAAATTACCTTACCACAGATGCCGTGTTCTTTCATGAAGCCACCATCGTCAGGTCACACGTCCCTGGCATTACACCAAGTCCAAAAACCTGCGGAAATTAACTTGGCCTCTTAAAAACCATTACAAAAACTTCAATTGTAAACAAGCACATTCGTGAATCAGTCGACATACCGCCAAAATCCAAAAGTTACCCCGTTCTGATTGGTTAATCGCATTCGGATCGCTTGTTAAGAAGTTTTACCCCTATGGTCTGTGGTCCTGCAAATTGAGACATCGACTTCCGGTTCGTGCTAATTTCTACTTCAACCGATTAGAGATTAGCATACTCCGGAAGGAAAACATTAACTTTAACTTCAAGGATACGGCGCTATTTAAGATAGCTGGTCAGAGCTTGTCTTATCTTATCCTAGTGATCTGGTATGATCATCTTCATGTTTTCATGTCGACATAATTGATCTTATATGTACGCCGGTAAATGGCGAAGTGCATGGCCGATGTTGTTAGGCCTAACTGAAGTCTTATAGTTAAATTTTTTAAGACTCAGTTTATGTAAGCTAAACGTTATGATGATACCATTTTCTAAGTTATAGAAATGGTTAATTTTTTTTTTTTTGTTAATTATGATGTTTTAAGTTCGTGAGAAATAAATTGTGTTTTTTTTTTCACGTTGACTACTCTCTGTTCACATCCACTGTGACGCTCTGCTACCACAACTGGTTTTTACAAAATTTTCACCAATAGGAAGTAAAATTCCAACAAATGGGGTTACGGGCCCCTGGCAGCCCTAGTACAGCGTACTAGTTAACGAAGTAATTTTGGAAACATCAAGAAAAACGAACGAGCCCCGTGACGGGGGCCGCAGCAGCATTCTACTAAAAAATGGCGACACCGGACATGGAGAAGCTAAGGAAGGATAATTTCTCCATGTGGAGTATGGACATAAAGTTAATGTTTATGAATGAAGGACTATATGGATTCATCACGGGTACGGAGGAAAAATCTGATGCGGAAACGACCAGGAAAGAAAAGGTGGAATACCAGAGACGTAAAGAGAGAGCACTTTCAACACTCTATTACAGTCCAGAGGGGGAGTACCATGATTTAATTTCATCAGTAGAGGAACCCATGACAGCATGGAACATCTTGAAAGACCAATTCGAACCAAAATCCAGGGCTGGACTCATGAGACTCTTTGACAACTTCTTCAGTGAGAAACCAGTGCCGGGAGAACCGATTGGACTGTTCATTGCAAGAATTAAAAGATGGGTATCCAAGCTGAAAGATGCAGGCCACCTAATGGCCGAGGTCCTGGTAGCTTTTCAAACAATAAGGCATCTCGATGAGGACTACCGAGGAATAGTGCAAAACTTTTACAGATTGCCGGACGATGAGTTTACCCTAAAATACATCGAAACTGAACTGCTCACCGAGGAGGACAGGGTAGTTCAGTAAAAGCATGATGAGCAATAAAACGGAAGTAAGACTTCAGCATTTAATGTATATAACTCTAAAAGTACAAAATTGTCTAAATCCAAAAGTATTACTTCTAAAAATGTAATTTCTGGTAAAGAAGTAGGCCCTTGCCATAAATGCAAGGCATATGACCATTTGAAAGCTAATTGTAAATCTTTTTACGCTAAGTGAAATCCAACATGGCGTAGAAAATTGTAATGTTGAATCGACTGACAAATTCGGTTGGGTTGTTGACACGGCAGCAACTAAACATTTTTGTAATAATCTTGAGTTATGCCACAAGTTCAAGAAACTGACACCGATCGAGTTGTACAGCGGCAAAAAGCCATCAGTTGCTCACCTCAGAGCATTTGCATCAGTTTTTGTAGGCAAGCCTAAGCAACTTAGGGGGAAACTTGATATGAGGGCATTATGGTGGGATATGCTTTGAAAACTCGGGGGTATAGGATATGGCTCTTGAATGAAGGGAAAATAGTAGAAACTAAAAATGTTAGATTTAATGAAGAGTGCAACGCAGAGTAAGGCGGTCTGAGACCCAATGTAAATCAGAAACCTAAAGAAAATTTTACTTTGTCATCTCACAAACCCACCTATTCAGATTCGTCTGACGAGGAGTATGTGAAGAGTGATAAAGACGATTCATCAGAGGAAGATCAAGACATTACAGAATATAATGAGGAAGCGGGATCCTCTGATGATAATCGTCCAATTCCCGATCCAGATACTACTTGGATCAGAAAAGTCATTCCGAGAATGACGGGACCAAGAAAGGATGTTTATTATTATTACAAAGGAAAGGGACCTAGATAGAGATCACCAAAAGATATAGAAAATTTTTGTGGGAAAAATAAAATAAAATTTGATAAACATTTTTTCAATTTTAAGGGGGATCAAGGGAGATCATGGGATAGGCCAGAAGCCAACATTGTAGAGATCCAAACTCTTAGGAACTACAAGGAAGCGGCTAATTCACCCCAATCCAAAGAATGGAATATAGCCATGGCAGACGAATTAGGTGTCATAAAGGAAAGAGGTGTCTGGGACTTAGTGCCTGCACCTGTTTCCGACAAAGTAATCGATTGCCGTTGGGTGTATACAATCAAAAGAGACGAAAGGGGTGAAGTTAGCAGATATAAAGCTAGACTTGTAGCTCAGAAATTTAACTAGGAAAAGGGGCAAACTTACGAAGAAGTGTTTAGCCCGGTAATTAACTTTACAATCGTTAGGATGTTTTTTACTATTTTTGTATGTTTATTAGGGTGGTTCCATACTCAGCTTGACATCAAATGTGCATATTTATATGCCAATCTCAGTGAAAAAATATTCATGAAACAGCCCCCAGGATTTTTTGACAAAAACAAAAGTGGATATGTATGTCAGCTAAATAAAGCGATTTATGGCTTGCACCAAAGCGGTAGAGAATGGTATCTTGAGTTAGACCAGGTTCTCAGAAAACTTAACTTCATAAAGTTTAAGTGGTGCAGTTGTGCATATAATTTTAATAATAAGGCTTTATTGATTGTTTATGTTGATGACATCATATTATTTGCCAAAAATCAAATGAATCTAAATTCTGTAACTTCATTGCTAAAAACCAAATTTGACATTAAAATGTTAGGAAAAACAAAAATGTTATTGGGTATTTAATTTGAGGAAAAACATTATAGACATTTTTTCCATCAAAATCAATACATCGCTAAAATTTGTGACAAATTCTCAAAGTTTAAATATCCTATTTCAAGTTTACCCATAGCTAAAGGTGTAGCTTTAAGCAGAACAGATTGCCCAGCAAATCATACAGAAATTGAACTTATTCGGTTGTTTGTCATTTGTTGCCAGCAGAACTAGACCTGATATTAGCTATTCCGTAAACATCTTATTCCAATTTCAGGAAAACCCAGGCATTAAACACTGGGATGTCTTACTTAAACTTCTAGGGTATGTAGATAAAACAAGAAATTTTAAACTAAATTTATCTAACATTCAATCTGTAAATTTAAATTGTTTTACTGATTCGGACTTTGCAGCTAATCGGGATGATAGAGTATCAATGGCAGGTATGATATTTTTTGTAGATAGGGTACCTATTTCATGGAGGACATTTAAACACAAATGTGTGAGTTTATCTACAATGGAAGCTGAATATATCTCATTAACTGAATCGGCAAAAGAAATGGTGTGGGTACAGAACATACTACTTGAATGTAATAAACTTAGCGTTCAATTAGGAAATAGAGTAATATTCTGTGATAACCAAGCGGCCATAAACTTTTCCAATTCACCCATTGAGAATCATAGAACAAAACACATTGATGTTAAATATCATTTCTTAAAAAATCTAGTTGAAAAGAGGCTCTTGAGAGGAGAGGTTGAAAAGAGATCAAATTTGTAAACAGCAAAAATAACAATTTTACGAAAGTTTTACGAAACCAATAACCAAAGAAGCAATCTTTAAATGCTGTGAAATCTTTAAAACTTCTTAAGATGTTTAAATTCTAAATAGAAATCTAATGTAAACAAGTTAAATTCACTCTAAATTGTATTGTTGTATTTTTCAAAATTAACTTCAACACTTTTTTAAAACCTGCATTGTGTAGTTTAGTTACCAATGTGTTTATAATGCGTGGCGAAGATTTTTGAAGTTTTTGATGCATACTAAAAATAACTTATACATATTTTTCAATCTCTCAACATGTAGTTTAGTTACTGTTGAGTTTATATTGCGTGGCGATGTATTTAAGAGTTTTTTGAAAAACTTGGTATCTCCTGTTTTTGGCACAGAGATATTTTAAATTTGTTTTTCTCATGTAAATTGTATCATGATGTACTTTATACTTTTTAAACTTTGTCTAGGATATATATGATTATACACTAAAATTTATACATGATATTTTGAAACTCTATAATGCAGTATATGTTAAACTGAAAATTTAAATTTCATTACAACTTTGTATGTTTGTGGTTAGACAACTCAATCTGCAGGAGGGGGCCGCTTGTTAGAAAAACTTCAGTTGTAAACAAGCACGTACCTGAATCGGTCGATGTGCGGTCTAAATCCCAAAGTAAACTTTGTCTGATTGGCTAATCGCTTTCGGATCACTTGTTTAGAAATTTTATCCCCATGGTCTGTGATCCTGAAAATTGAGACGTCAACTTCCGTTTTATGCTAATTTCTACTTCAACAGATTAGAGATTAGCATACTCCGGAAGGAAAACATTAACTTCAACTTCAAGGATATGACGCTATTTAAGATAGTAGTTGTATCAGTTGAATATCTCAGTCGTGATCAGATCAGAGATCAGGCTGGTCAGAGCTTGTCTTATCTTATCCTAGTGATCTGGTATGATCATTTTCATACTTTCATGTAGTGATGATTGATCTTATATGTACGCCGGTAAATGGCGAAGTGCATGGCCGATGTTGTTAGGCCTAACTGAAGTCTAATAGATAAATTTTTTAAGACTCAGTTTATGTACGCTAAACCTTATGATGATACCATTTTCTAAGTTATAGAAATGGTTAATGGTTTTTTTTGTTAATTATGATGTTTTAAGTTCGTGAGAAATAAATTGTGTTTTTTTTTTCATGTTGATTACTCTCTGTTCACATCCACTGTGACGCTCTGCTATCAACTGGTTTTTGTGAAATTTTTATGAATAAGAAGCAAAATTCCAACAAAAACTGAAAGAGCCAACACTAGAAGAATTTACCGCACATTCCGAACAAAACTATCGGAACTAGACTCACACGTTGTTACGCAACTTAACTGGCAACTAAACCTATCGCAACATACTCAAACCGAGTATTTGCATAGCATAAGGTCAGGTCATCAGGTCACTCCATCACCTTAGTCCTTACACCAATAGTACTGAGAATGAGTCCTACCTTATATACACAGTGATGGGTACGCTCCGGAACACAACCGTTGACGGCAGAGCTCTTACAATATGCAAAACAGGATGAGCACGCGGCGAGATTGCATGATCAGCCTGTTCTGTTCCCGTCACGAGTCGTTCACAGGAACGGAAATATAATTCTAAAAATGAAGTCACATTCCCGCAAAACGAGAATCGTAGGGAAAACAGAACTAAGTTTCCAACAATCCGCCCCCTCATGCAAAACCCCAAATCTCGGCGCACATGCTATCAATCAATGAATTTACTCTAAAAAACAGGAAAGCAAAAATGTCAAGTTCTGCAGTATACAGCTAAACCATAAAGTATATATATACCACATTTATGTTAAGCAAATTATTAAATTCAAAATTTAAGATTAAAAATTTATTATAAATATCAAATTCAAACTTTTCAGAAATTTAAGTATAACTATTAAATTTAACATTTTAGATTAAAAACATCAAATTCAAGTTATAAAAAATTTTATGTATAACTATTAAATTCAACATTTAAAATTAAAAATTTATTATAAATATACTTAAATTTCTGAAAAATTTGAATTTGATAACTATTAAATTCAACATTTAAGATTAAAATTTTATTATAAACATTCAATTTAAGTTATGGCAAATTTTATGTATTTCACTATCTGTCCAAGACCAGTATACATTATTAATACTAATTACAATGACACAGATAATGAAAGATTTTCTTTTCTGTATTGTTTTCATATGAAATTCAAAGAAAATATTCAAGTCGTTTTTATCAATGAAGCATACATAACCAGGTGTATTACTACAAAGTTTAAAACACACATACTATACACATAAGCATAATTGTCTTATGCGGGTATTCAAAACATGGATATATATATATCAGTGTAATGTGCAAAAAAAATTTAAAAGTTCATTGTAAAAATACACATATATATACTCTAGATACAAGTACATGAGTCAAAGAGGGAGGAATAAATTATACAATATCCTAACCATATTTGAACAAAAAAAAATTTTAGAAGTTTTATGTTTTGAAAATTTGATTACAAAATTTTAATGCCCTATCCTTGGTCATTGGCTTTGTGAAATAATCTGCTACATTTTCTTTGGTATTTACAAAGTTAATTTTAAAAGATTCATTCTCAATTAAATTTCTCAAAAAATGATACTTTATGTCAATACTAGCCACCTTTGGCGACCAGCCTGTTCGCTACCCTTGAAAATTCTGACCGTGGCAAACTCGTTGGCGCGACCTACCAGAAAGGTGTAAGGTAACTATTTGGACGGCCAGGAAGTGCCACCCAATTTAGACTGGAACCCATTGGGGGAGGCATCCACAGAGACCGTACCCTCCTTCCCCTACCACCAACCTCTTGGAAGGACTTATGAACCCACATGTTTAACGTCATCGTACTCCGCGTGAACATGGCAATTTTGGGAATCGAACCCGGGCCTACCAAGTGCAAATCCCGCTCGCTAACCACTGGGGTACTTCGCCCTCCGCGACATTCTCCATAACTTTATTTTTATTCACCCAATTTAGACCGGAACCCAGTGGGAGAGGCATCCAGAAGGACCGTACCCTCCTTCCCCTACCACCAACCTCTCGGAAGGACTTACAGACCCAAATGTTTAACGTGATCGTACTCTGCATAAGCACGGCGGCAATTTTGGGAATCGAACCCAGGCCTACCGAGTGCAATTCCCGCGCGCTAACCACTGGACTACTTTGCCCTCCGCGACAATCTCAATACCTTCTTTTTATTCACCCAATTTAGATCGTACACTCCTTCTCCTACCACCAACCTCTCGGAAGGATTCACGGACCCACATGCTTAACGTGATCGTACTCTGCGTGAACATGGCGGCAGTTTTGGCAGTGGCGAGAATCGAACCCGGGCCTACTGAGTGCAATTCCCGCTCGCTAACCACTGGGCTACTTCGCCCTCCGTGACAATCTTCATAACATTGCTTTTATTTACCTAATTTAGAACGGAACCCAGTGGGAGAGGCATCAACAGGACCGTACCCTCCTTCCCCTACCACCAACCTCTTGGAAGGACTTCCGAACCCACATGTTTATCGTGAACGTACTCCGCGTGAACACGGTGGCAGTTTTGGAAGTGGCGGGAATCGAACCGGGGCCTACCGAATGCAATTCCCGCGCGCTAACCACTGGGCAGACGCGCCCTCCGCAACTTTCTTTATATTCACCCAAATTAGACGGGAACCCAGTGGGGGAGGCATCCACAGGGACCGTACCCTCCTTCCCCTACCACCAACCTCTGGGAAGGACTTACGGACCCACATGTTTAACGTGATCGTGTTCCGCGTGAACACGGCGCAGTTTGGGCAGTAGCGGGAATCGAACCCGGGCCTACTGCTAACTTCCCACGCGCTAATTTACAATTTAAAATGACCATATGCTAAGCTCTTAATTCCATCATCCTCATTTCATTGTTCCATAATTTAAAATATCCATAAAATTAAAATATCCATCGTTCCATTATTTAAAATATCCATTTAAAATATCCAAAAATTAAAATATCCTTTTAAAAAATTCATATCGCTCCATCACTTAAAATATAAATATAATAATTTCTACAATACATATGTTAAGCTCTTAATTCATTTAAAACCGGAAGCGCGGGAAACGGAAAGCAAACACTAATTCGGTTTTTTATTGTCCCACCCATCGCTATGCATATTCAGAACCGTGACGTCACCTCCACCTTGACGTCCCCACCCACCACCTACCCTCCTTCTGTGGGGGAGAAACGCGGGTTAAGAAATGCTTAAGCGGATCGCCCAGAAATTGGAATTCGGAATATCTTAAAATTCCGATCCTGTGGGCAATACGGAATATTTCTTGACCAAATTGGACTTGTAAGAATGCCAGATCCTTGACCTTTATATAAATGTAAATCATTAGTCGAAATTATGAGTACTTTTTACTATGCGAAAAGTTAAAAACCAAAAATCGCTTTTTTGAGTCAAAAGTGACTTTTGTTTTAAAATCTTTAAAAAATATTAGAAATCGAAGTTGAAATTTGAAATTGATATATTTTTACTCGTAATTGTCTGCTCTTTCAGCTGGTGTGATTTGGTTTTTTTTTACGAAGTCCGGATCGTGGAGGAAAAGAGGAAAAAAGGGCAAAAAATGGTCGAAATCGGATAAAACATTAATTAACTATAAAAATAATTAAAATTTTTAAAATCTGTTTTCACGTGTCCCTTTCCCACCCTCCCGGGTCTCCGAATGCCAAATTTCGTAGCTCTCCGGCGCGCGGTAGCTGAACGTATAGTGTATAAGACAGACAGACACACAGACACTGCCTTTTATTATATAGATGTTTGGTTCGGTTATTTTCAATTTGGGAATTCAAAAAATTGATTGCAGCTTGGTTGTCACAAAAGATTATACTATTACTTCTGTTAAATTTTAATCCTAGCTTCATACATTCCTCAATGATATTTTGCAACCAAGTAATTTCTTTAGCAGCTTCTGTCAATGAAACATATTCTGCCTCCATCGTTGACAGACTAACACACTAGTGTTTAAATGTACGCCAAGAAATTAGTACTCTATCTATTAGACATAACATACCCCCGAGTGACACTCTGTCATCTCTATTGGCAGCAAAGTCCGAATCCGAGTAGCAGTTTAAATTTAATTTACAAATGCCTGATAAATGTAACAGATAATCCTTCGTTTTTTCAAAATATCCCAAAAGTTTAAGCAATGCATCCCAATGTTTCATACCTGGATTCTCTTGGAATTGAGACAGAATATTTACAGCGTAACATGTGTCTGGTCTAGTTCTACTTGATAAATAGGCTAAACATCCAATCAACCTTCTATATGGGAAATTTTGCATTTGCTTTAATACTTCATCGTTCATTGGGCAATCATTTTTGCTTAATGAATCCCTTTTGTAATAGGAATTGAAGAAATGGGGTATTTGAATTCTTTAAACATTTGGCAAACTTTATCAATATACTATCTTTGATGTATAAAAAATTTGTAATTGGTTTCAGTAAATTCCACACCTAACAGTTTTTTAACTTTTCCTAGTATTTTGATATCAAATTCCTTCTTTAGCAATGAAACTACATGATCAATATCACCCTGATGTTTTGAGAATAAAACTATGTCATCCACATAATCCAACATTAATACATTATTTTGGTAAAAATATGCACAATTGCACCATTTGAGTTCAAAGAAATTTAATTTTCTCAAAGTGGTGTCAAGCTCATTATACCACTCTCTGCCGCTCTGATGTAGGCCATATATTGCCCTTTTTAGCAAACAGACATAATTTTGTTGGTTTGGTTGCAAGTTTGTAATGAATGCAATTTAGTTTAGCATACTTCAACCTAGGGAGTCCGTTTGCCGCGGAAACTTTACTCGTTTGGTGCAAGTAATCTGAGTTAATATGGCCACACCTTCTATGCCATAATTCAGCTTTACTCAAAATTTCGACAGTTGAACCACCAATTTTATTTGACTTTGATTTTAAATCAGTTTTGTTTTTCCTATTATTCAAGCTAGACACTATTCTGTCTTTACATTGACTACTTCTATTTACAGGGGATTTTCTATCATTTTTAGAACTTCTATCCCTATCCTGATCTGTTTTACGGCCCTCAACATTATTATTTAAATTTTTAGTTAAGTACTGTGGTTTTAAAAAATATAAGCCTTCTTAACGCTTAGCATAAAAGAACTTTTCTCCCTCTGGAGTTTTAAACCATAGTATACCATTGGCTGCATTAAAAGTATAGCCCTGTTCTTCTAAAACAGATGAGGCCAATAAGTTCCACCATAATTTTGGTGAATACATGACATTAGTTAACACAATATCACTTTTATGATCTTTGAACTCAACAAACATGTTCACCGTTCCAATAGCCTCAACTGGGCTCTGCATATCACCCACTGCTAGCGACATAGACATACCTTTGCATTTATTAAATTTTAAAAACATTTTCATATCATTGCAAAAGTATCGAGTAGCAGCGGTGTCAATCACCCAGCTGAGCCTACTGTCAGGATCATCTACTGCATTCGCTTCAACATTTACATTAGAATATACTTCTATTATGATAGAGCAAGTCAATTTCTTTAACTGTGAGCATTTCACCTTTAAATAACCAGTTTTCTTGCATATAAAACATGGTCCTATGACCTTAAACAGTTTCTGACTTTTAATAACATTTTTGCATTTAGCATTTACATTAGATAAATATACAGAGGAATTTTGACTTACATTATTACGGTCTCTCTGTAATTGATTAATCCGGCCTTTCTCTTGGGATAGCTCCTTCTGGATGTTCTCTAACTTGAATTCTTTGTCACTCCAGCAGTATATTATCTGGATTATGCTCTGGTATTCTTCAGACAAGTACAGGATAGCTTGAAACACTAGATAAACGTCCTCCACAGGATGATTCACGTTCTTTAGTTTGGTGACCGCTTTTCTTATTCTTGTACAAAAAATATCCATGGGCTCATCAACTTCGGGACGAAGACTAAAGAGCTCATCGAGAAGGTGAACCAGGTTTGCAAGCGTTGGGAGCTTCGAAGTGAGCCTCGAATTTCTCCCACTTATCCGCCGGGCTGTCGTTGATGTCGAGCAACTCTCGGTATTCCGCTGATATGTTTCTGTTGGAATTTTATTCTTTACTTGGTGAAAAATTCATAGAATGAGCCATAGTAGCAGAGCGTCACAATGATGTGAATTGAAAGTAGTCAACTTGAAAAATAACGAAGTTTTATTTCTTCACGAACTTAAAAACATCAACGTTAACACAGAGAAAGCATCCATTTCCGTTATTCCGAGAAATGGTAACATTGTTGAGTAGAACATTATAAACTAAGTCTTGTCAATATTACAATTTTATCAAGAGACTTAGCAGCAGTTAGGCCTAACAGTATCGGCCTTTTAAATCGCCATTTAATCGGCGTACATGGAAATAACGATCACCCGTGATTATAAAGACATGTCATGAAGAATGACGGAGATAACCAAGATCACAGAGATAACTGAGATAATCAACTGATACAAGTACTAGCTTAAATAGTGAAGTATCATTGAAAGTTGAAGTTAATGTTTTCCTTCCGGAGTATGCTAATCTCTAATCGGTTCAAGTAGAAATTAGCATAAACTGGAAGTTGACGTCTCAATTTGCAGGATCACAGACCATGGGGGAAAAATTTCTAAACAAGTGATCCGAAAGCGATTAGCCAATCAGAACGAAGTTTACTTTGGGATTTAGACCGCACATCGACCGATTCACGTACGTGCTTGCTTACAACCGAAGTTTTTCTAACAAGCGCCCCCCTCCTGCAGATTGAGTTGTCTAACCACAAAGATACAAAGTTGTAATGAAATTTAAATTTTCAGTTTAACATATACTGCATTATAGAGTTTCAAAATATCATGTATAAATTTTAGTGTATAATCATATATATCCTAGACAAAGTTTAAAAAGTATAAAGTACATCATGATACAATTTACATGAGAAAAACAAATTTAAAATATCTCTGTGCCAAAAACAGGAGATACCAAGTTTTTCAAAAAACTCTTAAATACATCGTCACGCAATATAAACTCAACAGTAACTAAACTACATGTTGAGAGATTGAAAAATATGTATAAGTTATTTTTAGTATGCATCAAAAACTTCAAAAATCTTCGCCACGCAGTATAAACACATTGGTAACTAAACTACACAATGCAGGTTTTAAAAAAGTGTTGAAGTTAATTTTGAAAAATACAACAATACAATTTAGAGTGAATTTAACTTGTTTACATTAGATTTCTATTTAGAATTTAAACATCTTAAGAAGTTTTAAAGATTTCACAGCATTTAAAGATTGCTTCTTTGGTTATTGGTTTCGTAAAACTGTCAGCTTTGTTATTTTTGCTGTTCACAAATTTAATCTCAAAGAGCTTCTTTTCCACTAGATTTCTTAAGAAATGATATTTAACATCAATGTGTTTGGTTCTATGATTCTCAATAGGTGAATTGGTAAAGTTTATGGCTGCTTGGTTATCACAGAATATTACACTATTTCCTAACTTAACGCTAAGTATAGTACATTCAAGTAATATGTTCTGTACCTACACCATTTCCTTTGCCGATTTGGTTAATGATATATATTCAGCCTCCATTGTAGATAAACTCACATATTTGTGTTTAAATGTCCTCCATGAAATAGGTACCCTATCTACAAAAAATATCATGCCTCCCATTGATACTCTATCATCCTGATTAGCTGCAAAATCAGAATCAGTAAAACAATTTCAATTTACAAATTGAATGTTTGATAAGTTTAGTTTAAAATCTCTTGTTATAACATCCCAGTGTTTAATGCCTGGATTTTCCTGAAATTGGGATAAGATATTTACGGCATAGCTAATATCAGGTCTAGTTCTGCTGGCAACAAATGACAAACAACCTAATAAGTTTCTGTAAGGTATATTCTTCATTTGTTCAATTTCTGCATGATTTGCTGGGCAATCTGTTCTGCTTAAAACTACACCTTTAGCTATGGGTAAACTTGAAATAGGATATTTAAACTTTGAAAATTTGTCACAAATTTTAACGATGTATTGATTTTGATGGAAAAAATGTCTATCATGTTTTTCCTCAAATTCAATACCCAATAACATTTTTGTTTTTCCTAACATTTTAATGTCAAATTTGGTTTTTAGCAATGAAGTTACAGAATTTAGATTCATTTGATTTTTGGCAAATAATATGATGTCATCAACGTAAACAATCAATAAAGCCTTATTATTAAAATTATATGCACAACTGCACCACTTAAACTTTATGAAGTTAAGTTTTCTGAGAACCTGGTCTAACTCAAGATACCATTCTCTACCGCTTTGGTGCAAGCCATAAATCACTTTATTTAGCTGACATACATATCCACTTTTGTTTTTGTCAAAAAATCCTGGGGGCTGTTTCATGAATATTTTTTCATTGAGATTGGCATATAAATATGCACATTTGATGTCAAGCTGAGTATGGAACCACCCTAATAAATATACAAAGATAGTAAAAAACATCCTAACGATTGTAAAGTTAATTACCAGACTAAATACTTCTTCGTAAGTTTGCCCCCTTTCCTGGTTAAATCCCAAGTCTGGCTTTATACCTGCTAACTTCACCCCTTTCGTCTCTTTTGACTGTATACACCCAACGGTAACCGATTACTTTGTCGGAAACAGGTGCAGGCACTAAGTCCCAGACACCTCTTTCCTTCATGACACCTAATTCGTCTGCTATGGCCGTATTCCATTCTTTGGTTTGGGTGAATTAGCAGCTTCCTTGTAGTTCCTAGGAATTTGGTTTTCTACAATATTGGCTTCTGGTCGATCCCATGATCTCCCTTGATCCCCCTTAAAATTGAAAAACTTTTTATCAGATTTTATTTTATTTTTCTCACAAAAATTGTCTATATCTTTTAGTGATCTCAACCTAGGTCCCTTTCCTTTGCAATAGTTCTAAACATCCTTTCTCGTTCCTGTCATCCTTGGAATAACCTTTCGGATCCAAGTAGTATCTGGATCGGGAATTTGATTATCATCACCAGAGGACCCCATTTCCTCATCACGAACTGTAATGTCTTGATCTTCCTCTGATGAATCGTCTTTTTTCCCTTTCCACATACTCCTCGTCAGACGAGTCCGGTTGGGTGGGTTCATGAGATGTGAGAGTAAATTTTTCTTTTGGTTTATCATTTACATTTGGTCCCAGACCGCCTTCCTCGGCGTTGCATTCATTAAATTTAACATTTTCAGTTTCGATTATTTTCCCCTCATCTAAAAGCCATATCCTATACCCCCGAGTTTTTGATGCATATCCCACCATAATGTCCTCTTGTGCCCTCATATCAAATTTCCCCCTAAGTTGTTTAGGCTTGACATCCAAATGCTCTGAGGTGGGCAACTGATGGCGTCGCTGTATAACTCGTTCGGAGTCAGACTTTTGAATTTGTGGCAAATTCGATTTTTGACGTATGCAAAACATAGTAAGGCCTCTGCCCAAAAATCATCTTTTAAGTTGCTATCATTTAACATAGCTCTAACGCAATCCAAAGCAGTTAAGTTAAATCTTTCAGAAACTCAGTTTTGCTCAGGTGTGTACGTGTTTGTCCTTTCCTCTTTGATGCCTTGGGATATTAAAAATTTCTCAAATTCAGTGCTACAGAATTCCATACTGTTGTCGGTTCTTACATTTAAAATTTTGGTATTTAAAAATCTTTCTGATCTTTGTTGAAACTGTTTACATTTGTCAAAAACTTCAGATTTCTTTTTCAATGGATATACAGTTACTTTGCGTGAAAAATCATCGGTTATGCTAAGGAAATACCTAGCTCCTCCACGCGATGGTTTTTGCATTGGCCCGCAAACATCCATATGGATTAGTTCCAATGGTTTTTCTGATCGGATTCTTCCGATGGGTTTGAAAGAAATCCTTCTGGTTTTTGCCAACCTACAACATTTACAGTTTACTTTTCTTACACTGATATTAGGTAATCCCCTGACAGCTGATACTTTACTAGTATGATGTAAATAATCAAAGTTGATATGACAAAATCTTTTATGCCACAACCTTGTATTTCCCCCGACTTCAATGGGTGAACTTGAACTTTTAAATACATCAAACTTACAAGTTTTTCTAGGTTTAAAAGCACTAACATTTGAATTAATAATTTTACTTTTAAAAACCTTGCTGGCATTTACATTTTGACTTTTTACATCATTACAATCTTTCTTACTTTTCACCATTTCGCAAGTCTTAAAATTACTTTGCTTATTAGAATTTTTAAAAGAAGTGTAAGGGATTTTAAAAACATTATTACCATTTTAAGTTTTACAATCATTAGAATCATTTTTACATTTACTTTTAAAAACACTAGTCTTTAGATTTTGCGTTTTCAGTTTTAGTCTTAGTACTTTCTTTTCCATTTGACTCCTCAGCAATTAAAATTTTTAACTTTAGTATCATACTGAGGTCGAAGGAAATACAAGCCGTTGTTTCTTTTAGCATAGAACCATTTGCCACCGTCTGGTTTGAAAAAAGTAAGAAAACCATTTTTGCCTATAAAATTGCAATTTTGCTCTTCTAAAAGCGAAGCAGCAATCAAATTCCTTCTTAATTTAGGTGAATACATTACATCTTTTAAAATAATTGAATTCTTAATATTTTTCATTTTTACATACATGTTGATCGATCCGACACTTTCGATTGGGCTTTCTTGATCTCCGGCAGCTAAGGACATTGTTGTTCCTTTCAGCTCTTTAAATTTATCAAATAATTCTAAAGTATTACAGAAATGCTTAGTTGCTGCCGTGTCAATAACCCAATCGAATTTGTCGGTCGATTCAACATTACAATTCTCAATACCATTTTGAATTTCACTTAATTTGGCATGGTAAGATTTGCAATTTGCCTTTAAATGGCCATACGCCTTGCATACATGGCAAGGGCCTACACGATTACTTGAATTTACACTTTTAGGAACAGAATATTTAGGTTTACACATTTTTGCACTTTTAGATTTAAAAACATTAAAAGCCAAAGTCTTACTTTCGTTTTGTTGCTCATCGTGTTTTTGTTGAGCTATTCGGTTTTCTTCGGCAAGTAGTTCGGTCTCAATGTGCTTTAAAGTGAAGTTATCGTCAGGCAATCTGTAGAGAGTTTGAACAATCCCTCGATAGTCCTCATCAAGGTGTCTTATAGTTTGAAATGCGACTAAGATCTCAGCCATTGGGTGGCGTGCATCTCTCAGCTTTGATACCCACTTCTTGATTCTAGTTATGAATAATCCGATTGGTTCTCCTGGCACTGGTTTCTCGTTAAAAAAGTTGTCAAAAAGTCTCATTAGACCAGCCCTTGATTTCGGTTTGAACTGTTCTTTTAGTATTGTCTTTGCTGTCATTGGTTCTTCAACTGATGAAATCAGGTCACGATACTCTGTCTCTAGGCTGTAGTAAAGTGTCGATAGAGCTTTTTCCTTATGTCTTTCGTAATCCAACTTTTCTTTTCTGGTTGCTACTGCATCAGGCTTTTCCTCCGCACCCGTGACGAAACCATAAAGTCCCTCATTCATCAACATAAACTTTATGTCTGTGCTCTACATGGAGAAATTGTCTTTACGTAGCTTTTCCATATCTGGTGTCGCCATTTTAACACAGTACTGCTGCGGCCCCCGTCTCAGGGCTCGTTCGCTCTACCTTGATGTTTTCACAACTTCTCTGTTGATTAGTATGCTGCTAGGGCTCCATAACCCCCATTTGTTGGAATTTTATTCTTTACTTGGTGAAAAATTCATAGAATGAGCCATAGTAGCAGAGCGTCACAATGATTTGAATTGAAAGTAGTCAACTTGAAAAATAATGAAGTTTTATTTCTTCACGAACTTAAAAACATCAACGTTAACACAGAGAAAACATCCATTTCCGTTATTCCGAGAAATGGTAACATTGTTGAGTACAACATTATAAACTAAGTCTTGTCAATATTACAATTTTATCAAGAGACTTAGCAGCAGTTAGGCCTAACAGTATCGGCTTTCCTTTTAAATCGCCATTTAACCGGCGTACATGGAGATAACGATCACCCGTGATTACAAAGACTTGTCATGAAGAATGACGGAGATAACCGAGATCACAAAGATAACTGAGATAATCAACTGATACCAGTACTAGCTAAAATAATGAAGTATCATTGAAAGTTGAAGTTAATGTTTTCCTTCCGGAGTATGCTAATCTCTAATCGGTTGAAGTAGAAATTAGCATAAACCGGAAGTTGACGTCTCAATTTCGTCTCAATTTGCAGGATCACAGGCGAGACCATGGAGGTAAAACTTCTAAACAAGCGATCCGAAAGCGATTAGCCAATCAGAACGAAGTTTACTTTAGGATTTAGACCGTACATCGACCAATTCACGTACGTGCTTGTTTACAACAGTTTCGTAACAAGATGGATAGTGCACAGTCGCTGCTGCGCACATACTCCTTGCGTTCACGTCGTGATGTGGTCTCGTCAACTGGCAATGCTGTATGGTTAATATGTCCGTAGCAGCCTTCTCCTTTCAAGAGAAAAGAAATTTCGTTATGCCAGATGACGTAATTGTCTCTGCTTAATGCTACAATGCCGTTGCCTGCTTCCATGTTTGGAAAGTCTCTAAACTTTAACTTTGACTAGCGTTGTGGCGTAGTGGTAGCGTGGTTTTATAGTCACAGCCAAATAACTCTCGAGTGACTTCAATTCTTTATTTATTTACAGCAATTAGGTAATATACAAATTAGGTTACAAAGGTATCCAAATCTGAAGTGATGCGAATAGTCCGCTGAGGTCACTCTGACGTGTTCAAGAAAATGTCCACATTAATTTCCAGTGGAAAGTCTATGAGAGGTAATTCTCTAACTAGGTTTCAAGATGAAACTGACGTAAGTCCACGATGCGGTGACGTCCTGTCACGACGATGCTAGACCCGGGTGGTCTGAATTTTAGACTAGCGGTAGTCTATCTGGATCGAGTCCTACTGGGCCCTCGATCTCTCTTCCGTTCCGTCCTTAGGTCAGGAACTATCGCAGAAGACTTCTGCTCAAGAACCAATAGTACAGGGCCTATGCCCGAGAAGCACTCTCTTTCCAAAAAGACGAGCTCTCTTGTCGAAGATCAGATCTTAACTGGTCTCTCAAAAACTGCTCCGGTCGCCCTCAGAAAAAGAGCCACTAGGGGACAATTTACTCTCTATTTTTTTATTGGATCTTAATATCCGTGATGTCATTTTTCTTGAGTCTCATTTGTCCGGAGACTCGTGCCAGTAAGTCTAGGGGACACTCCCCTCACGTCTGGAGCTAACGTCCACGCGATCACTCAAGGCGGTTCATGCCAGCTTAGCCTTTCTTTTTAACTGTCAATTTTTCAGACATGGTGGCGCGGGATTCGCGACGTCCATTGTTCTGGTGACCTCTGGTGTCTTTAACATTCAAAGGGTCACAGGTGTGCCCGGTCTGGAATTCTAAGCCCCAATTCCAATTCGGGGGGGGGGGGGGGGGGGGGGGGGGGGGATTTAATTACAGCTTCATTTGCTGAATTAATTTAATTCGGCACAATCCCTCTCCCCTTAGGGAGATTTTGTCTAGCAGGCAAAATCTGTAAGGCAAAGGGTTAGACATGGTTCACCTGACAACATCATTGGAGGCAACAAGGATTAAAATAAAACAAAAAAAATTTAATATATACATAACACAATTCCTACAAAAATTATAAAAATATATACAGCACAATTCCTACAAAAATTATAAAAATATATACAGCACAATGTAATACAGTTTTATTTCTTAATCTGGCAGCATTCTGCTCAGACAGTCTGCATGTCCGATATCCTTTCCAGCCCGGTGAATGATCTGATAGTTAAAAGGCTGTAGAGCTAGGGCCCATCTCATCAATCTAGGGTTCTGACCAGAATTTGTCTTAAGGAACACTAATGGGTTATGATCGGTTTCGATTGTGAACTTTTGACCATCAAGGTAATGTCGCAGATTTTTTATTGAAAAAATTATGCCTGCGCATTCCTTCTCCGTGGTTCCAAACCTTTGTTCCGTTGTCGTAAATTTCCTACTCAAATATAATATTGGGTGGTCAGTATTATCCGCCCCCTTCTGAGCCATTATTACGCCCAGCCCTTTTAATGACGCGTCAGTTTGAAGGATAAACTCCTTAGTGAAATCGGGTGCGTATAACACAGGCTTTCCTGTCAGTTTTGTTTTAAGCTCGTTAAAAGCGCTCTCGCACTCTTCCGTCCATACTATCTCCTCCTTCCTATTCTTTCCTTTCAGTGCCCGAGTCAGAGGTTCGGCAATAATTGCGTAATTACGTATATAGCGTGCGTAATAACCACTAAGGCCTAAAAACTGCCTGATTTGGGTTTTATTTCGGGGCGTCCGAAAATCTAACACCGCTTTAATTTTCGCCTCGGTCGGCGTCCTTTGACCGTTCCCTACCATGTGTCCTAAGTATTTAACACAACTCTGTCCAAATTTGCATTTGGCAGGTTTTATCGTTAGTTTGGCAGAAGCGATTTTCCTCAAAACAACGTCCAGGTGTTTTAAATGTTCATCCCAGGTCTCTGAGAAAATGGCAACGTCGTCCAGGTACGGAACACAAAACTCCTCACAACCCTCTAACAATTGTGCCATGAACTTGGAGAAACAATAGGGGGCGTTGACTAAACCGAACGGAAGCACTAACGGTCGGTACGTTCCGAAGGTCGTGACGAACGCGGCTAACCTTTGAGCTTTAGGGCTTAAAGGGATCTGACAGTACCCCTTGGTCAGATCAATTACCGTAATGAACTTCGCTGACGACACCTTCTCTATTCTATCATCCATGTTAGGTAGCGGATAATATTCTGTGCGAATAATTGAATTTAACCGCCTGTAATCGACACATAATCTCGGGTCCTTTCCTGGACTTTCCACTAGGATTATGGGTGAAGTATAATCCGACTCTCCAATCTCAATGATTTTTAATTCCAGCATTCTCTTAATCTCCAGTTTCACAATATCGTTCTGTTTCGGGGACGTCCTATACGGTTTAGAGCGCACGGGTTTATTACTTATAAGTTCGATATCGTGCTCTATTAAATGCGTTCTGCCTGGATCATTTGAAAATAGATTTTCATGCGATTTCAGTAATTTCCTCAACTCTTCAATCTGTTCTGAAGTGCACTTTTCTCGTAACGCACTGTCCGTGACGATTTCCTCGAAATCAAAAATGTTGGGATTAGCTACGGGATATGAAATATACAACTCCGAATCCTTCGTTTCCTCTGCAACATTTTCGCTTATTAAAACATTCACGCACTCCACGCGCTGGTGATATGGTTTTAATAAATTTACGTGGTACACTTGTACCTTTTCAGATTTCCCTGGCATCCTTACAGTGTAATTTGTCTCGGATAATTGTCTCTCAATAGTCCCGGGACCTATCCACTTAACGGCTAATTTATTCGGCCGGTGCGTCGCCAAAACCAAAACCTGATTCCCTGCCTTAAATTCTCTTTTAACGGAACCCTTATCATAATACTCCTTTCGTTTTATTTTGTTATCTGTCTCCGTTTCCGAAGCCAGCTGCTGACAATGCCTTAATCGGTTTAAAAGGTCAAATACATAATCCGTGACCACATCATTTGTTATCGGCTCACGCGCCCACTGCTCGAACAATAGAGTCTCCGGTGTCCGAAGGTTCCTGCCGTGAACTAACTCGGAGGGACTAAATCCAGTAGATTCGTGGGTGACATTGCGTAATGCCAGCAAGACTGAGGGCAAATGTCGCTCCCATTCAGTACCGGTTTCGGCACACATTGCACGCAAAAGTCTTTTAATTGTTCGGTGAAATCTCTCGACTGGATTTGACTGGGGGTGATAAATAGAACTATGGGTGGTTTTCACTCCAAACTTTTCGAAGAACGTCGTTGTCAAGTTGCTAGTGAAATAGCTTCCATTGTCCAATTGGACTTCCCTGGGGTACCCAATGCGGCTAAATAACAACAACAAAGCATGCGTCACGTTCTGCGAGCTTACCGTAGATAAAGGTATAGCTTCAGGATATTTAGAGGCTATGTCAATACAAGTTAGGAGGTACCTATTATTTTTCGAAGATACCGGCAGCGGCCCTACGGTATCTATGTTTATTTTTGAAAATATTTCTGAAATCACAGGCACAAGTTTAAGTGGGGCTTTTTTCTTTTCTAATGATTTCCCCACCCGCTGACATGCATCGCAAGTTTTTACCATTTCTTCAACGTTTTTAAAGCATTGAGGCCAAAAATAGTGTCTCAAAAGCTTATCCTTGGTCTTAGTAGTTCCCATGTGCGAACCAAAACCTTCATGACAAAGACTTAATATTTTTGATCTATACTTAGTGGGAATCAACAGCTGTTTCCTAACTAACCCTCGGTGATCTGTTGATTTTCTGAACAGTAATTCGCGTTCAATTACAAATTCCGACGTTTTATTTTGCTCTACCTTTTCCCAGAGAGACTTTAAATTTGGGCATTTTTTCTGTTCCTCTAAGAATTCAGTAGCGTCTACGTTTATCAATTCTTGCGTGGGGTATGGTTCAACAGGAGGTAAATCAATCGGTTCTTCTAGCCCATCTATTAATTCTTCACTTTCCGCCACATTTGCGGGTTCTGACTCAATCAATTTTAATTTTTCATCGAAATTTCCTTTATTTCCCGTCTCCGCGCTCCCTTTTGGTTCTTCGGTCGCTTTTTTAGATTTGCTTTGACTCCTCGTAATCATAGCATTAATTCTTTGGGGGTTATCCTTATTTAAGTCGATTAATTCCTGACTTGAGTTCCCCAACAGATAGTGATTCATTTCCACTGATTTGCCCACGATGGCTGCTTTGGTTCGAATGGTTCCGAATTCAGTGCTTTCCAAAATTACACGAGCTAGCGGTAGACACATAAAATCATTTCTTAAGGGTTGCTTTACCCACACGGTCTCCCCTGTAAAATCTTCGGGTTTTACTAGATTGATGGACGCAAGATCTATGCTACTTCCGCTGTCACGAAGTATAAGCGTATCTATGGAATTCACTTTTGCCCGGCTTAAATAGGGTTTAAATGAAGCATTAAAATGGTCGGTCATCTCTAGATTATTTACAATCTCCGCGCCCCTTTTTGATTCGGTACAGTTCGTACTGATGTGTCCGATTTTTCGGCAGAGATAGCACGTTACACTTTTCTTCCGCTCGAATTCCCTCGTTCTCCAATCGTTATTTGTCTGGTTAGCACTCGATCCATTTTTAGGCACGTTCCTATTTACTTCCACCCTTTTCCCAGCTTGGGTTTGTTCGGTTGTTTTTGGGCGGTCTACAAATTTCCTTTCGGGAGGTTTAAAAATTTGGGGTTTCTTTATAAAACGTCTAGCAGCTTCGTAATCATCTAATTTCTTCACTAGTTCGCTTGGTCTGTTAACTTTTCCCCAATTATCGATGAAGTGTTCTTTCACTTCGGCCGACACGCGTCTTTTTAATTGGTCCGCCACCATCAATTCTTTTAAAGATTCAAAATCCTGAACCTCTATTTCTCTTAGCCATCCTTCGAGATATGCCCGTAACTCAAAAACGAGGTCTTTCCAGAGCTCTCCTTCTCGTTTTTTATGTGTTTGGAATTTGGTCCTAAGGGTCTCTGAGTTAAGTTTAAATCTTTCCATCAGTACCGACTTAATATGTTCATAGTCATCGACTTTATCTTCGGGCTCCCTAATTATAATTTCGGCGATCTCAATCGGTATCAAACTAAGTAATTGAGTTACCCATTCCTCCTTATCGATCCCATTCTTACGAGCTTGACGCTCAAATAACGTCAGAAATAGAGCCATATCCGATTTTTCGGGTTCATATTTCTGCATTACAAATTTTAGATTTCTAGGGGGTCTCGCGCACTCATGACTCGACGAGGCCAAGCTAATCGTTTCCCCACTTGGAGCCAAACGCAACTTTTCAAGTTCGTATTCCCGTTCCTCTCTTAATTTTTCTGATTCCGAGGATTCATGTCGTTCCTCTATAATCGTCTCTAACATGGCCTTAACACTTGGTTCGTCAAAATCTGGACTCTCTTGAATTTTTTTAACAAGGTCGATTATTTTTTCATCCTCTCCCAACTCTAGGCCTAATTCTACAACGAGGCTTTGAAGGTCAGTTTTTTTATGTCTTTTTAAAAACGCCATTTCAAATAATTCGTGAATTCACGGGGAATCACTACACAATGCTTTAATTATAACAATAATCCAATTTTTAAAACGTCCCTTTCCAAAGGTCAATACACACAGTACCTATAATTTATCCCACAATACACTAATCCCTCTTCCCTACTTCCCAGCTTAACAATAAGACTCATCTGAAGAAGGGGAGAATTCCTTTCAATTGAAACTGCCTGGGGCGTGTCTAGCACGGCTTAACTATCCCCACAGCTCTAAGCCTCTAAGGATTATAACACACAATAACACATCTATCTCCTGACTAGCAATGGTTATACAATTTACATTAAATAAAACTATTAGTTGCAATAACACTTTACAAGATTTTATCTTGGTCATTCAATTATAATTATTCAGATACTTATGCCACAATTTAGTTAAGTTTAAATGCAACTTCCAACACTATACAATATGATTGTATGGCATTAATTTAAATTAATGTAAGACATATATAATAACATTTTGCCAAAAAAAATAGTTTACTAAACTGGAATATTTTAAAAATTTCCTAGAACACAGACTTGCATACCGTTTGACAGTTACGCACATACAACAATTTAATCTGGTTCTTAATTAATTTAGTTATTTTTCGCAAATTACAAATCAATCTAATTCTACCAAAATTTTGCTTGCCTCCAAAAAATGAGTCAGGCTTACCTTGTCTGAAGACCCTCGCTCTGCGTCGATGTCACTCAGCTCAATGATGATGCAGTCTCCTCTGACGTAATCTTTCACCACAGGATGACTCGCAACGGTTTCAGAAGGGATGTGGCACTTGCTCCTGGACGGGATGTCCTCTTAAAGTCTTGGACGGGATGTCCTCTTAAACTCTTGGACGGGATGTCCTCTTAACTCTTGGACGGGATGTCCTCTTGATCTCTTGGACGGGATGTCCTACAGCTCCAGTCCGCAGTGGTCCGGTCTGTTTACTTGCTTCAACTTCTTGATGAAGTGTGGGCCTGTCGTCTTTAATTTGACGATCGATTTATCCCACCGCTGCCACCAAAATGGCTGTGGCGTAGTGGTAGCGTGGTTTTATAGTCACAGCCAAATAACTCTCGAGTGACTTCAATTCTTTATTTATTTACAGCAATTAGGTAATATACAAATTAGGTTACAAAGGTATCCAAATCTGAAGTGAGGCGAATAGTCCGCTGAGGTCACTCTGACGTGTTCAAGAAAATGTCCACATTAATTTCCAGTGGAAAGTCTATGAGAGGTAATTCTCTAACTAGGTTTCAAGATGAAACTGACGTAAGTCCACGATGCGGTGACGTCCTGTCACGACGATGCTAGACCCGGGTGGTCTGAATTTTAGACTAGCGGTAGTCTATCTGGATCGAGTCCTACTGGGCCCTCGATCTCTCTTCCGTTCCGTCCTTAGGTCAGGAACTATCGCAGAAGACTTCTGCTCAAGAACCAATAGTACAGGGCCTATGCCCGAGAAGCACTCTCTTTCCAAAAAGACGAGCTCTCTTGTCGAAGATCAGATCTTAACTGGTCTCTCAAAAACTGCTCCGGTCGCCCTCAGAAAAAGAGCCACTAGGGGACAATTTACTCTCTATTTTTTTATTGGATCTTAATATCCGTGATGTCATTTTTCTTGAGTCTCATTTGTCCGGAGACTCGTGCCAGTAAGTCTAGGGGACACTCCCCTCACGTCTGGAGCTAACGTCCACGCGATCACTCAAGGCGGTTCATGCCAGCTTAGCCTTTCTTTTTAACTGTCAATTTTTCAGACATGGTGGCGCGGGATTCGCGACATCCATTGTTCTGGTGACCTCTGGTGTCTTTAACATTCAAAGGGTCACAGGTGTGCCCGGTCTGGAATTCTAAGCCCCAATTCCAATTCGGGGGGGGGGGGGGGGGGGGGGGGGGGGGGAGATTTAATTACAGCTTCATTTGCTGAATTAATTTAATTCGGCACAGCGTGCACTTTTGTTTACCTTTTCTGTTTAATGTAAATCGTGCCATTCGCGGCCCCCGTCGATTGAATTCACGATACTTCTTAAACTCCTTCACTGATTGCTGCTGCTTTGCTGCATTATAAGGGCTCTAGACTGGCCCATAACCAATATGTTGGACAGCTGGACATCTACCAATTTGACTCTAGAAGATATCCACCTTAACTAATGTCCTTATAATCTAGTTTGCTGATGTCTTAAAATTTTTTCACTACTAGCAGAGTGGTAGTTTAGCAGAGGATATTTTGCAAGTGAGTTTGAAGAAATGTTCATCAATAAAGAGTCCATATGTCGAAGACAAAATCACTTTTATTGATGTGATATCCAACCATTACTCTGACACTGTTTTGTTACACAAACATTGTAACGTCTTAGTAAAGTAAACAGTATTTACAAAAATGAGCCAGCAAGCTCATAGAAAAGGTTGTTAGATATAGTCTATGACTAGGCACACACTCTCAGTAACTTTTATCGTTGCCGTAACACAGGTAAGTAAATAAAATTACCTTACCACAGATGCCGTGTTCTTTCACGAAGCTACCATCGTCAGGTCACACGTTATGGCATTACACTGAGTCCAAAAACCCGCGGAAATTAACTTGGCCTCTTAAAAACTGAAAGAGCCAACACTAGAAGAATTTACCGCACATTCCGAACAAAACTATCAGAACTAGACTCACACTTTGTTACGCAACTTAACTGGCAACTAAACCTATCACAACGTACTCAAACCGAGTATTTGCATAGCATAAGGTCAGGTCATCAGGTCTCTCCATCACCTTAGTCCAAACACCAATAGTGCTGAGAATGCATCCTACCATATATACACAGTGATGGGTACGCTCCGGAACACAACCATTGACGGCAGCGCCCTCACAATTTGCAAAACAGGATGCGTGCGCAGCGAGAAGGCGACTTGCATGATCGGCCTGTTCTGTTCCCGTCACGAGTCATTCACAGGAACGGAAAAACCATTCTAAAAATGAAGTCACATTCTCGCGAAACAAGAATTGCTACGAAAACAGAACTAAGTTTCCAACAAAATCAACCTGACCTATAATCTATACACTTACCTGGTGGCACATAAATATGTACTTGAATATGTATATTTTAATTTCTTTTGTTCAAACCTAACCAATCATTACACATTTTTAGAATCTCCAAGTTCATTTAATGCCCTAATTTTTTAAACAAAATAAGATTATCTCATACTTATGCACAAATATTTCACCAAGGAGTAAGTAACAGATTCAGCTGAAACAATAGTAATATTTTAAGTAAATTAAAGCTTTCCTACACATTGGAAAACCCAGGTTAAAATACTAAAATATCGAAATTATAACCACTATACTTCACAAGCAAAGAGCTCATCCAAAATCCAATTATATACACTTGTAGGGATTTCAAAGAGCTATATTCTTGCATAATTGTTTACTGGTTTAGTTTTTGAGATAGCATTACAAACTTGAAAAAGGGGAAATTTTCACTCTTCTTCAACTCAGCAAAAAGATTACTTGAAAACTATAAACACATTTTTAAAATATAAATATAGATTTAGCAACTAAATTTCCTAATACATATTTTTATCCCTTACTATTTATATCTGTCTCTTATGGTTTCAAAGATATTTCGAGTGAAAATAAGCAAAATGAAAAAAAAAACACTTGCTCGGACAGATACTTTTTTAAGTTTTTCAAAAAACATGTTCAAAATATTAAAAAATTAAAACTAATTTTATATATTCACAATCTTGACCCTATTTCCTGCAAAACAAGAAAATATATTTACATTTTTGTCTATTAGACTTGGAGGTATACGCGACAAAAGTGTTTACATTTTTTTGAAATGCTCTGATTTTCGTCATAAAAATCCCAAGCATAAATGTTATTCAAACATAAAAAATATGTGCCCTTTTTTTCTAAGAAGTACCCTTTTTCTTGTAACAGCACCCTGCCCTTTTTTAATCCTGGGGGAAACTCTGATAATGGCATTATCTCAAAGACCTGTACGGTCTTGAATTTGGCGACTTTTTTGGAGCCTGATGTTGAGACAGTTGCCATAGTATCCAACCAACTCGCAAGGTTACCATGATTATGAAGAGTCAAAGAGTTACCAAGGTTGCAACATAGCACTTCGCTTATCGCCGATTTGGTGTGATAAGAAAAAACGACTGCACTGGTCTCTGGGATTCAGCCAAAATAATTTTCATATATACAAATTAGGTGTTACACGAGTCTATTTTTTCACTTTTATTGCATTAATTCTGGAATTAGCCAGAATATCGCTACCAAATTTGGTGTCTAGGGGTACTTTTTGGTAATGAATTCAATGAAATGAACAAGAAGCTTCTATCTCCAACAGATTTTTAGATATAACATATTTCAATTAATAATTCTGGTAGGCCATTCTACAAAAGGGACAGGTCCTAGATTTTTTTCCTTTGGAACTTAGCATTATTAAGGCCTAATAAATTAATGGTTAAAAAATTGTGATGGTGTCTAGCCTCAGAAAATTATTTTGAAAAAAGTTATTTTTCATTATATGGCTTGCACCATGTTCAGTGAACTATATGAATTACTATGGGCATACATTATAAAATTGGCACAATTTAAAATGTAATCTTTCCCTCTGCTAACATAGTTATTAATTTAATATATTTACACTAGGTGACGCTATAATTTTATAGTATATTTATATGTTGTGTTTGGCAACAACCATCCTTTGTTTACTGCATGATTTGCTTATTCCGGATACTGCATATTGTTTAATATTCTGTGGATCAAAAGCCTACTTTAACAGTCTTTTTTTTTTTACTGCATTAGATCTAATGATCTAATTAATGTTTTATTTGATATTTTCTTATATAAAGACCAGCTAAGTTGCTTATTTTAGTTTGATTTAAGATGTCTTCAGAAACAGAAGATTAAACAACATGCAGTAGTATCTGACATGTAAACAAAGGTTGGTTGTTGCCAAACACAACATATAAATATACTATAAAATTATAGAGCCACCTAGTGTAAATTTTTAAATTAATAACTATGTTAGCAGAGGAAAAGATTACATTTTAAATTGTGCCAATTTTATAGTGTAGGCCCATTGTAATTCATATAGTTCACTGAACATGGTGCAAGCCATATAATGAAAAATAACTTTTTTCAAAATAATTTTCTGAGGCTAGACACCATCACAATTTTTTAACCATTAATTTATTAGACCTTAATAATGCTAAGTAACAAAGGAAAAAAAATCTAGGACCTGTTCCTTTTGTGGAACGGCCTACCAGAGTTATCAATTGAAATATGTTATATCTAAAAATCTGTTGGAGAGAGAGATAGAAGCTTCTCGTTTATTTTATTGAATTCAGCATCAAAAAGTACCCTTAGACACCAAATTTGGTAGTGATATTACAGCTAATTCCAGAATGAATGCAATAAAAGTGAAAAAATGGACTCGTGTAACACCTAATTTGCATATTTGAAAATTATTTTTTACTCAGAAGATATATATGCGAAAAATCTAATATTTTGGGAAATAACTTCTAACATGATGGTCTACATATATAAAAAAAAATTATTAAAATCTGAGATGGTGTGGTGAACATCACTGGTTGAACTGACATGGAATGACCCAAATGATAGTATTGAAAACCCAGACCACAAGACCGACCCTAAGGTTAATGGTAGCAGTATGTGTGGTCGGCCAAATGATAGTGTAATTTAATTTGAGCAACAGTGAATAGTACTCATAAAAACGTTACAAAATATGATTTTTGTGAATTTTAAAATTTTTATACTATCTGTGGAACAAATGTACTAGTGGTCCATGTAGGAGCAGGGGTTCGACCTAAAGGTATTCTACACAGGGACGGAGCCCCCCCAGTGATCTCCGGTTTATTAGGAACGGTCACCTGCACTACCCAGACACAGAATATGCTACAATTTTATCTGTGCATGCCGCACGTAGCCAGGGTTCATCCTAGGTGTTTTTCACGGGGCGGCCCGCCCCGCTGCCCTCAGAAATTAAAAAACCCGCCCCACCTGCCCCAGTACTATAATTTTGCGCCCTGACATCGAAAAACACCACCCTGCATGCCCTTTTCCAAAATGGGGTCTTACCATGTATAGTCAAATTTTCAAAACATCCGTGATTGTGCGAAGTTTTTTCCCATTCATTATTAAAGCTGCACAAAAGTCACAACAATATTGACAGCCAAATGAATGGGGAATGTACCAATATAACTGGACACCACTAGCTGAACTTCCACCCCACAGGGTGAAATCATATCCCTCTGAGCCTGGAGATCCAAGATAAGCTATATACCCCAGAGAGTGTCATTCTCAAGGTTTCTCCTTCCAGGAGTTATTGTTCCCTACTCCTCAGATAAACATTCGTTTCTCCCCAGCCCAGGCATTGAAAACAATGAGTTTTATTGCTTCTCTGTAAAGTTCCTAGTTGCTTCCTATCATAAAAATGTCTATTATCACTTGCATGACATATGAATATTTAAAGCAAGGTTGTTAGGCACCATTCCCACACAGATCTGAAAATAACTTTTGGGCTGCTGTCACTAATATTTTATGAACCCTTTATAAACGCTTATACCTCAAAGGCGTTTAAATTATTTTGATCTTGAAAGCCGGTGCCCACATAGATACCTTCCACGGCCACCCTCAAAGAAAATTCAAAGAGAATTGATAAGTTGAATTTTTGATAAGTTTTAAATCAAAATTCTGCATTTTGTCCCATACGTAACAGATTTGTCCTGTACGTAACATTTTTATTTATCATACCCAGCTTCTAAATGAAAAGATACAATATTTTAATTGAATAATTTAGGAAGCTAGTTCACCAGTTGAAGAGGAAAAAAAAAACTGTTCAGTTGTCATCAGTATTATTAGTTAAAAAATTAAAAATAAGCCCAAGATTGTTTCGTACGGGACAAAAAGAAAGTAATCATTGAAAGTTTATGATAAAATATTTTTTTAACTTTTTTCTTTTTATTTCATATTATGCTACTATTAAAAGGGTTTAATGAAACATAGGAACTTTGAAATAAAATAAAATATTTTTTGAGTTATAGTTAAAAATATAATGTCCCGTACGTAACAAATTTTTCTATATGGCTGCAAACAAAACGCTCTAATTTTTGTTTGGTTAAAAATATAGATTTTCTGTTGATAAACTTTAATAGAAGGGATTTCAAGCTTTAAAATGATGTATCACACTTAATTTTTTATAAAAATTTTTTTTTCAAACTTGTGAAGCCAAATACTGTGGAATGACCCTTATATACTTTTTTTTTTTTTATGAAGCACTTAAGTTTTAATTTAAATATAAATTCTTTCCATTTTGCTTCAACTAAAGTTTTTACAATAAACTAATCCTAAAATGATAAAATGCTGGCTACTTACTAGACTTAGTAGCCGTGTACATTACTAGCCACTTTTTGCCAAAATATTGATACCATCTAAAGACTATGCTATTTTTTAGCAGCATCAAGTAGTACAATGTACCCTTTTGTTTTAATTTTTAATACTTTTATTTGCATCACTAATTATTTTTATATAAATATGTAAAATAGATAAATTATCTGTATCCATTTTACGCCACATTATGCAATGCATTCTTTGGTTAAAATTTATAATTGTGCCCTTTTAAAAACATGCGCCTCTTTCATACACAATGTGCCCTTTTATGATGACAATATGCCCTTTTTTGGAAGTCAGCACCCTGCCCTTTTGAAATCCTAGAATGAACCCTGCGTAGCAAGATCACTGTCTCCATGCAACTGATGATTCGTACAGGGGCAGAAGTTCGACCTAAAGGTTGAAATCTGTGGAATGAATGCACCAGTTGTCCGTGTAGGGGCAGGGGTTCGACCCAGGGTTCCCACTAAGTCAGGAAAACAGGGGGAGAATTTCTCTCCTTCCAGAAAATTTTGGGAGAGATTTTCTGTCATAAGGAGAGAAACTTTAAATTTCATTTTTTTTACCATGCTAATTTAGAAAGTAATAAAAAAGAAAGCATTAACTATAACTCATATTCTTCGACACTTAAATTTTTTAATTCTTAAAACTAACATTCTTTTAACATTCTTACTATTTTATACCCCCCCTCCCCCCACACACACTTGTTAGCAAAAATACTCAAATTCATGACTTCCCCCATGCTTACGTTATGATTTTATTTGCTGACATAAAAACGTCTACATGGGTTATTTAAGTAAAATGACTCACATGCAAATTTACGATTTTTTTGTTTGTAATAAACTGCAAAAGTCGAGGGCCGACTGTATTTACTTTATATTTTGATTTTTAAAATCATTTTATGATCAATTTTCATGCAGCAATAGCAATTAAAAATTTTAATGATTTTTGATCGCCGAAAACTATTTCACTAGGCAAATAGAATTAGGTAATAATTTTGACTTGCTGTTTGAAAATGGATTCTATTTTTTTGTATGTTTTACAAAACTTGTAGAACTTAAGGGTTGCATCGTACTTTTGTTGAATCTCAAGCCAGTCATGTAATTTTAGCCATTTTGTTTGAAAAGTGTCGACTTTCTTCTTTTTATTTTCAAAATAGCCCTTTATTTCATAAATAATATGTTTGTAAAATATTTTTCCTGTATAAAACGCAAAACAATTGCAAACACTGTAGTCGATGCAAACAGATTGGAAAAGTGGGAAATATTTTTCAAATTAAACGAGGTATGCCGAGGATCGCGTACAAATGCAAATTTGTGATGCTGCTGCAAAATAACCCTTCATTTTATTAATAATACGGTAGAAAAATGGTTTGGTTTTTATTCTTTGTATATTAAACGAAATAATTATAAAAAAATTCAGTCGATGCAAATATATTGTAAAAATGGCAAAAAGATATTCATTGGTCATCTCTCCTCAGAAACTGTGGGAATCGCCGTATGCGAGCGCTGTTTTCGCAATCGCGGAGAAACAAATTTTCAGATGTAAGAAAGGAATGCCTCTGATAAAAAATTCGTGGCTTTGTTCAAATTTTGCAACATTTTTTAGGCATATATAGCCAATTTCACAACATTTTCGGAATTTTTGTAACCTGTATACATACTGTGTACGGGGGAAAGGATTTTCATTATCGGAAAGAAGAAAATTTTTCAAGCAAAATACGAAAAATGGAGGAAGTACTCGGAAAGAACATAATTCAAATCCATGAAAAAAAAAAGCAAAATTTTATTTGATTGAATTTGCGATCCGTGCAAGCGGGGGAGACACTTATAGTTTTCTATAAAATATCTCACTAATTAGAAACACGTAGTACTTTTTAGTGTGTCCAAATCGCGATTGACTGCGATTCACAACAACGAGGCGACTGATCGCGAAACAATCGGCCCGATCTACCAGCCGCGGGTGCCGTGTGACTGAAAGGATTCTGGAGAAATTTCAGTCGCCAGAAATGGCGACCTACTATAATAATTTTAGTTGCCAATGGCGACCTAGCCACCGCGAATTTGTATCTCTACTTCGGGCATCGGATTTTTCGGTATCCAATTTGAAAGAAAAAATAATTTTTGGCCAGAACTGGAGAGAAATTCTCGCGCAGCCTAAATTTTTACGCGAGATTTTATATGGATTTCGCGAGAATCTCGCGGGTTCGCTTTGAAATGGGACCCCTGGTTCGACCTAAAGGTCAAAATCTATGGAATGAATGTACCAGTAGTCCGTGTAGGGGCAGGAGTTCAACCTAAAGGTCGTACTAGACCGGGACGGGGCCTCCAGTAATCTTCGGTTTATTAGGAACGGTTGCCTGCGGCACCCAGACAGAGAATATGCTACAATTTTATCTGTGCATGTCGCACGTAGCAAGATCCCTTTCTCCATGCAACTGATGATTAGTACAGGGGCAGAGGTTAGACCTAAAGGTCCAAATCTATGGAATGAATGTACCAGTGGTCCGTGTAGGGACTGGGGTTCGACCTAAAGGTCGAAATCTGTATAACGAATGTACCGGTGGTTTGTGTTAAAAAAAAATTTGTACCCCAACAAAAAATTTCAAAAAATTGATATGTAAAAGTTTGTACTTTAACTGAAAAGATTAAGAACTTTTAAAGGAGGGAGCAATTTTCTAAACACAGAAAAATATAAACCAAGTGTCAAAACACAGGATAAATCAAACAAAAAACACTACCTTTCAGGACTCTTCTTCCGGCTGAAATGCTAAAACTGCTCCATTCAAACAAATCAGTTGTTCGGCATCTCACACTCAACATAATTTCATCTCCACATTTAGGACAAACATACTTATCACTCATAATCCCTTTCATAACATACCAATTAATCACTTCTTTCAAACCCTTATTTTCCAAATTATAGCAGAATGTTATACAAAAAATCAAATAATATAAGCACATGCAACTAAGGCAAAAGAAATGTGCTTCTACATTAGAAAACTGTAGCAACCACAGAAACATATTCTTATGTCACCTTTGTGAATATTCTTATTGAATGTTACACAATTACCTCCGAAAAACACCTATACAAGAGGTTACCAGATTACAACATAAATCGCTCGCACTCAGAAAGCTTGGCGAGTCAGCTGAAAATGCAGTGGGTTGGTTTCTGGATTAGCCCCAATTGCATATACTTAATGGGGTAAGTAGATGTTAATTTCAACCTATTTCAAAAATACGCCCAGGACAAAGGCAACCTGAGGGGACTGCTAGACTCATGGATTTCAGTTGACAATGCGAAGTTCTATCAGATGCAATGCTTAAACCTTTTGTACTCGAAAAATCATTGGTAGCTGTAACATAATGTGTCCAATACATTGACTTGTCTGTCTACTCTGTTCCAAGTAATGTCCACTCTGTGGACAGCATGGTCCTCTTCATGAGCTTTAAATTTAAAAAAAAAAGTTAAAATATCTTATTAATTTAAAATTATCTTGACCATACAGGAGTCAGTTGAAAGTGGCCGAAGAAATGTATTTTTAGGGGATAATTCTTTTAAATATTCGCCATGAAACCTTCCCTTTCTTTTGACAATCACTTATAGCTATGTGCAGGTAATCTAAAATTGCATTTTCTTGGTATCATTCGTTAGAGATCGTATCAAAATTGGATCAATGTAATTTACTTAGTTCGTTGATAATAAAAATCCATAGAAATATAACATAATACATTTGCTATTTGAATAAATATTTACTATCCTTACCATTTATGATTTATATCGCTATGTGGCCGTTATTGTTCCAAGATCCATTAGTGTAATGCTTTAATAACCTGATGAAAGCGACGAGTACAGCAACACTCACGTTTCCTATTCCTGTCCTGGGCCAATATTTAACGCAGTTCGAAATGTCAATTTCATTCATTTTTCAAATAATAAATCACAATACTACAATTAAAATGCCGTTCCGTTATTAAAAATATACTCTTTCATGACATTTCATTTCTTTGATGACAACCTATTCCGGATAGGAGTCAACAATATCGCTAGTAATCCGTTAAGCCGATTTAAATATCACGTGGTATATTCATTCTTTGGTATCTATTCCCGGGAGTTTATTGCGCTAAGCAGTCTTTTGCCGGTCAAATTTCAAACCTATATGTATTTTTAATTTTATATTTTAATTATATTTGTGATATTTTCAAGTATAAAAGGAAACTTAAGAATTGTAATTTTTTTTTATTAGTCTCAGTGGCTGTTAGTTTTACATTACAACTACTGAGGTTTTCAAGTAATTTTATCCCAAAGCCATCTATCTCTCAGTCAGTCAGTTCAAGTAATTCATCCTTTTGTCACTATTGATCATTAAGTTTAGAATAATAAGTAATTTCGAAAAAAAAATTTAACTGTTTAATTTCAGTTTTATATCTTCTTTAAATGTGTTGCAAACATTCTTTTCATTAATATATGACAGATTTGCCGTTAGAGAATGTTTCTCACTTCTGACTACCAGAATCCTTTACCCAATAAAAAATATAAGTAACTTATTACTGCTTAGAGCCCTAGGGCAATTTCGCAGCTGTTTATTAAAATAACATTTTAGGACATACTCCCCCTTTTACAAGAAAGTAAATCCAATAATTTCCTAGATTTAAATTATAAAATAATTAGTTTGTATGACAAACTTTCTCTAGCAAAGGGTATGAAACTGGAAAGGGCAGATATGGACATACTACCAAGGAGGGATGCCGTTTATGGAGGACAGTCTTTTGTACAGTACATGCAACCTATCAATGTCATCAAAACAAAGGGAATCATTGTTTTACCATGTGACTTGATTCTATATTTCTTTTGCAGCCATACATCTAGGAGGGGGGGGGGGGAGCTTGGAAACGATTATCCCCTCCCCCCCAGAAGATATTTTATATTAACCTATCTTCTATTTATGCGCCAGTATTTAGATATATAGGGCAAATAGAAAACTTGCCCCCCTAAAGTTTCATTCAACCCCCTGGCCAAAATTTCCTGAAAGGAACACTGGCATCATTCCCTATGAGAAATTGTAATCACTACAGTATGGGATGATAAAACAATTTTTAACAAGTGAAAAATGTTTTAAAGTTAGTAAGCAAAAATGAAAAAAATTGTATTTAATTTCCCTTCCTCTCATTTCCTTAATCTATTTCATTTCATCATATGTTAAATGGAAGTGACATGCAATTAATTTGTAAATAAGCATTTATTTTGACACAGCTTTCCAGAGGAAAAGGGGGTAAGGGGTGTTACCCAAATATTTTGTTCTTTATTTTTCCAAATATCACCAAATAAGATATATTTTCAGAAAATAAGTTGGTCTTTGATAAATTATTAAGAATAAAGTACATAAGACAAGATAAAATAAATTATATTTCTCAACTTTGCAGCATTAATCATTTTTAGTATATTTCTGAAGTTCTATTTTTACGTACTAAATTGTAATATACATTGTTGATATTATCACATGGTTCTCTAATCTTACAGCCACCAATGTCAGGTTCTATGATTGAAGCCCACTTTTGTGGGATAGCTTCTCAAAGCAGCATTTATGGTCTAACTTCTCTGTTTACTGGTGAAAGCTCACATAAAGTATTAGTCGCATCATCAAGAAGGAAAGTTTACTGCATAGAGTATTCAAAAAACCTGTACAGTGTTATTTTCTCTACTAGAGTTGTTCAATTCACATATATACCAGGTTTGTACAATTTAATACTCATAGCTTGCAATATTGATTAAAGGTAAAAATTTATTGCAGCCTACAGGGCTATTATTAAAGTGTAGAAAGTGGAGATTAAAAATTAACTGTCTACCGGCCACTGCATTTGTTGTCTACCGACTGTTTCTTCTATAGACTTTTTGGAGTGGGGGAGGTAATGAGTTGTGTACTGATATTAAAAATCACAGTTAATAATCATTATAGATGTAATAATCACCTTTTTTAGACTATATTGGACAAAAATATACATTTTACACATATTTGTACATAATTTTCATTTGGTTGGTTGTTGGTTTTCAGTTGTTCACATACAATCACACTTTTATAGTTGGGATTCGACAATTCAACAGATTTTATTCAATGGATTCATCACAAGATATTCATGATGTTTTTAAGAAAATGTTTCCTGATAGTATCCCTGAACATTTTTCTCTTTCACCTAAGAAAATGTGATACTTAATCACTGATGGACTGGCTCCTTATTTCCAGGAACTCATGTTAGAAGAAGCATGTTCCTCCTACTACACATTGAGTTATGATGAAACAACCAATGTCAAAGATAAAAAGGAGCTGCAAATAACAGTCACATTTTGGTCTAATAGCAAATGTGGTATAATGACACGGCACCTCAGAACTTTCTTTTTAGGTAAAGCTGATGGTGAAACATTGCATCAAATACTATGTGAAGAGTTCAAGATTCCTCCAAACGGCCATGGCATGACTTAGAAGCTGACACCTTCGTAGTATGAAATTCGTGGAGGTGGAGAAATCTTTTTCTGCTTGTCCTTCTTCCCTTCCTGCTTCTCCTGCTCACCTCCTAGAATGTATGGGCGTCTCCTTGAGACAGCTGTCTGTTGAGCAGGAAATTGTCTGTGATTCTCTTTTGCGACAGGGTCTTTTGGACTTGGTGTAGGCTTGGAAACAACACAACACTATGTGAAGCACTTTCTGAGGGTAATTTTTCACAAAATAGATGTCTAATGAGATGGACCTACTGTTAATAAAAAAGTATTTAGACTTTTCGATAGTAGTGTCCAAGAGAAACGAGGAACAAGACCTATAAACATAGGTACCTATAAACATAGGTACCCCGGCCGTCCAAATAGATGCTCAAGTCCTCAGGATGAGCCGGACGGTCTGGGTCTTCAAAACATAGGTACCTGCAACATCCGCATAATGCATATGTAAAGACATTGGAGAGTTTAGGTGAAGAAACTTCTGAGCTGCTAATCAGAATTTATCATTATTTTGATGGTTGGCCTGCCCATTGGGAAGAGTTGTTCTTTAATCCAACTCTTACAAGGCTGTTGTGAGTGCTTTAAAGAAACCTTTGATAAAAGATGAACTTCATTTCATTATTTCTTCAGCAGAACTATTCATAAAGTTCACATAACATTTTCAGTGTCAAGCACCCATGATCCACAAATTGCATGAAGAAATAGAGAATGTTCTTCAGACCTTCATAGCTCGTGTTTTGAAGAACTCCTGTCATTAGAAAAATCACTAATTTTTCTAAAGTTGATCTTGATGAACTCTTCACAGTTAATAATCTACTTCCTCTTGAAGAACTTATCATTAATGAGGAGGTCACAGACAAACTTTCTAAACTGAAAGAACATGATAAGTTGTTGTTTCTAAAAGAAGCTCGAAATCATTACAGTACTGCTTGTAAGCATGTGATGGAAAATAACTTATTTATCAAATGGATCACTTAAAAGTTTTAGATTTTTGGACCCAAAAGAAAGAACAAAGGCTAGAAGCTGCTGAGACATATTAAATGTTGCAAATATTATGCCATTTCATGTTCAACTAGATTATTTATTTAATGAGTGGAAAGTTTTACAACTGGAAAAAGATGATATACAGCATTTGAAAACAAAACTATTGATGATTACTGGCAACAACGCATCTCAAAAAGGGATTGATTATCAAAAGATATTAAGTTTCCGAATGTTTCAAAAGTTATAAAGGCTGCTCTTACTTTGTCACATAGAAATGCTGACATAGCGAGAAGATTTTCCATTTCTAAGCTTATATTAGGAGAAGATAAATCAGCAATGACAGAAAGATTTTTAAATAGTATATTGATAATTAAGGATGCTTTGAAACAATACCCCCATTTTCTTTTTGTACCCATTGATCCAAAACTTAAATATGGGCAACAAGCATATTCAAAGTACACTGCCTTTATGGAAGATTGTAAGAGGAAAAAGAAAATCGAATTAGAAGAAAAACATAAAGAACAAAGAAGAAAGGATTATGAAGAAAATATGAAAAAGATAAAGTCAATTGAATGTGAGACTATGGCACTGAATGACAAGAAAAAAGAACACCTACAAACTAAGGAGGCTGGAGAAGAACTCTTCTTTGAAGCTTCAGCTAAACTGAAAATAGCACTTGAAAAAAATGATTTAAAGGCAGCAAAATTGGCTCAAGGCATGCTCGAGTGTGTAAAAAATATGCAAGAGGAAGAAAAGGTGCAAGAAAAGGAGGTTGAAAGCATTCAAAGAAATCTTGAAAAACAGAAATCAAATATGATTACGTCATTTTTTGCTAAGATACGTAAAAAACAATAGGCCAGACAGTTTTTTTCTTTAGAATTGTTTTTCTGGAACATTGAAGAGAATAATATATTATTTGTAATATATCATTTTCATAATAATTTTGTATAGATTTTTTGTTTTTATAAATTTGATAAACCTTATGTGTAAACTTTTTGTATAATATTTATATGGCCATACCCCATCCAGGATCATAATAAAGAAATCTATTATGATCTTATCTGGCTGTTTTTGGTAGGGGAGTATAAATTTTTTTTTTTTTTTAATTTTGTAACCATATTTGTTGTTTAATTCTATTGGCAAGAATTCTATTTTTTAGTCACCTTTTTGAAAAAATTTGTCATATTTTTCAAAGGTCACTTCTGCTCCTCACCTTGCAAATGCTAATTTTTGTGATATTTCCAGAGAATCTTTTCCAAATTACCAACAAATAATTAAAACACATTAAAAACTTATCAACATATGAATTTAACATTTTGGGCCAAATATAAGACATGGTTCTTGCCGAGTGAGCAATCTTTCATTAAGGAGGGGGGAGGAAATTTCTCCTTAAACACTTCAAAAAGAGATTTGCATATTTGCCCAAAAATCGGCAAAAAATGTACAAATTGGGGTCTCATGAGAAACTGCACTGTCTGAAGAAATCGAAAGGAGATTGGTTTTAAATTACGTTTCTCGGCATTTTGGATAATAACCCAAATGAATTTCGGATATCGAGATTTTAAAATTCTTTTTTAAACATTCAATAAAAAGAAAAAATATTGGACCAAAATTGCATTGAACAAATGTGCAAACGTGGGACGTGGGAGTGATATACTTAAAAATCGGCATAAGCTATGCACTGTAGTGCAGAAATACAAAATTTATCGTAATAAATTTTCGGAAAATAATAATTTTTTGCAATTTTTTTTTTTGACAGTAAACATCTTAGACATCTCTCAGATCTAATCATAAAAGAGCAAGCCCTCTGTAATTTAAGAGGTGCTATATAAGGGTAACAATCTCGATGGCCGGTTTCAATTTATGCCAAAGTTAGAAACATTTTATGAAGCATGTAATATATTATGTCCAAGAAAAACAAGATATTAATCAATTATGTGGGTGTAAATTTCCGTTGTTACGTAGATTGACAGCACACGTGACTAAATTTTCGACCGTTGATGGTAGTTTTCCATAGGAAAACATGGAAAAACCATAATTCGTAATGAGGACGTTTTCTGTAGAAACTACAAAACAATCAGTGGAAAATAATACTTCTGATTATTTGGCGAGATTTTAAAAGAAAAAATGCTATTTTAACCACTTTTTGGTGAAAACATGTTTCTTGGTGCAAATTTTGGCATCATTCCAGTTTTGAAAGCATTCCGGATATCGGGAGGTTGGATAAATGATCCTGTACTGTATTGTTTTAATTGACCCCAATTTTTTTTTAAACAAACCTCATCAAGTTTGTCAATTATCAACTAATCACTCTTTTAGCAATTCTGAATTCATAATCAGTGCATCATGTGGAGTTCATGTCTGGCAAAATTGAAGTTATTTAAAAAATTGGCGATGGCTCCAGTCCGATGAAGCTGAAATGGTTTTGCATGACTAACATTTTGTAAAATAACTTCAATAAAGTTCAATATGTTTATTTGATACTTTCTGACTCATTTGTTTCATTTACAGGCTTTCAAAACACTACAAATTACTCACTAACTATTTATAGCTAACTAGCATTTTTAATTTTTGCCCCACTTACATCAGGATACTCTGACTATAGATTTCATGTCAAAATATCAAATTATTTTACTAACTTGCTTGTTGGTATATAAATTAAACTTGTGCAATATATGAAGACATTTTAGATTCAAATTAATTTATATATTTGCCTGGTGGCACATAAAACATAACTTGAAGACATATATTTTCATCTATTCTATTCAAATCTCATCAATCATTAACCATCTTTAGAATTCCCAAGTTTATTTACCTTCTTAATTTTTTTAAAACAAAGCAAAATATCTCACGCTTATAGACCAATATTTCACCAAAGAGTAAGTAAAAAGATTAAGCTGCAATACTTGTGACATTTTAAATATTACAGGTTTCCCACTAATTGGAAAACCCAGGTTAAAATAATAAAATGTCTAAATTATAACCACCATATTTAAAAAACTAAGAGCTCAATCTGAAATCCAATTATATACGTTTGTAGAGCTTTTTTAGAGCTACAAATGTTTGCTTATTGTTCTCTTTTCTTTTTACTTTTAGTTCACTTTTAGTTTTTGCCCTCACAAATTTGAAAAATGAAAATTTTCAATCTTCTTCAACTTGACAAGACGATTACTAGAAAACTATAAGAACTTTTTTGAAACAAATTATAGATCTGGAAACTGAATTTTCTATTCTAATACATGTTTTTGGCACTTACTATTTCTATCTATCTTTTATCATTTAAAATATTTCAAGTGAAAGTTAGCAAAATAAAAAAAAAACTTGTTCGGACAAATTTTAAGTTTAAAAAAAAAAAAAAGTTTAAAATATTGAAATTTTTTGTATATTCATAATCTGTACCATATTTTCATCAAAACAAATAAAATTTGTATACATTTTTATCTATAAGTTCCATGATATAAGCGTCCAAAGTGGTTGCATTTTTACTTACCTTATATACAATAATGTATAAGGAAAGTATTGTGAAGGGGTCGAAAATTCGAATTCGAGTTTTTGACGGGAGAGCACGTTTCAAGCAACCCTGATCACGAATCTAACACTATTGAAGTGATATCTGTGTGTGTGTGTGTCAGTGAGTCTGTGGAGACGATAACTGAAAAACGAATGGACCGATTCGAACGAAATTTGGTACAAAAATTACAATCCGTAAACACTGGAAACCTATTGTTTTTATATGCAATCGAATGTTCAGAACCCCCTAAATTTTCGAGTGAAATTTTGAAAAAATCGTCAAAAAATAAAACCTCTAATAAAGTTACACAAATAGACATTTCTTATGTAATTTTTTATTAGAAAACGATTGACATAAATTTTAGAACACCAAGATGAACCGTTCTCGAGATATTGCACATTTTTCAAAAAAATTATCAAAAAATCATATAAAATAAAAAAAAAATATTTCCTATTAAAAAACACTTTTACACACTACATTACATACTTTTCATATGTAATACCGTGCTATAAGTTTGGTGACATCATTCTCGTGGATTTAGCTCGTTCCATTCATGAAAAAATATACTTTGAGTAATACTTTTGTATTTGAACGCCAATAGTCATTTATCTGCTGTTAGAATAACTTACTTCTCCTTCCATAACATTTGGCGGCGAATTTGTTGGAATGTCGCCAACTTGGCGACTTTTTTAAATGTTGCTAAATTAACGAAAGGATAAAAATAACGCTAAATCAATTAAAATGACGACTCATTGACAAAAATTCAATATCTTGGAAAGAATATAAATATCTACTATAAAAATAATCTTTTTTTTTTTACTGTAAAAGTAGTAAATTCATTGCATTATATAAGGAAAGTCATGTGCTGCCCACATCAGATTTTTCAAAATGCTTTGATTTCACCACAGATACCCCAAGCATTGATGTTATTCACATAAAAAATTTCAATTATTGATCTACTTTACTTAAATATTTGACCTACTCATTGGTGTCACTCATTTAGTTTCTATCAGTTTCCGAAAACGGATTGTTAAAATATGAATGAGTTGGGAAGCCAGGAGACTAGAATATATATTTTGTGTCACAAATTAAAAATTTATTACAAATTTTAGTGATCATCTTAAACTGCCACAATTAAAGTAAATATATATATATATATATATATATATATATATATATATATATATATATATATTATATATATATATATCTCTTCCCAATATGATTTTAAAGCGGAGATTAAAAGTATGCATCAACAATTCAATAACACATATCAATGGAAATTTATTAAATCATGGGTATTTGCAGTTAAGAAAAAACAATTAAACACAGTTTATGCTATTTTCTTAAAGTTAAATCTTACTAATGAACATTTTAATCATATTTTCTATGATTTGCTCATTACTAGATCAAAATATTTAAAAATAAAACTTAATCAATTTCATAATAATAACTGTTCTAATTCTTATTGTGTAATATCATTTAAGCATCCTATTTATAATTCCATAAACTTTAAGAATTTATTTAATCAATTTCATCATTTATTGCCTGTAAAGGATTTGAATGTTACTAAAACTTTTAAATATAACAAGCCTATTGGAAGAACCATTTTTAATTACAATGCAATTTCAAAATCTCTCTCAGTCGACATAGATTCCTCTACAAATTTAGATGGTGAATGTATTTGTAGTGTTGATAATTATGCTGAATTTATAAATCCACACTTGGGTCATATAGTTACTGGAGACTTAGCCATTGTAAAAGATAAATCTTTAAGAACTATAATGTCATTTGGCACTAAATTCAGGTTACCTTCATGTAATAATTCTAAACAAGTGTTAAAGTCAATCAATCTGGACCTTGATAAATTTATTTATGGATTAGCTTCTAAATATGCTCAGCCTTTAGAGGCATTTAATATGTGGAAATTTACTATTTTAAGATCTATTAAAAATACCATTTGTAGTATTAATTTATCTAGATCTAAATATAATATGGATAATATAAAGCACTCTGTTAATGATTTACATAGATCTTTTGTTATTACTTATGTAGATAAAGCCGCTAATAATTATGCTATTATTTGTAAAAAATTCTATATTCAATATCTGCTAGATTATTTAAAAAATAATAGTCTATTTAAAATTGATTCACACTCTCTTAATAGTATCAAATTGAAAATTATCAATATGTATAGTGATTTAGATATTAATAATAAATTTTTGACATTTCCATATATTGTGCTTATACCTAAATTTCATAAAAATCCTATTAAATTTAGAACTGTTACTAGTGGTCATAATTCATACTCTACTACTGCTAGTAAATTATTACTAAATTATTTAAATGTACTAAATAGCAATTTACGAGATTTTCGTGATAGCTACATTATTCTAAATAACAGTAAGGAATTAAAAAATAAATTAAAAACGCTTGGTAAAATAATAGGATTTCAAACTTTTGATTTTAAAGATCTATTTAATAATATTAAGATCACTGATCTATATGATGTCATTTTAGCTTTATATAATGCTTATATTACTAATCATTCTAATCTTACTAAATTTACCAATTTTCCTAAGCTTCTCCATTTTGTTCTTTTCAATAATTATATCTTTCAAGGTAATAAATTATACTTACAAGTCTCAGGTGTTCCACAAGGTGGCTGTAGTAGCAGTATGTTAGCTAATTTATACCTATATCAATATGAAAAATTCTTTACTTCAACTGATTATAAAATTTATAGATATGTAGATGATCTGATTTGTCTTGTATTTACTGATAACTATGTCATAGATATAGATTTCTATCCGGATAATTTGGAATTAATACCTAATGAAACTTCTATTAGTAATAATATTTATTATTTGGATTTAAATCTAATTATAGAACCTGCTCATGGGATAGTTACTAAATTATATGATAAAAAAGATTTTTTTAAATTTAATATTAATAAATTATTACCTTTTAATTCCTGCAACTCGATTCAATTGTTTAGAAATATTATACTTAATCAACTTTTTAGAATTTATAGATTATCAGATAAAATATTTCATGCTTTGCACATTAATAACCTCAAAATTACCAGTAAAATGTATCAATATCCTGCATATTTAGTAAATAGTATAGTTAATAAGTTTCGATTAGCCTAAAATTCTCATATTCTCCCCTTATTATCTTATTTTAGCCGTACTTCTTCATTCTCTTGAAATTATATTTTCATCTTTTTATCTTGAAGCTTTAACTGTTGAATAACTCATTTTATTTCATTTTATTGCTTTTGCGCAGTACAGTTTTTATTACTCTCTTTGGCAACAGCAAATCACATCTTTTCATTTTGGCATATGGCAACATTGGTCCAGTCATATTTTGCTCGTCATGGTTGCGCTGAAGAGGTGTGTTTTGAGGTATTTATGTTTCCTTTATTGTTCCAATCTATATGCTTGTCGTCCATATAACACAAGTTTATAGATAAAATCTATCTTGTGTTTCAGAAACAAGCATTTTTGTGTTCATTTCGAAGGGATATATGGACCCGAAGAGAATTTTTTCGAAATGAACTTATCGTAAGCCTAAATCTCCTCCATGTGCAAGCTTTTTTGCTTGATTTTTTTGTTTTCTTATTTGCATTCCTCATTTTTGAAATTTGTTGATTGTCTTTGTCTTTATGACTTGCATTATGCTTTATTATTTCCTCTTTTTGTCTTAATTTCTTTTATTTCTTTGTATTTTGTAGAAAATTTTGGAATAGTGTATTATGAGTTACTACATACATTCTAACTTTGGATTTAATAATTTATATTTATATATATATATATATATAGTTTTTAATTTGGATTGAAATCTGTTATTAAAACATTGGAATGACACTACTGCACCTATCAACCAATAAGTTTGTGATTTATATTTACCAATTTGTTGGTTCAAAAATTGAAGTCATCAAAATTGTACTATTCAGAGAGAACTCTGATTTCTTTAATATTAACTCTTTGGGTTCTATTCATAGTACATCTATCTCTGTTAATAACGTTTATATGGCTGCAATAAGTTTAAGGACTATCCAAACGAATGATTAATTTAATTAAAGTTTGCTGCTTAAGATATAACCATAATCAATTTAATGTGATTTGTCAGTGTTTTTAAAGCATTTTTGATCATAGAACCCTTTTGAAATTCAATTTCATGGCAGAACTCTAAAATGAGAAATATTGCATTTTAATCCAAACTGTGCTTTCAAATTTTATGAGTTTTTTTTTTTTTTTAAATTTTAAGAAAAGTTATACAAAACTACCATCTTGCAGAACCTCCCAAGGGTTCTACGGAACACATTTTGATAAATGTTGATCTGGATCGTCAACTCCATCTTATTGTGCATATTTGATAATCATACATACTTTGTAAAGCTTAATTTTCAAACTTTTACATTTCATTTTTGGGTAAAAATTTCAATACTGTTAATGTCGAAAGCCCAGACCATTCGGCTCGTCCAAGGACTTAGAGCAGCAAGATGAATGGCCGGAATACTGTTAATGTATAAAACATATGTTTTTAATGTTAATTTCTTTGGTTTTAAAATATTCAGTCTATATAAAATAACATAATTAAATAAGTAGAAATAACATCAACTGATATTATTATCTTTTGTGGATGTTTGTGCTATCTTCATTAATTTTACAAAGATCTATGTTTTTAATAATCATTTCTTATTTTCTGTTGACAAAATAAATAAAACTGTTACTTAAAATGATCAATTTTGATACTACATTCATAACACATTCTGCGAAAACTACTTTCAAATTACCCAGATCTTAAATGTTAATGCTAAATAACTGTTTGCAACTTATCAAGTACTTTCAGATTCATTTGACATTTCAAGTATTACTTGATGATCAATTATGCATCACAGTCAGAAAACTCTTTGATATGTGGCATTCCAAAACTTGAACTTGTAATTAAGTTTCCAGTGAAATAAACAGCATCAGTGGACCAGTTTTGCCCTTATTAGTTTCATCAGAGGCTTATCCTGACTCTAAAAGTGTGTGTGTGGGGGGGGGGACCCAACTGTTTAACATTTGCTTATGCCAGGGTTATTTTAAATGAATAATATGCATAACATTAAAAAGCTTTGAAAAGTGGGGGGGGGGGCCTGGGCCCCCCTAGGCCCTCCCAAGCACCTGACTGTATACGCTGCTGGTTTTCATTATATCCAAATACACTGGCTTCCAACAGTTAAACACGGACAGTAAAATCAACAAAAATGAAAAAGTAAAGCTTTGATTAACTCAAAATTGTATACGAAGGTAGCAAATATGTTTATGCATTAAAGAAAACAAGAATTATGTACAAGGATGAAAAAAAATATTTACTTTTCGTGATGACATCACATTTGAGTCATTAGCAAAATGATATTTAAAGGCAAACAAAACTTACATCCCTTACATGCAAACAAATACAAACAATTACATCTCAAACAAAACTTACATGTGACCATCCCAGACCTTCAAATTTTACAATGATTTTTCATGCTTTCAATGAGGTGATCAACCATCACAGATGCGAGCAATGGCCATACCTCCAGTAGGGCAGTTTCCAATTCTCTGAGACTGGCTGGAGGAGGTAAACATGCAGAGACAGCATGTTCAAGGACATCCCAAAGGTTTTCAATGGGATTAAGGTCGATGGGAATATGCCGGCCACTTCATACGAGAAATGCCCTCACTTTCCAGGTATTCGTTAATAATGTTAGTTTGATGGGGATGGGCATTATCGTCCTTAAGGAGGAAATCAGGACCAACTGCTGCAGCGTAAAGTCTTGCAATGAGTCCTAGGACTGTATTCTGATACCGTGCAGCTGTCACAGAACCACCTTTAAAGATGTGCAGCTCTGTGTGATATCCCATTGAAATTCCAGCCCACACCATGATGCTGCCACCTCTGAATGCGTTATGTTCGATGATGTTCTTGGCCTGATTGCATGTGCCTCATTCTCTCCAGACCCTTACATGCTTATCATCTGATTCCATGGCAAATCTGAACTCGTCCGTGAACAGGATGTTGCACCAATCTGAGACAGTACAGTTGACATGTTGCCGACGCCACTTTAATCATGCCATTCTGGCTTAGACGGTTACTGGAACATAAAAACGATTACAGTCAGGTTACGTACTCAGGTTATAGTCCCTTCACGTGGAGCCTTCGGCGCACAGTGCTGGCAGATATTGTCTTACCAAGTGCTGCTGCAACCATGGATGTAATAGTTGTGGATATCGCTCATCGATTTCGCTTGGCTACTATAGCAATATACTGATCACCAGAGGTAGTGGTAACCCTTGGAAGACCGGGTATAGGTCTCTGGACAACTGTTGACTTGTTTGGAATTGTTTCCATATTCGAGAAATTACCGAATGATCAATGCCAAAGAAAATAGCTACATCTTTGATTGACTGTCCTGCTTCAATGCGTCCGACAGCGCTCACTCTGTCATTCGTCTTCTTTCAGCCATAGAAACACGAATATCATCAAAAATAATCCTCCAAAAGTTATAAACACTTCATATCAGCATTTAAATGCACCTCCTCAAACCCTTCAGAATGCTGGCGTCTTCGAGGACTGTCTAATTACCATATATCCGGATAGTCAATCGTGATTGGCAGTAACATACTATATTTGCATACTGCCATCTACATCCGCAGCGATTTTCCGCCACTCAAATTCAAATACGCTTTCGAAAAATGAAAATTTGCATTACGTGCTTAACTTTTGGAAGTCTGTGTAGTTCAGAACTGCACTGAAAATAAAACAACTTACTGTGTCTCGTGATTTTATGAATCTGTGGTGACTAATAAAGTCATTTGTACCATATAGTTAGTATCAAATTAAAAAAAAAAGGTTATATTTAAACTGCATGAGATTACAATGTCTAATTTGTGATATTATACAGTTTGAGCTCAATCTCCCAAATTTGATACCAATAACCGCAGAGATTCAAAAAATGATGACACATACTTTCTTACTGCCAGTGTCGTTAACAGTTCTTAAGTGGTGTAAAGCACTAACAAAAGTATAATCAATCCAAAAATGTTGGTTGTTACCCTAGGAACATGATTCAAATTAGATTACTATTTTAAATGGCAATAAAACTTTAGAAGTATGGTCAAACCCCTCTAAACGGTCACCCCTGAGATATGGTCGCCCCGTTTTTACGGTCAGTTATAAATTCCCCAGCAGGAACTCATTCACAATATGCACTTTGAACCCCTGATTAGCAGTCACCCTTAGATATGGACGTGAACACTATTTTAATGATTCTTTCCATTAGACTAAAACCTCTGTACAGACACAATCAAAATTTTCTATATCAAAGATAGATTCCCAGAAAAAATTGCAACTCGCCAGAGTAAGAAAAATACCTGCGCATACAACAATGGCCATTCTCTAGGGACATCAAGAGCAAGTAATTCAAAAGGGAGATAAGAAGTAACGGGAACTCCCCCACCCCTCAGTCACAAAGGAGTGGGATCCACTTCAAGGGAAAAACTCGACTAAGACCACAAAGGGTACGGAAGTGGAGTGCACATAGTCGTTAAATTAACATTTAATGCATTGCTTTTCGAGAATTTGAAGTCACATCGGCATTAAGATCGTAGAGTTCATACGTATATGTATAGTTACCCTTCTTTCTAAATGGCCAGCATTAGAAATCGTCGTGCTCTCTCTCTGAAAGATAAAATTATTGTTATTGAGTATAATGAAAAACATAAAGTGGGAGTTCGTACCCTCGCGACTAAATTTAATGTAGGAAGAACCCAAATATGCTGTATTTTGAAAAAGAAAGAATATTGGCCAAACCAATGGTTGAAAAACGGAAATCAGGAAAGAAAAAATAAATTTCCTAAAACAAATGGACTTGCTGTAGATACAGTTGTTTACGATTGGTTTGTTTCTGCAAGAAACACACATCTCCCTATTTTCGGGCCAATTCTCCAAGAGAAAGTGAGAGAAGCCGCAGAAGAGTTAGGATTCGCAGACTTCAAAGCCTCGAATGGTTGGCTGGATGGATTTCACGTTCGACATGAAATCGTGTTCAGGAAACTGATCGGCGAATCTGCTGATGTTGATAACGATGTGTGTGAAGATTGGATTGAAAAAATACCAAAAATTATTGAAGGATATTCAGCAAGTAAGGGATATCTATAACACCGATGAAACTGGACTGTTCTATCGAGCTCTTCCTGATAAAACGCATTGCTTAAAAAAAGAACGTTGCAATGAAGGAAAAATTTCTAAAGAGCGATTGACAATACTGCTGGGAGCAAACATGCAAGGTGAAAAGTTGACCCCTTTGGTGATTGGAAAAGCAACAAAGCCTCGCTGCTTTAAGGGACTGGATATACTTGGCTTACCCGTCAAATGGCATTCTAATAGGAAAGCATGGATGACTTCTGATATCATGTTGAAATATTTAATAAACTTCGTAAAGGCAAAAAGAGAAGTCCTGCTGTTATGGATAATGCCACGTCCCATCCAATAGACGCTTGCCTGAAAAACATAAAGGTAATTTTCCTTCCCCTAACACGACATCAAAGTGTCAACCACTGGATCTCGGTGTAATCAAATCTTTTAAAGTTCAATACCGCAAGCTACTTTTATAGCATTTGATCTGCAAAATGGAAGAAACTAAATCAGCCACAGAACTATCTAAGTTGATCAATGTTTTGGATGCAGTTGGATGGATAAAATCCGCATGGAATATTGTAAAAGAAGAAACGATTTCTAACTGTTATCAAAAAGCTGGTTTTAGGGAGTTTGCAACACTTCCGACTGATTCAGACGAAGAATCTAAAAGTTTACAGAGCTAAAGAATATGCTCCTATGGATGCAGATGTGATGATAGAAGAAAACAACAGAGAAATATCCGATATCGTCAGGGAATTTGCAACAGAATCATCTGAAGAGGAAGAAAATGAGGAAGAAGAAGTCAAGTGTGAAGAGCAAGGAGTCAGCATCAGAAATTATGAAGTTTTTAAAGTGTTAGACGGACTAAAGACATTTTTCTGTAAGCATAATGATGGAAAAGCATTAAATTTAGTCTCACAACTTAAAATGCACTTCGAAGGAGAAAGAATGGTGGCTAAAACCCACCAAACATCAATGGATCAGTTCTTTCCCCGAAGGTTGTTGTTGAAACCCAGACCATCCGACCTACCAGAAAGGTAAATAAATTCAATGTATACTACTGCAAGTTTTTTTGCATATGAGCTGACATGTTGTGAATTTAATTGTTTTATGAAACAAATGTGCACGTTCGTCACCAAGATCGCAGCTGGGGGGTGGGGTGGGGAGTGAACCCCCCAATGAAAGAAAAATTTAACACTGAAAAGGTACAAGGTAAAGATCTAATCAGGTATAATATCAAAAACAATGTTCAACCTTGCCCCCCCCCCCTCCCCTGAAATCAAATTTCGGCTACGGGTTTGTCCTTTAATTGTTTTATGTTCTGAAAAATAGGTATGTTTCAATATGAGGAATTTAAAACGATTAATGTGTAATATTTTATCTAATTTAGAACGATCCCCTCTTTTACGGTCATCCCTCGTTTACGTGCAAATTTTTCTGTCCGGAAAGTGACCGTAAATGAGAGGTTCGACTGTATTTGATATTTTTATATACCATTTATTTAACCTTTATTCTCAGCCTCACCTGTACAGCCATTCTTATTTTTTAATAATTTGTTTTATTCATTTCTTATTTGATTTATAGAGGGTGCTGAAATTATTTCAATTGATGCTTTTAATCAAGCTTGCCATATTCATGACTTTGTTGTTGGAATCACTTTTACCAAAGTAAATATTATTTTTCTTACATAAAACTATAGTTATATATTTAATATTGTTCATGATCTAGTTTTGAATTTTATATAAATTACTCTGCTATTTCAAACAGTAGTAACTTTATAACTCCTACCAACCAATTAGACAGGTGATTGTGCTCCTACAGTGGTGACAGAGCATTACATAAAAACAAGAAAGTGCTTAACTGATCATCTATCATCACCCATGGACCATGGTGTGGGTGGTGATAGATAATCAGTTGATCACTTTCTTGCTTGTTTGGATGTACTCTTTTCGGTGTAACTCAGAAAGGATCTGATATTGTTAATTATTATTATCAATAATTACAGATATCATTAGTATGTCAAATTGATGACAATAAAAATTTATTGGTATTCCTGATATGATACATGTAAATCAGTATGCAATCATTATGCATGTAAATGCATATTTCAATCATTTACACAGTCGAGTCATATTATTCTGACCACCAACTAATATCTGGAGTAACCGCCATGTACAGTGCGGATAGCAGCTAGATGGGCTGGGAGTGACTCTGTAAGATGCTAGAAGATGTTCCCAGGTATGTGGACCTATGCTGATTGCTGTGTGTATCTGACAACTACTGGAGGGTGCATGGTGGAGAATCCATAGAGCGAACAATTCGGTCGAGGTGGTCCCACAGAGCCTCAATTGGGTTTAAGTCTAGGGAATTAGGTGGCCAAAGAAGTACTTTGAAATTTTCGTCATTCTCCTCCAACAACTCTCGGACAGTTCTCACTGTATGACATGCCCCATCCACCCCAGGGAAGACAATCAGCATGTATGAGTGTACGTGGTCTGCAAGGATGGATTCATAATGAATTTGGTTCATAGTGCCTTCCATAGGTATGAGTGGACCCAGAGGATGCTACGAAAACATTCCCCAGACCATAATGTTGCCCCCCACCGCCCTGTGTTCTTCCAGCAATGGTTGATGAGTGTTTGTTGTCTAATTTTTTATGCCTTATATGCCAACTTCCATCTGTTCAATGAAGCAGAAACTATGATTCATTGGAGAAGGCAATCTTTTGCCAATCAGTAGAGATCCAATTTCAATACCGCCATGCAAATGTAAGCCTTTTCTGCCGATGCACCTCCATTAGCATAGGTGCAGTGACCATCCATCTGCTTTGAAGGCCTATACGCAGCAGGATTCACTGAACTGTCATTTGAGACATACTTTCAGTAGCTCCTGGTTCATTCGGCCAGTTGCTCCACTGTAGCATGGCAATGAGCTCTCACGAACCTTCATAGCCGATGTTCACCTCTCACATCAATGGTGCATGGTGTCCACTGTTTCCACGTTTCTTATTTACAATTGTGTCATTTCCCCATTGACGATACACTTTAACAACAGCAGCACTCGAACAGTTAACAAACTGTGCTTATTCGGAAATACTGCCATCCTTGGCCCGAAACCCTATAATCATCCCTTTTTCAAATCTGATAAATCACACCTTTTAGTTATGACAACAATGAGTAATATGTTTTCAGAATGCTTACACCAAGCCAGCTCACAACATGTGCCTTCTTTTATTGACTATGTGCTGTTTGTTGGCGAAAAAAATTTTTCTTTTCAGTCAGTAGAAAGTGGTGTATTAGCAGAGTAGACCCAGTGATGAAATAAAGATAAAGTCAAGTTTGTCAAACAAAAATCACATTTTATTGAAATACGTAGGTATCTTGCCAAAAGTACATGCCATTAGCTATTTGAACAAGACAGCATGAACATATATACAAGAGTTCAAGGACGTATCCAGAAATTTATTTCGGGTGGAGTCCAAAGTATAGTGAACTTTCAATCCAAAAAAAAAGTTTTTCACACATATACACACACCTACATACAGTTGAAAGCCATAAATCTAGAACATTCGGGACTTTGGATTTTCAGGATTATGAGTAATGTTTTTTCAAACAACAGGAAAAGTACTTTTTATTGATATCATAAATAAAAAATCTAAAAATGTAAATAAACATCATGTCCTTACAGAAATATAGTGGAAATTCGTTTAGAGAATTTCAAAACACATAGGTATTGAAAATTTTCTGAACAGTTATTGATAATCGTATCGCTTTTTCTTGAAATTATCAAAAATTCCAACAATTAATCGGAATCGTTCATCTTTAAAACATTTCCGGATTATAGATCATTTCAATTTTTTAGGCATCCGGATTTATGGCTTTCCACTGTATACAATATATTACGCATGTAGAATAAAAAGAAAAACGATTCAGAAAAATTCGAAAATTAATTATTTAGTTTTAACATCATGGCATATTCATTAATTTTTTCCACAAAATCTCTTATGTATTGCACTTATGTATCGCAAATCGCATCATATTCAAACACCAAAGATATATAACCAGTAAGGAAGCATATACAGTATACAATATGTTTTTTCTCTCTTTGTAACTACAAGAATTTTTTAACGTTAAGTAATTTAACACCTATCCACTGTTTCATAATAATAGATTAATTTTTCTGGCTTTTAAAGCCATCTTGTTCAAAACTTATCTGCATTATAGACACAAGAGTGTTCATTGCACATTTTGGCCTCAACTTTTCTTCAGCGCATTCCCATTTTTGACACCACAGCAAGTATTCAGCTTTTATTGCAGAATCTGATGTAATATCATCAAAGTATATTTTTGAGTTATCCAGTAGATCAACCGTTTTGGGCATTGCATATTTTAGTATGATAATTTCAATAGATGAAAAAATTTTGTCATTTTCATCAAATCAGATTTGTAATTGCAAACTTAGTTCATCCAAGCATGGTAAAAATATCGCACATCTGTAGTGTTCTGGTGTGTCAAATGGATAATTATCTTGAGCTGTTTGCTTTTTAACAATCCTCGGAACTCCTATCTCGGAATCAAAATTTTTACTCATTATAGCAGATGCTGCTTTAAATATTTCAGTGAAATAACTATCAAAGGATTTGTTTCTTATATCTTGCAGTTTTTGCATAACACTTTTTTCATAATTTAAAGCCGATGATAGATCGTGAGATGGATTCTGAAGATAAAGTGACAAAGGCAAAGTAAAACTAAGAAGCTTTTCGGATACCAAAAGAGAAACTAAAAATGAGCCTTTTTCAATTGCTGAAAGTAAGAGTTCTGCAGTAGTTGAAACACTCTTATTTGATTCGGCTATTTCTTGTAAACTATGAACAATTGCTTCGAATAATTCGACGAAAACAATAATCGCATCGTGTCTTTCCACAAATCTTATGTTTCACATAATTTAAGTAACCGACCTTTTCTACTGTTTGGAAGAAAACAGTTTATATTATTTTTTAAATTATTGCCTGCATAAGTATTATTTCGAAACAAATTGCATATTTTGCTTATAGTACCATTGCAGTTTCTAATAGATGGAATTGATAAAGGTGACGACAAAGCAAGATTCAAACAATGATTGGCACACTGAATGTACGAGGCATGTTTTTTATGTAAGTACCGTTTTGCGATTCCGCCGCCGCAGCGCTACGGTCGGCGTTCCGCGCATGCGCGCTGGTTACCTACATCTCTTGTCTACGCACTGACGCCATTACAGTCTGATTCTTCATTGTATACGTTGTTTACTGAGTGTTTAAGATGCCTCCGACAATCGTGAGTCCCGCCGATTGTGAAGTACGGGCTGTTATACGATTTCTTAGTGCTAAAGGCGTAAAACCGATCGATATTCATCGTGAGATCTGTGAAGTTTACGGACAAAACATTATGAGTGATGGAATGGTAAGGAAATGGGTGAGAGCATTTAAAGATGGCCGCACAAATGTGCATGATGAAGAACGGAGTGGGCGTCCTTCGGTCTTTAATGAAGATTTGGTGCAGAAAGTGGAAGAAAAGGTGAGAGAAAACAGACGCTTTACAATTTCATCAATGTGCGACTGGTTTCCTCAATATTCTCGTAGTGTTTTGTATCGCATTGTGACCGAGAACTTGAATTACCGGAAATTGTGTTCACGTTGGGTTCCAAAAATGTTGACGGATTTGCACAAAACCCAACGTTTAGGCAGTGCATTGACTTTCCTTGAGCGGTACCACAATGAAGGTGAAGATTTTTTAGACCAAATTGTTACTGGTGACGAAACATGGGTGGCCTACGTCACACCAGAATCAAAGCAACAATCCATGGAATGGCGACATTCATCATCACCCAAAAGAGTGAAGTTTAAGCAAACAATTTCTGCCCGGAAAATCATGTGCACAGTTTTTTGGGACAAAAAAGGAGTATTGCTAGTGGAGTTTCTGCCTCGTAATGAGACAATCAATGCAGCGTCTTATTGTGAGACATTGAACAATCTGCGTCGTGCAATCCAGAACAAAAGACGTGGCAAGTTGAGTAAGGGTATCGTTTTGCTGCATGACAATGCCCGTCCACATGTGGCTAATCGGACCAAAGATCTCATCAAATCTTTTAAATGGGAAACTCTAGATCATCCTCCATACAGCCCTGATCTGGCGCCCAGCGACTACCATTTGTTCCTGCACTTGAAGAAACACCTGGGTGGTCAGCGTCTTCAAAACGATAACGAAGTCAAAACAGTTGTGATACAGTGGTTAACAAGTCAGGCGGCAGAATTTTATGAGGAGGGTATTCAAAAACTGGTGCCACGTTATGACAAGTGCCTCAATATTCACGGAAATTATGTAGAAAAGTAGATTAAGGTACAGGCTTTCATGTAGAAATAAAATTATTGCGATATCTTTGCACGTCTTTTTTTAATTCCAAAACGGTACTTACTTAAAAAACATGCCTCGTACATTAGGGTGGAACGAAAAAATAAATTTTTTAATTTCGATATGTAATAGTGATAAAAAGTTGTCTAATGCCTTTGTTAAGACAGTGTTAAAGTATGCTCACAAATATAATATATTTAGAGGTGTTGCAAAAGAGTTGAAAGTATGTATTTTTAAGTATATTTTACGAATTTTGATAAATTTGGTATAGTAAAAAAAATTATTTTAAATACCAAATGCCTGTTTTAAATATTTAAATTATACACATAAACTACTCTGTAGTAGATAATTACAGTTTTATGCTGCAAAACTTTAATATTTATGCTACTAAATCTTGCATCTTTTAAAATACATTTTTTAGAATTTAACAATATTTTGTAATAGTAAGGATTCACCTTACTTGTTAATTAAAAACGTAGCAAAACATTTAGTTCTGTAAATTAATAGCCAGAAGCAGAACAGTAATTGCACTGAAGTGACCTTGAGTTAGGCGGCATGTCGTTGGCTGGTGTAGGGGGGGAGGGGGAAGAGAAGCATGTCCCACACAACACAAGTACGTCCACAATAAGTCCAGAGGAAGTCCTATGCAGGATTTCAGGACTTCCAAAGGAAGTCCTATATTTTCCTAAAGACGTCTTAAGGAGGTCCATAGGAGGTACAAATGTCTCTTTTTTTTACGTCCTGTGGACATCAATTTTAGGATGATTTAATGACTTTTCAGGATGTGTTTAGGTTTTTAGTGGATTCTTTAGGAACCTGTAGGATGTCTTGTGACATACCACAGGAGGCTTTTGGAACGTACGGGATGTCTTACGGCATGTAACTGGAGCCTATGGAGATCCTATTCAGTATGTGTTTAGGCGTTTAGTGGAATATTCAGGAACTTGTGGGACGTATTGCAGCATATCACAGGAGACTTTCGGGATGCTTTGTGGAATACCATTGAAGGCTTTCGGGACTTATGGGATGTCATGCATACCATTGGAGGCTTTTGGAGCTATTTTTAGGAGGATTGACAGTGGTTCTAGGCTTTCTATAGGTTTCTGCAGGGATATTATGGGACGTGTTCTAGCACATTACAGGAGGATTTAGGATTTTTCAGGATGCTTTTCCTCTAGCTGCTTGTTTTATTTTCCCCATGTTAAACAGTTCCAAAATCACTAATTACTTTATTTTTTTTTAATCTTTCTCCATGCTTTTATTAAACATAGATTCTGAGAATAGAAATGTGTTTTTAAAAAATTGTTAAAATAGAAGTATTTCTAATATTTTTGTAAAATGAATGCACATTACTTTTATAAACATACTAGAGAATACTTTAATTTTGCAGATTTTTTAAGAAAAGCATAAACCTTTCTCTTTTCTAAATCTACAATTGGTAGATAACAGGCAAGCTAGAGACTATTTCCCATAGGTTAACATGGGAAATAAAAAAAAAAGAAACAAACAGTTAGAAAAAGAATATCATCTTAATAGATCATTTAAGATTACAACATTCGAATTATCATAAAAGAAATCCAGTAGTCAATATAGTTTATATTTTATGACATCCAAATTTCATTTGTTTGATGACAAAAACTAGTATTTATTTAAAAGTAATCAACTTATTTGTAGTGTTAATAGTCAATGTGTTCTTGTTAGTAGGGAAGACATTTGTCGCCTTCTGTCTACTAATATTTTTTCAGTTAAACCTTGGAATACAGATATACTGCTATTTCCTCATATTTTAGTCCATTTTGATCCAAATGTGTGTCACGTGAATGAATCTCTCATGGAATTACATTTTCTGACTTTTTTCAGTTTTAAATTAAAAAAAAAAATGCAATATATCAATATCTTAAGTGTCATAAATGATGCCATTCAATTTTAAATAAGAACATGTGCATAGAAAGTAAAACTTTCATATACTTTCTATACATTTTGATTTATTCATATTTAAAATATAGCTGCATGTTGAAAAGTAATGTTTTTTAATATCTGACGAATAACTCATGAAAACAATGGTATTCATTTATTTATAAAGTGTGCACTGACTCTATAACATTGAGTGTATTTACTTCTCTAAATCATTGATTTATATATCTTTTTTCATAAGATTTACTGGCAAAAATTCATTTGCCACGAATAATAAATAACTATTTACTGAGAAAATTATGAAATCTTCCCACTTTATAACACAAAAATTCTGACCCATCTATCAGCTATTATCAATTTCCTTTAGTGGTAAAATATTTTTACAGTTGAATATAAAATTTTGTCATTTACAAATTAAAAACACTCAATCACATTCTGTGTATTTCAATAAATGTAAAAGTAATTTAGATCATAAAAGAATGTTATTTATTGGTCAAATTAATATCACCTCCACTACCGTGATATTTCATTAGTGATATAAGCTGGTAATCTGAAAACAAATATGCAAAATTCAAGTGATATACTATAGAGATTTCTAATAATTTGATTTATTCACAGTCCATCTGTATAAGTTATGAACCACAATTTATGAAATACTGCCCTAGTGAGACATGCAAAATGTCCCACATTTTAAGGAATTTATTTAAATTATTTTATACTTACTTTATTAGATGGACCAATTTTTGGTATGATACATTAAGACATACATACATACATACATAAAAACATTTTTTTTTATTATAGAATAAATAAAAACCTAATATACACAATTTAATTTATATTATAGTTCTACAAAATTTCCAATCTTCAGCGGTACATAAATATTCCCTTTATCCATTGTCTTCGTGGCAATATATCTAGAAAAACAATAATCATGTATATTAGATAAAATCAGAAAAGTACTTAGCATAATTGGTTTTCCAAAAATATTTGCATTATAAATATAAATTAAAGAAATAATGTAGGTTTCAATGACGTCTTCATAATTTCCCTCAAAGCAAAATTATGTCCATACAATTTACATACAGGTAACGATACAGGTAATAACGATAAGTGTATATGCAAGTAAGCGTAACGATTATGTTCCACACTTCAAAAAACAGTATAGGGATTCTACATTTGAGTTCATTCCAATAGGGATACCCAATGAAAGGCGAGTTCATTTTAAATGACAATTCCAATTTAAAGCACAATGAAATCACAACTCTATCTTTGATCCAAAACATATTTGACTTAAATCAGTTATAAATTAAAGTTATATTGACATTCTATATCTTGAATTTATTTCACTACTATATTCTCTTTTCACATGTTGTGATTCCGAGTGCAAAAATAAACAAGTAAATGTGTTGATGCCAGTTTCCAAACCTGACATTCGCCTAAAGCAAAATGATGCCCATGGAATTTATATTACAATTTGACAGATAAATTCCAGAAGTTGAACTATAAACAAGCTAGTAGTTTTTGTAGATGTTATTTATACGGAGTACACCATCAGTATGAAAAACAATCATGATAAACTTTAGGATGACGGGCTGAGTCCGCTCTGCTTAAACACATACACTCTTTTAGAATATGCGATGAAGTAAATTACGATAACTTCTTACTGTACAATAATATAACCCCCCCCCCCCCTTTCTCTATTTTTTTTTTCCAGAAAAAATGTGAATTAAGTAAAAACAACAAAAATACTTAACATATACCACAGGCATTTAAATGCTCATGTAAAGAAATATTTTCTTTTACAAATTAAAAGTTACTATAATATTAGAAATATTACATAATACTATATATTAATTTATTTACATCACTCATGGTGTACCTATAAGTAATCTTATGTTGTTTACTTTGTAAGTTTCAGTATTACATTTTAAAAAAATTTTTGCAAGGCATAAAATAGATTATACTCACCCCCACTTCTCTCAAAGTTACGACAAATAACAGTTAAGCATTTATTTTACATTTAATATAGATAGATAAGGATTCCAATTTTTACTATAGCTTTTGTTGTTGGGAATAGATTCGTTTTGACAATATACAGGAATTTCCCCATCACTGCAATCAATCACTTACTGTTAATTCATTTTAATTGCATACTATGAAATCTAAAAATTTATATATGCAGTAAATTGCAGACTAAAATCATAACTCCTCACAGTTCATTTGATAAATTGAGGCAAATAGGATTCAGTATCAGGAATTAGCGAAGACAGAGTCACTTTTTATACAATTAATGAAGGGCTGCCTAGCAATAAAGCAGCGTATTTAGTATTACTACTACAATGGGATTTCTTTTTATTTTGCAATATTCTTTGCACATAATATTTTTTTTATGCTATTATTCAATACCTACATAAGTGGGGCCAACTGTATTACCACCAGAACGTTAATGTTATAAAGCTATGGTTTCTTAGCTAGACAAAAATTTATATGACATAATATACAAAACAATTAATTTCCTTAATTACACTCATAGATAAACATTTTTACACTGCTCCCAATACATCCTCATAGTCAAGTCAGAATAGCCCAAATGGCTGTCAATCAATTCAAAGACTGTAATAAATGATAAAAAAATTAGGTGATAAGCAATATTATATGAATGACTTATCCGACTGCGTATTGTAAAACAAAAAATCAATATAGAATGTAGTAAGGTTGACCTATCTCTTTTTAAATCAATTTATTTTTTAATTCATTAAACGTATTTTCTGCAACTGTAGCTAGCAATACTGACCTCTTATGATTCTATTTCAACACAATCATCACTTGCAGCATAATCGTCAAAAATAAGACCTAGCAAAACTCTTTTTTCGTGTAACCTATTTTACATTGAAGTATCTTCATAAGCAGAATCAGAAATGGATTGATGGTTCTCTTTACTGTTTTCAGATGAGCACCACGTCTGTTATAATTTAAACATCCACAGGCAATCTTTACATGTTTGGGCTTAATGTCTCTCGGGATGAATCTTTGTCACCAGACTTATTGTTCCTCCTGAGATTTTGCTTTTACTTAAAGTAATCTGAAAAAAAAAAAAAAAAAAAATTTTTTTTTACCTTTCCCAAACTAAAAACTTCACAATATCCAACATACATGCATTTAAAATTGTTCGCTATAAGCAATATGTTTTGTTTAACATTATAAAAGTATAGAAGATTCAAGGTGACAGAAAAAAAAATTCGCAATAACCAATAGTTTGCTACAACATCCGAGCTAGCAAGCTCCACTCTAGGTTGAAATGAATATTTTGGATCTACAAATTTTATTTTGACAATCAAGATTTTAGACCCAATCATCATTTTCTCTGTCTAACTTTTCTGCTTTTTCCCCCATGTATCAGTAAGCATATGTACTTGCATATGTATTTGCATATGTTCAAGTATGCATATATGTACAGCAGAAATTCTGACATATCTTCTTTCTAACAACCTAACCAATGCATGTCATGGATTACATGTGTCTGCGCAGTGAGTGCTGCTAATAAAAAGTAATTTATTTTATTGGCCGCATAATAAGTAACTTCAAAATTGCATTCAAGTAGAACATTTTGGTACCTGAGTAAAAATAATTAGGTACTATTGATACCCCGCTCCTAATTTCTAACCCTAGCACCACTATATTACTTTTAACCCTTTGTGGATGGCGGCTTTTCAGAACTGATGTGGCCCAAAGGATGGAGCATTTCACTTCCGAACTGTTCCAAAGGACGGCATATTTTTTGCACTTAGCCTAACTAAAAAAAAAAAAAAGTCATCTGTTACAGCATTCTACTTTTTTCAGGAATAAAAGAAATACTTATTTTCCATTAGATGCATATGTTACACGCAAATTATCTTTTATTTAAATATTAAAATTTCATATGATTAAAAATGATTAATTAACTTGATTAAAATTGTTACTTGTTACGCAGGAAAAATATTAAAATGATTGTACTTAATACTTTACACAGCTAATAGAGATTATGTACAATTTTTAGGAAGAAAATAGCTTTGTTACTAATTAATACGCCTTTTACGCATAATGTATTTCAAACATGGATTCACACACAGACAAACATTGCAAAATTTGCATTTATAAAAACTGTCTGTGTACTCATCAGAAATACCAAATATCCACGAATCTTCACTATCTGCATTACTTTTATGACTATTCTGTTCGATTACCATGCTAGTATATTCTTTTATACATAAAAATGTCTTGACATAGCCATCCGAAATAACCTAATAAATTCACTACCGAACATTTCACTAAAACCCAAACTTGAAAGAAAATACTCTCTTACATTCTAATAATTCACCAATGCAATCATTAAACTAAAATCGAAACGAGAACATATACTCAATTACAGCATAGCAAGAGTTTGGCAGAAATGATTTGTTTGTTTATATTACAAAAACCATATTTTAACGCTTTAGATGAAGTGATGATTCATAGGGACCCCCTATACCAAGGTTAAATATTTGCAAAATATGTTGTAAATGTTAGAATGGATATTTAGCACCATCTAGTATTCAAATAAATTCAAACGAATATTTTCCACATGAAAGCGCACATTGGTATCAGTCGCCCTTTAGGGTAAATTTCTCCTGGACGTGAATGCATGACTGTCGTCCTTGAATACAGTTTCACAGTTGACGCATGGATGCTCCTATCATCCGCAAAGGGTTAAACAGCTAAATTAAAATTGTTGCTGATGATTTTTAATTTGTCAGTTTACCAAAATGCCAGTTATAGTTTTGTGACTAATACGTCTGTTAGTTCAAACAGTTTTCCTTAGGCCTATGATGCGATTCCTCTCAAAACCTAACAACTGTTTCTAGAGCCATAGAGTATGTCTCAATAGCATCTTTGTACACAATTTGCAGTATCAAAGCAGGAAATAAAGTTTCATTTGCCTGTGAGTGAGAACACTGGTCGTTTAAAATGCTGCACTTTGCGTCCTTTTAATGAGCCCTATAATATCATTGGCACTGATAGTTTGATCATTTGCAAAACTTAAACTGGGCATGCATGTTGTTTTATTAACGACTGTAGCTGAATCTTTTTTGCAACAGTGTATTTTCTTAACAGAAAAAAGCAGTATAGTGGACCTTTCAAGAGAAAGGTTCCCTATAGAAAAAGGAAAAAATTGTATACATTAGCTTACCTGTATTTTATTAGAGCTTGGGAATCTAGTAATTGAGGTCAGGATTAGAAGGTGACAGAGTTCCGACCTGTTCAGTTAAGAAATTAGAAAACTATCAATATTTAACATATAATATGTTGTAAATAATCCTACCAAATATAAAAATCAGTTTTTTTTTTTAAATAAAGTGTTTATAGGCACATGCCCACAAGATTTTCCATCACATATGGAAGGACATTTCATTCACGTATGTTTAAAATGTATAAATGCAGCTAGATGCGGAACAAAACTCGAAACTAAAAGGGTTCTTCAGGTTTCAGTTTTGTTCCATGTAGAGTGAATTTATACCACCCAAGCTATTTCTATTTATGTTGTATAAAAAACCTTACTAGCAAACAAAATGAAATTACAAATAACTGGGAGCTAAAATTTCTGAAACATATTGGAAATGTTACATTATTATAAGTGTGCAGAATAAGTATAAAATACAATTTTAACTGTACAATTAAATTTAACTTTGTAATAAGAAATTATAAATTTAAGTAAATCCCGGAGAAACATAAACTACTTATGACTTTCCTGTATAACTGCTACTTGTTTTCAAAAAATGTCATTTTGAAAATAAATGATGAAATTGCGATACCAAGCACAAAAAATGCAAAGTATAACTTTGAGAATGGAGACATAAGAATCAAATTAAAAATTAAAATAAAAAGCTTTTTATGAAAACTATAACATACAGAGTAATATAAAATAATATCTAACTGTAAATAAAATCGTATCTGTTTACAGAACCACCAAAACAAAATGATAAATGACAAAAAATATATCACAAACTTTTGAAGTGCATAAGACTATTAAGTAACTTATAAAATAAAAATGTTTAAATATGTAATTAATTGCAAATAGGTTCCAAATATGATAAAATAAGCATGTGATTGTTGCATACGTTAAACTGAAAAGATAATTTTTATTTTGTCTGCAAAATTAATTACAATTTTGGAAATTTTCACATACAGACTATGCATGTACATTTACGTTTCATACCTCTGACTTGTATAACAACATATTAAGATAGACTTAACATATTAAAACTTGTTACATTGGCATTTCCAACCGCTCCATTCAATATTATAGCAGAAAACTTGAAATATTTATGTCATATTTGATGATTACACACAAAAATTCAAATATAACCGTTCATTATTTTCTGATGATCAGCTAAATTTAACCAATAACCAAGTAAATAATAAATATCAATACCGCATTTTACTACACAAGTAAAGCTTTTAAAATCTTTAATTACTTTAAGTAATAAAAGAAAAATTATAAACAAAACTGCTGATTGCATTATAAAAAACAGATTTATATTTTCTTATAAAACCAAATAGGAAATATACAGATATGACACTTTTGTGTTTATCTTTATTTATAGTATTATTAAAATATAAGCTGATTAAGGTAATATTAAATTTTGAAATATAGTATGTGTCATCCTAACATGTATCTTCGAGATTCATTTTATATGAAAGAAGTGATTGAGGTAACAATGACAGCAAATATATGATATAATATTGTCATAATTTGTGAGTTTATATCCTTAAACTTTAAACATAAGCAAAGTTTCATAGATGTACTTTTCTGGTTTGTTTTTTAAACAAGCTCTTTTTACAATACAATCAGAATTTCTGCTTCAAATATTTTTTTTATTGGGTGAATTAATTAGAGGTTATGAATGGTATGTTTTTATTAGTACAATGTAGTGGAAAATTTTGAATACTGTTTGCCGAAATAAGGATAATAAAATTTAGATAAGTACACTTCTTGACAGGTATCACTTATTAGAATTGGATAAAGTATTCGTGAGTTTGTTAATAGTCATCATCCAAGACGATTAATGCACGGCAACACTAACAGATTCAGGGGGGGGGGGGGACTAGAGGGCTAAAGCCCCCAAAATTAAATATTCTACACTAGATGAAATGACATTTTTTTCCATATTGTACCCTTGTACAAGGTTAAAAAAAACTTAACCCCCCCCCCCTTCCAATGGTAAAAACAAAATTATAAAACAGAAAGATTTGAAACATTTCGTCCATGCATGATTAGAAAACTTGAAACATGGTAATAAATCACATGCTTATAGAGATGTTTACATAATTAAAATTAAAGCAAATTATGAAATTTATAACATTCTAAACTTTATTTTTGTGTTCCGAGTATTAAAAAGATTCAAACCTATTCAATTACACTTCAGAAAAATTGAAATATTTTGCTATACAAGCGTAGCAATTTCGTAAAAACTGAATAATCGCGATCTACCGATTTCTGTCGGAAATCTTGCCTAGGCGGACATCAATATATTGATGTCGGACTAGGTTTTGATTAACTATAAAAATTTTATATCAGCAGTTCACATATTAAAAGACAAACAAAATTTCTTACCGTTGCACTTGCACGTGAAAGTAGTTCGTTTCTCGGTTTATCGAAAAATCAAGATGGACGCCGGAAGTCATTCTGGACAGAGCGGTTGACTGACGAAAGACGCATGGTGCGCCCTCTAGGTTAACGGAAGTTCCAGAAGACGTCATAAAACACTTCAAATGGAGTACGATTGGAACACATTGCAAGATGGTCTTGAGTAAGACGTCTGTGGACGTCGTGCTTAGGATATGACAGTTGTAGGATTTACGGGAGCTTTATTGGCTGTCCACTGGAAGTCTGTGGTTGTGTGAGGTAGTTGTAGCAACGGTCACATGTTTCTTTCGTCAGTCAGTGCAGGCAGACGAATCGTTTGAGTAGCAAGTGTTTTTATGCTGTTTACTGGTTTTGTTTTGCCTAATGAATGTGTTAGCTGGAATATCAGTATAACAGTTTATTAGTTAATACTTGGTCTTTAGTGCAATGGCAGTGTCAAGACCAATTCAGACAAGACAAAAGTTAGAATGCCCAATTTTGGGGCACCCTAAACAATTAAGTGATTTCAGTTTGCTAACTTATTGTGACATTATGAAATATTACCTTTATATTCGACGTCAGCTGAAACCAGACGCAACATCAAAAGAACCAACGATAAATGAAATATTAGATATTCTTATGAAGAAAGTTGAATCTCTTTGGTCGAAAGCAGGTATTCCTGTAGTGTCTCGCATTTGCATGTTACAAATGGGAAAAACCTATCATGATAAATAGAGAAATATTTTAATATCAAAAGGTAGAAAAGGTACAGAAAAATATGATTCAATTGTAGCATCATTTTTAAATGAAAGAAAACGCCTTTTTGATGTGGCAGCCTGTAAGTGCAAAGAATTTTCTGAATGTAAGTGCGAGAAAAGAAAAAAAGTAACTAAACTTGAACAAGATTTTTTACTTGACCAAAGAACAGTAAGAAAAATGATTATAAGTGGAGTTGATAAATTTATTTCAAAGGTTTTAACAAAAAGAGAAGAGAGGAAGCAGCAGATAATACAGCAACAGTTAAAGTACAATCAGAAATTAGTAGTTACGGCTACTAGAAAAGTTACACAAGAATGGCGTGCGAAAGTTTGTGGTCCCCAAGCTCAACTTTCATGCTGAAGATTTCATTGATATGATTAAGTGGATGGATATAACTATCACAGAGCCTCCAATGACAAAACACATAACTGATGAGGACTTAAAAAAGTATATAAGTGAAGCAAGAGAACCTAGTTGCCAGTTGCAATCTATAGATTTCGCTCATTTACCCTGTAACACACAAGTGGTAGAAAGAGTTATAAAGCTTGTGACAGAGTCATCACTAAGGGTCTGTGGTCCTGAAGCAAAAGATGGCTTCCTTAAAGCAAAAATTGCTTCTCAAAAGATGATGCCAAAATTTGAGACCAAAAACATTTTATCTATGAGTCAAGAAAACTTGAAAATCAAAGAAATGTGAAACTAATAAACTAATGAAATATTATTATTATTTTTTAATATGTACTTTCTTTCAATAACATTGGTTATTAATTATGTCATTACATTTGTTCTATTTTCTTCAATTTTAGTGAGTTGGTAACAGTTCGTTCATGTTGAATGTTTAGGTGTAATTCCTTTCCAAAACCTCTTTAAAAAGCAAAAGACCCGAAACAATTGGTCAGTTCATTATTATTAATTATCAGTTATTTAAAAAAGTTTTAGATATTATTATTTTAAAAACTGTGTTTGAACAACAATTAGAAAGTAAAAAAGTAATTATAATAGATCAATTCAAATTGGATTTTACATCTTGATTTTTAGTAGGTAAAAAGCCCATTTATTTAACTTTTGCGGAAAATCGTTGTATAAATTTAGAGCAAATAAACTTGATATTATTGTTATTATAGTAAAAAAGCAGCTATTGATTGCTATTAAAAACAATATTTGATTAAAAAAATGTAAAAGTAAAGCAGTGAATAAAATTATAATTTTATGTTAAATTTGGATTTTTTGTAAAAAAATCCTTATTTTTAACGCTCTTGCGGCACCTCAAGATATAAATATAGAACGATAAAACTTCGTAATGTTATTATTAACATAAAAATGCAACTTTTAAGTGCCATTAGAAAGTTATTTGCTGAAAAAAAATGTTTGCCCTATACTTTCGTTCCACCCTAATGTACATAGCTTTAGGATAAATTTCTTTTAAATTTGTCTGAATGCCATTCATTTCTCCTCTCATATTGGCCGCTCCATCATAAGCTTGCCCGACAAGTTTGCTCATGTCAAGTCCCAGATGTTGGCACTAATTTAAAAGAGTGTTTGTCAGTCCTTTTGCAGTTAAATCGAACACTGGAACGAACGAAGGTCAAAAAATTATCGCATAATATATTATTTACGTTTACATACCTAACGCACAATGAAAATTGTTCAACACCAGAGATTGCTAAGGTTTCGTCTGCTAAAATACCCTGAATTGTTGACTTCGTTGACAATGCTTTTTTGAATGATATTTCCATAAATTTCAAGTATTTCGTTTTGAGTAATAGGACTAATGTAGGATGAATTTTTTTGCAATTTAATATATGTTGTTTTAATGTTTCATTTTCCGAATTTGTGCGGACGCGTAAAAGAGCATGAAAATTTCCATCATTATTTTCTGGTCTTTCCAAAGTTAGAGCACCACTGTCTTCATCCCCATAAATTGCAATTTTTTTGTTGTCCACAAAAAATTAGCTACTGAATTATTGGCATTACAGCAGCTCTATTTTTTTCAATATTTTTTTTCGATTACAGTCAATTATGCTTGCAATATCTTTTTCTCTCTTGCCATAATGCTTGAAAAAAATTTCAGCTACAATTTCACATCTTTTGTGATAACCCTTTCGCGACGAACGGCACGCCCAGGTGCCAGCTGCGAACTTGCATTCAAGGACGAACGGCACGCCCACGGGCCGGAGGAAATTTTACCCTAAAGGACGACTGGCACGTATTGGTGTTTCTATGTGGAACGTTTTAGTTTGAATGTATTTGTCTCCTAGATGGCGTTAAATGCCCGTGGAAGCAACTTAAATGTATTTTGTAGATGTTTGACCTTGGCACAAGGAGAATCCAATGAATTATTTCTCCATTTGGAGCAGTGAAACACATGGTTCTGTAAAGTAAACAGAGCACTTCTCGTAGCATCAACAATTTTATAATTGAGTTCCGGGTCTCGTTCTGATTTTGTCTTTTATTGATTTCGTTGTTGAATTAGAGGAATATAAGAGAGTTTTTTTTGAGTGAGTGGGGGAGGGGGGGGTAAAGGAATGTGCGGCAATGAAATGATTAGGTTATTTATGTTCCCATGGAAAGGAAGGCTGGAATTTCATTAATATATCCCATCGAAAAGGTCCAGATATGGAATAAAAATATATAAATTGTCAGAATCGGAATGAGGCCATAAATGGCCTTATTGATGAAATCTTGGCATCATTTTTGCAATTTTGACGATAGTTTCATCACTGTGGGACCAAATATAGCCAAGTTGGCAATATTTAGAACAGCATTTAAGATATTATATAGATTATAATAAAAGATATGCCCATCATATGACGGAATTAAAAAATGCAAAATATTGCATCCTATTTGGCATCATTTTTATCAATTTGGAAACATTTTTAGAAATTTGATAACATTTTTATCAATGTGGTAACAGTTTCGTCAATTTAGCAACATTTAAACAAGTCACCAAGTTGGCAATATGCCGCCAAAATTTGTCACCAGATTTTGCCAAACATTACAGACAAAGTCTTATGGTAGAGTCTTATATTCTTTCTAAAATATTGAATTTTATCAGTTAGTTGTCATTTTCATTGATGTAGCATTATTCTTATCAATTTGGTGACATTTTTATCAATTTGGCAATATTTTCATCAATTTGGCGACATTTAAGAAAATTCCCAAGTTGGCGATATTCCGCCAAATCTGTTGCTAAAATTTCGTTAAGCATTATGGTCGGAGAAATAGCTTATTCTTATAGCAGACAAACAGCTAATGGCATCCAAATACAAAACTATTACCCAAAGTATTTTCTCTTATATTAGATTCTTATTCTTTCCAAGATATTGGATTTTCAACAATTATAGTTTTCATTATCATTGATTTAGCATCATTTTTATCAATTTGGTGACATTTGTTTTCAATTTAGCGATATTTTCGTCAATTTAGCAACATTTAAAAACGTTCCAGGTTGGCTATATTCTGCCAATTTTGCCACCAAAATTTTGCCAAGCATTGTTTATGGAGAAATAGGTTAGTCTTATGGTAGATAAACACTAATGGCGTCAAATTACAAAGCTACTACCAAAGTGTCTTCTATTGTGAATGGAATGAGCTAGATCTACAAAAATGATGATAATAAATTTATCGCATGATATTACATATGAAAAGTGATTTCAGAGTAGTTAATATATATTTTTTAATTTTACATGATTTTTTGATACATTTATTTGAAAAATGTACAATATCTCAAGAACAGTTCATTCTAGCTTTCTAAAGTTTATGTCAATTGTTTTCTAATGAAAAATCTCATAAGAAATGTTTATTTACATAACTGTATTGAATGTTTTAATTTTTTGATGATGTTTTTTAATTTTCATTTCAAAATTAAGGTGTGTTCTGAACTTTTTCTGAACTTGTGTGTTCTGAACTTTTTGAACTTTTAAAAACAATAGGCTTCCAGCATTCACTGATTGTGATTTTTGTACCAAATTTTGTTCGAATCGCTTGATTCGTTCGTGGGATACCACAAACTCAATGACACACACACACAGACATCACCTCAAAAATGTCTGATTCGTGTTCAGGGATGCTTGAAACATGCTTTCCCGTCGAAAACTCGAATTCGAATTTTCGATCCCGTCACAATACTTTCCTTGTACATTATACACTGACTTCCAAAAGTTAAGCACGTGATGCCAATTTTCATTTTTCGAAAGCGTATTTGAATTTGAGTGGCTGAAAATCACTGCAGATGTAGATGACAGTATGCAAATATCGTATGTTACATCCAATCACGATTAACTGTCCATATATATGCTAATTATGCTGTCGTTCAAGATACCAGCATTCTGAAGGGTTTGAGGAGGTGCATTTAAATGCTGATATGAAGTGTTTATTACTTTTGTAGGTTTATTTTTGATGATATTCGTATATCTATGGCTGAAAGAAGACTAGTCACAGATAGTGAGCACTGGCATGCTGTCGAATACAGTGAAGCAGGACAGTGAATCAAAGATGTCGCTATTTTCTTTGGCATTGATCATTCAGTAATTTCTCGATTATGGAAACAATTCCTAACAAGTCAAACAGTTGTCCGGAGACCTGTGCCCGGTTGTCCAAGAGTTACTACTACCTCTGATGATCGGTATATTGCTATAGTAGCCAAGCAGAATTGCCGAGCGACCTACACAACTGTTACATCCATTGTTGCAGCATCACGTGGTAAGACAATATCTGCCAGTACTGTGCGCCAAAGGCTTCACATGAAGGGGCTGTATGCCCGAGTACCACGTTTCTGTGTTCCACTAACCATCCAAGCCAAAGAGGTAAGATTAAAGTGGTGTCGTCCAAGGTCCGTAGAATATCTTATATATAAGGTTGTCTCGTTCGGGGGGAAACTTGTCCCCGGAAGGAAAGACGAGTGACGTCACTGATAGACCCGTTCGGTGACAGAGAAGAAAAAAACTATTGAGAAGCGTTGATCGGAAACTATTTAAATATTTATCTAATAGTAACTGTGTGCAAGCAATATATAATAAAATAAAATAGTATATGCATAGTAATGTGAAGTTTACGAAAATAAATTCCGTACATATGAAAAAAAATAGCAAATTTTTGATGAGAGGGGAAGATATTAAAATTTTAACATAAGAGAAGTTTATACAAAGATTACTGAATTCTATGTTGAAAGATAATTGAATGATCAAAGGGTATATATCTATATAATAAAAGGCAATGTCTGTCTGTCTTATACACTATACGTTTCGCGACCGCGCGTCGGAGAGCTACGAAATTTGGCAATCGGAGACCCTGGGGGGTGGGAAGGGGACACGTGAAAACCGATTTTTAAAATTTTAATTATTTTTTTTGTTATTTAATGTTTTATGCGATTTCGACCGTTTTTTGCCCTTTTTGCCCTTTTTTCTCCACGATTCAGACATCGTAGAAAAAAACAAATTACACCATCGGAAAGAGCAGAGAATTTCGAGTAAAAATATATCAATTTCAAATCTGAATTTCGATTTCTAATATTTTTTAAAGATTTTAAAACAAAAGTCACTTTTTGCTCAAGAAAACGATTTTTGGTTTTTAAATTCTCGCATCGTGAAAAGTACTCATAATTTCGACTAATAATTTACATTTTCAGAAAGGTCAAACATCTGGCATTCTTACAAGTCCAATCTGGTCCAGAAATAATGAAAATTGCCTTCAGGATGGCAATTTTAAAGACGCCATGATTTTAAATTTGTCGGCTACCGGCTCAGTTCCTCAACTGCATTTTCCTCCCATCCGCATTAGTTTCTTTCCCGTCTCCATGGAGACCGTGCTTTCGGTTTTAACTGAATTACGAGCATAAGTGTTGTATACATCGGGCGAAATTATTATATTTATATGATATTTTAAATGGATATTTTTAAATGGATATTTTAAATAATTTAAATGATTGAATTATGGTGGTTTGAATTGTGGTGATGTATTTGAAATTATTATATTTATGGATTGGTGGAACGATATGGTTGATTTTTTTATTTTAAATGGATATTTTAATTTATGGATATTTTAATTTATAGATATTTTAAATGGATATTTTAATTTTATGGCTATTTTAAATGATGGAACGATGGAACGAGGATGGTGGAATTAAGAGCCTAGCATATGGTCGTTATAAATTTAAATTAGCGCGCGGGAAGTTAGCGCGCGAGAATTGCACTCGGTAGGCCTGGGTTCGATTCCCGCCACTGATGCGGAGTACGATCACCTTAAACATATGGGTCGATAATTCCTTCCGAGAGGTTGGTGGCAGGGAAAGGAGGGTACGGTCTCTGTGGATGCCTCCCCCACTGGGTCCTGGTCCAAATTGGGTGAATAAAAAGAAAGTTATGGAGATTATCGCGGAGGGCGCGGTAGCCCAGTGGTTAGCGTGCGGGAATTTCACTCGGTAGGCCCGGGTTCGATTCCCTCCACTGACAAAACTGCTGCCGTGTTCACGCGGAGTACGATCACGTTAAACATGTGGGTCCGTAAGTCCTTCCGAGAGGTTGGTGGTAGAGGAAGGAGGGTACGCACCCTGTGGATGACTTTCCCACTGGGTTCCGGTCTAAATTGGGTGAATAAAAAGAAGGTTATGGAGATTGTCGCGGAGGGCGCGGTAGCCCAGTGGTTGGTGCGCGGGAATTGCACTCGGTAGGCTAGGGTTCGATTGCCGCCACTGCCAAAACTGCTGCCATTTTCACGCGGAGTACGATCACGTTAAACATGTGGATCCGTAAGTCCTTCCGAGAGGTTGTTGGTAGAGGAAGGAGGGTACGGACCCTGTGGATGCCTCCCCTACTGGGTTCCGGTCTAAATTGGGTGAATAAAAAGAAGGTTATGGAGATTGTCGCGGAGGGCGCGGTAGCCCAGTGGTTAGCGCGCGGGATTTGCACTAGGTAGGTCCGGGTTCGATTCCCGCCACTGCCAAAACTGCCGCCGTGTTCAGGCGGAGTACGATCACGTTAAACATGCGGGACCGTAAGTCCTTCCGAGAGGTTGGTGGTAGGGGAAGGAGGGTACGGTCCCTGTGGATGCCTCCCCCACTGAGTTCCTGTCTAAATTGGGTGGCACTTCCTGGTAGGTCGTTCCTTCTGGTAGGTCGCGCCAGCGAGTGTGCCACGGTTAGAATTTGCCACGGTCAGAATTTTCAAGGGTAGCGAACAGGCTGGTCGCCAAAGGCGGCTAGTAAAAAAATAGTGAATGATCAGAGAAGAGCCACTAGTTGTTAGGTGTGTTATGGGAATCGGTTTCAGAAAGGATATAAATATATATTTCTAATCTAACTGGGGCAAATTAGTCGTCATTTAAACATTGACTGTATTCCGAGGTTTACAGGCATGAATAACGTAGTATAAATAAGAATAAATATTATTTCCAGGCAATGCAATGTATAGCTTTTGTCTAGTTCAAAAATTTTACATGTTTTAGAAAAAATATGTCGTCCAGATTTGAGAGAAAGTCAGGAAACTTTCAAAATCATCTGAAGAAAAAACAGTAATTGATTTAAATTTGAAAGCACATATTTTATCAAACCATTGCAATAATAATTATTAGTCACATCAAATGTAGTTTATTCAGAATTTTTTTTGTTAGTAAATTTGTTAATAAAGTTTCTGTTAAGGCATTTATATCTTGATATTCGTCAAATTGAAGGACTTCATCATGAGCAAGATGGAGTAGTTTTGATTCAATTAAAATGTTTTTTGTTCAAGAAAGGGGTATTCATAAGTTAAAAGAAACTAGTGTAATTTTATGGATAATTTTATAAAAACAAAATAAATTTATAGTAATGTATTTATAGCTTTTTACCCCTATTTATTTTAAAGCAAACGTTAAATGGAATCTTTTTAATTTGAAGCTCCTTCCCCATAAATATTGGACAAATTTCGGAGAATAAAATTCGTCTTCGAATAAAATGATAAAAATAGACTTTTGTTTCTTTCAGCATAAAATTCTGGAAGATACCCCCGCCTCTCTTTTATTTTCCATGATTTTCTGTCTCATTTTAAAGTGCCAATTGACGGAATTCTGCGGTGATATCTGTACCATAAAAGAGAGTAAATGAATTCACAAAGATTTCAAATGAACAAAATTAAACAGCAGATGCATATCATTAAATATATAAAATCGGGGTTTTCTTTAAGCATATAAAATGAAAATATTAATTACATGCATTGAACATACAATGATACAATCTAAATATTTTAAAATCAAATCGATGACATTTTTCAGAAAATTATAAAGTTCAAATATTTTTTTGTATAGGAACTATTCGAAATGGAATGGCCCGCTTACTTTTACTCCATAGAACATGTACCATAGCATTTATATGCAAAAAATTTTAAATCAACAAATTTTTAAAGAAATATGAATGAAATTGCAAATTGATAAAGATAATATGGAGAGTTTTATAGAAATAAATCTTATTTAATTCTATTTTGACATATTTCTCATTCGTTATATCCTATTTCAAACCTTTAATAGATAATACAGACAGTAAAATACACAGTCTCTATTTAATGAATTTGAACAGGATATTTCGTTTAAAATCTTTAATGTGTTGTAAAAGTAATTGTTAAAAAATACTATATTAAAATCCATATTCATGCAATATATTTGCGAGTAAAAATATTAATACAGATTATCAGTTTACACATGAAATATGTAAATTTTGTGTAAAAAAGAAGTTGAATGTATTTGTTATACGAAATCACTGGGAAAATCATATCCTTGTCGTAGTATATAATTTGTCAAACCGCTGTTTTTGACTCCTTCATCCGTTAATTACGGCAATTTAGTTCATTTTGAATTCAAATTTGAGTTTATTTGTCATAGTTCAGAGTTAGCACATTATTTTAGGAAACATTTCATGTATCTCGTTGATGTTTAAAGCAAGGCATTTTTAAAAAAACCGTGCTGTTTTCTAACATTTTTCTACGAAGCGCCGCTGGTCTATAGATCGGAAGGTCTATCAGTGATGTCACAGCACGTCCAGAAATGTTACCGTGGGAGGAATAGTGAACGAGACAACCTGTTAATATTCAATTAACCTTGGGTGTCATCAACATGTCAATTGGACTGTCTCAGATTGGTGCAACGTCCTGTTCTTTGACGAGTCCAAATTGGCCCTGGAATCAGATGATAAGCATGTAAGGGTCTGGAGAAAATTAAGCACACGCAATCATGCCAAGAACATCATTGAACATCATGCATTCAGAGGTGGCAGCGCCATGATGTCAGCTGGAATTTCAGTGTAATATCACACAGAACTGCACATCTTTAAAGGCAGTTCTGTGATGGCTGTACAGTATCGGGATGAAGTCCTGGACCCTATTGCGAGACTCTACGCTGCAACAGTTGGTCTTAATTTCCTCCTTATGGACGATAATGCCCGTCCCTATCAAGCTAGCGTCATTGACGAATACCTGGAAAGTGAAGGCATTTCTCATATGGAATGGCCGGCGTATTCCCCTGATCTTAATCCCATTGAAAACCTTTGAGATGCCCTCGGGCATGCTGTCTCTGCACGTTTACCTTCCCCAGCCAATCTTAGAGAGTTGGAAACTGCCCTATTAGGGGAATGGCCACTACTCGCAGCTGCAATGGTTGATCACCTCATTGAAAACATGGAAAATCGTTGTAAAGTTTGTGTGAAGGTCCGGAGTGGTCACATGTCATATTAATATAAGTTTTGTTTGGTTTGTTAGCTTTTTAACATCATTTTGTTAACCCTTTCGGGACGGTTGACGCGCTCGCGCGTCGGCTGCGAACTTGCATTCAAGGATGACTTTCACGTATCCGTGTCGAGGAAAAACTTACCCTAAAAGACGAGGATCACGTCAGCACGTATTCATATGGAACGTTTTTATTTGAATTTATTTTTCTACTAGATGGCGTTAAATGTCCATGGAAACAACTCCAATGTATTTTGCAGATACTTGACCTTGGCATAGGGATTATCCAATGAATTATTTCTCCATTTGGAGCAGTACCTGATTTTGTAATATAAACAAACAGAGCACTTCTCGCAGCATCAACAATTTTATAATTGAGTTTCGGGTCTCGTTTTGATTTTAGCTTAATGATTTTGTTGGTGAATTATAGGAATATGAGAGAATATTTTTTTTTTTGTAGGGGGGGGGGGTTAAAGGAATGTGCGGCAGTGAAATGATTAGGTTATTTCGGATAAAATAATGGCTGGGCTGAGATGTTTTCTTTCTGTGGAAGAATAAACTCGTATGGTAAACTAACCAGACAGTAATGAAAGTGGTGCAGATAGTGAAGATTCATGGACTACAAAAAGCAAAAGAAAGCACATAGACAGTTATTATGAATGCAAAGATTGCAATGTTTATCTGTGCGTGGATTCTTGCTTTGAAATATACCATATGCAAAAGGTGTATTAATTAATGAAAGTAGCTACTCTATTTTCTTGTATATATATGTTCATAATTTCTATTAGCTATATAAATATTTCATTACAATCATTTCAATATTTATTCTGATTAACTGATAACTATTTTAATCAAGGTAATTAATCATTTTTAATACACTGAAATTTTTAATATTTTGATAAAAGAAAATTTGTATGAAAAATATACATCAAATAGAAAATAAGTTTTCTTTTATTCCTGAAAAATGTAGAATGCTGTGTTGAACTGGTGATTTTTAGTGAATTTTTTTCGAGAGTTAGGCTTAGTGCAAAAAATTAGCTGTTGTTTGGGAAAAGTTCGGAAATGAAGCGCTCCTTCATTTGGCCCACGGCAGTTTTTGAATGCCGCCGTCTCAAAAGGGTTAATGACCCAAATGTAACATCATCATATAACTTACAAAAAGTAAATATTTTTTTCATCTTTGTACATAATTCTTGTTTTCTTTAATGCATAAACAGATTTGCTACCTTCATGTACAATTTTAAGTTAATCAAAGCTTTACTTTTTCATTTTTGTTGATTTTACGATCCGTGCTTAACTTTTGGAAGCCAATGTACTATGTATATAAGGAAAGTAATAATTGCTGTTTATCACACTATAACACTATATAGAAGTGATTTTTACAAGTTTAAAAGTATCCATTTCTATTTGTGTCTCATATCCAATTATTTTAATGAATAAAAGTACAACTTTGTGCATACATGTAATAATACCAATGAAAAATCCTTTTCAGTCCATCGAAATTTTCGATGAATTCAAAGTAGGAGAAATAAAACTTATATTTTTACATTGTGTGTAAAAATAATTAACTTTTCATTAAATATTCATATGCCTAAAAAAAATTATAAATGAAATATGTAATTGTATATTTCAGTATAGTCCCTAAATTTGCTAAATTTGGCTAATTTTTATTCTAACATGGGTAAAATAAAGTAGAAAACTTACATTTTAAAGATTACTCCTGAACTTTATAAAATATGTTAAAGGATAGTGAAATTATTCCATGAAAAAATTTTTTGGGTCAATGGTGATGTAGATATTGCCACTAAACACTATTCTTTGATGATACTAGTTACTATAGTATACAAAAGTTCAAATAACAAGAATTACAGAAAAGATGTTAACACTAGGTTTTATAATGTGTTCATAATTATTTATAATACTAGTGTGTATCTTGGAAGAATGGAAAAACTTTTCTGTTGTATCCAAAAAAATCAAGTAGTCCGATCAGCCTGTAACGACAAGCTAAGAAAAAGAAACAAGCTAATAAGAAAGAAAGAAGAGTACTTTAAACTTCTTTAAATACTCTGAACAATTTACCCTTGTTAAACCACATCCATTTAATATAACATAACATTTAAACCAAGCATCGTACAAACATGAGACAAATTATTTTGATAGAGCTCTGGGAAAGCTTTAAAATGTGACCTAAATGGCAGCAATTCAGACAGCTTTGCCCATGTTGAGGGGTCAGTGGTAGGCACCTTAATGGATGTCGACAACTAATTCCACCTTCTGCCAACCATCTTCGAATAATATCCCTTGATATAAGATGCATTGAGGATGGCAAATGACTTTGAATGGCTGATAGTAATGCTATTGGCATAGATATGGCTCCTTTCCTGACTGCACGATCCTTTTGAGTGGTTATCTGTCTTTTTGGGGCATCCTGAGTCTCTATGACAGTTACATATGCTTTCTCTGATCGAATGTTGTCAACCCTGAACAACTGCTATATCACACTGACCAAGATGGCGTCTGATACATCTGTTGGATCAACCAGTTTCCCCTATGCTTAAGATGCAACCCCTCTCTAAATCTGACAATTGTCCATAGCACCATCGAGTATATTTCAAAAGCATCTTTGTACACAACTTGCAGCATTAAAGCAGAAAATCCAGTTCCAGTTGCCCATGAGTAAGAACACTATTAATTTTAAATTATGCATGATGCATCGTTCTCATGTGTGTTGTATGAGACCTACAACATTATTGGTGCTGACAGTTTGATCATTTGCTAAACTCTTAAAACAACCTTTGTATGTTTTACAGCTGTAGCTCAGTTTTATTTGAGTGCATATATTTTTTTGTAGCAGGGTGTAATTTCTAAGCTTATTCTCTTACTTGTTTATCATTCAACATGATTTATTTCCCCCAATTTCTTTTTATTTCAAATCAATATATTAAGATATTTGTAATTACAAAATGTACTATCCGACATAGAAAATACAACACCATGAAGTTTTGGCCGATGCAGATTGCGAGACAAACACAGCTGAAAGAATGTAAACAAACATCGTGATTCACCATTCCCCTGAATGATGTTCAGAAATTCAATTTTATTTTTTAACCACTTACTTCGTTCTCGGGAGTGACTCACAGCATTCTTTCAGCAGAAGTCTTCATTCAAATTGAATATCCGATGTGTACACAAACTCATTTGCATATTTTGGGGAGGACCCTGGATAACCTAGTATTCCAGTAGGTACCCATCCCAATGTATATAAGAGGTTCACTTTGGAAACATCGTTATTATTGTATTGATTTATGATCAGTAGGTGATTGGTGATCTCTCAGTATGAGGGTCTTATGACAAAATGTCTAAGCATTAGACGATGATGGTATTGAAGGATTGAAAATTTCTATTCAGATGTATTTGTTTGTGAGTGACGTTTCTTGTCACAAGTTAAACACCGGTGATTTTTATGCTTTTAACCTTAAACGACATCGACCATTCATAGTTCTAAAGATTCAACTATAATGTATCAGAAAAGATTTTGTCCGTATTCCAGTATGTGACCTGCACGAGGTGGAAGCTGAATGACATATAAAGGTAAATTAAAATCTGTCGATATTGATGTTTCCAGAATGAACCTCTTGTGTTTTCTTCAACTCTATGCAACTTTTAAATATGTTACTCTGCAAATGCTGATAATAGCATTAATATTTTCTCTACAATGCCACTGTAAAGTGGCAAGATTATGCGTTTATGAATAAACACAGATTCTGTTGATTAACTTGACTCATGAACTTCTTTCTTTTACCACTGCACAATTCTGCTCTGGACTTAAGAAATATCCAAGTTTTCTTTTACATAGTCGAAGAGTTTTGGCCATATAATTATGCAAAATACGAGACAACTGCAACTGGCCGATGTATGCAAATGATCTGAAATGCAATTAGGTCACATGAATAGAGTGCAAAATAAAAGGGATGGAAATGGCAGATGAGTCAACAGTAGTTGTTACTGCATGTTGCCTACAGAAACCCATTTCCCGAGCTGTTTTTCATTTCAGAAGACACATGTTGTTGAAGAGATGCATGCCCGATGCTGCTGAAGTCCGTTTCAGCATTTGGAAATTGTGCAAGTGGATTCATTTTAGGTCTACATACGACTGGCTGTTCGTATCGCATATCGCTGCTGAAATATGCATAGATACATCCACTGTGCAAAGGCTTTGGGGAAGATGGATTGAAGAAGCGCATGTGAATCGTCGAAGTGGTACAGGTCCATCCAGACATACTTCAGCATACATTGATTGACACATTCGAAGGTATACGGTGGTGACCCAACAAATGATGATTGTCGACATTCTGCAAAATTTGCAGGGTACAGTGGATGTTCCAATATCAGCAAGAACAGTTTTTCGACGATTGGTCGAAAGCAGTTTGCACTCAAACCATCCTTTACAAAAACTGCTATTAACAATAAGACACCAATGTGAGAGATTGCAATGATGCTGGGCCCGAGCCTCTTGGACTACTGAATGGGACAGGGTAGTGCTTCAGCGCGAGTCTCAGTTCTGTTTGTCGAATGACAATCACCATGTGAAAATATGGAGGCGACTTGGAAACAGATCCAATCGTTCTGCGACTGTTGGAACACCATACTTCTCGACAATGTGGCATCATGGTTTGGGGTGCCATCAGCTTTGATAGCCGGTCACATCTAGTTTGTATCAGAGGCACAATGACATCACAATAATGTGAGGATGAGGTACTGTGGCCGGTTGCACTGCCCTATCTTCAGCAGTTGCAAACTGCTGTTTTCCAGCAAGATAATGTGCGACCGTGCACGGCAACCATCAGCAAGCAAGCCTTGCAAGGTATCCAATTGTTTCCTTGGCCTCCGCTATCTCCAGATCTCTCACCCATAGAGCATGTATGGAACGTGATTGACCATCGTTTGACTGCCCTGCCTCCGCCTCAAACAGAGACCTGTGGAGCATGGTTGAAGGCATATGGTCATTCATCCCTCTGGAAACTATCTGCATGCTCATTGCATCTGTTCCTTGAAGGGTTGCTGCTTGTATTGGTCCTACTGCCTACTGATCACCCTGTCTATGCCATTACTGTATTGCATTATCCTTCTGAAATTAACATTACTTATTTATATATACCATCTCTGTCTGCATATCCTTTATCATCACACTATTCGATCTTTAATGGTGTTGCATTTTTTGTGTCGGATAGTGTATATGAAATTTCAAAACAATATATGAAAATAATGGAAAACTTAATTATATATTACTATATTGATACAAAGATGTAATATAATTTATGAAAATATTTCTTTACTTTTTATTATTTGACATAGTTTTACTTTTGGGGTATTTAACAGTGTTTATTTTAGGCATACATCCAGGGGAGAGGCTTCATGCCCCCAGAAATAATTATTCATCCACTCTCCCTGGAGACATTTTATATTAACTTAGTTTCTATTTATGTGACAGGATTTAGATATTTTTTTATATAGGCCAAATAAAAAACTTGTTTCCTTAAAGTTTCATTCTCCATCCTGGCCATAAAGTCCTGAAAGACTGCCTAGTATTTGGTATGTATTTTCAATGATACTAAACCATTAACCTTTTGAAAATGGGTTCAAAACAACATCCAGAGATGAGTAGTTAGTTATGAAACTGTCCAAAATACCCACATCAACTGCTTAACTTGAAAAAGTTATTTCAAAACTGATAATGTCCATAATTTAATTAGAAATAAATGAACATTTGCCTATTCAAAACAATTATTTGTGTATCATACCTAAGTATTAATTTCAACCATTATTTAACTATGGGTTTTTTAAAATGAGATTTTACCATTTTTATTTTTTAGCTTTAAATATGGTTACAATGGATAATTTGTCAGATTTATCCTATCACACTATCTTTAAAGGGCTTACAGTGTAATTTCTTACATTATATCCTAGTACGTATCATAAAAGTAAAAGAAATTAACCAGTGCTATAAAAGTTAATTTTTAGAAAGTAAAATTCAACAGATAATCACTAATTTCGGAAATACAGAAGATGACTCCATACTTTAAATTAATAAAAGATAAATTAGAATATAAAATGGGAAATATTTTTAATTAGCTTGAAAGTTTATTTCTTCATAATAAAAATGTAATTATACAAAATGTACAATAAATTTTAAATTATATTTGATGCAAACGCTTTTAAAAAATCCAAAATTTCCAAAGAATAATAACATGGAGAAATATTTGTCCCTACCACCCAGCCCTTTGAAAATTAATCATCCCCAAAAAATTAAGAAATCTAAAGTGGCTCTTCTGGTGAATATTAAAAACAAATATAATAAAATTTGCTATAATTAGAAAAAAATTCAATGAAATATTACTTTTTTCATGGGCATTTGTTATATATGTATAACAAGAAAAATCAATCATGCATAAAGCATTTATTATGAAACACTTTCCAACTGCAATGCAATTTTATTTAAACATCTCTAAAATTCGATACAGGTAATATTTTTATCACAATAAATTATCACAATACTACAATAATTTATTATATTTGAAAACTGAAAACTTCATCGAAAAAAAAAACTTTTTTCAAATGATGTCATTGAAATATAAATCACCTGGCTCTCGATGTAAAAGCAGTAAATATTTCATTCATACACTTTTATTCGGCTCCTTTCATTCATTATAATACTACAATAATTTATTTTAGTTGAAAACTTAAAACCATGGAAGTAAAAGTAATTTAAATCTATGCTTAAAGTTTCATCGAAATAGTCTGCTATAAAATCGTCTGCTTCTCTATGTAAAATCAATGAATGTTCTATTCATATCAGCTATAATGCAGACTCCAGAGCTAAATAATTTTGTGTTAAAGAAATTCTGCAATTCTTACACAACTCATCTTACAGCTTGATGTGTTTACATTCTCCATAAGTGAAAATTAGACTTCATTGTAGAAATAATCAAAGTTTGATGACCATTTAAGCTCATATATTGTAATTGCATTGTTTCAGAATATAGATATACAGAAATTAAGCTAAAATAAAGTGGTTTTAGGACGAATACAACACTAAATATGAATTAAAAAGAACTTTAAAAGTCACATTTTGCCACAAGATGGATGGCACTGATCATTTAAACTCAAATATATTCTAATTGCGTTGTTTCAAAATATAGATGCACAGAAATTAAGCAAAAATAAAGCGGTTTTGGGATGGATACAATACTAAATATAAATTAAAAAGAACTTTAAAAATCACGATTTTGACATAAGATGGATGCCATATTTTATTTTGAAGTGGGTCACATGATCTCTTCATATAATATGAGTGTAATTATTATTTTAATTTTTTTTAAAAAACTACCAAATATATTTTGCTGAAATTTTTTTCATATTTTTTATGGGATAATTGAATATTTCCTAAAACTTTCAAAGCAATTTGCAAATTTTAAATTCGCTTAATACATGTTTGAAAAATTAGATCCTATAGGGGGTTCAGTGTACTTCATTTTTTCAACATGGGTTCAATCCAAAACTAGTTGGGTAATATTATTCATTTATATTCCCATATGTCCACAGACCGTCTAAACAACATACTAAAATTTCATTTTGATAAAGTCATTTTTATGGCAGTTATCGTGCAAATGGACAGACAGACAGAATGAATGAATGAACAAAATCATAAACACTTTTCAACTATGTTGTAAAGTGTTAAAAACATAAAATCCCTAAGTATCAGGATTATTGTATATGTATTGAATTATAATAAAACATAAACTGGTAATGTAAGTTTTTTTTATCTTTAACTGTAAAAATATGGTAATATTCTTAAATATCATACATTCTTTAAAGTTTTAAAATATTTCTTTGAAGTAAAATTATTGGTTAGGTTTCCTATACGTGTAGAATATGTAGAAAACCTGAGGTTTTCTATGATGTAGAATACATCCATAGAAACCACATATATGTCAAATGTAGAATATGTATTTTATGTGCTCAACCCCTGACATACATTAGTGGGTTGGGTTATTCACATAAAAGGGTCGCCACTTTATGGCAGCTATTGGATATCACATTATATCTTATTAATATTATAGCTTGCCATATTATTTACAAACTTCCCAATAAATAAACACTTTAATACATTTGCAATCAAGTAGTTTGCATCAAGCAGTTTGATATTTGTAATTATTCCTAATGAATATTAGCTTCTGCTGAATGAAACTTTTGCTTATATAATGGTATATACCATTATATAAGCCACAGTTACCTAATTAAGTAGCTAAAAGAAAAAAATTACATGAAAAATGTGTATTGTTTCACAGCTTGAAATCAGTTCTCTGTAAAGGATTGCGGTTTTAATATAGTTACATTTTTTTAATTAAGCATTAAATTAAAGTGATAATTTTGTTTTGCCCTAAAAACTGTTTATATAGTCAGCTATTTCAATCTCAAAACTTGGAATTGTTGATGTAATTCTGAGAGACTATGCTTTACTTTTAATTATTCTGCTAATGAATTAATTATTTATTATAATTTATTGGTAATTTTGATTTTTTTTTCATTTCTTTAGTCTGATAATGGAGGAAAGCAAAGCCAGTACTTTAATATTTACTCAGATTGGGAACCTAGTAATGAATGTGATTTAGATAGTATTGCACGTGAGTATATTTTTGTTACATACTTTTAATTTCTTTTCAGGGATAAGAATGCCCATTTTTTTAATAATTGGTTATCATTGTTCAATGATAATTTATTTGATTGATAAATTTTGGTATTGAACTCAAACAATGGTGATGTGGAGTTATGGTGATGTGACTAAAAGTTACCAAAACATAATTTTCTTTTACCCAAAGCCATGTAAAAAGATATTACTAAATTATTTTATATTTATATAAAAAAAGGCATAAAAGTCACTAGTTTTAAAATATTTTTACAAGTAATGGTAGTTTAGAAGTATCAGAAATATTAATTAAATAGCTTGCATTGTAACAATATGGTACTTCAATAATTATGATAAAATCATCTTTTTACTTTCCTTATATACATAATGTATGAGGAAAGTATTGTGACGTGGTTGAAAATTCGAATTCGAGTTTTTGACGGGAGAGCACGTTTCAAGCATCCCTGATCACGAATCAAACATTTTTGAGGTGATGTGTGTGTGTGTCAGTGAGTCTGTGGAGACGATATTTCACGAACGAATAGAGCGATTCGAATGAAATTTGGTACAAAAATCAAAATTCGTGAATACTGGAAGCCTATTATTTTTAAGCGTAATCGAATGTTCAGAACCTCCCTAAATTTTTGAGTGAAATTTTGAAAAAATCATCAAAAAATCAAAACCTTTAATAAAGTTATGCAAATAGCCATTTCTTATGTAATTTTTCCTTAGAAAACGATTGGCATAAACTTTAGAACATTAGTATAAACCGTTTTCTAGATATTGCACATTTTTTAAATAAATTTATCAAAAAATCCCATAAATTAAAAAAAAAATATTAACTGCTGAGAAACATGTTCACTCTTCATATGTAATATCATGCGATAAATTTGGTGACATCATTCTCATGGATCTAGCTCTTTCCATTTATGAGAAAAGATACTTTGAGTAATACTTTTGTATTTGAAGTCCAATAGTCATTTATCTGCTATAAGAATAACTTATTTCTCCGTTCATAATGCTTGGCAAGATTTTGGCGACGAATTTGGCTGAATGTCGCCAACTTGACGACTTTTTGAAATGTTAGCAAATTAACGAAAATCTCACCAAATGGATAAAAGTGACGCTAAATCAATGAAAATGATGACTAATTGTTGAAAATTCAATATCTTGGAAAGAATATAAGAATCTACTATAAGAATGTAAAAGTAAAAACTGTAAAAGTAGTAAATTCATTGCATTATATAAGGAAAGTCATGTGTTGCCCACTGTGTTGCCCACATCAGATTTTTTATTTTTTAAATGGTACTATATTCAGTAGTTAAATTTAAATTAGTGTGAGGCAATAAAATTTGTTCCAATTCACCAAATTTGATCAATCGGTACAAAATTTAGTATTTAAACATATTTTGTGTAAAATTCAATTTATTTAATATATTTTATCTCATAAAATGTTAAATTTTGCTTCAAGTGCACATATCTATAAGTTCTGTGCATATATATAAGTCCTATCATATTTATATTAAACACCTAATAATTATTTTTAAACTTACATACATTATTGGCAATACTAAACACTTTATTAATGCATACAGCAATCAGAATTGGGCAAAATACATTGAAAATGTATTTTTGATACAAAATAGACAGACTTTAGGGCATAAAGTACAAATACAGTATATTTTTCAAATTTAAAAAATTCCAAATACAAAATATATCCAAAATATATTTTAAAAAAATTAAACATTGTGTTTTGGACTGGATTAAATTAATTTCTAGCCATTTCTACAGTTGTTCTGTTCTCCCGTTCACTAGAACCAGTCTGTTGTGGTGTGTATGGAGCAGTGAGTCTTTATGTAATGCCGTTCTTTTCTAGAATAACATTGATTTCTTGATTGTCAAACTCATCTCCATTATAACTAAGAAGTTCTTTGACACTGTGTCCGCTATTTCTGAAATGAGCTAAGAATTTTACAATTGCTTGAGTAACTTTTGATTCCTTTTGAAAAAAGTAAACATAGTAAAACTTTGTAAAGCAGTCCTTGAAAATTACAAAATAATGAAATTTCCTGTTAGACTCATCAAAAGGTCTATAAACATTTGTTGGAACAAGCTCCCCTGGCCTGGTAGCATTTTCTCTAGTGCCAATCTTGAGACAATGAGCTTTGCCATAAATACAAGCTTCACAAATTTTATCTAAGGTAGTTTTAATGCTTAACTCCAGTTCAAGAAGAGACTTTATGGTGCTTGTCTTGATGACCCCAGCGTTCGTGGTATAGTTGTAGAAGAGAGTCCATTATTGTTGCTATATTCAACTCTACTGGTTGTTCAGAATTCAATACTTTCATTGCAGTTTTGTAGAGACCTTCCCCAATATTACATGCTCCATATAGAATTATTTCCTTATCAAGTTTTAAACAGCATTTTTATGGAGTCGATTCAAATTTACTGTTTTTATTTCTGTCTTGAGTTGCAAGTATTGAAAACAGGTTTTTTCTTACTCCCGATACATACCAGACATCTTTAGTGTCCTTAATTTGCTTCTGACCCTTGGCAAACATTACAATCTTTAATGTACCTTTTCCTATAGCTGGCAAAACAGTTTTGTTAGCTGAACCCCATGACATGAATCAAAATATTCGAAATCAATAAAGCAGTAGCTATTTCTTTTAATATGTTTTAATGCATCCTTATCTATATATCAGTCATTTGAACATATTTCACCAATCAATGCATCATGATCATCTTCTTCTATAAGTGATGCATAAAATGTTTTATCACCACATGATTTATTTCTATGAGTAGAAGTATCATGGACAATATGGCTTCAGTAATGATTATTTTATTGTAATAAAGAGAAGTTTTGCCTATGTGAGTATGAAAAAACGTTTATAAACATCACCAAAACTTCTTTTTTAATATTGTTTTAAAAGAATAATGTTTCTGTATATATATTATGTATACATCAAGGAAATAAAAAATTTCCCAATATTCCATATTTCTCACTTTTCCAATATTAATAAAATGCTTCAATGAATAACCTGATATCTTAAAATAAAAACTTTACATTAACCCTTCAATTTTTTATCACAAAAGTGGCTTTCGGTGCATTTTTCGTCTTTTTTCTTAGGAAAAGTAAATATAAAAAACATCACAATATATATTTAATAATTTATTTTTGTACATATAATAAACTGTAATTTATTTATTCTTTTTATTATTTTTTAAGAAAGTGGTAGAAAAGTTTCCCTTTAGATTATCAATAAGCTTTTAGAAAAATGTTATATAATATTTAATAATATTTTTTCCAATTATCGCAACCCCTTTATCAACGTCTTCTCATTGGGCTTTGTGTTTGTCTAATTTGTAATATTCTTGTTTTGTGTTTAGTTAGTTTATTTAATTATTTTCTACCTTTGTATCATTGTGAGATGCCAGTTATGTAATGGATTGATTTCCAATAAAGCCATTTGTAACAAATTTTTCAATTATTAGCAGTTTTTAATATTTTCTTATAATATTATATTTAATAATTTACTTCTTATATCTATAATAACTAGTAAAATATTTATGATTCTAAATAAGCTAACAATTTTAAATTACGTTTCATGCTATTCCTTTTGTTTAATGTTTTAAATTTGTGATATATAAAAAAATATTTTTGTTATAGATAAAATATAATCATTTTATAACTTTTCAAAAGCACATCTATTTATAGAAAATATTAAATTGTAGCTGTTAACTGTAGTGGACAGGTATGAAAAATTTTTATGCATAGAATTTTTTATATATTTCTAAATTTAGGCCTTTTTTTAGCCTAGTTAGGTAATATATGTTTAACTGTAGCTGTAATATAAGAAAAGCACTTTTAAAAATCATAAAAAATATTTTTAAAAATCATTATTCCAGCTGAAATGTAACATTGAGCATAATTTCAAAATTTTTCATTGTAGAAAATTTTCAGGGAAAGTTTTCCCATTTTCAAATTTTCTGGAAAATCCACATCTCTACACCTGAGTGATAAGTAGTGCATTTTTTCATTCGAATAATATTTTATTCAAATAATTGTTTATTCAATAAATATTACTTTATTTGAAATGGCAGCTGCGAAAAAGTTTCTCCATGCTAAAAGTCACATTTTAAAAGAAAAAGATGCAAAATATTTGGCGTTTTAATTCTTTTGATGGATTAATAATGGTATCTAAAATATATGTAAACCATTTTAGACTTGCTAAGTGTCCCAAATTTCTCGTAATTAGTATGAATTTTAGCCCTCAGTATGAGAATATAAATTTTATCCTTATCCTTAAAATTATGAATTTTTAAATCCTTATCCTTAAAATTATGAATTTTTAAGGCTTCAGTGACATTTTACAAAATTCTTCCTCTCCGAAACATCTCTGGTCCTTGCATTGTTGTTGTTGATTGTTGAAACCCAGACCGTCCGACCTACCAGAAAGGTGTAAGGTAACTGTTTGGACGGTCGGGAAGTGCCACCCAATTCAGACCGGAACCCAGTGGGGTGGTCCTTGCATTGTGTAGGTCAACCTTGAAACAAAGGAATTTCGAAACAATGACATCAAGCTCGTGGTAAGACTTCAGTAGCCAGTCAAAGCTGCCTGGAGATGATAATTTTCCTATTGGACTATTGAAGTTAAAACAGAAAGTACTATTGCTTATTTCAGCATGGGTACTAACGCTACATTTGATGCTCACTTTGTTTAAACTATGAAGGTATTTTGTAAACGAATAGTATTCTAACTTTCAATTTCCTACTCTGTTCTGTTTTGAGAAAGGGATTTAGCAGGTGTTACACAAGTGTTTCTCATTTTATCAATGAGGTGATTATCATTTTCTATATTTGCAATCAGCATCATATAAAATTACCATATGGATGCACCCCACTTTGAGAAAGGTCACTAAACAGTTTAATTTTTTTGGAAATTCATTAAACTTCACGATTTTACAGAAAGTACTCAAAAATTCACTATCAAGATATAGTTCTTCCCAAGTTTAGCACTTTTTAAATAAATTATTTGGAATTTTAGCTTTTTTCAATAAAATCTTAAATTTTAGCACTTTTAAATAAAATAGAGTTTTAGCTGTATTTTGAAAAATCATGAATTTAAGCAGTTTTTCTCAAAAGTCGCAAAATTTTACACTGTTTCTCAAAAATTACGAATGTTAGTACTCTTTCTTAAAATTTGTGACATGGAATTCCTATATGGATTCGTACATTTCAAAAAAGGGTGCTAAAATTCACATTTTTTTTTAAATCATTAAACTTCGCAATCTTTTAAAAGGACATAAAATATTACGATTTTTTAAAAGGACATAAATTAAGATTTAACTTCAAGGTATAAATTCATGATTTGTATAAAAATCGCAATCAATAAGACAGTTCTTTCTGGTTTTAGCACTTTTAAATAAGTTTAAGCACTACTTTAGCTTTTTTTTAATTAGAACACAAATTTTGGCCCTTACAAGTAATTTGTTGTAAAAAAAGTTTATTTCACACACATACACACACCTATATACAGTCGAAAACCAGATATACAGAACACTCAGGATTTCGAATTTTCAGGATTATGAGTCATGTTCTTTTAAACTACAGAAAAATACTTTTTATTGATATCATAAACAAAAAATGTGAAAATGTAAATAAACATCATGTCCTTACAGAAATATAGTGGAAATTCAAATCTATGCTATCTGGAAATAAAAACCTATGCTAATTTTGTCAACCTCTCATGAACAGTTCGAAGGAATGTTTTGACTCTTTTCATGGTTGAAAATGATCGTTCAACACTTGCAGTGGAAACTGGTAAAGTACACAAAATTTTAATAAGTTTGTATATATTAGGGAAAAAATTCTCATCACAGGACGCAAGAGCGTTCATTGCACATTTTGGCCCCAACTTTTCTTCAGCACATTCCCATTTTTGACACCACAGCAAGTATTCGGCTTTTATTGCAGAATCTGAAGTAATATCATGAAAATATATTTTTAAGTTATCCAGAGTAGATCAACTTTTTGGGCATTGCATATTTTGGTATAATAATTTCAATAGACGAAAAAATTTTGTCATTTTCATCAAATCAGATTTGTAATTGCGAACTTCCAAGCATGGTAAAAATATCGCACGTCTGTAGTACTGTTCTGGTGTATCAAATGGATGATTATCTCAAGCCATTTGCTTTATAACAATCCTCGGAACTCCTATCTCAGAATCAAAATTTTTACTCATTATAACAGATGCTGCTTTAAATATTTCAGTGAAATAACTGTCCAAGGATTTGTTTCTTATATCTTGCAGTTTTTGGGTAACACTTTTTGCATAATTTAAAGCCGATGATAGATCGTGAGATGGATTTTGGAGATAAAGTGACAAAAGCAAAGTAAAACTAAGAAGCTTTTCGCATACCAAAAGAGAAACTAAAAATGACCCTTTTTCAATTACTGAAAGTAAGAGTTCTGCAGTAGTTGAAACACTCTTATTTGATTCGCCTATTTCATATAAACTATGAACAATTGCTTCGAATAATTCGACGAAAACAATAATCGCTTCATGTCTTTCCACAAATCGTGTTTCCTATAATTGAAGTAATCGACCTTTTCTACTGTCTGGAAGAAAACAGTTAATGTTATTTTTTAAATTATGCCTAAGTATTATTTCGAAACAAATTGCATATTTTGCTTATAGTACCATTGCAATTTCTAATAGATGGAATTGACAAAGATGACAACAAAGCAAGATTCAAACGATGATTGGCACAATGAACGTACATAGCTTTAGGATATATTTCTTTTAAATTTGTCTGAACGCCATTCATTTCTCCTCTCATATTGGCCGCTCCATCATAAGCTTGCTCATGTCAAGTCCCAGATGTTGGCACTGATTTAAAAGAGTGTTTGTCAGTCCTTTTGCAGATAAATGAACACTAAAACGATGATCAAAAAATGATCGCATAATATATTATTTACGTTTACATCCCTAACACACAATAAAAATTGTTCAACACCAGAGATATCTAAGGTTTTGTCAGCAAAAATGCTAAACTACCCTGAATTCTTGACTTCGTTGACAATGCTTTTTTGAATGATATTTCCACAAATTTCAAGTATTTCGTTTTGAGTAATAGAACTAATGTAGGATGAATTTTTTTGCAATTTAATATATGTTGTTTTAATGTCACATCTTCCAAATTTGTGCAGAAGCGTAACAGAGTGCAAAAATTTCCATCATTATTTTCCGGTCTTTCCAAAGTTAGAGGACCACTGTCTTGTTGCCCACAAAAAATTAGCGACTGAATTATTGGCATTACAGCAGCTCTAATTTTTTCAATTTCTTTTTTGCAATTACAATCAATTATGTTTTCAATATCTTTTTTCTCTGTTGTCATAATGCTTGAAAATTTTTCAGCTACAATTTCATATCTTTTGTGATAAGATGCACTTTGATGCTCATTAAACTTTTGAATCGTATCTATTCATTTTATGAAAGGATTACCAACAAGAGAGCCAATACTTTGATGCGACCCTATTCCTACAGCTTCTGCACAAAAAAAATGCACGATATTTACAAAATGCACCATCATAAAATTTGGAATATGCCAGCCATCTCCATTTTTTCAAACAATGATGATGAAATCTTAAATTCTTTTTAATAATTTCACGTACAGGGAATATGTGACTTTAAGTAGGAACGTATATATTGTTTAAGAACTGCATTCTTAAATCTTTTGTATCTCAATTCGATGAAAAAAATTTATTTGCTATGTCTCAGATATCCTTAACGGTTTGCGAAGAGTTAAAACTGTTACCTGGTGATGCGGTGCCAGCTTCATTTGAAGGATCTGAAGTGATAAATTTGGTTTCTTCAACAACATGAATTTTCTTTCTTTTACTGATTTAGACACGTCTTTCGTGATTTAGACACGATTTCTGTGAAATCAAAAGCATCCATTTCCATCCACGTTTAGTATCAAATTATTTTAATTATAAAACCAGAATTTTTATTTCTTCATTGCATGTTTTACTATTAATAAATATGTTAGTGAAATATTGATAAATTTCTTAAATATGATTTTTTGCATACATTCCCTTATAATAAAAGTAATGAACTATCCTTTTGTATCCATTCAAATTTAAAGTTGGAGAACATTTTAGAGTCTCACTTATTGTCAATTTCATAATAGCATTACCTTCTTTTAAAAAAAAAATTAAAAAAAAAATAAAATAGGGCTCCAAATAATTTTGAGCCCACTGGGTGACCATAATAATCGAATATTTCATAAGTAAAATTTATTGGGCTGGGCAAGCGCTTTGCCTTTCGTAACTTTGCATTAAATTATATAAAAACATTTGCTTTCAATATTTTCACAAGAAAGACAAAAAAATATATTTAATTAGATTTAAAAATTTACAAAAATTTAGAAAGGTAGATTCATTGGGGTGGGTACGGGTCCTTATGTACTCCCCCATTGATTCGATTGTGGCATTAAAATTTAAATACTATTACTATCCATAACTTTACTTCTTGAATACACTTTTCTTGTATTGTACTCACATGACCGCTAGTATACATAAAATTATTCAGTGTGTGTGTGTGTGAGGGTGGGTGGGAAGATATTTAATCGCTTGTAAAATTTTGGTAATAAAAATAATTTTATCATAAATTATTTAGACAATAGTATGTACACATGTCTGCAACTTTAAGCAAAATTTACAATTCTTCAAATACGAGTTTTAATAAAATATTGTGCGATTATTCCAAATTGTGATATCTTTTTAAACATTATGAATGTAAAAAAGAGAAAAAAAAAGAATGTTTGTTCGATATTAAAGTGCCCTTTTTAGGAATTGGTTGCTTTTTTGTTAACATATTACTCTGTCAAATTTGATACAGGGGGGAAAACTAATTCTTCCTTAATATACCTCCTTATTGCTGCAATCTTCAAATTGACTTGTGGTGAATAATTTGTATGTGAAAACCTCACCCACTACCTAACATGTGTATTTTCAAAAATCTAACTTGCACAGTATGCAACCTCTTGCTGAGTATTATGTAGATATGGTTTGTATTTTTAGATAACAGATCAACCAAGATCAGGGATGTACAGTAAACATGCTTTTATAAATAATATATAATTGATATATAATAACAAACTTTATAATAAATTGTTATTAAGTTTTTAATAAAAATGAAGTTTATTATTAAATGTTTAATAAAATTATTAAATTGTTAATAAACAATTCATAATCTTGTCTGTTGTATTTCGATTGTAGTGTTTCTATTTGCATAACTCATTATACTGATAATAAAATAATTGTTTTTTCTGCTTTCCTTCATTCAGTTTTTTCTGTGTCTGATCTATTACTACATGAGAAATTATTAAAAATAACTTTTTGAAATAGAACTTGTCACTAACTATTTTCTTAGTATAATAATAAAAGCTATAACAAAAATAATATATAATACTACTATAGATACACTGGTAATTTTAATTTAATCCTGCAAAAATTTATATATTTTCGATATTTAATTTTCATAGAGTTCCATAAAAACTCAATCTCCATAAAGATAAAAGCCTAAATATTCTTTGTGTAAAAATTGTATATGTAATGTTAATTATTGTGTTTAATTTTATTTTTAAATGTTTACAGAAATAAATGTTTTAGTATTCTTTACCTTCTTTTTTGTCCTTTTTCAGAGGGATGTTTAAGCATTTGTTTAGATTTTATACCTTTTCATCTTACACATACAGAGTAAGTAGATTATTTTAACTGTTAAAGTATTGCTGTTTTAATATCTGACAAATCGATTTGTTTCTTTTAATAAGATTTCTTAAGTGTATATAGTTTTATGTTTAGTGAAAAATTAAACCCTGCTGCACTAATTTAAACATTCTCTGTGCCAAAACTTTATTATCATTATAAAGAATTTTATGATCTCATACTTTATATAGAAATTATTGTTTTCCCAAAAATTTTCCATTGCAAGATGTTGTCAAAAATACATGTTTTCAACATGGAACACAGACGCCAACGGCCCTACCGTGCTGAAAACACCAGTTCTCATTAGATCACTGAAGTCAAGCAACATCGGACGTGGTTAGTACTTGGGTGGGTGACCACCTGGGAACACTGCGTGCTGTTGGCACATTTCGGGTGCAGTAGCCCGGTGGTTTGCGCGCTGGATTTGCAAGCTGCCACAACTGCCGCCGTGTTCATGTGAAGTTCGATCACGTTAAACATGTTCGTCCGTAAGTCCTTCCGAGAGGTTGGTGGTAGGGGAAGGAGGGTACGGTCCCTGTGGATGCCTTCCCCACTGGGTTCCAGTCTAAATTTGGTGGCACTTCCCGGCCATCCAAACGGTTACCTTACATCTTTCTGATAGGTCGGACGGTTTGGGTCTTAACAACATGGAACACAGAAATCTGTGTTAGACCTGCCAACTGCTGCAATTTTATTGTATTTAATATGATATATCATGCTGCAGTATGATAATATGATTTTGCCACCATAAATATGATTAAAAAAATTTTCTCCTCCGTTTTTTCATTTTTCAGACAAGGAAAATTTTCCATGTAATTTTTTCCCCCTTCGAAAGATTTTTTTTTTATGACAAATTCCTCTATTTTGTTAGATTTAAAAAAAAAAGAAAAGCCAGCCACACATGTTGGTTTAAGTAAAAGTCAGATTTATTAATAGTTGTGTGAAATTCAATGTTTCCATTTTTTTTTTTGTTAATGTTTTAATATATGAGAAATAAACCTAATGTTCACATTTCTTTACATTTAATGGAAAGCAAAAATCCATGAACTACATAAAGTTTTTGAAGATTTTATTATTAATGCATTTTCCTTAAAAATTAATTTTTTTTGTTTAAATTTAATAATTTTTTTTTATTTATTTATTTTTTTTTATCCTATGTCGGACCTTGGTTTTTCAACCATCAGTCTCTGTCAGGCAGCCCAGTAAAATCTTGAACGAAACGAAAAGTCATCCTCCTCAGAATTTCTATGTGCGATGTCAATAAGCCCAGGGCAAGTGTAGAGGTGGTCACCAGTCATGTCACCAAGGCCACAAAGTGGGCATATCTGAGAATCCGACAAGCCAAAATGATGTAAATGTTTCTGTAGAAAGTCGTGGCGAGTCTTGAGGTGGAAGTTACTCACTCCCACAGCTCTATGAAGGGAGAACGGGACAGGCTTCCTTAACAAAGAAGCCCTAGTTTTTTCCTTCGCCGCAAAATCCTTATAAAATTTTTGTCAAAAGGAGCCAATTTTTAGTTTAACAAACCTTTTAACAGTGTGATAGTCCAAAGTCGGGCAATGTTGCTGTTAAGTTTGAACCAGCCTTAGCCAGTTTGTCCACTAGGTCATTATCAGAGATGCAGTAGCTGGGGATCCACTGCAGAATGATTTGACATCCCTCTTCCAAAAGAGCATTAATAGCCATCTGACAGTGGTACACAGTTTTTATATTGCTGTGTGATTGAAGAGAGTGAAATGATAATGGCCTGTGAGTCAATAAAGATTACAATATTGACTCACAGGCTACCATCAATTTAATAATATGTTGTGTGAATATAATAATTAGCAATATAAAAGTATCTACCTTTATACCAAATTCTATCTCATAGCTAAGCATGGTTTTCTATCATTTGACATTTCGAACATCATTGGTATGGAGCATCCTCCCTATCTCTAAGAACATTTCTGAAACATTTGATTTTTCTTGTACATTTGATCAAATGATTGACCTATATACCAAATTACAACTTTCTATCTCACTTAAATGACGTGGTTTCTTCCTTATTCATAAATTTGAACTTTTTGGTGTGCTGCACCCCTAAAATAACAAATACAGGAAAACTGATATTGTTCACTTTCTTTCTCTCAAACTGTCTACCCTTACTCCAAACTTATTTCCCTATCTCATTGTGAAGTATGTTTTTCTACCATTTCTCAATTCAAACATTTTAGTTTGGAGCACCTCTTCTATGGAACATATTTGAAAGAGTTTTTTTTATCAAATACGTGATACATATATACTACCACATTACATGTCTCTATCTCACTCAAAAGAAGGTGTTTTTAACATATTCGAAAAATCGAGCATTTTGGTGTTAGTGCACTCCTAAATTAGAAAATATGGAAAAACTGAAATTTTCACACTTTCATCATTTTGATATATCTACTATTACACCAAATTTAATAGGATCTATCTCATAGGATACTTGGCAATTAGTATACGTATATAGATTAGTTTCTCAATAAAATCTTGATGTAGGGATAAAATCTCTACATTCTGGTCAACAAGAACTTATATAGCTGAAAAAGGCTTCAAAGTTTATCACCACAAGTAGTCTTATGCTTTTTGAATCCGAGTGTTACATTTTTGCTTCAGATAGGTTGGCAGGTTACTATGAGTGAGTTAATGTGAGATGTGGCTACAATAGCTTAGGAACAAATGCACATGTTCTGAAATTTTATATTTAGAGAGATTGTGAATAACTAAACAGAATTCTTTGTAAATGTTTGGTTAAAACAAAAGTTATATGAAATTATCTTGATAATATTTTTCTGAAAATATAGTATATATATAAAAAAATAATAGTTTAGACTTCATTATGCACTAAAGTAGTATTGATTAACATCAGTTTATTTGAATGCATCTGTTAATTTATCAACTTGACAGAATCCAAAAATTAAGAAAAAAAAATGTTTTGAGCAAATTGAGAATGTGAAAAAAAATGTGGAATGAATCTACAAATCGAAAATAACTGTGCTTTTTTATATTAATTCAATAATGGAAATGATATCAGAAATTTTAACTAAAATGTTAAAGATTTTTATTTGCCAGTTCAAACCATAATTCATTTATTTATTTTAATTTCAAGACTAATTTGCAATATTGTGAATAGTTTAAATATTGTGAAATCTTAGTTTGTAATTCATTTCAAGATTACACAAAACTTTCAACAATGGCAGGCCATTTAAAAACTAGACATGAAGTTGTGGGTTGCAGATAGATTTGACAGATTAGTAAAAAATTGCAATACTGTCTCATAAGAAATTATTTGACATTTTTTCAAGTTCATATAAATCATTTTAAATTGAACTAGGTGCATCCCTTTATCCGAATCTCATGTCCAAGTTAACCAGCTGTATTGACAGCAAGACTGAATGTATTGCCAATCAATCTAATATGAGATTTCTGTGGCCCTATGCTTCTAAAATTAAAAAATAGAGTAACAATATCAAAATCAGAAGTAAATAGAGTCACACATACAATATTTATTATTCAAAGTAATAAAAAAACAAGAAAGATCAATCATGCATAAACCATTGATTATCAAACACTTTCCAAATGAAATACAATTTTATTTAAAATGCAATCTCTAAAATGCAATACATTCAGTGGTGATATTTTATTAAATATCATAGAACTACAATAAATTATTTTACTTGAAAACTTGAAACTTCATAAAAAAAAAATGAACTTTATTCAAATGACATCATTGAAATATAAATCGCCTGGCTCTCTGTTGTTGTTGTTGTTGAGACCCAGACCACCTGGCTCTCTGTGTAAAAGCAGTGAATATTTCACTCATACACTTTTATTCCAGACTCCAAAGTTAAATAATTTTGAGGGAAAAAAATTCAGCAATTCTTATACAGCTCATCTTACAATCACTTGTTTTCATTCTGCATCCATTAAAATTAGGCTTTGTTGTAGAAATAATCAAAGTTGATCATTTGAACTAAAAAATATTGTAATTGCGTTGGTGCAGAATATAGATGTACAGAAAATACACAAAAATAAAGCAGTTTTAGGACGAATGCAACACTAAATATAAATTTAAAAATACTTTAAAAATCACGAATTTTACACTAGGGAAAAAGATGGATGTCATATTTTATTTTGAAGTGGATGACGTGATCTCTTTATTTAATATGGGTGTAATTATTGTCTTAATTTTTATTTAAAAAACTACCGAACATATTTTACTAAACTTTTTTATGGGATAATTTGAATATTTCCTAAATTTTTGAAGCAATTTGTGAAATTTAACTTTGCTTAAAAAATGTTTGAAAAATTAGGTCCCATAGGGTTCAATGTATTTCATTTTTGCAACCCAGGTTTAATCTAAAACTAATTGGGTGATATTATTCATTTACATTCCCATATGTCCGACAGACCGTCTCAACAACATACTAAAATTTCATTTTGATAAAGTCATTTTTATGACAGTTATCGTGCAAACGGACAGAGAGACAAACAGAAAGGATGAACAAAGTCATAAACACTTTTCAACTATATTGTAAAGTGTTGAAAAAAAAAAGCAGAAACAAGAAAGTAGTAGAGAAATTTGACATTTTTTTTATTTTTATTTTTGCCGTTTTTTGTTCTATATATATATATATTTTAATTTTACCACACACAGTAAAGATACTTCAAATAATGTAGTGTTTTTAAAACAGTCATGGGTCAGGTTCAGGTCATATTAAATATACTAGAAGGCCATGGGTTATGTACCTCTGATTAAGTCCTCACTATGAAATTCTCATGATTTTTCTGAGTAATTTTTATGCTAAATATCTGGATAATTTTATTCATGCATGCTGATTTTGAAAATATTTACAAATGTACTTAAATAATATAAGAAAATATATAACATATATTCACAACAAAAATTAATTATTCCTATTCCTTTTTCTGTCTCTTGCTTTTCTCTAATCATAAGCATTTTAAATTAAAATTCCATTGAAATACTTTTATGTGTTTTGCCTTAGGTTGATTGTAGATGGAACCAAAGAAATAGTATGGCTTCTAAGTGGAAGTGATTGCAAAATTCATCTTTACCGTGAAGTAATTTTTTTTATGTTTCGTATTTCATAAAATATTTTCATTGTCTTTTGAAAAGAAATTGGAAAAAGATTATGCCAAAATTAACATATTCTAATATTTTTATTTATGTCTTATTTTACTAATAATTATTATGCAAATGCTTATGTTGATGTCTGTGTTGTTTTAGGCCATCAATATTATAATTTTGTTTCACTTTTAATCTATATTTCAATAGAATTATTAAAATTATATGTGTGTGTGTGTGTGTGTAAGTTTAGAAATGGATATTTCTCTGATCTTATATTTCATTATATTCTTATTATTCATAATCTTCATTTTGTCTCTCATTTAGGATAAAACACGTCAAACTTATAGTGAAGAACCCAGTGATGTGTGTTTTCCTGAATTCAAGGATTTAACATCTGCGTGAGTTTTGAATTTGATTGAAAATATTTTTTAAAATCTTTTTGCAGTCTATGGTTTCTTTTAACATTTTGAAACTGTTCATTGTAATTTCTTAATCGGGACTCTCTCTAAATAATTTGTTACAGAATTTTCATTGCACTGTTTTAAATTAAGAAATTTGTTTTCAATTTAATTATAGATAATATTTTTTAACTTCACATTGTATCAACAAAAGTAAAAAAAATAGCCTTGGGCAACTTCTAATATATCACTTTAAAACTGTACATTCTTAATAATTTAGTTTGCTTTAAGGATTACTTTTAATAACAGTTTTGGAAAAATTATTTTTTATTATTTACCATTTGTTTGTAAAACTGCAATGAGAGCTTGATCCGATTTGATACTAGTGATTTAGTGAGCCCATTTCGTCTTTTTGACTTCAGCTTTGTTGATCTATATTGCTTTGAAGAAGGGGATCCAATGTATCTTCAAAGCAGCTGTATGCTATTTTGCTTCATTATGGTGTTTGAGTTTTCCTTATCATTTACACAAAGTATTTTTATTTACTAATGTTTTTTGAGTTTGTTGAATTATCACGTAAAAATATAAAATATTTAAGTACACCTTAGTGACTAAAGGCCTACATAATTCAATTAATTTTATTAAAGGACTTCAAAAACAGTCTTTGAGGTGCTAAACAGTGCTGTGTCATGGATGCATTTTGTTATAGTGTAAAGCTGGGGTCTGCAATACATTGATTGTGATATACCCGTTGATTGCAGTCCCAATTTTGATGTCTGTTGGAAAGATATTTTTAAAATAATATTTTCAATATTTCCAGCCATGACTGTTGGATATTCTTGATTTTGGTTCTTAATATTTTTGTAATTGTTTCAAAATGAGGAATGTTGCCCTAAATCTCTCCTGCTCCATAATCTGAGGAGTTTAATAAAACTCTAGTGATGACTACTAGAGCGACCTGTGAAAAAACACATGTAGTAATATGGACTGTCAAACATCACATTAAAACTGTTTACTACTGTTATTTAATGTCACATTTATTCTAGTAAAAGCCATCTGTATTTAAACAATGTCACCAGTTTTGATTTAAAATCTAAATGTTATGTCATATGTTGATTTTGTTTAAAAAATTCTTGCAATAAATATTTGTATGTTAATTATGTCTTTGTTAATTGTATGTTAATTATGTGTGCTCTGTTAATTACTATCATCCCCATTATATTTCCAATATAAACTGATTTGAGGAATACATTTGTAATTTAACTATACTGAATAAGTCTACATAATAGACTTTAGAATGCTACAAATAATTTTTTTAGTATAAGCTTACTGTTAATATAGTAATTCCTATAATAGAGATCATATCATACATAGAGGTAGATATTTGGTAATCAGCAAGTTTGTTAAGTTAGCTCATTTATGTTGTTTGGTTGCCTACCCATGGTGTAAAGCATTTAGGGGGTCTTAAACAACCACTCAGTCCAAAAATAGGTAAATCCACCTTTGATATAATTAACATTTAATTGATTTTATGAGTTTAAAACAGTTAAATATTTATCATCTAAGTAACAGCATTAAATATAAATAATCTGCTAGGTTATAATATTGAACTGTTTTAGCTAATTATTGAATTATCTTAAGTTTAAAATAAAAATTTCTAGAAATAATTTCAATGAAAATTAAATATATTTCTAAATTGGTATTGCAAAACATCATTCTACATACAGGCCTTCAGCTACTGAGAAAATTTGGCATGGATAATGGCTAGGAGAGTCTTTTAAGTATTTATATTTTATATTTTTATGTTTAGTGTTTAAAAATATATCTTCATAAAATGATTTTAATAAACCTGAGTGCTAAAATTGTTGGTAATGTAATTTGTACAAGGTAAATCACTATATATTTATAATAATATCTTATGAAATCATATGTAGTGCTTTCCTAATACATTGTTTTATGTTTGCAGAGTACTGTGGATGGATTTCATTGCATCATCTAATTCAAGATTGTCAGCCATTGGTTGTAAAGATGGTTTAATCATAGCAACTCTAGTAAAAATGATTCCAGGTATTCTATTTTTAAAATATTGCTTTGTTTTCTATTTCACTATTATTATGTTGAAATTGTATTAACATGAAGAATAGTGTTGAAGACCCAGGCCACCTGACTCACCCTAGGGTGTGAGCAACAGGATGAGTGGCCAGGAAGGTGAAGAATAGTGTTGAAGACCCAGACCGTCCGGCTCGTCCTGAGGACTTGAGCATCTAATTGGACGGCCGGCAGGTGAAGAATAGTGTTGAGACCCAGACCGTCCGACCTACCAGAAAGGTGTAAGGTAACTGTATGGACGGCCGGAGGTGAAGAATAGTGTGTAATTTCTCAAAATGAAAGTAAATGCTTACTGTAATTATTTTTAATTAAGTGAATTTATTTATTTTAATTTATTATATTTTCTAATACTTATCCCTAGTGATATGTGAAAAGATTCCATGGGTTGGGTACATAATTGATATTTATTTAAAATTTAATATATTATTTTAACTAGAAGAAAACGATTCCTATAGTTAGTAGAAATTACTAAGTGTAGAATCTCTATTTTATGATAAAAACTATCAGCAGAGACATTAGCTATAATTGCCTGAATGGTGACATAGATCCATGATTAGTATCATAAAGGGACTTTGCTTTTCATTTTATTTTTTTAATTCGTAGAATATCCCCTTTTTTTATTTCCCTTTATAAGTTTATTTTTACTCCAAGTATCAGTCATTTTTATTCTATTTTTCATGTTAATTATTTCATTGTATTGTATGTTGATGTATTTTATTGCTAGAAAATGTACCTATCATTACCTGGTATTTAAAGCAGGAATTAATTGAATTCATTCATTCAATTTTTTAAAAGATGTAGTTATGTCTCTACCAACTTTTTAAAATCAGAGATAAAATTAACTGCTATGCAAACTTCATATGAAAAAAAATGGTATTTCATCTTTTGCTTGGAATGTCTGAAACCCAACAACTCTTTTATGATAAATAGATCACTGCTTTCCAGAGTGATGGACAGGTTGTAATGCTAGTTGCAACACTCAGTGCATAGTAACTGGCAAATTGTAGAAAGAAACCCATAGCCAGCAATATCAAAAATCTCAATTTTTACATTTTTGTCTGAAAATTATCAGAAAATAGAGTAATTAAAATTTTTTTTTTATTAGAATGGGAAGATATACACTCATATTTTTGCCAAACTATAGAATTGTGCTAATTTTCCATTTTCGGATGTGGTGAAATAAGATTCAGATTACCTGAAGCATGCATATTTCAATGTATTTAAAAATAAATAAATATGAAGAAATTGTCCTACAAGTTTGGCTCAAAGATTGTTCATTGATGTTTCTGATGATGTCAAGATGGGAACTTTGTAATAGTATTTTCAATTCCTACAGAACTGATTTGTGTGAAAATTATTCAAAATTGCACTTCTGCTGTGTTTTTATTTTCAGGGGTGTATTATTTCCAAAATTATTAAAGTTCTAAATTCCTAAATTTTTTCTCTTTCCTTCAAAATTCCAAGTTAATTTAATGTTATCTCGTTATTTCAAAAACTTAACCCTTGCTAATTTTTATTTATCATCTTCTTCTAGCACTTCACTATTCTAAATTACACTTAATTACTGACAAACTCTACTTATTTCCTTAAATCATTCACCAGTGTAGTGGATGTCACAGGCTTCAGGAAATCTGTAAAATCTAACCTGTCCGTGAGGATAGCTATTGAGATTTTTTTCTCTCAAAAAATTTTACCCTTCCTCCCAGGAATTTTTTATCACATTATATTCATTAATATATGTGCTTAACTACATCTCACAATAATAAATTGGAACCAACTGCCTCACAATGAAGTGCGATAATTGCATACTTATGCACCACCCCCACAGCGCTTAGCCGTTTAAATATCAAACTTACCGAGTCTCCGATAAAGAACCAAATCCCACGGAATTCTGATCTATGGGCGGGGGCAGGGGATGAAGCATGAACGGAATCCCCCCACTTTCCAAAGTTTGGTAACTTCAAGGAATGATAAATAATCTTATAAATCATCTTGTAGCTGTTTAAACTTCATTGACACTCTAATTCCTAGGGAATGTGATGAAATCAAGAGTTGAATCTTCTTGGACTGAATAGATGTTTCATAGCTTAACTTCAGCTGTCAGACAACTGGAACAAATGCCATGAATGTATCTGATTGTAAACATATTAATTTTAAAGTTAAAACCAAAGTGGGAAGGAACAGAAAATACTTCTGGCTGAAACTGGAAGAATCCATTTAAAAAATCCAAATGTGTTACATACTCCTATCTATTACAGCAAATGGAAATTTTATAACTTGGGTTTTAAAAGGTTAAAAGGAGATAGCCATCTCTCTCTATATACGGTTTTGGGCTTGACCGACGGGCTTAGGCTCTGACTGGGCTTGAATTTTCTAACACTGCTTCAGATTGAGCTGAGTCTTTATTTTTAAAAAGTCTGGTATGGCTGGGCCGAACATATTTATTTTGAATTTTTTTTTTAATTAATTTTAATTGAATGCATGAACTTATTAGGTTTATTTCAGCAATGTAAAGATAAATGCTTAAAAAATTTTTATCTCAATTCTTCGTACAAAAATTTCACGAATACATGTTTTTAACACATTTGAATACAAATCATTTCAGGTTGGGCCAGACTAAGATGCAGTTGTTTTCAGGCTGGGCTCATTCTACATGTTTAAATTTCTTCGGGATTGGGCCTGGTTTAAGCATTGGTATTGTTGGTTGGGTGAAAATCTTAAATTTCAGCACATGCAGACCTCAAAAAGGAGAACAGAACACATCACTTCGATTTTGTGTGCGCTATCCTTTTGCACTTTTGTTCAGTTATCAGATTTGCTGGGTGGAGAGTGAGGGAAGAAAAGATAATTAGTGCCTGTGGTTGCAATGCAGACCTAATGGCTCTCCTAGAAAGAAGGCATTGATAATGCACACTAAGTTTATGCATAAGCAGGGCGGAATTCACAGGTGATGATATTTCAATTTTCATTCAGAGTTCGTGACAAGGTAAAGGGCAGCATACTTCATAATTTTACAATAACAAGCACCTGTTATTTATTTTTTTACAGAATCACTAATCTCAAGGCCGTCTGAGAGGATAGCAACTTCAGAAAATTGACTGTGCTTGTCGAATTTTAACCCGGCTAGGATGGGCAATTTCCATTAGTCTGGGATGTCCCCTGTAAGTTTTTCCTTGAGCAATACACCTTGAAAACGCAAATCTAAAAACTGTGCATCTTTTAAGCTCCCGGAAGTGCCTTGATCATTGTAACACATGTTTGAGGTTGCTAATGCAGGTGTAGGCTGGTCATGCTGGGTAGATGTTTGGTGCAGTCTTGCTCTTATGTTTTAAAAATGTAAACAAATCATCGTGATTCGCAATTCTCTTGAACGAAAGATTTAAAACATGAACTCATTTTGAATGACACATTTTGTTCCCAGCAGTGAATCACAGTGTTTTTTTTAAACTTTGGAGTGACCCCATCCTTTACTATTAAAGACTTGGCATAGAACAGGGAAATTAGATTGATTTTGTAGAGAAATCAATTCGAGAGAGATTGGTTCAAAGTTCAGGCTTGCCAAGCTCAAAGATGTCAACCACCCTATTGCAGAGATATACATCACCTTCCAGATGATTTACTTCTCTTTTTGGGACATGGTGCAGATAATTTGCTGGTGGCCTGATGCAAATTTCGCTCTCACCAATATACAACTACAAGTTTTTGTGGAAGGAGACTACATCAGCAGAGCCGAGATTTAAATGTAAGTGATAGCTCAGCTTATCTTAAAAATGTCACAGGTAAGAAATTTGTCAATAAAATTAAAAAAGTTAAATGTTAAAACTAAGCAAAATATTGCACAAGTAGGTCCATATTTTTTCTGTAAGAAAACTGGTCATAAGAGAGAAAAATTGTCCAGGGGTTAAATCAGATTTAAGTAATATTAGTGAATTAAACTGGAACAAATTACCCAGCATTACCCGGGTCATAAATAAATGCACATTACTTAAATAATACGTACACTACACAACAATACTCAATTTTCTTTAAATCCTTCCTAAACTGTCACCAAATTCCTATACACGCTATCTGTAAAGCAAAAAAAAAAAAAAAAAAAAAAAATGCATGTTCTTCACAAAGCAAATAAATTAATAAATACTGTGGGTACCTGGGAAAGATAAATTGAATATATTAATTTTAAAAAAAAATCATATAAAATAAAAGCTTTGCATACAATCCGTGATAGTGCAATGATCCCATCCACAAATTATATAAAATAAAAACCTACAATCTGTGACAACTGGTGCAACTATCCTATCCTCAAACACTACCTCTACCTTCTATCTTTAAAATGGGTCTGATCTTATGCTACTTTTGCATAAAAACCACCGTGGAAGAAAAAGATGTTACTCGAGATCCAAGCACTTCATCGAAAATATTAACAGTTCACTTGGTTAAAAAATTTATAATTAATCTACAAATGGGTTTAGGAATTTATTTTTTATTCCATAAAATATTGAACTACAGCTGCAAAATTCGACATGCAAATGTCGTTTTAAGAGTTATGCATCTTAAGAGCTATGCAGAGTTCTAAATAGCTGATGTTTTCTCAATTTTCTTAAAACTTTTCTTCATAGTTTTCTTCATAGTTCACTTTTTAGAAACCCAAGCACATAGGAAATTATAAATATGATAAAATGATAATTATGAAAATGCTATCAAGTACAAAAAATATATTAAACAACATTTTTATTTGGAGTATACGTATCTAAATGTTGATGGATCATGGCCAAAAAAATAAGCTGCCATTAGCCCTCACAAGTTTTATTGTTTGCAAACTGTATTCAGGGGTCTGCCTATTCTGGTTTTTTCAAATGGTACCCATTTTGTGAATTTTAAAAATAATTTTTGGAAAATTAAATAAGTTTGTGAAAATTAAAAATGTTCTTAACAATTTACCAAAATGGACAAAGCAGATCATTCGGTTTTGAAATCCTTTTTAAAAAGTAATAAAATAGTTGTAAAATATCAGAATCTTATTTTTTTAGTGAAAAGTTTGTGACCTTGGTACAGCTGTTAATGATGAAATTCCCAAGATTTAATTTAATATGATGAAAAATGATTAAAAACAGTAGTTTTACTCTTCTATTTATTTTAGTACTAATTTTTTCTATTCGGGTATAATTATTTTAAATTTTTTATAAAAGTAATCGTCGATTTCCTGCATTTTTGAATTTTGTTATTATCTCCTGACATTCTTTGTCAAAAAGACGATCAGGTCCATTTATAATTATGCACAAATGCATGTCCAATGGTTGTTTGGTTATTCTAGAATGCAGATCTGTACACACAAGATTCATTTTCGAAAAAAGTCTTTCTACAGAAGCTGTTGATGGGGGGATAATCATACTAAATGATAACAATTTCATTTGGATAATGTCTATGTATTACAGTCTTCTTAGAAGTTATTCATGAAGTCTGTGGGTTGCATTGTCTCAGGCATTGGGTTCCCCCACCCCCCACCCCCGATTTTGTTTATCCTAATGAATAAATTTTTGCGCTCATTTTATCTTTTAGATATTAAATGTTAGCTTTGCAGAAAACTATTTCTAACTCTGCTGCTGCTGCACCTATTACTGGAGCTGATACAGTTTTCACTCCTTGGAACTCCAGCATTTTTTCTTTACCATGGAAAGTAAAATTTGCCAGGATGAATCTAAGCTTTTTCTTACCAGTAGATTCATCATAATTGTCTCTTGGGATATTTTTCACAGAGAACATACCAAATCCATTAAGTGGGGCACAAGAATCAGAAATTAAAAATGCTTAATTGATTTCAAACTTAAAATCTTTGGTAAAGTGTTCTACAAATTTTTTCTTGAACATTTTAACTAACGATGCACAATCATATATCTTTAAACTGTTTCGCAAATTAATATTTTGTTCTGCACATTCTTGCGCAAATGCGGTCGGTTCATTGCACTTTTGAAATGCTACCTATTCTGTAGATTACAAATGAAGCTATTTACTTCAAGAAGTTTATTAACTTGATTGAAAACATAACTAAAAGATATAGATGGGCTTTGCAACCATGGATTTCATTTTTCCTCCTTGTCTTGGAAATCAGACAAGAATAATAATGTAAGGAGTCCTTGTGGTTCAACAATTGCTCCCTAATGCCTTTTATTTCAGGCTCTTTTGTTTTAATGAACAATGCTTTGACCAGTGGTCTGTACTGTAAATTACTCTTTCACAAGCTTAGCCAGGAAAAAGCCAGCTGGTTACAGAAACTTTAAGCATTTAAAAAAGATTAAAGTCTTAAACATCTCCTTGAATATCTTTAAATATTTGTGATTTTGCTGGGCTATAAGGCAAGATTTTCCACACACTAACTAACCCGGCTACACAAGCAGCTACCATAAGCCTTCAGGTTGGTCGTGTGGTCTGGGCTTTCTACACACTAACTAACAGAGATCAACATATTTTAAATTACCGTATTTAAGTGAGGCATAAACACCAGAGCTAGCGTATGATTACGACAATTGACATATATAGAATGTGGAGAAGGCAGCTTCATTCTATGTTGAACACCAGATGTTTCAGCACTCATAACATTGGTACCATCCAAAGTAATATATAAGCAGCAAAATAACTTAGCCTTTCACAACGTCATTATGAATTCAGCATTTATTGACTTCAAATTAATGATAATTTGTTGACTTCAAATTAATGATAATTTGTTAACTTCAAATAATGCAGCTATTTTTTTTCCTTGTAGAAGGCTCTTTTTATTTATTTATTTTTTCAAAGTATTTTATAAAAGTGCCATTTTGCTGACAGTTGACTTTGTGAATGTGCCGTTTTGTTGACAGTTGAATTTATGAAGATGCCATAAAATAGCACTAAATTTGCTTTGGATAGATCACTAGCATTGATCATGTAATGAAGATGTTTAATTTTTATCACCATTGGATTATTTACCTGATATGTCATTTATTATTATTTTTACTATATTTATATTAATTTTTAGAAACCAAGATTGAGTCATCATGGCAAATTCAGCATGATAATCCAATTTCAATGGTTAAGCTCTTTCAAGATTCAGATTTGTTACATTTGCAGAAAATATCACTGAGTAAGTAGAAATGTTTTTAATATTTTTTACTTAAGCTGTAACACACATTTTACTCCTAATCAAAGTGCTGCCCCCCAGTGTAAACATTGCACAAAAATAAACATTTATAGCAGTCATTCCAGTTTGCTGCCATAGCATAACTAAACAAGAATGTATTTTTCTGATCACGAAATAAAAACAATATTTCAAATAGGAACATTGACACATCAAAATTGGTGTCTAAAAGTACATATTTTTGATTCAGGATACATAGCTTCATCCCAGTAATGAGGGGTGGAGATTTAACTTTTAAGCTCATGCTGTGTCTCTTCTATTATACATTGCAGAACGTATGAGTTGAAACTTTACCACTCATGTTTTTGCTTGTGTTATGGTTTTAAAATCTTATGTGGGCAGGACATGTAAATTTTTAAAATGTATTCAGAAGACTTTACTTTTCTTCTCATGTACACCCTCATTACAGAAGCTGTCAGGGCCTGCCATCTTCAAAACGGAGCTCGGGTGCAATTACAGTTGAGAAGCTTCTACTTTGAAGCACTTTTGCTAACAATTTCTAAACATTTGGCACAGAAAAGACAAAGACATAAAAAGTAATTTATTATTGAACACATTTTGCATATTTAAAGTTATGCATAAATAAAATAAACATTCTAATAAACACACAATAAACATTTTATTATTGGAGCAATCTTGCATTATTTAACTATACCTAGAAATAAATAAAATAATCGAACATTCTGTTAATAAACATTTAAAAGTACACTACACACAATACTAGATTCTTTTATTGCCATTTCGTTGATTAGACTTGAAAAATCAAATTCTTTATCCTTTTTTATGCTCAATATAGAAAGTGCATTTTATCTTTTTGGCAATATTGTAAAATGAAGGTAATTTTTAATTGCCTTTAATTTACTAAAAGAGAAATTCTGCACTAGCTACTGTGACTGGTATGGCAAAAGCATTTTCAATGCAATCATTAAATTAGGAAATATTTCATTAAAATTATTATTTAACATAAACTCTAGTACAGAGGCTATATACATATTTTTAGAACAAATTTAAAGAAATATAATTAGGTTTGAAGTAATAATATAAATGTTCTGTCTGAAGGCCTTTTCTCTGGACTATCATTCATCCTACATCTCGGTTTCCAAGATAAGAGAACTTTTCTTAAAGTTATGAGTTATATTTTATTCCACTCCTCTTTCACAATTTTCCATAGTCCATCCATTGTTTTAGATTTACATTTAGAAAATTTTAACAATCAAAAGCACAATAATCCATTGGTGACACATCAGGGAACTTTGAAGGAATATGAACAAAAGATAATACCTGTATATTTTGCCTTTTTTCGAGAACTTTAGTGGTAGATTTTGATGTATTACTGGTAGTTTTATCCTGATAAAGTTCTACTCTATTAAGACTCTGTGGATAAAGGGATGGTATTTCTTCTTTAAATAACGGAGTTAAAACATTATCTTCGTAATATGTTAAATTAATTTTAACATTTAGTTTTTACTTTTTTTAACTTCAATTTACCATTGCATGAAAAGCCAGCAATAATCATGAATCCTCTAATGAAACTTTCTTGGGATCAAGTTTTTAGATCTTTATCTTCTTATTTGCAATAGTAAATCGATCTCTTTTGTTACAGTCATGTAAATAGATCCATGCTTCATCAATTGCCACAATATATTCCATTTGTCACCGGTTAAATGATTTTCATAGAAAATTCTATGGTGTGTCCTGTACTCTCTAGGCAACAGGCGGTGATCTTTGTTTTTTAGCTTTTTTGAGATTTAAATCTCTATTTATTGGTTATGTTTGCAGTAACTACAAAGGTATTTAAAGACACTGCAATTGTTACTTGAGTCGGTGGGTTTTCTTTTGAGAAAAGATACTTTTTTTTTAATAGTCATAAATGTAGTACCTTATTTGGATATTCATTCATTCTTTTTTTGGTTAAAAACAATGCTTGGTGCTTTTTCCCTTTATTATTAATAATATTGCTTATACTGCATTTAGAAATGCAAATTCCATGGTATTCATGGCATTTTTTAATTGCAAAATAAGAATATTTCTCTTTGGAAAGAGCAAAAATGTAGCCTTCAATCCAAAGCCCATTTACATGCACCATTTTTAAAATAGACAAAATTTGACTGCAACAAACGATAATCCCCCCCCCCCCCTTTGAAATGGGAATAATGCTGTACCAGAAACAGTACAAACAAAAATTTTTATGATACAATCCAGTACAAACATAGTACAAATGAATGGCATCAGTAAAATTTTGAAATTCCGAGGTGAAGGTCTGTTATTTTTCCAGCTGCCTCCTCCCCCTATTTTGAAATGAGAATAATGCTGTACCAGAAGTAGTACAAATTATAACATTTTTACAGTACAGTCTGGTGCGAATATACTACAAACAAATGACAATGATAAAATTTTGAAATTCTGAAATGAAGGGCTGCTCTAGACCCTTTCTTTGAAATTAGGAATATCACTATACTGGAAGTGATACAAATAAAAAGTTTTATGGTACAATCCGGTACAAACATAATACAAACAAATGGCATTGGCAAAATTTTGAAATTACGAGGTAAAGAGTTGTTTCTCTAGCCCCCCCCCCCCCCCCCCTTTTGAAATAGGAATATCACTGTCCCGGAAGTGAACATTTTTATAGCATTATCCAGTACAAACATGTGGTATCAACAAAGTTTTGAAATTCTGAGGTGAAGGTTGCCATTTTTTCTACCCCCACTTTGAAACAGGAATAAAGCTGTTCTGGATGTGGTATAAATGAAAATATTTTTATGGTATAAACAAATGTCATTGGCAAAATCTTACAATTCCAAGGTGTGGACTGCTATTTTTTCAGCTCCCCCTCCCCACTTTGTAATGAGAATAACTCTGTACCTAAAATGGTACAAACAAAAGATTTTTATGGTACAATCTGGTACAAACAAAAGGCATCATGGAAATTTGGAAATGTGACTGATGAAATGAAGTTGCGAAATTTGCCAGTTGTGCAACATCGATGCCTTGTTTGTAATTTTAGCTTTTATAGATATTTTGAATCTTGCTTTTCTTGGATCATTCGATGGAGACAGCCATTAAATTTCTTTTGATAACCAGACACATACATTTTCCTGTCATCTTGATATTATATCAATAAATAAAAAACAATTGACCATTTTATCAAAGCAGAATTAGATACTTATCAAAAATCTATTGTCGATATTAAAGATAAACTAGCTAGAACACAACAAAAATTATAAATACATACCTTAATTATTTATTTTATAGTCACTTTCTGCGATGAAGTAAAGCCATACAAAATTCTGATAATTCTGTAATGATTTGATTTTGTTTAGTGCTGGACACACATTGAGATTTAAAAATCGGTGAAACAATAATGCTGAGTAATTCTTTTAAGATTGTTGCCAGAATACAAAAAAACTAGTAGTTTTTTTTTTAAATAGTCCTTTTGGGGTGTATTTTGATTAAAAAGATACCATAGTCACCTTTTCCTTCAAAATAGTCACTTTAGTCGCCCTTTTAGTCTCCAGTGACAGCTCAAATTCTTTCACGAAATCATTGGAAAAGTACACTTTTTATGCTCACAGTGTGATGATAAGCAAAGGAGCTGATGTTTAGAGTTATTGTTGGTAGTGTAGTTTTTAGTGTAGTAGCGTCGTTGATAAAATAGTCAAGTGTTGGGTTGTACACGCTAGGATGGATCTATAGATTTGCTCTGTTGCTTGACCTCGCTGTCGCTTGGCAATATGCTCATGGGTGTTTTCTTTTGATATATGCAGTGCCTCTGGAGTTTTTAGAATATATTTTAATTATTCATTTTAAATTCTCATTTATATACTTAATTTTTAACGTATTTTCATTTGTGTTATATTTTATCCTAAGTATTAAATTTTATTATTATATTTTAGATTTATTTGCATTGAACTTTTCTATCTATATATGTTGTGTACTATTGTAATGTACTTTTTTATCTATAGGGAAAGTCATGTGCAGTTCACATCAGATTTTTTAGTTTGCATTTTTCATTTTTAGTTAGTAATTTACACCTTTAATATATGTTTACACCTTTAGAATATACAAAGTTTTACTTTGAAGTTATATTGTAATGAAAAAAAATGTATAATTATTTCTTAATATGATTTTTGTACTATTATTTTTCTTAATATAATTTTGTACTGATATTTATATAAAATAATTGGATTTTAAATGAAAATGTTCAATCTCATAAAATTATTAATAATACTATTAAAATACCAAGCTATCTGCATTATTTCTAATTTTCACTTTAAATTTGGCTGTGAGCTGAGCATGAGTGAGGTGAAAGTGATATTTGTTTGCCACTTACTGTTACCATTATTTTAAGGTTCTTTTACATGATGCAAAAATTGGAAAAAAATAAATTGTACAGCCAACTTATTTTGAGAAATTATATTGTGCAAAATGAAAATTGCAGGAGAATCAAGAACTTGCATACATCTCATTGAATGCATTTTTGCATTTACAAAGATCACTCAATTTCTTGACTGCAACTGACCAATCAGAATACTTACTGCATATGACCTCACAATTACTGTTTCCTTAGCTGGAAATGTTTAGTGCAAGTGTGTTGCATTCTTAGGTTAAATATTTCTGATTGTTTAGAAAGGGTATTTTTAATACTTCCCTTGGATATCATTTATGTAATGATTTTTTAATTTTCTATTAATTTAACTCTTTACATTTTTTTTTTTTTGAGGGGGTGGGGGGCAAGTAACAGAACAGTAATGGCAGATATGTTGCAGCTTTGCAACTTTCAAGGTTATGGATGAAGATTGAAATAACTCTTGGTGAAAGTATGACTGCTTCTGTTGAGAATGTGTGAACACTTTTGGGTTTCTTCAAAGTTTCTTTTAGTTTTCCCATAGATATAATTTTTGTTATTATATTTTAATTTTCTATTACTTTAAATTGGTTTTGAAATTTTCTTCATCAAGTAATAGGACAGCATTGGTGGATATGCTGCAGCTTATGGTTACAATAAAGACTGTAAAAGTATGTCATTATGTAATCAATAAATTGAAATGTGTAAATAGATCAAAGTTGAAAGATTGGGGAAAGCAGCTTATTCGCTAAATCACTTTGTGTAAACTGACAATATATTAATCTAAACTTGAATGGTCTGTTTGTTGAATCGACTTATTGCAGAGATGGGCGAATAATATTTTTCTCAAATTTGAATATTAACCAGATCTTAAATATTTAAATATCCTAAGTAATTTTTTCAAATTGTTAACACATAATATTTATATATATTAAATATTATTTTATAATTATTAGTAAATAAATTCATAAAGTAAAAGAGTATTCACATTAATCTAGAGATGAAACTTTTTGTTTGAATTTTAATTTTAATTATTTTACAATAGCTTTTATTTTAGGTACACTTAACTACAATAATTGAATAATTGATTGTAAATGTTTCTCACCTACTGCAGATTTTTATTTAAGAAAACAAACACTCAAACATGTTCAGGTTCTAATCTGTTGCCTTTTTATTTCAAATTAAACCAGAAGTGCTGAAGAGTTGCTTTGAAAATACTATTGATGGTGGCATAACTAAATACTACGATAATTTCTTTAAGTGAGGATGAAAACTGTTCTTTTTCCAGTAGTCAAAAATATTTTTATTTGGTGGAAGCAAACTTTCTTCTAGCTACTTTCGAATTTCTTTTTCTAGTGTATCCTGACTTCTTATTCCAGAACTTGTTGCTAATCATGATGCGATATTCGATGTATACAAATTTCTTCAAGTGATGTATTCGAGATGTCAAAAATTTTCTAGTATTTGTCACTTTCCATCAATGTAACCTGAACACTACCCAAGAGACTCCAGCCCAACACCATTGCAGTCTCTTATGTTGGTGTTTTGTTTTCAATGGCAATCTTCGTAAAGGACTGTTTGAGTACAAGCTGCTTTCGACCAATCATTGAGAAACTGTTCTCCCTGATATTGGAACATACAATGTACCCTGCAAATTCTATAGAATGTCGACAGTTGTCGTTTGTGGGGCCTCCACAACATGCTTTTGATTGCATCGATCAACACATGCTAATATACATCTAGATGGGCCTATACCACTGCAACAATTCACATGCTCTTCTTCAATCCATCTTCTCCAAATCCTTTGCACAGTGAACACATCTACACCTGTTTCAGTCCAGTACGACCACCCAGTTATACATAGGCCTAAAATGAATCCCTTTACATGATTGTCCAAATACTGAAACAGACTTCGGTGGCATTTTTTTAACATGAAATGAAAAACAGCTTGGAAAATGGCTTTCCGTAGGTGACAGGTAGTAACAATTATTGACTCATCTGCCGTTTCCATCCCTTTATCCCGTGCTCTAATCAAGTGACCTACTTGCATTTCAGATCATTTGCATACATCAGCCACCTGCATTTATCCTTTAGCAAAATGTTTATCACTTTTTAATTTTTTCATAAATGTTTAAACATTCTAAATCTTTGTTTATTTCACAGAACATTAGATTTATTATTACACCTATATGAGACCTAGTTGATTCAGTAATTCTACTTAATTCTTCAGACCTAACATTGTTTATGATAGAAAACAAACACCCTTTCAACAGGAGCAGAAGTATCTCGCAAGTAAAAATTGTACTCCATAACTTGGTTGAAATTCAGTATTAAAATGTTTTGATTCCTGAAATTCTTCAAAATTTGAACCTTTACAGTTGATTCTGTATATCACAGTTTGAAGACTGGAATATTTTAGCTATCACCACTTCATCACACAATTCATTTATGTTTATAACAGCATTTTCAAGAACTTCACTAATTTTTTATACAACTGTTTGAATTGCAATCATCCTCCCTTAGTCGTAAGAATTGTTCTTTCCCATCAAAACTTTATTCCAAAAGATGAATTTTAGCCATGGAGAAAATAATAAACCGGTCAGAATTTCAGAACGTACCTTTGAACTTGAACAATCCCAGTCAAAATTGGACAGCCTGTTTATTATATGTTGGCAAAATTAATCATAGTTCATTTTAAATATTTATTCTGTTAATATTGTGGCAGCATTCAGAATTACAAAGTAAATTTGAAAATATTTTAGGGTAAGATTGAAACAAAAGTCTTGTTATAAATAACTGCCCTCAGCACTTTCTGGTTTTACTAAATCAAAATCTGGACAGGACATACCAAGTATAGATAAGTTAATTCGATGTTCAAGATAATTGTTCATTCTTAAAATATTATTAAACAAACATTTTAAATTATGGGTTATTTCAAAAATATTCTTCAGTATTAAAATCTAATGAATGAATTTTGTTAAAGACTCATTCAATTTTAGGTGATGATAAGTTGAATACTTCAATTAACTTATTGGTTGGAAATACAATAGAGGTCTCTGTTGTTTACAGGTAAAGAGTTTAAAATTTATTTTTATTTTTCTTACTTAACTTTAATATTTATCATTTGATAAAAGGTATTTTTTATAACATTAAATTTTTCTTATCTCCATTCAATAAAATTGTATATTTCCTTGTATTTTAGAGATGTTTTGAAAAATGGCTTAAATTTATCATCTCAGTGGAGCTTGCCACAAAGCAATAAGTTTGATTGTGTAACATGTGGTTTGATTTCTGACATGGATATGGATGGAAAGAATGAGATATTATTGGGCTCTTATGGTCAGGTTAGTATTTTAGTATTATAAAGAAGGTTAGTATTTTAGTTTTATAAATGTGAGGTCATAACTAATCTGGGAATGATTCAACATTATTTCCAGTACTAGACTTCAAAAACATATGTGAAATAAAATGTGACATAATTATAAGCATAAGCACTGATTTTTCAAAATCCAATAAAACACAATAATGGAGATTTAACCCTTTTAGGCCTGTGTCTCAGTCTTTTTAGTTGTATAACTTGAGCCAACAATTGTCAGGTGTTTTTGTCACACTGTAAACGTCTTTTCTGTGATAAAAACAGGCTTGGATTATGTGTGAGATAAGTTGAACTAGCCTTGTGGTGTGGGAGATATGAGCAAAATTGAATTGAAATGTAGCTCTTATGTTTTATGAGTGTATAATTAGTTATTCAGAACTGGATTTTCTGGTTTTTGGTAAAATATAATATTAAAGAAAAAAAATCCTGAACTTTTCCAAAGGGGACACTGTCGCCTGGGAAATTTGAGGAGGGGCAGTTCGGGACTATGAGGGGTCTAGTGCGGTACCAATGATTTATAAACAGAGTTCATCAAAATGTATAATTACGCACCTGATCTGCATCGAAATACCTACTCACTAAGAATTTTACCAGTGCATAAAAGTACGCATAATATTTGTAGCAATAAAATGTACTTTTCTTTTTAAGTTTTCTCACTTTTTATCGTTTAACTGCTGCACATATTGTGAGACCAAATATGCAATTTTTAATTCTAGTAAGCAAATTAAGCAAAGGACTCAGATGAGTGGCACCAAAGTTGACAGCTTTGCCCGGAGAGGTTTATGGCCCATAAATTCGCAATTTGTGGTGACTTAGGCATAAACAATGCTTCCAAGCAAGATTTGATCAAGCTTCATCGAAAAGGGGAGTCCAATCAGGACCAATCCCAAAATGTGATAAAAAGCAAGGTCAATGAAAATCTGGGAAGGTGTGGTTTCCTGAATCAAGTTAAAATTAAATTAAGAGTTTAGGATGGTCGTCGCACTGCATGGATGTTAGTAGTTGGAGTCATTGCACTTCAAGGATGTTGGTAGTTGGAAAAAATTGTGTATGCTGTGAAGTCGACAGTGATTAAAAAAACGTTGGTTCCGCTACTGAAATAAAAGGCTCCTGAAAATAGAGAGCTAAAAGATAATTACTACAAGACGTTAAAGTTGTGAGACAGACATCGACTCAAGTGAAAAATAGTGCTGATTCAGTAATAAATTGGTCTCACTTTACCTCGTACATCATTTCTGTACGAGATTGAATTGATGATAATTGTAATTAATTATTAATGGTTATTGGAAATTAATGGTTTTTGTTGAAAATTTAATGACTGAGTGTTGCATAAATACATATAATTTAAAAAGAATAAACTTTGTGGTTAATGACCAATATGTTATTTTTTAGCTACAGACTTCATTTGGAGGTTTATTGTGAACACTGGCCATGTACAGAGTTATATGATATACACAGATATATAAGTGATAGTCTTTTCAAAATAAATATTATATTTTAAACCTAAATATTTAAATAAACAGTGATTAAGTTAAAATAACTTTTTTAATATCCTCACATTTGATGGCCATTTTATAATACGATATTTTAGTACACATGATCACTCAATTGTTGTCACCCAGACTCATATATTTTCATGCCACACATATAATTTTTTTCATTTTCATCTTACTATATGCCATTTCTTTATTAAAATTTACTTTAATAAAATTTGCATTAATGTAACAATAATTAATGTGCATTAATGTACAAATATGTTAATAAAAAATTTTAATATGTTGTTATGCAGTTGCTTTCCTTAAACACACAATTGTGATAATTTTTTATTAATAATTAATGCATATGCAACCGTATTGTTCATCAATAAAATTAATTCTTACTACTTCTTCAAACAGGATAAATGTCATGGAAATATCCCACCGTCCAGCTCCCTCAAAGGTTGAGCTGGACAGCCTGGGTAATAAATAAATAAAAAGAACAGGATAAATGTATTTTGTTGATAAATATATCATAGTAATAAAAAATTAACTATAAAACTATTAAAAAATTAACTAAATAAAATATATCTGTACCTGTAGATAAAATCCTCCATTAGTAAAATACCTAAAACAAAAATATAAGGATATCAACCGATTTCAGATGCAAAATGAGTATTCTTGGGAATAAGAGAAACAGCAATCATGCATAAAAGCAGAAAAATGCATGCAGACACATGTTTTAATATCATTTTTAAAAATAAGTTTTGTATTATTTAGAAAACATCAAATTTCAATCTAACATATTGTTGATTCAATGTCAATAATATGGTATATATTATTTAAATATGGATATAAATTAGTAGAAATGTTATCTAAATTTATCCCAATATATACAAATTTATGTGCTACCCACATTAAGTTTTTATAGGAAGTATTAACTCTTCGATAAGGAAAGTAAAGAAAAAGACATTACATTTTATTATATGCACATTGTATGCAGTATGCCAATAAGTTTTTTCTATCCAAATTCTTTGTTTCCCACATTTGTATTTAGTTTTTCTTATTTTTATTAATTTTTTTTCTTTTGAAATTTTTGTGCATACTTTTTATGAAAAAATATTCAATTTTTGTGTTTAAACTGAGGGTGTAATCTCTTTCTTTACTTTAACCCAACAATTCGATTTCACATGAATTTTAAAGTTATTTTTGATTCAAACTGATCCTGTGAGACCATTTTACTAGGAACTTTATTATTTAAAAAATATTATTAATTTTTTACCGTTAAGAGTATGGCCATATATGGTCACACTAGGTCAAAGGAGGGTTTTTTCATAATACAAACATAGCATAATTTTGTGTTACCATATAGTGATTATTAAGATTATTATTTAATGTAAATGAAAAGAAAATTAATAGTTATAATAGCACTGTAACTTTCATTGTTATAACTTTACTATTTTGTTGTTGGTATCGCTTATTAGTTTTTATGTTCTGTTGAAAAGGGTTTTTGAATTCTCGCTTGTATTTTTATTGAGTTTACCCATTTGTGTTTAGATATGTTTTATGAATCAATAAAGATTTTTTCAGTTGAAGCAGCTTTATTATAAATAAGTTAGCAGTGAAATTTAACAGTAACTCTAGCCTTTGACGGATGAATAATATTACTCTTTGTGTGAGAGGTTGGGTGGTGTCTCGTTCAGTGGCGCAGCCAGAAATTCGTTCTGGGGGGGGGGACGGGTCAAACCTCATTGTATATTATTACGCATGTCAAATGACAATATATTGAAATAAATCAATTTATCGCCGAATAGATTTATTTATTTAACATTACGTTTACTAAATAAGAACAGTACTGATAACTTCTATAAATGAAAGTATACAATATTCAAAGTTTAATATCAAGTCGTCTAGGCTTCTTAGCCGTTTCATTTAAAACCTCTTCAGGGTTTACTTCAATGTCCTTGTGGATATATAACATAAACAGTCCATTTAATCTGTGCTCACCTGTTGAATTTCTTGAATATTTTTTTAAATATCGTAAGGTGGAGAAAGATCTCTCTGCGCTACACGTTGTGACTGGAAGTGTAATCATTATCTGCAGAAGTTTTTGTATACTTGGAAACATAATTTCATCACATTCATGAAAAGCTTCCAAAGCATTATTAGTCCGGTCAGTAGATACATTGTACATTGCAAAAGGTGGAGTAGAAGATTTTTTTTTTGCATTTGTATATATTGATGCCAACATGAAAAAACCAAGTTATCCAACATGGCTGATCCCGGGAGAACTTTTGGCGGCCGAAAAACAATGAAATTTTATGACTTTTTTTGGTTTTTTCAAAATATCTCAGAAACGATCGACTTTTGCGATTCTTTCTCAATATAAAATTTAAAGATAATTAAATTTACTACAATTTTTACTATTACAACTATTTTATAGCACGAATAGTAAGCGCACTACAGGTTCTTAAAAATCTGATATTTTTTCTCAACTTAGTAAAAAAACGCATTAACACCCCTTGCCCACCTGAACCCGCAGTCACAATTCTCCCCCTCACATTTCGCAGACGACTCGATCAGACCCCAATAACAGCACATGTTCATATTGTACAACTGCAACATATATTATACTTCACAATACATTTTATTCTGATGTTCTACCTACACAGAAGCGATATTTGAATGTGAATGAATAAATATGGGGGTGATAATAAGCGAAATAATAATAAAGCATTAATAAGCAAAAATTCATGACGTGTGTGTTGTAATTCAACTAATTTTCTAGGTATAATGCGTTAACATAATGAATAATAATACCAATGCACCAAATTAAATTTAAATAATCTCCACAAATGGCCAAACTTGTTTGAAGTACAAAAACAAATAATTATCTTCAAAAACATAAATTGCAGAAATTTAACATTAATATACAAATTACAAGAAGATTCATACAGGTTTGAAACAATTAAACAAAAGGAAATTAATAAGTAAAACTGAAAACATACATTATTTGTCTTCTTCGAAGACGTTTTGAAGATGTGTGTTCTTCTTCGGGTTCAACAACCGTCGGAGGTGGAAGGAAGGTGTCATCCTCAAGTTGTTCATTCACGTGTTACAGTGGTTCCAAGAGCTAGTGGAGTAAGTCATCTTCTTCTTCAGTATCATCCAAAGATGAAATTGGTACCACATTGTCACGCCCCATGTCACTGCAGTGCTTGCACTTGTTGGAGCATTTCAAACCTGCCTTGCGACAAGAACAGGGTCCACTTATACCCTTTTTTGCAAGCGCAAGACACACTCTTCAGAAGATTCTCAGATGCTGAATTTCTTTTTGTGTCAACAGGCAATAGACCTTCCATGCTGCACGCCAACCCCATTCCTCCGGGTTGGTGCCATTGCCTAACCAGCTTTGAACTTGGTAGTAGCACCTGTAGGAATGGTAGCTTGCAGCATCGCACGTAGGTGGTAGTCGTGCGAGATTTATTTTTCTGTTGGAGACTGATTTTGCAAACAGATTAAATTGCAAAGTGTTCAAGGATTGGTCGGAATGGATGTCGCCTGTGTATAATGTTTTCAGAATTTTTTCTCCAGCTGCAGCCATGTCATCGTGACTGCTGCGTGGATCCATGAATGTTTTAGTGACTTTCTTCACTTCAGGCGATTTGTTGACAATCTTGCACAATTTAATTTTGCTTTGACTAAAGATGGCTAATGTGGAATCACATCCACTAAATGCATGGATGAACAGGATATTGCCTGGGTCGAACTTAAATGATATAGTTGAAAATAACACATTGCCAGCATTCCCTCTCCTAGGCTTAAGAAAGAATAAGTTGCTGAATGACTGGCCTAACCCTGTCATCAGAACTAGCAGATCGATATCCTCCCCAACTACGATCACATTTTCAAGTCCTTTTGCCTTCGAAATGGCAGTGTTGACGATCAGTAAGTCAGCGTCCTCTTGAGCATGCTTGACTTCAATATCACACTCTTCAAAATTGGCTTTCAGAAGTTCGATCAGACGACTCTTGTTTTGATTATTTGCCAAAAAAATTTCTTGGGCGACTTGGTTGATTGTATTCACTTCAAAGATTACTTCAGGGGAATGGTGGATCCTCATACGCCGCAATCGCTCAGATCTTTTGGTGCCAGTACGTGCAGGATACTAATCGAATACAACCACAACTCGCGATCCATAATGTCTCTTAAGAAATGAAGAATAATGCTTAGTTATGGTAGCAAAGGAAGCATTAGGCCAAATAACTTTGTGTAGGAGGTATCCTCCATCTATAACAGCAAACTGTTTCTTCGCTGCAATTTCTTTGCAATCGACTGGGGTGAAAGCCATGTATAATGAAGACTTTGTACCTTTTCGTATGCCTTCTTCGGAGAAAAGTGATATCGGGTAGAGTGCAAGTTCATAAGTAAAAAACATTTTAAAGTCTTCATCAGACTGTTTCGAAAGACACAATCTTTGGAAAAGTGCCAGCGGATCAATAGCAATTACTTTGAGGGTTCCTGCTTTAATACTGCTGACAACCAATGCAAGGGTTACAACCTTGTCTTTCCTCTGGAAGGTCACATTTTTTAAAATTTCCATGAGCGACCATTTTCATAACCCTTTCTATGCCAACCTCTTGAGCCAAATGACAGTTTACATCTGCTCCTCCAACAATACCACTGCTTAATGACATTATGGCATCAATGTCTGAAAAGGGGGGATGTTGAGAAAGCAACTCTCGCAGTCTAATTGAGTCACTTCTGTCTCTGTCGATACGAGAACTTCGCATGTCCACATGCTGCTCTGATGTGTCATAATGTACATCACAGAATTGTTCAATTTCATCACAAACATTTTGCATAATTATCATTGCCAAAGTCCATTTTGCCAAAACACCATCTGAAAATCCTCTCCCACGTGTGACCCCTCCACAGGCTTTCATATTCCTCATAAGTGTCTGTTCAATGGTCTGGTCAGACGAAATTCCACACCAGTGCTTATTGGAGCGTCTTATGGTGAACTTCCCTTTAGTGGAGAAGTCGTGAAAGGGTCAATCCATGTCAAATCAACCAGAAAAAAAAGGATTTGACACCCATGATCTCGGATTTTGATGAAACTTGGCATGTTTGTTCCTTTTATAGATTTAAGTAAGCATATGAAATTTTTTTGCTCTATCTCACACGGTTTAGGTTTTACAGTCTGTTAAAGTTTTTGGAATTTCACTGTTTTTATAAATTGGGCGGAGGAAATGCAATTTGTGTTTCTATAGAAAATAAATTATATCTCCCTTGTTTACCAACCAATGTTGATGAAATTTTTTATGAGTATACATCAATATGTAAGGAATCCAGAAAAAAATAAATTAAATCAGCAAGTATATATACATGGTAAGAAAAAAATCCTAAAGTTTTATTTATAGATTTTTTTAAATAAAATACAGAGTTCTACGCTAAGTGGAATATCTTCAAAAGGGAAAAGGATAATCAAAAGAATTTTTTTTTATTTTTGTTCTAAAAGATATGCTCTACCGCACGAAAAAATAAAATGAATGGTTTTTTCACTCCTTCATTATTTTTTCTCACTTCAAAGATAGAAATCACTTGACTCACTCATTTTCTTGAAATCGTTAAATTAAAATTACAGTTTCAGTAAAATTATATTAAAATTTGAATATATTTATAATGTTTGTTGGAATGGAAAATGTATTATTACAAAACCATTAAAATGTTTCAAATTCTAGGAAATTATTCTTTAATTTTCTCCAGTGTTTTCATAAGCTTGATTGAACATGTATCATGCATTCTTGAGAGAATTGGTAAGTTCTTCCAGTCATTTTTTTTTTTTTTTGGGGGGGGGGGGCAGAAAAATGATGGTGATGGTTCATGAGGATGTAAAAACTTTAGTGACATCTTCTGCATTCACCTCACTCACCATACCAAAATACCATAAGTTGTCATAAACACAAGCGATAAAACATCCAGGATATAAGTGTTCTATTTTCACAGGTAAAGTTTTCTGCTTGTTACACAAGTTGAAAATGAGAGCTGGTGTTTCATCGCTGCTGATTTTTCTAGCCTCAATTGTTCCCAAATCGTCTGTTGGCAGAAAGCTGTGGAACGATCTTGTTCCTGGAAGAGTTTGAAGATCTTTGGCATGATTTTTCAAAGCCAGGCCTGTTGAATCAACCGCTTCTTTAGAAATAAGTTGGAAATTAATATTTGTAATGTTGGATTTGCAAAACTCTAAAAGTTCATTCGTTGTTATAATTTGTCTGTCCAGATGTTGTTGAAGACTTTCTTTCCTAGCTAAACGTTTTACAGTACCCCCTATTCCATCACATTCAGTTTTACCGTGACTGGTTGCAAAAAATGACCACTGGGCTTTTGGTTGAAAGTCCCTCTCATGCAGACACAGATTCATAAAGTTGTATTTATTTTTATACTGCCCAGCACATCTGTCACTGAAGTAGTGAATGTTTTTTATGTGTGGGTAGTTCTCTTTCAGAAAGGCAGTTACAGTTTTTTGAATCTCATATACCATACTCGAGTCATGTTTAAGGTCATCAGATATGATACAAAGAGGTAAAATCAGTTTTTTATTACTTGCATCCTTGCAGTGAATCATGACAGGATGAATAGTGCATGAATCTGAGGTCCAGTGATAACCTTGAGCCTCTTCTTGTATTGTGAAAGTATAATTTTCACTGAAGTCCATTGAAATAACAGCTGTATTTGATGAAACCGTTTCCTTTAAACTTTTGAAAAATGAAGCTTGTGATTTAGCAATGTATGAATGAGGTATTAACTTGTTCAGTTTTTCTACTAAGTTATCAATAAACTCACCAACTGAGCTCGAGCAAAGTATCATTTCAGTTCAATCAGTCGAAGCCCACTGATTATACTCGACTGGGTCTTCATCATCGTAGTTCTCAAATCTTGACTGTAAAAACTGGACACGGTTATCTTTTAATGGATACTTCTCACAATGCCTTAGCATACATTCACCTCCTGCTCCTTCACAAAGAATATACGCCATAAGGTCTTTGTAATTCTCTTCAATACCTGCTCCATGAATCAATAAAATCACATTTTGATGAATTGTGCATACACACACTAAGTGTGTCCCACTAGCACCAGCCAAAACACACAACTTAGGTCTCAGGGAACAAAAAGTTGAAAGACCAATTTTCAAGTCAGGGTATACGCATTTAAAAATTGAGTATAGCTCATTAAGATTACATAAAATCAAGCATTTTCTCTCATATACTGTTTTTCCTATACTTACCACATCCTTCATCCCTGGCAAAATTTTGGAATGTTCATCACTCTGATAAAATCTTTTTACCAATTCAATAGTTTCAGGACTCAACTTTTTCCCATATCTAGGATCTGGTTCTGCTAAAAATCCCTTGTATTTAAACAGTTTTTGAGCCTTACGAACAGAATAATCAGATACGTTGAAAGTTTCTGCCATTTTTCTTCTAGACCACATTAGTGAAGCTGGAATTGTCAGCATTTGAATCTGTTTGTTTCTTGATGCACCACTTAATTCATTTTTAATTATATCTACAAGCTTATCCAGATCTTCAGATTTTTGTATCACACTTTTTTTCAAGTCACTTTTTTCCTCTGGGAAATTAACTTCAAGAACATTTTCAATTTTTCTTTTTAGATTTTCATGTACTCTTTGTAGTTTTTTTTTACCGTAAGATGATCTGCTATGTTCACCAAGTGCATGTAATTTCAATGGGGAACATCCGATTTCATGGAATGAAGAATTTAATTCATCAACCACACATTTTTTTTGTAATTGGAATAGTTCATCAGGAGCTAATCCCACATCAGCAACTTCCTCATCTTGGACATTTAAGCTACTTTTGCTTTCGACATTACTCTCATCAATTTGTTTGTCTTTAAGTAGATTATTCCTGCAAGAAGCACAAAGTTTTTGTCCTGGTTTCACTTTGTAACCTTTTGATAAAATTATCCTATTCTGCTGTAAAGTTACAACAAAGTGTTTTTTAATTGAAGTTTTATGTTTTTTAAAAGGGTCACAACATACCTTTTGTAAAAATTCATACTTGTTCAAAAACACTTTGATGATAAAGACAAATAGTTTTTAACTCATAACTTGATTCCGTTCTCAATTTTAAAAGAGTTAAATCAGATTTAGACAGTTTTTCAATAGTTTGTATGGCTTTTTTCTTGGCATAGCTTAATAAATGACAATCACTATGAGTAACTTTCCCCACCCTGCACTTCTCCCTTTTTCCACCATTCAAAAAAGACTTTGTGTGGTGTGATGTGTTTTGATTGCTTATAAGATTTCTTGAAATAAGTTACTGGTAGTGAGTTGACTAGTTAAGAACTAGTTTTCAAAACTAAATTAAATTGTAATATAATTTTCTTTTTTTTAATTAGGCCTGATTGTTGAAAATAAGGAAATCAGTATCTTATTTCTAAATAATCTCAATTAAGACATAATTATGGATAACCTATTTTATAACATGTTTTTTTTTTTTTTGGACAAGCCTGATTAACAATTTATTAAATCTACTCTATTATTTTAATCATATGCCAAAAGCCACTGGTTCTTTTAAATTTGTGTGTGAATTTTGAAATTTTTGAAAAAAATCTTGAAATACTGAGTTTTTTGTTTTATTTTAAAGCTTTTTTTTAATTCATTAAATGGGTCTTGTCTTATTTTATTTGAAAGTGGTTGATATGTGACATGTTTAGTTCAAATTTTAATATAATTTTACTAAAATTGTAATTTTAATTTAATGATTTCAAGAAAATGAGTGAGTCAAGTGATTTCTATCTTTGAAGTGAAAAAAAAATAATGAAGGAGTGAGAAAACCATTCATTTTATTTTTGCATGTAGTAGAGCATATCTTTTAGAACAAGAATAAAAAAAATTTTTTTTGATTATCCTTTTCCCTTTTGAAGATATTCTACTTAGCGTAGAACTCAGTATTCTATCTAAAAAAATCTATAAATAAAACTTTAGGATTTTTTTCTGACCATGTATATATACTTGCTGATTTAATTTATTTTTTTTCTGGATTCCTTACATATTGATGTATACTCATAAAAAATTTCATCAACATTGGTTGGTAAACAAGGGAGATATAATTTATTTTCTATAAAAACACAAATTGCGTTTCCTCTGTCCGATTTATAAAAACGGCGAAATTCCAAAAACTTTAACAGGCTGTAAAACCTAAACCGCTTGAGATAGAGCAAAAAAATTTTATATGTTTACTTAAATCTATAGAAGGAACAAACATGCCAAGTTTCATCAAAATCTGAGATCATGGGTGTCGGACCCTGGTTGAACTGATGTGGAATGACCCGAAATTCAGTTGGGTCCAATTAATTGTTCTAGTTTCAACATGTCTTGAAGGTAGAGATGCGTACTTTTGGCGTATAAGAAATGGCCAGCTGCATGAAAACATGGTAGTGCTTTTTGAATGGAGTCAAGATGAAGCTTCCAGTTGCCTGTACGCTCAGCCTCGGTGAACTGTTTGAGGAGTGTTATCATACGAAAATATTGAACCCATAATTTTGCTGTGGGTCCCTTACATTCGAGCACACACAAGGCTTGTCTAAATTTTGCAGCATTACCCATTAGACAGGCATTATGGGTGCAGGTTGTGAGTAATATGGCTTATCTCGCTTTCAGCTGTGAAGCAGCCGCCATTCCTCAAGGCCACTCCCAACTAGGGACGCTTTTCCCTCTCCCTCCCCATTCTCCGACACCTTTTCATGCATCCAATATTTTACGCATCAACAATATAAGCAAAAGAAGTGCTGTGCATTTGGAGGAGAAGTAAATAGAAATTAAGAGTAAAATAAAACCGATTTTTATTTTGAGTTTTATCAAATTGAGAAAAAAATGTTAACTTTCAAAAATCTGTAGCGTACTTACTATTCGTCATAAAAAAGTTGTGATTATGAAAATTGTAGGAAATTTAATTATCTTTAAATTTTATATTGAGAAAGAATAGCAAAAGTCGATCGTTTCTGAGATATTTCGAAAAAATCAAAAAAAGTCGTAAAATTTCATAGTTTTTTGGTTGCCAAAATTTCCCCCGAGGTCGGCCAAGTTGGATAACTTGGTTTTTTCATTTTGGCAGCAATACATACAAATACAAAAAATAAAATCTTCTACTCCACCTTTTGCAAGGCAAGCCCCTTTTTCCATACCTACTGACTGTACTATATCTGGATATTCTGAAGTTGTTCGAGTTTGTTGTGCCATATTTTTAACTCACCATACAAATTTTCACATGTGATATGACCAATATCTTCTGAATACCGGGAACATAGCGTCTTCACTGCTTCACTGTTTTCTTTTGTAAGGTCTTGGTCTTGAGCTGTTTTGCTCGGCAATAGGATTCGAAAAGAAGCTAATATATTTTTATGTTTCACAAATCTTTCATCGAGCTGTATTAAAAAATGATCTATAAAAGGTATAAAAGCAGCTCTCCTATAATATACCTCAGGAGTATCATAGTCGACGTTAATTCGTGTAGCTTGATATTTTACAGTTCTTGGTACTGATATGGGGATTTCATAATTTTCACAAAATGTTTCAACATCTTTAAAAATTACGGAGAACTCTTTTTCAGAATTGTCCCTTAAACTTTGTATAATTGCTCGTGTATCTTCAGCATAACTAATGGCTTTGGAAAGATCAATCTTTTCAGATTGTAAATATTTCGACAAAGGTAAACTATACGAAAATAGTTTTTTAACAATATGTAGGGAAATAACGAATTCACACTTATTAATTGCATTATACAAAATGCTTATGAGTAGGGTCCGGATTTCTATGCACTTGCATATTTCTGCATATTTTCGTGCATATTGTGTAATAATTTTGAGCATATTTGCATATTATTTGAGCTAAATTTCATGCATGAAAATCCGAGCCTTGCAAATTTTATTTACGATCTATTATGACAACTATATAAAAACAGCCCTTACCTTTTTTCCTACAAATAACCCAATATCATTGGGATTCACGTCGATTTCAGTTGGTGTAAATAATGATGTCTCAACGTCTATTGGAGCTTTTCTTTCTGAACTGTCATCTTCAGAGCATTCAACATTTTTCAACTTATTTTCATTACATTCACTATCTTCTTTTTTTTTCTCTTTTAAAGAAATTGTATATGCTACTCTCAAATAACTTACCTTTGCTGCTATTCATTATACAATTGCTAATATAAAAGAACAGATTAAAGATCCTTTGATCGAAAAACGTATAGGTTTTATTTTTTAAAGCTTCAACACGTGCTTCCAAAACAAGACCAGACATATGACAGCAGGAAATTCTTTTCGAAAGGAAATTTCCCTACCCGAAGGATTTTTCCCTTTCTGAAGGACTTTTCTGTTCCGAAGAGAATTTCCCTTAAACCAAAAATGAAGTGTCGAGTAAAAACAAAATTTTAGGGGAATTAAATTTGTTTGAACGAAATATTAGAAAAAGTAAAAATATAAATACCAAAAATGAGAAAAAAAAGTAGTTATTTTTATTGTAATCAATACTTTTTTGTTTTTAATTTAAGGCTCTGGGGGGGGGGTCCCCGTCCCCTTGGTCCCCGTCGCTGCGCCACTGGTCTCATTGCATATACATCATTATTATGTTAGTCACTGGAGTTTCAACACTAAATAGTGTACTCAGTACACTGAACAGCTGTCAAAGGAAACCATTTAAAAAATTGCTCTCCTCCATATTGTGCAGACTCTCCATGAATAATGTTATTCATCCAGATCAATTTTCCTAATCATCACAATAGTCTGAAACTAGTGTGATAAATAGAAAATTTAATAAATTTGATTGATTTATATTTCTTTTAACAGCAACTTCTTGTGTACAAATGGAAGGATGGTGAAAATGGCAATGGAACTTATAGTTTATTTCATCAGCAGATGTTTCCTAACCCTCTCTTAGCCATGAGTTATATTGATATAACAGGAGATGGCTTAAAGGAGCTCCTTGTTCTTTCTACAAAAGGTCTTCATATTCTACAGGTAATGAGTAATTATTTTAAATCTTTGTTAAGCATGTGATTCATTTATCATACTGTATATGCTTTTTCTTCTTTCAGCATGATTTGGAGAAAGCTGTTGATTTGTGCATTAAGCGAATGAAGTATTTGTTACAAAATGTACCGAAAGATCAAATTGAAAATGACATGGAGAATTTCTTTAGTTAATTTATATTTCTTTTTCATATATCATTCTACAGTTAATAGTCAAAAGCCCAGATTGACCGACTCGTCCTTGGACATGAGCAGTAATTTGGACGGATGGCTACAGTTAATAGTGAAAAAGCAACCTTAAATATCTTGTGTTTAAATTATCCAATCAGCACCATTCAATTTGCATTGTTTTTCACTCAAAGGAGTCTATTTAGTTTGTTATAGTTGACGATTTTTCCCACTCAATTCCATCACTATTAATCTGACATCCCTTATTAATAACATTTTTTGTGAACTAAATAGTTAGTTGCAGGGGAAAAAAACCTAGAAACAAAGTTTTGTGTTTCTACTATAAATTTTAATAGCTAGCAATAGAAATTTGGGGCCTCAAATATTAATTTGCCCCAAGAGAAATTCAGCTATATCTGTATGAAAAACTTACCATTTAAATCTTTTTTTCTTTAAAGTTTGCAGTTTGATGACCCAAAAGAAATGCTGTAATACAAAAATTATCAGAAGGAGGAGGGTAAATTATAATTAAAATTTTTCTTTCAGAGTCATCAACAAAAAAGAATAGAATTTAACGAAGTAGGTCTGTGCGGTGCTGGAATGAACACACATTCATTTTTTGATGAAATTTACAAGTTTATTGTCGAACTATATAAAATCATAAAATAAAACACAACATTAATATAAATCATAAATAAAACACAACATTAATATAAATCATAAAATAAAACACAATGTTAATATAAATCATAAATGTGCACAAATAAGAACTCATATACATATATACACTCTCATAAATTGCTCCAACATTCTACCATTCTCTGTTCGGCTGCAGCACACACTCGCGTACCATCTCATGCTTGTCAGTTCAAATGAAAAATATGGCTGCCAGCTCCACCTGCTGTTCGAAATCTGCAAGGCTGCTATTTAAATTTTAGACTTCTCTTTCCCCAGGGAAGACACTGTTTAAAAAGAAGTCGAGTTTGTTAATCCTTATAGTATCCCTCTTCTTGGAAAGAAAAGTGAACCAAGGTCTCCATAGACCTGCTGTGAACTCTAAATCATTTTTTTTTTTTTACATTTGCTAGGTAACTAAGTTTTACACTGTACAATTTGTAACAGCTAACCTCACCATACTAACACATAAATGCATTATACACCTATTCTACAATTTAAAATGCAGTGCAATAGAACAATATAAAATGTTCAATCAAAATACATGACACAATGTAAATACAATTTTCATTATTTCACTGTTCAAACATGACCTCCAGAATTTTGATAGTACAGTATAAATCTCGTTTAGAATTGTGGCACTATGAATTTACAATAAAATATGTTAGTTAGTTGTTAGTTCTGTTAACACACAATCTATAATATATTCAATTTGAATACTTTCTTTCCTTTAACAGTTTAATGCATTTCAAATATTTCAAATGGCCTTCTATGGTTTGGATGTTTCAACCCTGGTGCTGATGTTAGAATTCGCTTGAGCTTTTGAAATGAATCCTCTACTTCATCATTCCACTTAAATCTTGTAGTTTTTCGTTTCAAGGCATACAATAATTCACATAACTCAGCATAATGTTTTACAAATTTAATGTACCAGGATGTCACTCTAAGAAAAGACACAACTGCTTAGGATTTTTTGGTTTAGGAAACTTTAAGATATCTTGCACTTTACCATCATCTCTGTGGATTCCTTTTCTATTGATCATAAATCCCCAACTCATTTAGAGCAAAATGACACTTATTAGGTTTTAATTTCAGTCCTGAACAGAAAATCAGATCAAACACTCTTTTTATGTTATTTAAATGTTCTTCAAAAGTTTCACTTACTATAAGAGTGTCATCTAAATATATATGAGTAATATCTTCTAGAACAGGTATTATGCTTTTGGAAGTTTGCTGGGGCTCCTGATAGCCCGAATAGTAAACGAGTAAATGCATAAGAAGCATTATTAGCTGTAAATGCTGTTTGGGGGATGTCTTGAGGTTCTAAACCCATTTGAAAAATATCCTGAAGTTAAATCAAAGGTTGTCATATAATTTGTAGTTTCAAATTATATAATAAGTCTTCTATGATTGGCAGTGAAAATTTTCGGTACATATTCGTGTCATTTAGCTTGCAAAAATCCACAGGGAATCTATACGCCTCTAGGTTGAATGCATGTAACCTTTTTTTTCCGGCCTAATTGGTGATGAGTAAGGACTTTCAATTGGCACTATCACCCCTAATTTTGTCAATTTGATATTTAATCACTTTTCTTTGTTTTATCATACCTATATGGCATTGACGATACTGGTTTGTTATTGTCCATGTTAATTTTATGAGTACCATTTATGCAGTATGTAGAAATACTATGTATATTATATATAAGTGAGTGGTTTTAATGCTCAAAATCTTGCTAAACCAAGCGTACTATAAGATTCAGCACATGGGAAAATTTAAGTATACACAATTTTGCATCAAAAGTCATATTACCATTGCAGTGAACATGTCTTTTCATAGAGTCCACCATTCCTTTTAATAGTCTGCATGGGAGCACCTAACTTCATGTTTTCTTGTCAAGAAATAGACTTCTCTTCCATATAGTATTATAGATGCTGGTCAACGATGTAAAGCATTATTTTATCTCTACCTGCTGTTGACGATTTTAGGCACTCAGGATTATGAGAAGCAACTTCTACCTAATTCTTGTATACAATGCTCTGTTATAGGGTAGAAGTTGAGTTTGCGCTTGGTGGTTATTTCATTGCTCTCCCATACTGATGAATGTCAGTGCTCACAGTCCACAGATGGTGAAGGTACCTATTGGGTGCATCTTGCTTATATCAAACTAAACACCTGAAAGCAAGAATAATTTTAAGAGATGAATGTTTTTGTATAGATTAAGAAATATCTGAAAATCCCCTGGGACAAATTAACATTAGATATAGGATCAAACTTTTATTGCTACCTGTTAAAACATTTATACCACAAAATCCAGACATCTTGCTTCTAGTTTTCAAACATGGCTATGTAATTAGTACACAAAAACATGTTTAACCGCTTCCGTTAACAATTTTTTTTTAAATATTACAAAAAATTAATTTTTTTATTGCATTTTTAAATAAAAGAAACTGAAATAAAATAGATTTTTTTTAAAATTTTAATTTGTTAAAAAAAGCACATTGTTTCAATATCTGAGAAATGCCTTGATGTTAACCTAAGTGGTGAAGAAGTAATGCTTAGTCTTCCAGATGTTGCAGAAAACTCATCAGAATGATTTTTTAAAATAATCTTTTCGACACGTTCCATTGTATATTGTAGAAGTGTTTATTACTCTCCTGCTTTAGAGTACAAAATGTAGAATTCCATACAGCTAAATCCACTAAATACAAAAAGATCTTATAATATTTCTTTCCTCATTTTCTTTATCGACACCACCCATTTTGTCATTGTACTTGTGTCCAGTGCTGTAGTGGAGGATATACAGCGGTATACCCTCTGTTTTTTCCAACAAATTCCGTATACCCTCTGCTTTTTTTAAAAAACTACGTACACTTTTATTAATGCGAATGGATCACCTATAGAAGACTTTCAACCAGAAAAATTTGTAAATTCTTGGTTGACCAACCATCGCTCTTCAGTTGACAATAGATCAAGAGTATGCACTACAAAAGGAGACACAGAGACGGATTTCTCTCGTCAAGCAGTTTGGAAAATATTTCAATGAAAATGACAGCGGTAGGCCTTAAAATAAAATAAAATTACATCCTACTTTATATCTGTTTAAATATTTTTCTCTTAACATTTCCTGTAATTATTTTATATCGTAGTTAAATATTAATATAGTGAGATTTTCAAATTTAAATATCACTCTATGCTAGTCTGCATATTTTGCTTTGCATAAATATAGTAAACTCCCAAATTACTAGAACCTTGTAAACACTAATTTCTGCTCGTCGAAGTTTCTTCAAAGTTCCACAATTCCTTTCCTGTAATATAAAATTAATATGCTTTTTTTTTTCTCGATAATTTTCTCTTCAATTAATTTGAGCATTTCCCCCAATCCTTCGAGTATACCCCATAGGCACCCGAAGGGGGTTGCCCCCCTGGCTTATGGACTTCCTATATATATATACATGTATGTGTGTACATGTTTTTTTGCCCCCCCTCCTGGAAAGTGTAAGTAGTAAGTACATGTTTTCGCCTTCCCCTGGAAAAAATTCTGAGGACGCCCATGGTATACCCTCTGTTGCTTTTATGACTACAGCACTGCTTGTGTCATTTCAACGAGCTCGCAAACAAAACTTGGCAAATTGCCAATCAGTGCAGAAATACTCATTTATCCCTTAATCACCTCCAGCCCATGTTAAACTGTCGATGCAAGTCATATCGAAAAAAATTTCTATCCCCGAGTTTTTTCAGGATAATATTTATTTGTAAAATATACTAATATGAGTTAATGCGGAATAATCAGTGCAGCAGTTAATCGGATCTTGCTCCATTTTTTAATGTGAAGTATCTTAGGGTGCACAGTACAGAGTAAATCATGAAATGAATGTGATGAAAAAGAAACAAGTATATAACGAAAGGGATATTATATTGTTACGAAGACCTAACAGGAATCCAATATTATAATTTTAAAGTGTGGTTCACTTGGTGACAAATTAAAACATATATATATATATCCAACTTGGCGAGTTCTGGGAACTTATTGTATTTCGTAGATTGGCTAAAAACTTTGAGTTACATTTATTTTCTTGAACTTTCCATAGAGGGTATAAAAGCTCTTCATTGTTCAGTTGGGATTTGACATATGAATCAAATATTGTCGAACGCAATAGGTAATTTTTCTTCTGATTACCCTTTAACCTGCATTATAAAAAATTTTTGCAAAAGAAATGTAAAAAACAGTTTTAGTTCTGGGACTTCTGTGCATCGACATCTACTCTGTACAGCAGTATTAACTTTTTGCTTAAACCGACCACACATTAGCCTGGTAGTGTGACTGCAAACGTTACATCCTAACTTTTCATTGTCAATAACTTCAGCTTTTGTAGTTCTATTTGGACAAAATAAACTGCATTCCATTAATATGTCAAAACTGTATAATTTTCCAAAAAGAAGGAAATCAATAATTAAAAAAAAAATTCAGAACACCAAAAAATATTGAAACTTTTTCCTAGCACCATCGACACACACACAATCTTTTTCCAATTCAAAATATGTAATAGGAAATATGTTTCACATCAATCTATAATGAGTAATAGAATTACTTACTATCCCCCCCCCCCCCACACCTATTAATGGTGATGGAACAAATGAACTATAAGCCAGTCAAATAAAGATTCACTCGAGTTAAAAAATGCAAGTTGAATATGTGAATCTGATAATTAGAACAAGATATATCCAAGGTATTTTTTAGGTTGTTATTTATTATACATTCAAAGTTGCTATTCGATGTTGAAATAATATATTTAAATTATGTATTTGAATGTTTTTAATATAAAATTATGTATCTTGAGAGCTTATCAATTTTTAATAAATTTATTTATTATAGAAAAGTGTTAAAGGAATTCTACTTTTACTAAAAATATATCCAGTTATACTCTTTAAATTGTATGGTCTCAAATATTCAAATTCCATAATTGTAGCATTTCAAGCATCTTATTGCGCCAGATAATCTGATTGAATAAAATTAAAATCCTTTAAAAAACATTGAGTGCATTGATATGAAAATCCAAAACAAACTTTATAACAAATATTTTTCCATAACAACGAATCCTTTCAGTCACTTAACTGCTTCATATACAGTTTTGTAGATATGAGAAATTTTTCAAAATAATTAAGCCTAATTAGAACTTAAGTTATCAGTGAAACTTAAAAAGGTTATCTAATTATTACAATTAAAATAAGTTAAATAAGCTTTATTGATCCACAAAACATATCTAAACTCAAGTGGGTGAACTGCTAAAAAAACAAGCGAGAATTCAAAAATATTTTTCGACAGAATATATGAACAAACAATGCCAACAAAAAAGAAAAGTTCCAAGAATGAGTTGCAGCAGTATTATAAATATTAATTTTCTTTTCATTTAACATTGAATAATAATCTTTATAGTAAACACATGTGAAAATTAGCAGCTTAATCCCCATATTAAGTCAGAAAACAATAGAAAATTTATTTAGGTTAACAGAAAATAGTCTATATCACTATTTGGTGTAAAGAATATTATTCTTAAACACTTGGAGGAGAGAGGTATATAGGAAAAACTGTAAACCTTCAATATATAATATAGTTTAATGTGTTTAATAAATAATTAGTTAAAATTTGAAACATTTGCATAAACCTGATAATTTTAGTTTAAATCAATCTATATACTAATTGCCAAGTGTCAGTCACGCTTTTTTTAGGCACTTCTCGAATAGATAGACTTGCAATTTGGTACACTGCTCGTTCATTCGATAAAAACCCCTGGAGAAATCGAATTTTTTGAAAATGTTCTATAGAGAGGTTGCCCCACACCAAAACGTTCAAAACATGAAATTATAGAAAAGCATGCTTTGCAATGAGATAAGACTTTTAATTTGGTGTATGGGTAAATCATTCCAAAGGAAGAAAATCTGCAATTTCAGATTTCCAATAATTGCTGTTCTAGGGGAGTGACGTACACCAAAATGTTCGATTTGTCGAATGAATGAGAAACATCGCATTTAAATTTTGATAGAGGCTTGAAATTTGGTATATGTGCTAATCACTTGATGAAAACACCCAAGACGAATATAGTTTTTCAAAAATGTTCATTTAAGGTGGCACTCCAGAGACAAATGTTTGAAAGGTGAATTGATAAAAAAAAACATGCTTCAGTATGATAGATTTCAAATTTGGTGTATAATTAGATAGTTTGGAAAGAAAGTGTACCGTTTCAGTTTTCCAATATTTTTTAATTAAGGGGGTGCAGCACACCAAAATGTTCGATTTTCTGAATAAAGGAGAAAAGCCTCTTTTCAAACGTGATAGAGACTTGATATTTGGTATATGGGCGAATCATCTGATAGTAAACCCAATCGGAATAGTTTTTCAGAAATGTATATTTAAGGGGGTGGGTACTGCACACAAAAACATTCGAAAGGTGAAATGATAGAAAAAGCATGGTTTGCAATGAGATAAAGACTTCAAATTTGGTGTACAGGTAAATAGTTGGAAAGGTAGAAAGTATGCAATTTCAGTTTACCAACATTGTCTATTTTAGGGGGGTGTCGCACACCAAAATGTCGATGTATCAGAATATAACTGAATAATTCAGGTGCAGTTCCGTTCCAGACATTTCACCCATTTATTCCATAAAACCAGTGTAATTTCAACAATTAAATTCATTATAAACTTTTTGGTACACCGTTTAATTTAGAACACTTTAATAGATTAAAATTTGGTGGATTCTCGAGAAATGGAAACGTCATATTTTGCTAAATGGCTCCCAAAAACCACCTTTGCTTTACATACCATTCTTGAAAGATAGTTAAAAATTTCAGGTTTCACTTTATATATATATATATTGTGAATTTTCGAAGGTGGGGAGGGGATCAACTCAAATTTGATGAAATATTATATTGTCATCGCAAATGTGTATATAATTTTAAGTAAATAAACTAAAATTCTATCAAAAACAGATTTTAAGATCTGACTCAGAGAAACCCAACCTAAATAAGAGTTTAAATAGAAAAAAATACCAGCGCCCCGAATTTGTTTGCAAATCTTTGTGCTAATAACATCCTGTGAGTAATGAATGCAGGTGAGGATCCCCTAAAATCATTTGCATTAAATTCCTATTAGTTTCAATGTTAATGCCATGGCTTTTTATTAAAGACCAGCACTATGTAGCGGTTGCAGTTTTTCGCCTTGGTCGGCACACTTTTCTAGACATTGTAACTAAATATCCTTGACTGCAGTGGTTTCAAAATAAATATATGCCACAATCATTAAAATATTTCAATGTAATCCTGCTTTCCCTACACACAATGTGTAGGGAAAGTATTTTGACAGTGTTGAATATTTGAATTAAGAGTTTAAAACGGAAGAATATGTTTCAAAGTATTTTTGAATCATGATAAAATCTGATACCACTGCCTTTTTTAAAATGATTTGAGCAGCCATAGAACATCACCACAGCAATGTACCATATTGAAATCAATTGAATATATAAAATTTAAGGTAAAAATTAAGAATAACTCACATTTGATAATGTATTACATTGCATAGTATGCGTATACATTTGGGTGGTTCTATCCACCCAAATAAGCAGCAGACGATGTTATGTCACATGCCCTTACGCACCAAAGCACAAATAAACTGTTGCCATTTATAAAGATAGTTATTTTTATTATATATATTTAGAAGATGGATGGGAAAAGATACTAATGGACTATTTGCAATTCACAATAACCAACTATATTGCGTAATCATACTATCTATATGAGCCAAATTTTGAAGAAACATCGACTTGCATAAAAAGCAATCTTAATTTACATTACACATGGCTATAAATTTACATTGGCCTGGACAATGGATTTTATACAAGAAACTGCAAATTCTGTAGTATGATCATGTGAAAACTAAGACAAATCTGTAGTAATTGGCATTTCTATGATATAGACAGACATCACTTGGCCAGAAATTTTACCTCAAAAGCTCCAAATTTTCACTATTTATTGCAACATTTTGGTGCAATCTTTTCCACTGTAAAATGTTCATATATCCTATACACATTGCACCTCCATAGAGAAAAAAAAAATTTCTGTAACAAGGTGGAATAATGGAATATGGTTGTGGCTTGTTTCAGAAGAGAAATAATGTAGTAAAAATATAAAATAGTTTGTTCATATACAATTCTAAAATAGAAATAAAAAAATGGATTTGTGTTTTTAATGAGACAAGAAAAGTCTTTCAATACATTTATTAAACACTTGAAGAGAAATTACAAACGTCGACCACGGCGACCACCCTTTCTTCGGGTTGAGTCAGATGGAATAGGTGTAACATCCTCTGCAAGAAAAAAAAAAGTGAGATAAGAGATTAAAAAAGGTTTGTTTTTAAAGACTGGTTTTATATTTATACTAGGAAAGATATAAAAGGCACATATGTAAAAAAAAAAAAAAAAAAAAAAACATGCCACAGTAAACAAGCCTTTTGGCAGCACGGGTAAATCCAGCTATGAGATTGGCAAAAAAGCTAAAAACAAAAATTTGAGTAAACTTACATGACAAACATTTTAAGTATTAAAATATTTGAAAATTTTACATAACTATTTAACATTAATTAAATTACTATGCCATAGCTGCCAACCTTGGAAAATGAAAATTAGGGAGATTTTTAAATATATGCAATTCACGACAAAAGTCGAAAAATCGCACAGCGCGATAACAATTTCTTTTTTTACAGAAAGCATAAAAGGGAATTTTCAAGACAGAATAGGGATTTTTTTCCCCTCTACTACAAAACTGCACCATAAAAAATAGACAAATATGATAAACAATCTGTATTGTATCTATAAACACAATTTAATTTCAACGAATACAAAATAATTAAAACATCTTTTAAAAAATAAGCACATTCGTTAAGAGTTATTCTCATCAGAGTCTATAACAATGTTCATTACACTGAATATGATGCATAAAGAAAAATGTCATTGGTTACTGTTTAATAATCATTCACATGTCTTTGACACAGAAACACTTCTCTGCAGATAAAATATTGAATGAAAGAAATCTTTTGGTAAGTAAAAATACAGCACGTAAAAGTTCTATATAATTAAAAAATGTCAAAAATTCAATCCTTCTTACTACTTAAAAATAAAGTAGTAGCTCTTTTTTAAGAACTCCTTAAATTCTTTTTCAATATCCCTTCACAGAGTTCATACAGATTTTTCAGAAAAATATTTTTTTAGAAAAATTTGTATTATACAAATATAATTAAAAAATTAACCTTAATGATTAGCCATAATATGAAAATAAGCTAGTTTAGTCAATCTAATATGCAACATTTAAATGATGGAGATGGATGGAAAAAGATACTAACGTACTCTCGGCAATTCACGCGAAGTAACTGAATTGCGCAATCTACTACTATTTATGCGAAAATAATTAAGAAATTAACCACAATAATTAATCAGAATATGAAAATAAGCTAGTTTAGTTGATCTAGTATGCAACATTTAAATGATGGAGATGGATGGATAAGGATACTAACGTACTCTCGGCAATTCACGCGAAGCAACTGAATTGCGCAATCGCATTATTTATGCGAAAATAATTAAGAAATTAACCATAATAATTAATCAGAATATGAAAATAAGCTAGTTTAGTCAATCAAAAATGCAATATTTAGAAGATTGAGATGGATGGAAAAAGATACTATTGTATTCTCGGCAATTCATGAGAACAAACTGAATTGCGCAATCGCAGTGTTTATGCGAAATTAATGAACAAAATAACATTTTAGCGATTTATGCTCAATAACCTTTGAAGAAGTATGTTTATTACTTTCATAAAATAAGCGATCGAGATCTTAATATACAATACACGCGGCCGTAAATCTCCGTTAATTTGATTGGCATTACCCTGCATTGTATTATGGATTTGCTACGATCCCGGAAATGATAAAAATCAGTGCTAAAAATGCGGAAAATTGGTGTTTTCGAGGAATTATACCATGTCTGGTTAATTGATAAATTTCCAACAAAAGAAAGCCGGAGAATTTCGTTAGTAATCCGGTGGCCGGAGAAGTAATGAAAAATCCGGAGTCTCCGTCCAAAATCCGGAGAGTTGGCACGTCTGCATAGGGATTTTTTTAGGAAAATCTCTTTTGTAGGGATTTTTTCTAATTATTGTAAAAATTCGGGAGATTTAGGAATTTTTCGGGAGTTCGGGAGATTGCATCAAAATTCGGGAGACTCCCGGAAAAATCGGGAGATTTGGCAGGTATGCTATGGGGAACAAATAAAATTAAATACTTCTGGGCAACAAATAAAATTGAATTCCTCTTGGCAAATTGAGTTGTGCAATCACACTATGTAAAAGTAATTAAAAAATTAACCAAAATGTGAAAATAAGCTAATTTAGTCAATCTTATGATTCATATTTAGACAGGGTGAGTACATTTCCCTTATAAAAATTTCAAGGACTCATCGTAAACATTTTGCTTTTTGCACATCATTATCTTGGGTCAACCAGTCTCTATAATGTACATCTTCTAGCCAACCAAGATTAAATACACATTTTCCAGGCATGGTCAAATATAAAATACGATCTAATGAAATGTGCAGGGCTCACAAATTTTTATTATGTTCCTGGGAAAAAAAGGGAACCATTTTCAATTAAAAAAAGGACAAAAATGAGACCACCCAAGGAAAAGAAAAATAATTGATATCTAATACAGATGATTGCATCCTAAAAGTTTCCAAGAAATAAAAAAGGTCAGGTTACTGCTACCCAAGAAAGGCATAGCTGCCAACCTCCAAATATGATAAACCGGGAGATGTTTGTGCGAAAATATATATATAAAAAAAGGGGAGATTTTAATAAGCCAATTTTAGACGATGCAGACAGATTGCAAAAGTGGGAATTATTTTCACAATTAAATGTCATTTTTAGCACTATTGCTACAAAAAATACTTTTATTTCATTAATACATTTGAACAACAGTTCTGTATATAAAACAAAATAATTTAATAAAATTTTAGTCGATGCAAATGCATTTTTCCCACATTAATTAGATAATCATTGGTCATCACTTTCGTGACGCTGTGGGAATAATTGAAGTTTGCGAGAGCCGATTACGCGATAACTGGGAAATGCATTTTTAGACGAAAGAATGGGAAAAGCCAAGCCAAGACGCTTGCTTACGGGGTGCCTGTGTCTTCAGACGCGTAACCCCACATCGAAAGTAATGAGATGTCCATTAGTTTGAAGCGATTATAGCAATATGGTCTTAGCAATTTCACTCATCTCCGAAGAGGGTGCTCTTTTTCAGTGGACTTGATGCATGGATGCAGATGGAAATACTTGTCCTGGGAGGCTGAACCCGTAAGTAGGTACTGGAAAGGAAAGGGGGCGGGGCAGGGCTGGGACCAATCAAAAAGATCAGTGAAGTTTACAAGTTTAAGATATAATAAAAAGTTTACAAAGTTATTAAACAGTTACAGGTTACATATTAAATAAAATTTAAATAAATGTTTTAGAGGTTATAGATAATTTACAGAATAATTTACGTTTCACAATTTGCAGTTAGTCATTTCCAAATTTCCGTTTCTCTTGTTGCGAATAAAAAAGGCCCTTTTTAGGGTACACAAAAAGTCTGCAAGATAGGGTGCAGACGCTAGTACAGAATTGTACTATACATTTAATTTTCAATTATATATCTGTCTAAAATACATTTTTAAGTTACAATATAAATAGTTACAGTTTTCTACATGAGATAGAAGAATGTGGACGTAGGTGCCGTAAACACGCAGAGCGAGTGGCAAATGCTAGCCATACTATTGGCCCGTGACAAGACTGTGAAAGAAGAGTCGAAAAAACGCCAAGTCCTTGAATCAGAGTGGCGCCATCTATCTTCGATCCGCGAGGGTAGTTGAAAAACTAGGAACACCCGTTTGAGGGACTAGGTATCGACACTTTCCATTTGGTCTCGTTAGAGCCAAACAGAATGTGTCGAGGCCTACGCTTCCTAAGATAGGAAGGCACGGTCGGGTCATAGACCTGATCGACGTCTCTCATACAGTCTACTGGAGTTTTTCTTGTAGAAATTTTGAGTGAAGAGCCCAATGCACTCTGTAATGCCAGAGATTTTAAGATCATGGTGAATTACCTCATTCTGGACGTATCAAGGAGCATTAACAATGCATCGCAAGATTTTATTTTGAAACACTTGCAATCTCCCTATATGGCTTTTTGCAGCCGCCCCCCATACTGGACAGGCATACAAAAAGCTCGGTACGATGATCTGTTTGTAAATAATCAACTTGTTTTCCAGGGAGAGATGGGATTTCCTACCGAGGAGGGGTAGAAGTGCTCTATACGTTTTATCTGCGGATTCGATTTTTCTCGTGATATGCTCCTTGTAAGTCAAATGGGTGTCCAAGGTGACGTCCAGGTATTTTGCAGAGTGTGAAAAGGGGATGGGTTCATTGAAGATCTTAAGTACAAAATTACGGCCGACTCCTCGGTAGTTGGGCTTAAAAATGACAACTGCACTTTTGGTCGCATTAATTTTGATCCTCCAAGTCATGAGCCAGTGCTCAAGGCTATTCTTAATGTAAGTCTGTAAAGTGTTGATCGAGTTTTGTGGTGCTCGACTGCTAGCGATCAGCGCTGTGTCATCTGCAAAGATGGCCAGCTTAACTTGAGGTGTGCTTGGAATATCGTTGAAGATATTGAAGAGCAGAGGACTGAGATTCCCTCCTTGAGGAACTCCGGCCTTGATTGGTCTGATTGTAGAGAGAGTTTATCAACTCGTACGTAGAAAGAACGATTAGTGAGGTACGAGTTGATGATGGTCAAAAGTTGGGTCGAAATGCCAAGTCGCACCAGCTTGGAAATAAGCCCAGGCAGATAAGTTTTATCAAAGGCCTTAGCCATGTCGAAAAATACTATGGTAGTATACTGTCTGTTGGTAGCGTTCTTATGGATAGTTTCGACAACACGCAGAAGTTGGGATTGCGTTGAATGCTCAGTTCGGAATCCATGCTGGTCAGGTATTAAAATATTCTTCGAACGGCAGAAACTATCCAAACGCTTAAGCAACACCAATTCATAGATTTTCGAGAGGCTAGAAAGTAGGCTTATTGGTCTGAAGTTCTCGGCTAGCGAGAGATTTTGATTTGCTTTTGGAATAGGGATGATGACAGCGGTCTTCCAACTTGAGGGAAAGAAACGATGTTCCATCATAGAGTTCAGCAGCATGGTGATCCAACATAAATATAAGTCAGGGAGATTCTTGATGATGCGATTGATAATTTTATCAAGGCCGGGGGCTTTCTTGATGATCAGTCCATCAACGATATGCAGAATTTCAGCCAGAGAGATTCTCTCTAAGTCATTTGGTGCTTGGACGTGTAGTGCATTGTGATTGGTCTGCTGTAGATCTTGTTCAGTGTCTGTGTAAGTGTGGCTGAAGTTGTGGTCTATATGTGGTGTGAATTGGAGTTCCAAGCTATCTGCAAACAGATTTGCTTTTTCCTCCGCAGTCTGGGCGAGTCCATTTGGGCCTTTAATGGGCGGAATTGAAGTTTTAGTGGTTCTCATGTTCTTAGCTGTTCGCCAGAGACTGTGATTCGTAGGTGTGAGTCCCTCAAGGTGTGTCCTATGGGTTATCCTAAGAGTGCGTTATAACGCGGATAGATATGAAATATCATATCTATCTCAGTTTCAGCTTTCCTAAGGTCTGGTAGCGCTTGGCTAAAGGCTTGCATTAAGATGTCTTTATTGTGAGTATGCCTCATCGCCAGTAGTGACGACAAAAATGAGGCATAGTCAATGTGCTTCTCTCCTTGAGGGGAAATCTTGCTGGGTCCAGTGGGAGTGGTCAAGCCTTGGCTAGAATTTTGATTGGATGCCATGTGAATCCTATTTGATGTTGCCGAATTTGCTAAGTCATAGCTGGCCATATCGGCCTTACTATTAAAATTTCTTATATTAATTTCAGGGGGGGCTAAAGGCTCCTGGGGCAGTCCAGATGTCACTGCAGCGTAGTTAAAACTATTCAACGTGTTAGATCTCCTGAATGGACGTCCATAGTTACCAGCTCTATATGCTGGGGGGGGTGCCTACATTTTGGGTATTGTGGAAATGGGGATCCCGGTGTTTACCAGGATTCCTGGGGCAACCGCGCCAATTTGCAGAATGCTGTCCTCCACAATTACAGCAGAAGACGAAATCAGCTTTACAGTCTTTGGTGGTGTGGGGCCCAGCACAACGCACGCATCTCAGCGGCAGTGTACATGCTACGCTTGAATGGTAAAATCCAGAGCAAGAATGGCACTGCGAAGCGTAACCTCTTCTGCCTGTGTAGGGCTCCACAATCACTTTTGTGCCCAGTAAACAATTTATTGCAAAAATCTCTTCCGGGTTAGTCCCGGGCTCTAACTGGAGGTAATAAAGAGGGAGAGGCTGCTTACTTCCTCTCCGGGTCAGTCTTATGTTACTAAGGACTCTAAAGCCCATAGCTCCAATAACATTGGTGATGGTTGCAATCTCAGTCGCCACCGGGAGTTCTCGAATGACAACCCTGACTGGTCTGTCTTCTTTGAGTGAAAAGGTCTTGAATTGTACTCCCGACTTCTTAAGGAAGTCTGTGCACTTTCTGAACTCATCGCCGTTGTCAATGAACATTTTAAAAAACCTCCCTTCTAATTTGTGGGTGATGTTCTTAGCGATCTGTCTCAGTGAGAACAAAATCGATGGCCAGTCAGGTTGCGAAGCGCTAATAAGGAGCGGTGGCGTTGGGGGGGGGGCTTCGATACTGAAGCCAAGGGAACGTCCATTCCAGAGTCGACACCTTCCGGCTGTAAGTTGCTAAGGCTCTCGTACTGGTTTTTAATCTTAAGTGCCTCTCTGTAGGCAGCAGTACCAATTCTATTTCTACTGTTTACATTTAAGTTTAAGTTTACTCTATTAGCATTCCTACGGTTGACTTCTATCTAACCTTCGTCTGACTCAGAGTTGGAGTCCTCTTCTTGCCTTCTCTTTTTATTTTGGTTAGCATTTGGCTGACTATCCTTTTGGATGTTTAAGTTTTTCGCTTTTTCAATCATATCAATATCATTAGCCGGGTCCACGTTCAAGTTAACATTTGCCTGATCAATATTCAAATTACTTACATTTGAGTTGTTATTTACATTTAATCTACTATTAGCATTAGAAGTTGTGGCTTTAGGAGCCACGGGATCAGCAGGGGGGGGGGGGGGGGGGGGGGGGGGGGAGTAGGAGGAAAGTAATTATAGATACCTACATTACAGGATTCAGCCTTGATCAGTAGGTCCATAACAAGTCCTTCTCATTGCAGCAGCATCTGTGCATAGTCCGCTTTCTCCTGGGGAATCTTGCCGGTCTTGGCAGAGGCAACCATGATGCGCCTGTAATTCCTTCAGGTGGTCTCTCAGATTTTTCGAGTTCACTGGCTGTATTATCAGCCATACTAATATTATCACTTTCGCTTAAAACAATCACATCGTTGTTAGATACCAAGGGTTGAACCGGCGCTACCGGAACATTGATCTCCATAATGATGGAGGAGGCACGACAAGAAAAGTACTAAGTCTGCCCGAGAGCAGAAAAGTACTAGGTCTAATCGTTTCAAACGACAGGAACAGAATGGGAAAAGAGTTGGCAGCTATGCATTTTCCATAATTTTACAGGTCTTTCTTGTAGTCTGAAAATCTGTAATGGTTGGCATCTCTGCTTTTATTTATGCATGAATGATTATAAGAAATGTTATCATATGCTGCCATGTTAATGCTCTAGTTCTGGCTTTTTTTTATTATCAAAGCCAGATTCAAAACATTGGCATCAAATTCTGCATATGCACAATTTTCTACTGCTTCCAATTTACAACCTCCGTTTATGCATTTATCCAGTTACTTTCATTAAAAAAAAAAATTTGATGGGTAATGTAATGATAAAAGTATAGCATTTAAAAATAAATTTTGCGGATAGACCCAGTTCAAAAAAAGAAACTTGGCACACAGCTTGAAAATAAAAGAAACCAGACTTGCAAAGTGTATAACCCGCTACTACACGGCTATAGCCGACAGCTACTGCAAAAAAGTTATTGAAAGTCCTAAGATATAGGGGGCATGCATAATTAGAGGGAAAATGCCAAATCTAATATTGAATTATATACAAATAAATATAAATTATCAATGCAATGCAATTATAATAATTATATTTATACAATCATGAAATTACATAGCAATATATGATTAAATAATATATAAATATGATAATTACATTTATTTCAAAGTACCCAATTACCTTATATTTCACAGGATGTATTCATTTTATTAGTGCAAATAAATTGCATAAGTAGAAAATCTTTTTTTTTCACAGAATCGTCGCTTGCAAATGGGCAGAGCCAGAAAAAGTGAGCCTGACACAATTTTTTTGTTTCACATTTTTTTTTAAATTCAACATCAAAAATGTTCATATTTCATGTTACAAGCAAAAAAAATTACCCGACTTCTTAATTTTATTCTGAATGAAAGGGCTAAATATAAAACTTCAAAATAATTATTTTTTCATCATTAGGGAATGCTCACAGAAAAACTGAATTATGTGCATATTTATTTGTAAAATTACAATTCTTTTCTTAAAAAGCATCAATAGTGAATTAAATAAATAGATTATAATTAAATTCAAATATATTTGAAATTTTTTAAAATTATAAATTATTTAAAAATAAACTTACTACACCCTTTTAGTCACACAGGTGATATACGACATACAAAAGTTTTTGTTTGGGGTACTAAAATAATTTTGAAATTTTGTTTTTTTGCAAACAAAGCTAAAATATCTTGCTAATATAATATCACTATTCAGTTTTATTTTTCTTTAAAAAAATTAGTATTGTACTGACCCCTCACCTGTGTGACAAGTTTCTATCACCTGTGTGACCAGTTCTTATCACCTGTGTGACATCTTGTTTGACCAGTTTCTTATCTGTGTGACCAGTTCTTATCACCTGTGATCAAAATTTTTTCTTAAAGCTTAAAGTTTTAAACATACATTATGATTCTACATCATTTTGGGATACAGTTTTATGTGACGTAAAGAGTAAGAACTGTTGGAATGGAACATGTCACATTTGTAAAGATGGCAATAACATTAAAACGAATGTTGATCCAATGAAAAAGCTTCAATGGCAGTAGTGGCAGAAAGATGACAAATTATTAATTAAAGTATTTCATGAAGATAGGTATGCAGATTTAGTGAAAAATATCAAAACTGACTATCCAGACTTCCTGAAGCACGTCAATATCAAGAGAATTCAAGAAAGTGAGTTTATTCGGGATCAAAGTACTGCAGGAACAAGAATTGTTCACGAGCGCTTAGACCCTGCAAAGTCACTCCCGCCAGAATATCACGTGATACATACGTCAGGCGCGAATTTCAGCAGACTAGCAGACTCAGCTCTTCCGATTGTTTCTTTTTGTGTGACGCCCGTAGATATGTGGCCGCGGTGAATGAATAGAGTTCTTTGTTTTCTTCATGAGGAAATGTACAGTTCAATTAGTTTGTACGTGATTTTGATATTGAAAATACACACACTAATAAAAATTATTAATAATTAAACAAAATTTAAATTATATATATATATATATATCTGTGTGTGTTTTCAATATCAAAATCGCGCATAGACTAATTGAACTGTAAATTTCCGCATGCAGAAAACAAAGACTTCTCATCATTCAACTGCGGGCACAAGGTCATGAAATTCGCGCCTAACGTAGTTATCACGTGGTGCATTTCCCGGGAGTGACTTTGCAGGATATAAGCGCTCGTGAATTGTTCAATCTGACTTTGCCATGGGTTACACATGTGAATATCAGAACGAGATACAGTCAGCTTTGTGGAGCAGAAAGACCGTTACATTGTTTACTGTAGCCGTATTTTTAAATGGTGAATGTACTACATATCTTGTATGCTCAGACACTCAAAATAAGGACAAAAATGTTGTTGCTGCCTTTTTGATTAAAATGTATGACATCTTGATAAATGATGAAAGCATTTTTGCAGAAATCATATGCAGTGATGGACCTTCATCAGAATTCAAGAACAAGTTTATGTGTAGATTTTTTTGTTGTTGCTGGAAGACTCCTTAAAAAAACAAAACAGATGTTTTGTTCATTTCCGCTGAAGAAATTAAAAAAGTCAATGAGAATCTTGTTCTGTGGTCTTCTGTTCCAGTTGTTCCAGGAATTAAGAGACATTCATCACTTCACGGTCAATAAAAATGGATTTGAATTGGTCGAAATGGTCTGAATTGGAACTCTAAACATTCGGAACCCTGCATCAAAATTTTTTATCCAATTGAAAGCCAGGATCTTGATAATCCATTATCGACATTAATGTTGGAAGTGGGGGGATTGGTATTTAGTAGAGTACGATAAAAAAACTTACCCCGGAACTGTAACTTCTAAAGCGTCAAATAGTGGACCATATGAAATTTCAGTTATGCATAGGAGCGGACTTAGCTGGAAGTGGCCTCAACAACCTTACAAAATTTTTTATGAATTAAATTGTATTGTACGGAAATTGAACCCACCAGAAGTTGTAAATGCACGTGGAGTTTTTAAATTCAATGATTTGTAACTCAAATTACTTTATTTAGTAGTTTTCTTGTATTCATTTATTACAATGATTAAAAATATAATCCAATTTTGCAACTTAAACAAAACTTCACTTTAAATTTTTGTACACTGTCACACAGGTTATTGTAGTAAATTTTTTATTTATGTTAAAATTATATTTCAATATTTTTGTTCATATGGGTGTTTATTTTGATTCTTTTGGTATATAATTTCAAAAAAATAATCACAGTTTAAGTCATAATTCACAGAAATTTGGCTTTTAATACATGTTACAGACTTTTTTCTTTACAAAAAGGTCACACAGGTGATACAATTTTAAAAAGCTCCAGAAAAAAAAAATAAAAACAATTTTTTTAATAAAATTATTAAAACTGTTCCTCACAACCTCTAAGATAGTTAAATAAAAATTGTTCTCCTAATAATTGTATAAATTCTATAAAGCAATGCAATATTGATAAATTTGTGTTCAATTGTCACATAGGTGATCCTGGCTCTCCCCAAATGCAGATTTTGCAATAGGCAGGAAAGATTTCTAGATGCAAAACTGATCTTAAAATTCACGATTTTGTTTCCTATTTTGTGACATTTTGGAAACTTGTGATCGATTTCATAACTTTTTCCAGACTTTTATAATCTGTAGACACCCTGCTGATGGAAGAGAAATTTCCCCTCTTTAGATCCACAGAAGAATCTCATGCCTATTTTGATACAGCTCACTGCTATACAAGGTGTCCCAAAAAGATTGAAACATGCTTTAATTCTTTACCTATTGGAGATAAGTGGGCAATGTAAATTGCAAAAACGTTAAAATTAAGGTAGGAAATAAGACTACATTAATGAAATATTCCTCCCATTCATTTTCAAAAAGTTACACAATTATTAAATTTTTATACGACCCCCTTAGACAAATTTGGTAAATCAGAAATTTTTTATTTTTAATGCAACAAGCTCATTAAAACTGCATATCTGTATCTTTAAAATTGAGTTTTGAAAATTGGAACATTGTGAATGGGGACCATATATTAAATTAGAAATGTAAATTTGTGACATATCACAAAAAAGATAAAACTAGGTAATACATAAGATACCCAATCACGTAGTGAGTACCACTTCTTTATATGATCTCTGTCTGTGTAATGCTTTATTTAGATGCGTTTGTGATAAAAAATTTTGACACATATTAACGTATTTTTGATTTAAACAATGTCCATCGTCAATTTTGTTTATGATCCCTATTTTCACTAATGAAACAGCCTTTCACACGGTACGGAAAAGTGGCATAAGTTAGATTTTTTTATTGAAATATTCCTCCCATTCATTTTCAAAAAGTTACACAATTATTAAATTTTTATACGACCCCCTTAGACAAATTTGGTAAATCAGAAATTTTTTATTTTTAATGCAACAAGCTCATTAAAACTGCATATCTGTATCTTTAAAATTGAGTTTTGAAAATTGGAACATTGTGAATGGGGACCATATATTAAATTAGAAATGTAAATTTGTGACATATCACAAAAAAGATAAAACTAGGTAATACATAAGATACCCAATCACGTAGTGAGTACCACTTCTTTATATGATCTCTGTCTGTGTAATGCTTTATTTAGATGCGTTTGTGATAAAAAATTTTGACACATATTAACGTATTTTTGATTTAAACAATGTCCATCGTCAATTTTGTTTATGATCCCTATTTTCACTAAAGAAACAGCCTTTCACACGGTACGGAAAAGTGGCATAAGTTAGATTTTTTTCCCTTGTATCACTGACCAAATTTGTCTAAGGGGGTTATATAAAAATTTAAAGTGTAACTTTTTGAAAATTAATGGGAGGACTTATTAATGTAGTTTTATTTCCTACCTTACTTTCTACATTTTTGCAATTTACATTGCCCACTTATCTCCAACAGGTAAAGAAAGTGTATTTCAATCTTTTTGGGACACCCTGTATATTGGTTAACCAAAATATGGTTTAAATTAAATAAAAATGACTGGCTATTATAAAACTGGTATCTTTAGAATAATTATGAATATGCAATGTGGGAAGTACCCCCAAAAACTTACCAATTCTGCCGATTTTCATACCACTACGGGCTAAAGCACGTAATGCTGACTGAGCACCGGGTCCTGGTGTTTTTGTCCTAAAAATCAAAGAACATAGAAATCGAATTAATGCATAACAAGACAATTTTGTATTAACAGCAGGTTTGTAAATAACATTTAAAAATATTTTGAAACAATAAATATCACTAAATATTTGCTAGACACACAACTCAATATGAAGCCAGAGAAATTTTAATGTTAGATATATTTTTTTATTGAATTTAAAAAAAAAATTTCCAACATATTATGTTGGAATTTATACAATTATTGCAGAAAATACACAAAATTTCCAAATTTCAGACACCTGTTGATGAGTTGGGAAGTCCAACCAATACTAAACAAAACAGCCATAAGGAGTCTAATCCTATTGCCTTGCATGTAAAGTAAGCAACGTACTTGTTTGAGTGGCTATGTTGTTTGCAATCAATCCGTGATCTTAACAGGAAGTCGTATTGTAAACAAACTGTGGCATAAAGGAATAAAAACTTGGGGAGGGCAGGGATGTATCTACAGTGGCCGGCGGTGGTCAGGGTTTCCACCACTCAGAATTTCCGACCACCACTCAATTGCCGACCACAACTCATCCAAAAAAATATACATATTATAATTACATTTAAAAAAAAGTTATATTTAATTTTATCAAATGTTTTTCTTTAATATAAAAGTATACAATACTGTTTATGTGTGCAAATTAACGCGAAGCTCATTTCGAGATTTTATATTCGCAATTATAATTGTTCTGGAAAATCAACCACCACTCACATTTCCAGGGTTGCCACTCTCCAGAGAATATGAAATTCCCTGACTTTTCCAGGTTTTCCAGATAAATTCCAGGTTTATAAAAAACAGCGCAATAAACTATTCAGTTAACCTAGGCTTACACGTATACCTTTTCTCTGTGTTTTAACATAGAGAATATAATATTATAATTGGGAATATATTAATTGGAGTGTAAATATTAAAATATTTACACTTCAATTAAAAATTTGTTACAAATTGGGACAAATAAATAATATTTGACATACATATACAAATAAAAAAAATCAATTGCTTTGGTAAATTAGACAAATCATGTACACTTGTTATAATAAATGTGGTAAAATAAATTAACACCAAAAATGTTAATATACAAGTTATGTGATAGTGAGTGAATATAGTATGTAGAAAAATATTATTTTTGGAGATTTCTTATTTTGTCTTCAATTAGTGCAGCTTCTTTTTGAGCATCTACCATTATTTTGCTTTTCTTCCATTCTAAACTTTTCAGTTCTAAAGCAACATATTTTCGACTGTCTTCCAATTGTTTTTTATTACTTTCTGCTTCTTTCTTTCTTTTCATAGTATCAATGTACCTGGAATGTGCACATTTTACTGACGGAATCATGGCCTTTGTTATATGAATTGCTTCAACTCCCCCAGCATTGTTTATTGCCCCATAGTCGTAATGCTACAAGGCTTTCTTCTGTTTGGTTATCAATAATGCATTCTGCATTAATGGAAAATCCCCTTTCAAGATAGGAATTACCATGTGATAAAATGGAAAGCAATTTTATAAAAAAGGTCAAATCATTAGAAGCTTGTTTTAGATGCAGTATACTAATCCAATGATCGTCAAGCCTAGTATCACTTCTTTTGTAAGATTTCATCATGTTTACTACTGAAGGCTCATTGAATAATTTTTGGAACTCTTAATGAATGTTGTCAGCTTTTAATCCTGATATCCATTTTTTAGAAACCAATATTTCTAGACATGCTGACAAACGCTCAATCGCCAAATTAGTTTGAAGAAAAACTGCAGGATTAAGAAACGATATTGCTTTAGTCAATGGAAATCGTACAGGTGAACGCTCAAAAAGTTTATGCACAAATCTTTGATATGCTTTAAGACATGAATTGTTGCATTTTCAAAATGTCTATATTCTTTTTATTCTTTATCTTTCTCAATTCATCTTTTAAAGGAAAACTAAGTGTCACTTCAGAGGCTGGGATCAAGTTATCTTTTTCAAGACCATCAATTTTGTAAAGACATGAAGCATTTTTGACTAAAACACAAGGCTTTACAAATCTCTGCAAAATTGACTGTGCTATAGTTGTCACAGATTCATAAAGAAATGGTGCAAGTGGTTCATCAAATTTCAGGACAATAAATTATAAAACAAAAAATATATACAGGTTTTATCCCGTGAAAATTACTTTATAATGAAAACAAATATTTATGTTTGGTAAAACACAGGTTTTCACTAAAGAAAGTAATAAATATTGATCTTTAATATATATATATATAGAATTATATTCCTGCTAAAATGGTTTCCTTTTTATTTGCCTAAATCATTGCTTTAATACCACTTTTGGGAAATATCCCTTCACAGAGTGAGTTCATGCTACCCATTTTTCAAAATAGAAAAATTTGTATTATGCAAATATAAATAAAAAACTAACCTTAATAATTAGCCATAATAAGAAAAACTAGTTTAGTCTATCTAATATGCAACATTTAAATGATGGAGATGGATGGAAAAAGATACTAACGTACTCTCGGCAATTCACGCGATGTAACTGAATTGCGCAATCGCACTGTTTATGCGAAAATAATTAAGAAATTAACCATAATAATTAATCAGAATATGAAAATAAGCTAGTTAAAAGTTAATCAAAAATGCAATATTTAGAAGATTGAGATGGATGGGAAAAGATACTAACAACGCACTCTCGGCAATTCACGCGAAGCAACTGAATTGCGCAATCGCACTGTTTATGCGAAAATAATTAAGAAATCAACCATAATAATTAATCAGAATATGAAAATAAGCTAGTTTAGTCAATCAAAAATGCAATATTTAGAAGACTGAAATGGATGGAAAAAGATATCATTGTACTCTCGGCGATTCATGAGAACAAACTGAATTGCGCAATCGCAGCGTTTATGAGAAATTAATGAACAAAATAACATGTTAGCGATTTATGCTGAATAAGACAACCTTTGAAGAAGTATATTTATTACTTTCATAAAATAAGCGATCGAGATTTTAATTTACATTACACGCGGCCGTAAATCTCCATTAATTTGATTGGCTTTACCCTGCATTTTATTATGGATTTACTACGATCCCGGGAATGGTAGAAATCAGTGCTAAAAAAGTGGAAAATCGGTGTTTCCGAGGAATTATAGTATCTGGTTAATTGATAAATTTCAGACAAAAAAAGCCGGAGAATTTCGTTAGTAGCAAGCAAAATGCACGGTACTAAGCAGCGCCGGCGCCGCGCCGTCAAAAGTTGCATGGTTGGTTTATTGGGTTGCGTAGCCTAGACAGCGGCGGGCGGCCAGAAATGTTTACGTTCGTCGAGCTAATAACTGGTTTTTCCGATCCTTGATCTTTTGAACAATCGTTCTTAGTACACATCGTGAATTTTATTTGCATTATTTAAATTAAAAAAAAAAATTCCAGATTTCCCGCGAAATTCCCTGACTTTTCCCGGTTTTTCCCTGACTGTTTTCAAATTCCCTGACATTTCCAGGTTGAGTGGCAACCCTGATTTCTCTAGATACATCCCTGGGAGGGATACAAAGGAATCCATAACAAAGGGTACAATAGTTTAGTGTTTGTTTTGCAGATTATCTAGGGATGGGATAGGCATTTATTTTTCATATATTGTTTGGTAACATTATTTTTTCAATTCTCAACAATTTGTCTGTTGCTGGTCTGCAACATACATCACACATCACTCTACTTTCTGCTATGGGGTTGCTCTGTTGCATAAGATGGCCCTAAATATCTAAATTATCTCCATTTTCGGTAGATCGGTAGAATAGCCTACACCCCAGATTTCAAAGTACGAAAGTGTGTCAATTTGGCACGATACACAGGGTTACAATTTTATTCCGCTTTCTTCGCTAATCTGGTAGCCTACGCTTTCCGGACATCCAATCAGCACGCAGAATATTATTTCAATAGTAATCTGTGTATTTCATCACTTCTTTTTGCAAATCATTTTGCAAACTTTTTTCGAACATGTTTCGTGGATCTTTTTCAATCAGTCTCGCTGATGCATGATGTATGTAGGAGTGTGAGAAAGGGTACGTGGTTTAAAAAAAGTAAATTAAGTATAATTGAGATTCTAATTTTAACTTTAATGTGGTTTGAGGGTATTGAATGCAAGGTTGTGATGGAGTATTTGAATGTCGCGGGAAAAACTGTTACCGATTGAAAGCAGTTTTGCTGTGACATATGTATGAGTGCTTTTTTTAAAAATAGAAGTAACATTAGGGGGGTGGGGGGTGATTGTGGAGATAGATGAGAGTAAGTTCGGTAAAAATAAGTATGGAAGAGGAAAGCCTGTGGAAGGACAGTGGCTGTTTGGGGGAGGTTGAAAGGGGAATGAATAAATGTTTTTTTGCGAAGGTTTCTAACAGGTCGAGTAAATGTTTGCTGAATGTGATTGAGAATTATGTTGAGAAGGGAACTGATAATATCGGACTGTTGGAAGGCGTATGATTGTCTTCAAAAAGAAGGCTTCAGGCACCTTCAGGTAAATCACAGTTACCATTTCAAAGACCCCGAGACAGGAGCGCATACCAATTCCCTTGAAGGAACTTGGTCTGCAATCAAAAGAAAAGTGAAAAATTATTTTAATTCCTACTTATATGAATATACGTGAAAGCGGAAGCACGGTCATTCTATTGGGGAGTAAGCTTGAAATGAATATTTGAAAGCAATTGCTTCCATCTTCCCTCCCCATAGACGTGATGAAGATGAGGAAAAAGAAAATGGTTTCGTACATCACTCTGATACAGAGGAAGAAGAGGATGACGAGGAATGAGGTTAGTTTCTTATTTGTTAATCCAGTGTTTTGAAATTGACTTTTGTATTTTCCCGTGTTTTTAAAATGGGTTTCTTAATTTTGAAGTATCGTTTTTCCTAGAATTTTGAAAGTACAAACTTTTTTCTAAGTATCGTTTTTCTTAAATTTAGTTAAAGTACAAACATTTTTCTAAGTTCTGTTTTTTCTTAAATTTTGTGATACAAAATTTTTGTAAGTATCGTTTTTTCTTTAATTATGTTAAAGTAAAACCTTTTTTCTAAGTATCGTTTTTTCTTAAATTTAGTTAAAGTACAAACATTTTTCTAAGTTGTTTTTTTAAAACTTTGTTCAAAGTACAAGCGTTTTTTTAAAATTTCGTAAGTTTTTTAAGTATCGTGTGTTTCAATATGGCTTCTAAAATTTTAAAGCCATAATTCTGCCATTACGCAATATTTATATAATGCACAAAAATCTTATTTTGTAAGCTTTTTATGAGTATTATTCACTTTTAATGAGTATTATTCCCTTTTATTAAAATATCATTTACATTCAAAATTCCAGTTCATAAAACTGTAGAATACCTCAGGTTGGTAGGAGGAGCCTATTTTAAAACACTGGAAACAATGTCACTTGAGTTGGGAGGAGTCAATTTCAAAACATGGGGAAACGCTCCAACTTGGTGAAAATTTTCAACTTAGAAAAATGGGGCGTGGGCTATTCTACCGATTTACCCAATTTTCTTTTCAAAGCAATCTGCCTAATGCAACTGAGACTGACCATTCGAATATTTTTTCAAAAACCACATACCTTCAAGCTGAGACTTTCGGGATTAGGTACAGGTTTGATATAAAGAATTTGGATTTTTCAACTTTTTTTCGCGAGCCAGTTGTGGCGCCAAATGTGGCGCACCTGCGTGCGCGAAATGTTCGGTGACATGTGTTTCTGGAAATTCTGGCAACCCCACCCCTTTTAGCTTTTTGATATCGTTGGCTGTGCGTCAAAAACCAAATTCTTTATATCAAATCAGTACCTAAGTATGAAATAATGTATAAATAGGGGGAAAAAAAAATTCAGATAACATTGCCAGTAAAAAAAAATGGATTTGTTGTACACCTTTAAAGGCAAGCCAAAGTTGCATATGCATATTATTCAGTTAAATATCAGAGTACTTATTTATACATTGCTGCCATGTTGTTTATAATCTTAGAGGACCAGTAATAAGGGACTAGCGTTTTCTTTTACTCACTCATCTACAGGTCCAGTGATTTTTATTGTTAACTTTTAACACTCCTCAAACGGCCACCCTTGGTATCTGCTTTTCTTGGTACATTCGATGTCCCTTTCCGCTGATCCACCTTCTTCATCCCTCTTAGACTCACTTAAGTCCATTAATTTGGAGCACATCTCTCCTAGAGATGCAGATTCGCAGTGGCCAGGTCGCCATTGGTGACTAGGTTTGTGTTGGAAACTTGGTTCTGTTTTTGTCGCGATTCTCGTTATCGCGAGAACGTGTTTACATTTTTAGAATGGTTCTACCGTTCTCGTGAACGACTCGTGACGGGAACAGAACATGCCATTCATGCAAATCGCCATCTCGCCGCGCGCGCATCCTGATTTGCATATAGTGAGGGCGCTGCCGTCAACGGTTGTGTTCCGGAGCGTACCCATCACAGTGTATATATGATAGGACACATTCTCAGTTATTCAGACCTTGACTGACCATGTAGTAGACGTGGGAGACTTTTCAGAGTTTAAGATCTTGTAGTTATGCAGACTTAAGACTCGACGTATAGTCAGATCGATCAGACGGTGATCGACGGTGAAAGACCTTGTATGGAAGGCAGACCTTGATCGGTAGAGAGTAGTCTAACTTCTAAAGCCATGACGTGTGACCTGATGATGGTGGCTTCATTAACGTGCACGACATGAGTGGTACAGTAGCTGTTTTTTCTACTTACCGATGTTATAATAACTGAGAGTGTGTGCCTAGTCATAGACTGTTCAAAACCTTTTTCATGAGCTTGCTAGCTCATTGTATATAGTTTTGCTTTGCAACGAATGTTACAGTGTTTTATTTTGTAACTTCATCTGATGCAATGGATCTCACAACAAATAAATTGTGTTTGTGTTTAACGAGCTTGCTTTCTTGAGAAAACACATCACTACTGCGTATCATCTGCTACAAAAATTTTTCTACCAGCACTTCGGATAGGGATATGACCAACACTGCTAAATCTGCAAATGACTTTCAAATTTTCTAGTCAAGTCACTCAGCTAACACAGCAAATAGCAGCCGACATTTGGTTATGGGCCGTAGTATGTCAAGGCCATAACTTTTATCCGTGATAAAGCAGCAGTGAAGAGTTGTGAATTCCATCGACGGGGGCCGCGACCGGCGCCATTTGCATCAAGCAGAAAGGTAAACAACGCACTCTAGTCACAGTTAAAGACTATGGAGGTGAGCAACGGCATAGAAGCGTTAAACAGGGACAATTACGTCACCTGGCGTAATGAAATTTCATTTATCCTGAAAGGAGAAGGATGTTACAGCCACATCAACCGTACTGCATTACCAGTCGACGAATCTACGTCACGCCGCGAGCGAGAGGAGTACATGCGCAGCAGCGACCGCGCACTTTCCATCCTGTTTCGAAATATATCGGCGGAGTACAGAGAACTGCTCGACATCGACGACAGCCCAGCGGATGCGTGGGAGAAGTTGGAGGCGCATTTTGAGGCCCCAACGCGCGCCAATTTAGTTCATCTGTTGGACGAGTTTTTCAGTCTACGCCCGGAAATCGAGGAGCCCATCGACATATTCTGTACGAGGATAAGGAAAGCTGTCACCAAGCTCAAGAACGTGAATCACCCCGTGGAGGATGTGTACGTGGCATTCCAAGCCATCCGGTATCTCCCAGCCCAGTACCAGAGTATCATCCAAATCATTTATCGCTGGAGCGATACTGATTTTAAATTGGATAAAATTCAGAAAGAACTTTCTCTGGAGGAGGGCAGGATTAGACAGTTGAGGAAGGATCATGACAATAATAATGTAAGTTCCAATTCATCTGTATATTTTTCAAATGTTAACGCTAAATGCAAAAATGTTACCAAAGTTAAAAAGTCTATTAAGGTCATAGGACCATGTTTTATGTGTAATAAAAATGGTCATGTAAAGGCACAATGCCCAAAATTGAAAAAGATGACTAGCTCTAGTATTATTGAAGTATTTTCAAATATAAATGTAGAAGCTAATATTGTTGATAATCCTGACAATAGGCTCAGCTGGGTGATTGACACCGCTGCTACGCGACACTTTTGTAATGATGTTAAAATGTTTTCAAAATTTGATAAATGTAAGGATACATCTATGTCGCTAGCAGTGGGTGATATGGAAAGCCCAGTTGAGGCTATTGGAACGGTGAACATGTATGTTAAATTTAAAGATCATACAAATAATATTGTGCTACAAAATGTTATGTATTCACCAAAATTACGGCGTAACTTGTTGGCCGCATCTGTATTAGAAGAGCAGGGCTATTCTTTTAGTGCAGCCAAAGGTGTTCTATGGTTTAAGACTCCTGAGGGAGAAAATTTCTTTTACGCTAAACGTAAAGAAGGATTGTATTTCTTAAAACCACAGTACTCAACTAAAAGTTTAAATAGTAGTGTTGAGGGCCGTAAAGGAGATCAGGATAGGGACAAAAATTCTAAACAGGTTAGAAAAACCCCTGCAACAAATAGTCAAAGTCAAAACAAAATTAAGCCTAACTTGAATAAAAGGAAAAACAAATCTGATTTAAAATCAAAGTCAAATAAAATTAGTGGTTCAACAGTTGAAATTCTGAACAAAACTGAATTATGGCATAGAAGATATGGCCATATTAACTCAGACTACTTGCACCAAACAAGTAAAGTTTCCGCGGCAAACGGACTCCCAAAATTAAAATATGCAAAAGTAAATTGCATTCATTGCAAACTTGCAAAATCTAAAAGAGTTTCGTACAAACCAATAGGCAGGATTAGATCTACAGAACCTTTGCAATTACTGCACATGGACGTTTGTGGTCCAATGCCTGTAGCTTCATTGGGGGGAAACAAATACTTCTTGACTATTACAGACGATTTTAGCCGCAAGGTGTTTGTTTTTATTTTAAAACAAAAATCAGATGTGTTCAAAGTTTTTCAGGATTTTCAAGCTTGTCAGGAGAGACAATTAGGCAAAAGGATTTTGTGCATCCGTACTGATAACGGCATGGAATTTTGTCACGGTCAATTTAAAGCTTTTTTGAAAAAGTTAGGGATTAAGCATGAACGATCTAACACTTATACACCCGAACAAAACGGGGTATCTGAAAGATTCAACCTGACAGCGTTAGATTGTGTCAAGGCAATGCTTAATCAAAGCAAAGTTGGTGACAAAATGTGGGCAGAGGCAATCCTATGTTTTACTTATACAAAGAACAGGATTTGCCATAAATTTAAAGTTAAAACTCCACACGAATTGTACTATGGGAGGAAGCCTGCTGTATCCCATCTCAGAGTTTTTGGATGTAAGGCTTATGCTGGTATAGCAAAACAGCTTAGGAAGAAGCTAGACCTAAGAGCTCAACTGGGAGTTATGGTAGGATATGCGGAAAATACCAGGGGCTATAGAATTCTTCTTGTGAAAGAAGGAAAAATATTAGAAATAAGCAATGTCCGGTTTGAGGAGATGGAAGCAGCGGAAGGCGTCCTGGACCCCATTCGACCTAGAAACTTCACCCAAAAGAAATCGGGTTTTACTCGAACATCAGATTCAGGATCGGGATGTTTGGATAGTGAGTCAGAGGAAAAAGCAGGTGAGAGCCATGACACTAGTCATACTAGTGAGGAAGAGGACTCTCCTGCTGATTCCGATCTGACCCCCTGTTCAAACATAGATTGGGAAAGGAAAGCTGTACCCAGGCCTGATGGAACTCGAACTGATGTTTACTACTCAGTGGGGGGTGATAAACATAGGCTGAGAAGTCATAATGATGTTAAAAAATTCTGTGCTAAGGCTAACATACATTATGACCAAAATTTGTTTAACTTCAGAGAAAAGAGGGATATCAAATCCAGGCCAGATGCAAGCAACATAGAAATAATAGGTGTGGAATTTGCTGAAATCAATAACAAAATTTTTATACATCATAGGCAGTACATTAATAAGATTTGCCAAATGTTTGAGGAATTTTTAGCATTAAATTTTTGTAATCAAATTTCCAAAAACAAAAATGATTAAATTTGTAACTTCTAAATTTTTTTTTCTTTCTTTTACAAAATATGGTTAGGATATCGTATAATTTACTCCTCCCTCTGTGATGCAGATAATTGTATCTAGAGTATATATATATGTGTATTGTTTACAATGAACTTTCTAAAATTTTTCACATTACACTGAATGTATATAGATATCCATGTTTTCAATTCCCGCATAAGACAGTTATGCTTATGTGTATTATTTTGTGTGTTTACTCCTTGTTATCATACACTTGGCTATGATTCATTGATGACAAACCACTTATTTAAATTTGAATACAACACAGAAAGGAAAAAAAAAAATCTTTCGTTATCTGTGTCATTGCTATTAGTATTAATTATGTATACTGGTCTTGCATACCTGCCAACTTTTACGCATTATGCGTAAAATTTACGCATTTTAACTTCTCTTTACGCTTTTACGCATATATTACTATATTTTACGCATTTATTTGAATTTTTTAACATTACTAGGAAATAAATCTCCGGCGAAATTCTCCGGCTTTTTTTGTTTGAAATTTACTAATTAACTAGACATGGTATAATTCCTCGGAAACACTGATTTTCTGCTTTTTTAGCACTGATATATACCATTCCCAGGATCGTAGTAAATCCATAATAAAATGCAGGGTAATGCCAATCAAATTAACGGAGATTTACGGCCGCGTGTAATGTAAATTAAGATCTCGATCGCTTATTTTATGAAAGTAATAAATATACTTCTTTAAAGGTTGTCTAATTCATCATAAATCGCTAAAATGTTATTTTGATCATTAATTTCGCATAAACACTGCGATTGCGTAATTCAGTTTGTTCTCATGAATCGCCGAGAGTAAAATAGAATCTTTTTCCATCCATCTCAATATTGCATTTTTGATTGACTAAACTAGCTTATTTTCATATTCTAATTAATTATTACGGTTAATTTCTTAATTATTTTCGCATAAACAGTGCGATTACGCAATTCATACGTGTGAATTTACACAGAGTGTACTTTACTATCTTTTCCCATCCACCCCCATTTTGCATATTAGCCAAATGTTGCATATTAGATCGACTAAACTAGCTTATTTTCATATTCTGATTAATTACTACAATTAATTTCTTAATTATTTTTGCATAAACAGTGCGATTACGCAATTCAGTTACATCGTGTGAATTGCCGAGTGTACGTTACTATCTTTTTCCATCCATCTCCATCATTTAAATGTTGCATATTAGATCGACTAAACTAACTTATTTTCATATTCTGATTAATTTCTACGGTTAATTTCTTGATTATTTTCGCATAAACAGTGCGATTGCGCAATTCAGTTACTTCGCGTGAATTGTCGAGAGTACGTTAGTATCTTTTTCCATCTATCTCCATCATTTAAATGTTGCATATTAGATAGACTAAACTAGCTTATTCTCATATTATGGCTAATTATTAATGTTAATTTTTTAATTATATTTGCATAATATAAATTTTTCTATTTAAAAAATGGGTATGAACTCTGTGAAGGGATATTTTCCAAAAAGTGGTATTAAAGCAATGATTTAGGCAAATAAAAAGGAAACCATTTTGACAGGAATATAATTCAGTGCTATATATATATATATATATTTTTTTTATTAAAGATCAATATTTGTTACTATCTTTAGTTAAAAACCTGTGTTTTTCCAAACATTAATATTTGTTTTCATTATAAAGTAATTCTCACCGGATAAAAGCTTTATATAATTTTTGTTTTATAATTTATTGTCCTGAAATTTTATAAAATTGGTGTCCTGAATTTTCATATTCTACCAGTACTATGCCTGGTATTTAATGCAGGTACTTGTACATAGTTAAATTCATTAGAAATGTCGTTTGTGCGTGTAGTTTAAAAAAAACCATTATAAATGTCATTCACGCAGAATTTTACACATTCCAATTTTCCCAGGTTGGCAGGTATGGTCTTGGACAGAGATAATGAACAGCCATAATTGAATTTAATATTTATAGTAAATTTTTTTAATCTTAAATGTTAAATTTAATAATTATACATAAAATTTTCTACATAATTGAATTTGATATTTATAGTGAAATTTTTTAATCTTAAATGTTAAATTTAATAGTTATACATGAAATTTTCTACAAATTGAATTTAATATTTATAGTGAAATTTTTTAATCTTAAATGTTAAATTTAATAATTATACATAAAATTTTCTACATAATTGAATTTGATATTTAAAGTGAAATTTTTTTTTAATCTTAAATGTTAAATTTAATAATTATACATAAAATTTTCTACATAATTGAATTTGATATTTAAAGTGAAATTTTTTTTAATCTTAAATGTTAAATTTAATAATTATACATAAAATTTTCTACACAAATTGAATTTGATATTTATAGTAAAATTTTTTAATCTTAAATGTTAAATTTAAATTATTATACTTAAATTTCTTGAAACTTAAATTTTGACTTAAATTAAATTTTTGGAACTTAGTGTTTCAATGATATCTAAAATTTTCTTTCAATGATAAAAATTTTTTTTTGCTCAAGATGAAAAGTAATGTATATACTTTATGTTTTTGCTGGATACTAAAGAACTTGACATTTTTGCTGTTATGTTTTTTAGAATAACTTCATTGTTTGATAGCACGTGCGTCGAGATTTGGGGTTTTGCATGAGGGGGCCGATTGTTGGAAACTTGGTTCTGTTTTTGTCGCGATTCTCGTTATCGCGAGAACGTGTTTACATTTTTAGAATGGTTCTACCGTTCTCGTGAACGACTCGTGACGGGAACAGAACATGCCATTCATGCAAATCGCCATCTCGCCGCGCGCGCATCCTGATTTGCATATAGTGAGGGCGCTGCCGTCAACGGTTGTGTTCCGGAGCGTACCCATCACAGTGTATATATGATAGGACACATTCTCAGTTATTCAGACCTTGACTGACCATGTAGTAGACGTGGGAGACTTTTCAGAATTTAAGATCTTGTAGTTATGCAGACTTAAGACTCGACGTATAGTCAGATCGATCAGACGGTGATCGACGGTGAAAGACCTTGTATGGAAGGCAGACCTTGATCGGTAGAGTAGTCTAACTTCTAAAGCCATGACGTGTGACCTGATGATGGTGGCTTCATTAACGTGCACGACATGAGTGGTACAGTAGCTGTTTTTTCTACTTACCGATGTTATAATAACTGAGAGTGTGTGCCTAGTCATAGACTGTTCAAAACCTTTTTCATGAGCTTGCTAGCTCATTGTATATAGTTTTGCTTTGCAACGAATGTTACAGTGTTTTATTTTGTAACTTCATCTGATGCAATGGATCTCACAACAAATAAATTGTGTTTGTGTTTAACGAGCTTGCTTTCTTGAGAAAACACATCACTACTGCGTATCATCTGCTACAAAAATTTTTCTACCAGCACTTCGGATAGGGATATGACCAACACTGCTAAATCTGCAAATGACTTTCAAATTTTCTAGTCAAGTCACTCAGCTAACACAGCAAATAGCAGCCGACATTTGGTTATGGGCCGTAGTATGTCAAGGCCATAACTTTTATCCGTGATAAAGCAGCAGTGAAGAGTTGTGAATTCCATCGACGGGGGCCGCGACCGGCGCCATTTGCATCAAGCAGAAAGGTAAACAACGCACTCTAGTCACAGTTAAAGACTATGGAGGTGAGCAACGGCATAGAAGCGTTAAACAGGGACAATTACGTCACCTGGCGTAATGAAATTTCATTTATCCTGAAAGGAGAAGGATGTTACGGCCACATCAACCGTACTGCATTACCAGTCGACGAATCTACGTCACGCCGCGAGCGAGAGGAGTACATGCGCAGCAGCGACCGCGCACTTTCCATCCTGTTTCGAAATATCTCGGCGGAGTACAGAGAACTGCTCGACATCGACGACAGCCCGGCGGATGCATGGGAGAAGTTGGAGGCGCATTTTGAGGCCCCAACGCGCGCCAATTTAGTTCATCTGTTGGACGAGTTTTTCAGTCTACGCCCGGAAATCGAGGAGCCCATCGACATATTCTGTACGAGGATAAGGAAAGCTGTCACCAAGCTCAAGAACGTGAATCACCCCGTGGAGGATGTGTACGTGGCATTCCAAGCCATCCGGTATCTCCCAGCCCAGTACCAGAGTATCATCCAAATCATTTATCGCTGGAGCGATACTGATTTTAAATTGGATAAAATTCAGAAAGAACTTTCTCTGGAGGAGGGCAGGATTAGACAGTTGAGGAAGGATCATGACAATAATAATGTAAGTTCCAATTCATCTGTATATTTTTCAAATGTTAACGCTAAATGCAAAAATGTTACCAAAGTTAAAAAGTCTATTAAGGTCATAGGACCATGTTTTATGTGTAATAAAAATGGTCATGTAAAGGCACAATGCCCAAAATTGAAAAAGATGACTAGCTCTAGTATTATTGAAGTATTTTCTAGTCAAGTCACTCAGCTAACACAGCAAATAGCAGCCGACAGTTTGCAGTCATGGCGACCAAAATTTCTCAGGAATCCTTTCTATCCCTCGATACTGGGGACTGGTAAATCCGACCGATTGCCTCGTGGACCAAAACCGTTGCTACATGCGAATCGGGGGCCGAATCCCGTTAGAAAACTTACAAGCAATACGTACATCAGTCAACGTACGGTCAAAGTCCCAAAAGTTACTTTGTTCTGATCGGCTAATCACTTTAGGATAGCTTATCAACAAGTTTTAACCCCATGTTTCCTATTCCTGCAAATTGAGACTATAATAAATTGAAGAGTAATTGAAGAATAAACTGAAGAAGCATAATAAATTACTGTAGTACTGTGTTTTACATTATGTAAAAAATATGCAGTGAATGCATCACATTTTAAAGATTTTTAAATGAAATTGCATTTGAGTTGGAAAGTGTTTCATAATCGATGCTTATGCATGATTGATCTTTTTTTGTTTATTGTTAATTTGTTGTGTTCTGTGACTCATAATTTAAAGAATCGTCATTTTTTAGTTACTGTCTTCATTTTGAAAACTTACTATTTTTTATATGCAGCTGTTTTATGGCAATGGAATTGAATGAATTTAAATCAATTTTTGTAATTTAAGTTTATCTATTTCTTTTATATCATTGTTTTCTCTAAATAGGGTGTCCATGAAACATATAATTTTAAGTACTTTCAATCCACAAACTTACCTCAACAGCCAGGTGTATAGAATATCAATAGACTTAATTATAAACACATGTCGTTGGTAAAATTTTTGGTACTTACGTATTATCGCAACCATGACAAAACGTAATTGATGTATCGTCCAATAAAGGTCCCGATCGATTCCAAGGACAACATGCAACAAAGTGATCTGTATGAGGACCCACGTTCGAGCGGGCTCGAACTTGTTGGGGGACGTACGCACCGCTGGGACTGTGTCGTCAGACAGGCCGGACCAAGTCACAGAGCATACTAGACTTGCTTCTGGGTTTTTCTCAACCAGTTCGAGCCCGCTCGAACGTGGGTCCTCATACAGATCACTTGGCTGCATGTTGTCACGGTCCTTGCGCCGTGCGATGGTCCCAGAAGCGAGTCTAGTATGCTCTGTGACTTGGTCTGGCGAAGCCGGCCTGTCTGACGACACAGTCCCAGCGGTGTTTACGTCCCCCAACCAGTTCGAGCCCGCTCGAACGTGGGTCCTCCAGGGATCATAGCAGATTTTCTAAAAATTTTAGGTAGGAATTTAAGGTATTTTTTTCAAAATTTTAGGAAAATTTTAGGACCTAATTTTTATTATTTCTATTATTAGTACTGTTTAATTACCGTTCTTTTCATTAATTAAAGGAGAATTGATACAAAAAATAAACATCATTGAAAGAAAAAGGTAATCTTTTGAATATTTTTCGTATTTAATTTTTCATTTTAATGCTCTGTAGACTTGAAAATTAAAATTATCACTTAGTATCCAGTGACCACTTTATCACAGGTGTTTTTTGTGTAAATATATACATACATACATACACACTATATATATGTATGTTAGAAAAATGTTAGTTTAGTTTTCAAACAACTTTATATAAACAGAAAAAGAAAATCTTAATATAATTAACAAAAACAGAATCCAAAAAGCTCAAAATCACATTTCAAATTTTTAAAGAATTGTAAAATAAAATACGGCCGTAAGAGCAAAAATCTAGCTGATAAGTTAGTAGTTATTGCATGTAATGTACAAGGATTGCATGCACCCGCGCAGCGGGCGGGCTTAAAGCAAATAATGCTAATAAAAGCCATTTATTTTGGGAAAAGTGTTTATCTGTTAGCCTTGAACCCTCGTAGTGGGGTGGAACGCGATTATCAGCTATTTCAAATCTATGCAAATTGCATGTGCCCGCGCAGCGTGTATATTGTTATTACATGCAGTAGAATTGTCGTTATTGCATATATCGTACGTAGATTGCATGTACCCGCTAATAAAAGACGATTCATTTTATACGCAGCACCTGTATTATTACTCGTGTGCCCGCATTGCGGTCGGAAGCGCGATTGACAGCTACTTAATGAGTTAGCCATAACTTCCGCGCGTAACTGAGGTGTGTGATCGACAGCAACTTCATAAACTACATCATTAGCCGTGAATTGCGCATGTTGCTACATCGTTAGCCATAACTTGCGCGCGTAGCTGAGGTGTGCGATTGACAGCTACTTCATGAACTGCCTCGTTAGTTATAACTTTCGCGCGTAACGGAAACGATCAACAGCCACTTGATGAACTATATCGTTAGCCGTAACTTGCGCGCGTAGCGGAGAGAGATAGCTACTTCATCAACTGTACCGTTAGCCGTGACTTGGCCGCGTAGCTGAGGTGTGCAATTGACAACTACTATATCAACTGCACCGTTAGCCATCACTTGCGCGCGTAATGAAGGCGTGCGATTGACATCTACTCCATGAACTGCACCGGTAACCACGATTTATGCGTGTAGCTGAGGTATGCGATAGACAGCGACTTAATGAACTGAACCATTAGTTACGATTTGAGCGCATAACGGAGACGTGCGATCGACAGCTACTTCATGAACTACATCGTTAGCCGTAATTTGCGCATGTAGCTGATATAGACAGCTACTTCATTAAATGTACCGTTAGCCGTGACTTGCCTGCGTAGCTGAGATGTGCGGATGACAGCTACTTCATCAACTGCACTGTTAGCCATGACTAGCGCGAGTAACGAAGGCGTGCGATCGACATCTATTCCATGAAATGCACCACTAGCCATGATTTATGCGTGTAGCTGAGGTGTGCGATAGACAGCTACTTCATGAACTGAACCATTAGTCATGACTTGAGCGCGTAACGGAGACGTGCGATCGACAGCTACTTCATGAACTACATCGTTAGCCGTAACTTGCGCGCGTAGCTGAGGTACAAGATCAACACTTCATAAACTGCACACTTAGCTGTGACTTGCACACGTAACGTAGGTGTGCGATCGATAGTTACTTTATAAACTGCCCCGTTTATAAAGTATTTATAGACGTTTATCGTCGCAGAAGTGCACGATCGACAGCTACTGCAAGAAAGGTATTGCAAGTTTAAAAACTTTTTTAAAAACAATAGGGCTGGTCGCCGAAGGCAGTAATTAAATAATATGAGGGAAATAAGTTATCCTATATTTCATCAAAGCTACTGCAACGCGTTAATCTAGACACAGCTTCAATCATCCTCTGTTTTGATAGAATCAACAAAAACATATACACAAGTTCCAGCGGCTCAAAAGAACTCTAGTCCAGAAAACTATATTTTTGAATATTGGTTTTTGAGCAAAAATTCTTACAGAGTTCAAATCTTTGGTACTTTTCATCCCAGATGCATACTAAACATGGAATAATTTGACAAAATTTTAAGTTCAAAAAGAAATGAAAACTGTTTAAAAGTTTTATCTGTTGGAAACGGGAATGTGTTTATTTAACATTCTTCACATTTCTGCTCTTTCATTGATTTTTAATTTATTTTTTATGGGGAGCGTGGCGATCCAATTGCGGGACCTCCTTACTATGCCGTATTTTATTTTATCCATTGCTTTTCATAAACTGCTATGTGGTCCGGGCCCCTACGCAATGCATCCTTTTGAAGAGATATCCTTTAATATCATCAATGCCTAGCGAGGTTGCTAACAGCAGACAAAAATTCCTTCTCTACTCTCCTGTTTTGACATGAGGTTGATCAAATATTACGTAATGAGGGGCGTAAGAGAATCAATCCGACTAACTATATTTGTATTATTGGATTTACACCTAAAATTCTTCAAAATTTTTGCACACAATTGATTCCCAACAAAGAATAGTTGATGAAAATTTTAACTTTGCAAAGAAAGAGAAACTTTGTGATTTATCTAGTAAATATGAAGAAGCACACTATTCAACAATCGAACCCGTCTTTTTCTATTTTATTTCTTTGAGAAGTTAAAGGCTTCTAGGTTTGTTAGCTTGCACTGGAGATTCCCACTCCCACAAAAGAATCTCCCCCCAAACTCCGGTCATAAATGATCACGTGGGTCGCCATTCGTCTTGCGATCGTATTTCACTAAAACCGCCCGAGGACGGAGAGGATTTAACCATTGAGAATCGGCGATTTTGTCGTGATTGACACTTTTGTCGTCTTTGTAAAAGATGAGTGCTATTTTGAAGAACATTTTAATTTCTGAAGTTTTTTTAAACATCGATTGCCGTATGAATGGAATGCATTCGGGCGATAGTAGAGTAAATTTGACGCCGCAGCAAAACATTACAAAATTTTAGGATGATTTAAAAATTTTAGGTTAATTTTAGGAATTCAAGGGAAGCTTCAAACTTTTAGGAATTTTAGGACGAATGCGATCCCTGGTCCTCATACAGATCACTTTGTTGCATGTTGTCCTTGGAATCGATCGGGACCTTTATTGGACGATACATCAATTACGTTTTGTCATGGTTGCGATAATACGCAAGTACCAAATTTTTTTTAGCCACCAACTTTTTCTGGTTGGCCACTAAAAATTTTATTCTTAGGGGCCCCTATTAAAAATTCTGAAGCAGAATCTACTATCTACCTTTAAATTGACTATTTCTCAAGAATGCCATTCTATTTAAGATTACGAGACTTCGGGGACACTGAACTGAGGCTTTCTACATTGTAGAATATTAGAGTACACAATTGAGTAACTCTTTATCCAGAAAGTCCGAAGCATTCCAGATAATAGATCGTACTTGGGGCCTATTTTTCGGTTCAACCTAGACCCTATATTGTAAGTGTAAGCATGCTCTTAAAGGAAGAGAATCAATTATACATAATTCATTATTATTGAATATCACTAGTTCTTTACTATAGTAGCAAATGAAAAAAGTCTTACCGTGTTCCTCCTGTCGCTCTTAGTTTTACATGCAAAGCTGTAATCCCAACAAGCTTACACTTTTCAGCTACATCTTGAGCAGCCAACATAGCAGCATAAGGAGATGCTTCATCTCTGTCAGCCTTAACTTTCATACCGCCAGTAACACGGGCTATTGTCTCTCTATAATAAATAAGAAATTAGTTATTCTATATGAGTGAAAATAATAAAAACAGAAATCTCACATGTATTTCATTACAGTGGTCTATCCTGGTTTAACAAAATCCCATCTTAGTGAAAATAGTAATGCACAGGAATTGTTCCATGCACAATTATGCAAATTTTTTATTTACTTTTACATTCATTTTAAAATTATAATTAGAAATCAGGGTTAATACCCAATTTTTGAAAGTAAATTCCCTGATTTTTCCCACACCAGACAGGTCTGGATATTTTCGGGTAGGCTAGGCCCATTGTATTTAATTTTCTTTATCAATAATGTGTATTATGAACCAAAGTTAAAAGAGCCAATCATGCCGTTCCCCCCAAGACTTCTAAAACTAATAAAAATCAAAGTTGGAATTATGAGATGTGTACCACAATTCCCCAGACAAATTTAAGTAGCAATGCATCTCATTAGAAGTATGATTGATAAAAAGCTTTGATTTATGGTATGATTTCTTTTTGCATGTTTCTATTCTCTTATATCCATGATTTTTGTATTTTATTCAATTTTTCCTATTCTTTTAGAGAACAATTAGGAGAACAATAGAATAGCTCACCACAGCACCACATTTCTATTAGGTTTTCGTCGCTAATCTAGTATCTAATAGGTTTTTTTCCCCTACAAAAATACACCAAATTGGCACATTTCTCCATGTTTTGAAATGTCTCCTCTCTACGAAAATAAAGTATATTTCGGTGTTTGGATGTCGGGAAAGTTGTGGTTACCAGATTGGCAAAGAAACGAAAGGCAATTACAACCAGGTGATTGGTATGAAAAGGAGCAGTGGGGCTATTTTATGGATCACATGACAAAAAATATTTTTTTACTGCAAATACAATAAAATGTTTATTTTGTTCTTTAAAACTTTTTAATATTTATTAAGTATTTAATTTTCTTGTACACACTTAGTTTGAAACAAATTTGTTTCAGCATTTATGTCTAGATTTTTTTTATGCCTATGATTTATTTATATTGAATGAGTACTTTTTATGCCTATGATTTATACTGAATTAGTGAGTCATGGCACCTTGCATATAATACATAAAATATTTTTACTTACCGTCCAGATAAATCTGTAACATGAACAAATGTGTCATTGAAACTAGCATATATATGAGCACAACCAAAGACATTTTCTCCTTCTAATGCTTGAGGACCCAATGCAACAACTGGCTGTTCTTCCTTCACTTTACCTTTACGTGGGGCCATTTTTGTAACTTAACCTAAAATGAAAATACAACAGGAGTTTTCACACACCATATGAAAATATGAATAGAAAGTAAACTAAATGAAAAAAGCCAGCATGCATATATAGCCAAACCTGCCAGGTAAAAATTATTAATTTCAGAGCTTTTTGAAAATTGCTTGACAAATATATTATAAAAAAAACTAGGGCAATTAATTAACAGCACGCAAAGAAATGTAAGGAAATAGTAAAAAGAAATTTATTAGTTTTTACTATTTCCTTACACGAAGCAAATACAGCCGTGTAGAAACAAATGTAGAATATTGTCAGATGCAATAATTGAAATAATGCATATCGTATTGTACTAATAAAAATGAACTATTTATAAATAAAACATATTATGCAAATAAAACATTGGTAAACTTACGATTAAAACAGATATAATGTTAAAGTATTATACACTCAATTGCATTCCACACATGAGGAGATGAAGCGACACCACACCAGTTAATAGTTGGAGTTGAAATGAGAAGAAGAAATGCCAATGCCACCGGAGATCATGGAGGTAATTAATCAGTCCATGGAGTTTACACATTCTCATTATTTTAAATAAATTCATTTTTACCTATATGAAATTTTCAATTTAATATTTACAATTTGACAGTTTTATCATCTTTCAAATTTTAATAAACCATGCCGTGAAATGTATTCTTTCGTGAATGAATCAAGAATCGTATTAAAAGTAAACTATTTTTTCCGGTTCAGCACAGCAGAGCAGAGCATAAACATTTGTGTTTTGCACACGTTTTCATATCATTTTATATAACATCTATTAAATCTGTTACATTTGCTGAAATATTTCTTCATGTAATTATTTTATATATTTTTACACAAAAAATAGTTTTACGATGGGACGCATTTTACATAGAAAGGTTAGTTTCTTTTCTTTTAACTTTATCGAGCATGCCGATAAGCTTTTCTGTTCTGGGTCAAATGTATAATATTTTTCATGTTAATGTTTGATTTATATATGGGATAGAGCCTGATATAAATGTAGTTTTAAATTTCGATTTAATTGTACTGCTTATGCTTTCGTATAATCAGATCAGCTTGATTGTTTTAATATGAATTAGCAGTGGTGTAGCGCCGGTGAATAAAAGATCCGAACACTGCTCATTATTCCAGCTCGAAGGGTCATACAGTAAAGCCAAAAGAATCATTGGTAAATCGGGAGAAGAGACTCCCACTCATTTTTCTAAGTACAAAATTGCGTCAAGTTGGCTCGTTTCTCCGTGTTTTGAAATTGACTCCTCTGCACTAAGTGGCGTATTCTACAGTTTTATGAACTGGAATTTTATTAAAGGATATTGCAATTGAATATAAATAAAAGTGAATAATACTCATAAAAAGATTACAAAATGCGATTTTTGTGCATTATAAATGTATTGCGCAATGGCAGAATTATAAAAAGTATTGTGTAACGGCAGAATAATAAAATTTTAGAAACCATATTGAAACACTCGATACTCTCTTAAAATATTTTTTTAATTTAAATCAATATCAAAAACTTTTAACTCGAAACATCGAAAAAACAAAAAAAAGACATTACTTTGAACATTGATACTAGAAATTTAAGAAAAAACGAAACTTAGAAGAAATTTATAAAGATTAAAAAGAAATTTAGGAACTTTTCGGCCAGTCGTTCGTTTTCTGTTGAAGATTGCTATGTGAAAACAACCGTTTGTGCAACAGCTGATCCGTAGTAATTCGAACATGGTTCTACGCCTGCTTACTTTGCTCGCTAAGGAAACATCACAGAATCCGGCCCCATTGGCTGTCGGAGGTTGCATGTAGCATGAGATGTTCTGTGGCTCATAGAGTGATGTAATAATTCGAACATGGATCTACGCCCGTTAAAAAACATCACAGAATCTGGCCCCGCTGGCTGTTGGAAGTCGCACGTAGCAACAGATGTTCCGTGGCTCATAGAGTCATGTAACAATTCAAACATGGATCTATGCCCGCTAAAAAACATCACAGAATCCGGCCCCACTGGCTGTCGGAGGTCGCACGTAGCAACAGATGTTCCGTGGATCATAGAGTGATGTAGCAATTCGAACATGGATCTACGCCCGCTAAAAAACGTCACAGAATCTGGCCCCACTGGCTGTTGAAGTCGCATGTAGCACCAGATGTTCCGTGGCTCATAGAGTCATGTAACAATTCAAACATGGATCTATGCCCGCTAAAAAACGTCACAGAATCTGGCCCCGCTGGCTGTTGGAAGTCGCACGTAGCAACAGATGTTCCGTGGCTCATAGAATGATGTAGCAATTCGAACATGGATCTACGCCCGATTCGTTGGCTTACATCGCTACGCTCGCCCGCTAAAGAGCATCACAGTATCCGGCCCCGCTGGCTGTTGGAGGTTACACGTAGCAACATATGTTCCGTGGCTCATAGAGTGACGTAGCAATTCGAACATGGATCTACACCCACTAAAAAACGTCACAGAATCCAGCCCCGCTGGCTGTCGGAGGTTGCACGTAGCAACAGATGTTCCTTGGCTCATAGAGTGATGTAGCAATTTGAACATGGATTTATGCCTGCTAAGAAACATTACAGAATCCGGCTCCGCTGGCTGTCGGAGGTTGCACGTAGCAACAGATGTTCCGTGGCTCATAAAGTGATGTAGCAATTCGGACATGGATTTACGCCCGCTAAAAAAACATCACAGAATCCAGCCCCGCTGACTGTCGGAGGTCGCACATAGCAACAGATGTTCCGTGGCTCATAGAGTGATGTAGCAATTCGAACATGGATCTACTCCCGATTCGCGGGCTTACATCACTACGCTTGCCCGCTAAAGAACATCACAGAATCCGGCCCCACTGACTGTCGAAGGTCACACGTAGCAACATATGTTCCGTGGCTCATAGAGTGATGTAGCAATTTGAACACTGATCTACACCCGCTAAATAAACATCATAGAATCCGGCTCCGCTGGCTGTCGCACGCAGCAACAGGTATTTAGTGGCACAGGCACTGCTGCGCGAACGTAAGCCTGTGCTCTTTGAGCCTTAGAACACCTGTTGCGCAAACAGCTTTTGCTATGTGCAAGCTCCAACAGCCAGCGAGGCTGGACCGTGGGTAAGACCGCGAAGCGGTAGTAGGTCCATGTTCGAATTGCTACGGACCAACTGTTGCCACATTGTAACTAAATCCGACTGTCACCCAGTTAACCGAAAAGTACTAAAATGTGATAAATAATGATACTTAAAAGATATTTGATAAAAAACGACACTTAGCAAAAATGTGATTAAAAAAATGGAACTTAGATCATTCGTACCTACTTGCAATCAACCACTAATTCATACACCATTCAATCACATTCATTTTACCACTATCAATCAAACAATAAAAAAAACAATTCTAAATCTTTCACTCTTCCTAGCCATTTAGCACACACAACACAAATCAAGGAAACTTGAAAAGCGATGAAAAAAGATATCCAAACTTAGCTCCAATCTATCAAATTTCAAAATCAACATGTGGTTGTATCCAAAATTAACGTAGCTGATTAATAAAAAAAAATTCGAAATGACCGAGAATCACAACAGAAGCAAGAAATACGCTGCTATTCTGTACAAGTTTCTCAAAAGAGGGTTGCCAGAGTTACTAAAGAGTCGCCAAGGTGCAATATAGCATTTCGCTTATTGCCAATTTAGCACTACAAAAAAAAAAAAAACTGATGGACTCGTAATGTCTTTTTAAAGTAGGGATATTGGCTGGCATTTCAAAATCAATTTCAAGAACATGAGTTCTCAGAGGGGAAAAATCATGTCGGCAGATTTCTTTTAAGGGGTCATACACAAATTGAGAAAGAAAACAATGATTACGTAAATAAATAATTTTGCTATTTATTGGTACAGAAGTATCTACACTGTGTAGAAAGTAGGGGTGATTCTTAGAATAGGCCCCCACTCATTTTTCAAAGTACGATCCCGCGCCAAGTTGGCGCGATTCTGCGGGTTACAATTCTATTCCGGCTACTTCGCGAATCTGGTAGACACTAGTAACTTTACACAAAAATTGCAAAGAAATGCAACAATACCAGATTAAATAATATAACTAGTGAAATTCTTAGCACATCAAAACCTGGGAAATAGTCATTGTTTAGCCAGACATGTTGGATAGCCTGGAGCCCAGAATTGTCTAAGTCTGTATTATTAGTCATATTTACAAGTCAGGATAGCAGCAGGAGGACAAGGCTCAATGAAATGTTATAATTTATAATTTAATGTCAATCAGTTTCACTAGAAAAATAAATGTATTTTTATATAATGTAATATTAACCTAGCAATTTTTGTTCATATGTATATTTAATCTTTATTGCATTTACTCATTTATTTTATTTTATTTAACATTTTAGGGAGAAAGCGGTATTGCCACCACCTACATTAGCAGAAAACAGGCTTTAAAAAAGTTGCAGCTGTCTTTAAAAGATTTTAGGTATTTTATTATTGAATATAAGTTATAATTTATATTATATAAACAGACATATACATCTTTCTTTATTATTATTATATAAATTAACATTATCAGCACATGAGACAAAAATTAATTTAAATATCATATGTTATATTGTAATTGTAGTATAGATAAGATCACATAAAACAATGCTTCTTTTAAACATTTTATTTTGTGTACAAGATTACTACTGTTTACAATATGCCAAACATTGGATAAAATAATTAATATTTATCAAAAACTATATTTTACATAAATATTATTCATATTTCTAAAATTTTAAAAAAGCACTTGTCAGAAACACTCATATCAAAAACAGCAATGAAAATCCCCAAACCTAAACAAACTAAATTATGGTAAGCAATCATCCTAGAATTTTTCTAAAACAAGAAATATATTCTTGACTTACTTTAAAGGAGTGTTTCTTTTCTAGAGGAGTAATTTTTTTTACAAATCAACAATTACCCTCAAATTTCCAGATATTTGTTAAATATATTGTATTTTATAAAAGCAATTTTAGGGTAACTATCCAACAGAAAAACATTTCTGACTTTTCTACATTTAAAAAAATTTAAGAAATAGTCTTTTTATTTGTGCTTGTCCAGAAATAAGCAAAATACATATGTATAACCAAGTTAAGAAAAATTTGTGAGTTTTACTGTTATTGTTGGAAAACAAGTCTAAAATTAGTTTCCTTTTAATTATAAGTGAGGGTTCATATGCACCTTATAGGTGCTTAATTTTAATTTGGAAAATTAAGTGTGTTTAAAAATACTTAATTTTGCCATATCTTAATATAAAGTGTTTAAAAATACTAAATTTTTGTTTTAGAATCTTGTTATTGAAAGTTTTTTTTTTGTAGAATTTGAAATGGTTTCACACCATCACAGAAAGAAGCTGAAACTTCATCGAATAAGAATCCCCCCCCACAAAAAAAAAATAACACTTTCCAAGAAACATAAATACTGCTGCAACACATGTTTAGAATAATATTTAGGCATATATTTATATTCTTTGTGTGATTAAGGATTGTTGTGTTTGTTCTAACCAGTTTTAAGAAGTTGTGACTATGGTCCAGTCATCTTAAGTAACAATGTTATCGACCTCTTTTTTCGTGGATAGGTGTTTATTTTGTTTTTCATTTTTATTAGTTTTGTGTTCAATTGTCATAATTTTCTCTTTATCATTTTCTTGTGCTTTCTCTCTCATAATCAAAATTATGCAAATTAGTTTATTTGCAATCATACTTACAGGAAAAAAAAGGTGTTTTATTGAATTAGGGATATTAATTGTACTACATATTATGTGCAATGAAGAGAGTTAGTAATTTAGTTAAAAGAATACTTCAAGCTTTCTTATTTTTGTTCACGAATGCAATATATGCATTCAATAAATTGTTTGCAATAATAAAGGCAAAGGAAAGAAAAAATGAATGCATTACTAATACTAAATGATCATTGAGTTTCAATTTTAAAAATGTTGCTTGTAAGTAAACAAAAATTTACTGGCTAAATTTAAAAGTTATTAACCAGATGGATACTTACTGGCACCATATAATTTAAGCTATAGAAGACTTGATAGGAAAGGTGTTGATATGACGATCTCTTCTTGGATCAAGAATCTGTTATCTAATAGGTATATATGTGCATCTTTACTTTGTGATAGTATGACGGTGCATGCTCTGGTAGGCTGTCCGCAGGGAGATGTACTTTCACCAATTCTTTGGTGCTTAGTTGTTGACTTTCTTTTGGAGAGCATCATCGGCTCTAGTGTATCCTGTGTTGGATATGCTGATGATGTTGTTATCATTGCCAGGGGCAAATTTGGCAATACTGTCTCTGACATGATGTCCACTGCTCTTAGGAGTGTTGAGTCATGGTGCAAAAATGCTGGGCTCTCTGTTAACCCACAGAAGACAACTATGGTTGTGTTTACTAAGAAACATATTCTTAATCTTAGAGACATTCGCTTCTACGGTCAGAAGCTCACTTGCTCCAAGGAGGTTAAATTCTTAGGAATCTATTTTGACAAGGGACTCAATTGGAAGAGACACTTGGAATACTGCTTAACTAAAGCTAGAATATTCTGGTCTTGTAGGAATGCTATTGGGAAAACCTGGGGCTTGAACCCCAAGGCTATCCGCTGGATTTACTCTATGATAATCTGTCCCATCATTTCCTATGGCTCCATTATTTGGTGGTCTAGAATCAGATGTGAAACTGCTAAATTAGAACTAATTAAGCTTCAAAGGATAGTGTGTATTGTGATCTCTGGATGCATGAAAACCACTCCCACTGCAACTCTTGAACTTCTACTTGGATTGCAACCCTCTTTACATGCATATTTAAGCTGAAGCTCTCATCTGCATGAACAGACTTAAATATCTGAAACACTGGAAGGACTACTCAAAATACGAGGCATGTTTTTTATGTAAGTACCGTTTTGCGATTCCGCCGCCGCAGCGCTACGGTCGGCGTTCCGCGCATGCGCGCTGGTTACCTACATCTCTTGTCTACGCACTGACGCCATTACAGTCTGATTCTTCATTGTATACGTTGTTTACTGAGTGTTTAAGATGCCTCCGACAATCGTGAGTCCCGCCGATTGTGAAGTACGGGCTGTTATACGATTTCTTAGTGCTAAAGGCGTAAAACCGATCGATATTCATCGTGAGATCTGTGAAGTTTACGGACAAAACATTATGAGTGATGGAATGGTAAGGAAATGGGTGAGAGCATTTAAAGATGGCCGCACAAATGTGCATGATGAAGAACGGAGTGGGCGTCCTTCGGTCTTTAATGAAGATTTGGTGCAGAAAGTGGAAGAAAAGGTGAGAGAAAACAGACGCTTTACAATTTCATCAATGTGCGACTGGTTTCCTCAATATTCTCGTAGTGTTTTGTATCGCATTGTGACCGAGAACTTGAATTACCGGAAATTGTGTTCACGTTGGGTTCCAAAAATGTTGACGGATTTGCACAAAACCCAACGTTTAGGCAGTGCATTGACTTTCCTTGAGCGGTACCACAATGAAGGTGAAGATTTTTTAGACCAAATTGTTACTGGTGACGAAACATGGGTGGCCTACGTCACACCAGAATCAAAACAACAATCCATGGAATGGCGACATTCATCATCACCCAAAAGAGTGAAGTTTAAGCAAACAATTTCTGCCCGGAAAATCATGTGCACAGTTTTTTGGGACAAAAAAGGAGTATTGCTAGTGGAGTTTCTGCCTCGTAATGAGACAATCAATGCAGCGTCTTATTGTGAGACATTGAACAATCTGCGTCGTGCAATCCAGAACAAAAGATGTGGCAAGTTGAGTAAGGGTATCGTTTTGCTGCATGACAATGCCCGTCCACATGTGGCTAATCGGACCAAAGATCTCATCAAATCTTTTAAATGGGAAACTCTAGATCATCCTCCATACAGCCCTGATCTGGCGCCCAGCGACTACCATTTGTTCCTGCACTTGAAGAAACACCTGGGTGGTCAGCGTCTTCAAGACGATAACGAAGTCAAAACAGTTGTGATACAGTGGTTAACAAGTCAGGCGGCAGAATTTTATGAGGAGGGTATTCAAAAACTGGTGCCACATTATGACAAGTGCCTCAATATTCACGGAAATTATGTAGAAAAGTAGATTAAGGTACAGGCTTTCATGTAGAAATAAAATTATTGCGATATCTTTGCACGTCTGTTTTTAATTCCAAAACGGTACTTACTTAAAAAACATGCCTCGTATTTATCTTAAAGTGGTCTAAATAGTAATATTGTAAATCATCCTTATTTCCATATGCCATCTGATGGCATTCATGTCAAATATAGGTTTGATAAGCCTTATGAAATTCAGGTCCCTTCACGAGATGACTGGTAGAGGAATCCTACAATAAACGGAATTGCATTGTTTGGTATATGGATGGCTCAAAGATAAGCACTAGTACTGGTGCTGGTGTGTGCTGTCCTACTGATGGTACAAAACTGTCTTATCCTCTCAGTACTGTCCCACTACTGTAGGTTGCTACTGTCCCACTACTGTAGGTTTATGCTACTGTAGGTTTTTGCCATTCTCATGTGTTGTGGAATTTGCTATGACAGAAATTACAGGAGCAACCAAATACTTATTTGTTCTGATAGTCAAGCTGCTCTTATGGCCCTAGGGAAGTTACTATGACGTCTTCCCTCGTCTGGGAGTGCTATAATGCACTTTGTCAAATTGCTAACAATAACATAGTCATCCTAAACTGGGTGCCTGGACATTTGCGCATTCCAGGAAATGAATTGGCTGATGAATTGACTAGAAATGGTTCTTGTACTCCTTTTGTTGGTCCTGAGCTGGCTTTAAGTGTTCCCATTGAACTTGCCAGAAGAACTGTTTATGACATCTTCAGAAAGCTTTAGTGCAAAAACTGGCGTAATACTAAGGGTCAAAGACAGGCAAAAATACTCAACTGCCCTAATATACGTCAGAAGGAATTATTCAAGCTCAGTAGAACTGGAATCAGAAGGGCTGTTGGGCTCATTACTGGGCACTGAACCCTTAAACGATACCTAAATATTATGGGTGTCACTAAAAGTTCGCTTTGCAGAGGCTGCAATTATAGCGAAGAAACTGCTGCTCACATTCTTTGTGAATGTGATGCTTTCTCTGCCCATAGATTCGAACACATAGGTCGACATGTGATCGGATCCTGGGAGCTGAATGACATTCCTGTCAAGTGCCTGCTCATCTTTGCTTCGGCTACTGTTTTCTTCTCGTACAGATCTTCATTCTTGAGGTAATACAATAGACCTCTGGTCGATGTGCTAGGCTCTCCTGGAGCCACCCGCCTACATTTCATTTATTCATTCAAGCTATAGAAGATATAGGTGCGTTAAAGTTGGGGCAAATTGATGTGGGATTATTGATAAATTTTCCCAGTGTCTTCAAATGTGCAAAATAAATATAAATTTGCAAAATAAATATATGTACTTTAATATATATATTTTTTTTCCTCATTACAGACGCCTATGCATTTTAAAAGGTATATATCCTGTGGAACCCAGTCATAAGAAGAAAGCAAATAAAAATAACTCTACTAATAAGACCTACTACTATTTAAAAGATGTTCAGTTTTTGGCTCATGAGCCACTAATTGATAAGTTTCGAAACTTTAAGGTAATATTTTAGTAAAATGTATTTATCTTAAGGATATTGTATGTGTTATGTACCTTAAAAATTCCTTTTTTTAAACTAAGTACATTTAAAAGTACTCCATTTATATAATTTACTGCCAGTGTCATTTTAATTTAATAACCGGTTCAGTGGAACCTCAGAACTACATTTCGGGAATATACATGGTGTCCCAAAATGATTGAAATGCGCTTAAATTTTTATATGACCCCCTTAGACAAATTTGGTCAATAAGAAAATTTTTATTTTTAATGAAACAAGATTATTAAAAAAACCTGCATATCTGTATCTTTAAAATTGAGCGAGTTATGTTTAATTGAACATCGTGAATGGGGACCATATATCAAAGTAGAAATGTAAATTTGTTACATATCACAAAACAAATAAAACTGGATGATAATGCATAGGATACCCAACCGAGTATCACTGCTTTATATGATCTCTGTCTGTTTAATCCTTTATTTAGATGCATTTGTGATAAAAAAAATTGACACATATTAAAGTATTTTTGATCTAAACAATTTCCATCATCAATTTGTTTATGATCCCTATTTTCACTGCCTTTCACATGGTACTGAAAAGTGGCATAAGTCAGATTTTTTTCTTTATCGTAATTCAGTTGATTTTAAAGATACAGATATGTAGGGGGGGTAATGATCTTGCTGCATTAAAAATAAAAATTTTCTGATTGACCAAATTTGTCTAAGGGGGTCGTATAAAAATTTAAAAAGTGTAACTTTTTGAAAATCAATGGGAGGACTATTTCATTAACGTAGTCTTATTTCCTACCTTACTTTCAACATTTTTGCAATTTACATTGCCCTCTTATCTCCAACAGGTAAAGAATTAAGCATGTTTCAATCTTTTTGGAACACCCTGTATCTATATATGTTTTAATCACATAAAATAACAGATATTGAAGCAATTTTGATCAGGGTTGAAATGGTTTTAACCAATGCGGTTTTAACCAGTGGTTTTAACCGGTTAAAACCGATCTGTCCAAAATGCCTCAAGTGGTTTAAACCACTAAAAGTGGCTTTTTGTTATTTATTTTAACCAAAAAAAGTGAAAAATAAAAGAAACAATTTAACACTTGCTCAAATACAAATAGCCATTTATTTCTTAATTTGCAGTGATACAGGTTTTAGAATTAAGCATTCTGTAACAATTAACTAGTTGACTGAATCGTTCATTTCCTAAACTATTTCTACTTTTGTCTTGAACAAAGCTAAAAGTTGAAAATAATCTTTCTACATTTGATGATGCAATGCATGATTGCAAGTGAATTACAAGTTCACAGAATTTAGGATCAATATGTTTCTTTAATGATAACCACCATGATATGCAATTTACATTTACGGCAGAAACTGAAAAATATGATTTTGGAAAAGGATCAGTTTGTGATTGGTATTGGATTAAGCGTGTTTCAATCTTTTTGGAACACCCTGTATCTATATATGTTTTAATCACATAAAATAACAGATATTGAAGCAATTTTGATCAGGGTTGGAATGGTTTTAACCGGTTAAAACCGATCTGTCCAAAATGCCTCAAGTGGTTTAAACCACCTAAAAGTGGCTTTTTGTTATTTATTTTAACCAAAAAAAGTGAAAAATAAAAGAAACAATTTAACACTTGCTCAAATACAAATAGCCATTTATTTCTTAGCATTCTGTAACAATTAACTAGTTGGCATAGGTAGAAAATCTGTATTTATCTCTAACAGCAGTTGACATACATATTCTTCCTGGATGGAGTTCAACTTCTTACCTTTGTATTTTGGATGCAACATATATGCAGCAAAATGAACTGGGGTTAAACATTGTTCAAGCCTTTTATTCAACAATGTCTCATAAGGTTTCAAGTCTTTATTTTCTTTTAAATTTAGAAATTCATGAACAACATCAACTATTGTGGCATTTTCAGCTTGAAGGCGATCCAGAGCTGCAGCTAAAGGCTTAAGTTGGATAAAAAAATGCTTGGCTTCCTTATAAAGATGGATGTTATTAATGATATTGATTATATTAGCTGGAATTTCATCTTCATATTTATTAACAATCTTCATCAAAAACTCCCTATTTCTTAAAAAGAATCAAGACATGTGATTTGACTATTCCATCATGTTTCACATGGTAATTGGGGAATAACAGATCCATCATATTCGCTTAAATAGCTCTTTGATGCATGATGATTTCGAAAGTGTTTTTGAACTTCAATTATTTGACTCATAATTGTTTTAACGGAGTTAGATATATCATTTTCTAAAAGGTTTAGAAAATGACATGCACAGCCATAACTGAAGAAAAAGTCACCATCAATTAATTGATCGGTTTGAAGATCTTTGCACATCTTTTTCATTTTGTGTTCACTATCACTGACGAAACTTTTAACATTACAATTGTATTTCACTTTAGCTTCTTTCGCTAAAGATAAACAATAGTCTGATGTTTTTTTATTGCTGCTTAGAGAGACTGATGACAAGAAAAAAAAAATTTTGCATAGAAAATGAAATTAATGCGATATAGAATTCACAATAATTGGCTCGTTATGTATATTAAACCAACCATCTTGAATTAGTGTGACATTTTGGCCATCCAAATCCCCTTTGGCTATTTTTTCTACTTCGTTGTTCACTTCAGTCAACAATTCTTCTGCTAACTTTTTTCTAGTCGGTGGTGTGTAACCTAACCTTAAATTACTAATCAACTTTTTAAAGTAATAATTCTCTGAACAACTGAAAGGAATGTTGCATGTAAAAAATTTTTTTGCTATATCCATATCTAATGCGTCACTTTTTTCTGAAGAAGTTTTGATGAAACTATTATCAATTTTCGGTTGTCTAATGGATTTCTTTGGATTAAATGAATTAATTTTACTTGTATCACTTTCTTCTGATGATGATACACTGTGACTTCTTTTTTTGGAATCTGATGTTTTTGATGGATGATCAATGTTTTTTGTGGTTTTGCATTTTTCATAATGGGATTTCATTCTTAGAACCTTACCACTTACAAGCTTCCTACACTGTAAACACTTCTGACGACCTATTATTTTTCCACATTCTCCTTTAACTTTTTCAAGGAACTGCCAAATAGGATATCTTTTCCTTCCTCTACAATTAAGCTTACTCATACTCATAATTAAATACAATTCAATTTAATCTTGAAAAGAAATATGTTCCAAAAACTATTATTAACACACACAACTAAAACTACCTTCCCGGCCGTCCAACTAGTTACTCTAAGTCCTCTGGACGAGTCGGACGGTCTGGGTCTTCAACACAACTAAAACTAAACACTATTATACCAGACACATTTTACAGCACATTTGAATATAAATAATCAATAAACAGGTGTTGTCACTTCAATTAAAATATATGTTGTTGATGATGATGAATTTTTTTCTTCATATTATGGTATTGATATATTTGAAGAAATTTGAAGAAAGAATCATATTGTAGTATATATATAATAATATATATATTCTTCAAACATATCAATGCCATAATATAAAGGAAAAATTCATCATCATCAACAACATATACTTTAATTGGAGTGGCAACACCTGTTTATTGTTTATTTACATTCCAAATGTATATGTATATATATAATAATATTATAAAAATCCAGTTTCATTTTGACCGGTTTAAACCAATTTTGACCGGTTTAAACCAATTTTGACCGGTTTAAACCAGTTTTGACCACTGGCCTGGTCAAAATAAAAAAAAGTGGTTTTTTGCCAACCCTGATTTTGATAGTAGGCTCACATACCATAATTACTTATTTTGAAAATAAACAATTAACATGCATTTCTGCAGGTGTGAAATACAATACAATCTCGAAAATCCGAACTTTACCGATTCCGGATTTTCGATTTTTCTGGATTATAGAGTTTGAATAAAATTCAAACCTAAAATTAACTAAATACACTATAAAGCACTATTTTTAGTAAAAATAATGACAAAAGTCAAGTTAATCAATTGAAACGTATTATTTAATACAAAAAATGAGGCAAAAGTAATTTCAAACAAAATAAACACATTAATAATCTAGAATGTATGAACGAAATGATAAAATTACATTTTATCATTTTCATTTAAATATTTGAATTAATGTTTGTTGTTTCATTAATTTTGGGTTATGGGAAAGCAGTTTTTTTTTATCCTGTAGACGGACATTATTTCTGCTCGATTATAAAGTTTCTTTGGCAAGAACTTTAATTGCATGATAGATTGTCTGCACAAGATTATCAATGCGTATTTTTTCTTCTCCACATTTATCGTCGTTACTTTGCTCTTTTTTTATTTAATATCATATTGTGAATTTTGCCATCACTCTATTTATTTACGATTGGCGCATCATCATCACAGTGCAGAACTTCCGTTATATCAGCTTTGTCAAGATTTAATGAAGAGCCGAGATTTAATAATGCGCGAGGATTAGCACTTTTGACGATATATTTAAAGGTGTAAATATGTTTAAACCGTCTTCGCTATTAACAAAATGAAAAACAAAAAATAAGAACTCAGAAAATTTATTTATTTTCTGGCATCTATATAATGTTATGTTTAAAAAGGCTGATGACTTTGAAAAAAGGAAAAACTTTATTAGTAATAGTCAAATATGTAAAAAGTATCGCAGTAGATGAAATAAATATCTTTTCTAAAAAGAAAAATATCTCTCCTCTCAATGATTTTTCTAAACTATGATGAGTCATTACTAAGCTGCCTCAGCACCGGGATGTGGTGGGGCAGGGAAAGCGAAGAAAGGAATTTGATTAGTTCGTAATCGTAAATGTGGCTAACCCCTTTGAAAAATTAGTGTGTTAATGACTTTGTTGCTCGGTTCTGTGCAATACGATATTATTTAGTTATGTATTTGCTATTTTTAGTATGTAAATATGACTTTCTAAACGAAAGGCAAAATATACAGTTGATTTCAAGCTGATGGAAGGTTTGACGAGAACGAAGAACTCATCAAATATTGAGAGGGGGAAGGGGTTAATACAGTGTGTGTATTTTAATTTTATTTTCCTTTTACGGGTTTTACTAGTAACGGCTAATACGAGGAATTTTACATATTCTTACCTTCTCGTAGTAACCAAGTTCAACTGTATAGTGAGTGTAAAGAACATTTCATTTTTAAATGTTTATATGAGAAACACAATGAAAATCACATTGAATTGTATTTATATTTTTAATATATAGCTTTGAACTGATAGATACATTGTTGTTGTTGAGACCCAGACTGTCCGACCTACCAGAAAGGTGTAAGGTAACTGTTTGGACGACCGGGAAGTGCCACCCAATTTAGACCGGAACCCAGTGGGGGAGACATCACAGGGACCGCACCCTCCTTCCCCTACCACCAACCTCTCGGAAGGACTTACGGACTCACATGTTTAACGTGATCATACTTCGCGTGAACACAGCCGCAGTGGCAGGAATCGAACCCGGGCCTACCGAGTGCAATTCCCGTTCACAAACCACTGGGCTATCGCGCCCTTATACATACATTGTTGTTGATGTTGAAACCCAGACCGTCCGACCTACCAGAAAGGTGTAAGGTAACTGTTTGGACGGTCGGGAAGTGCCACCCAATTTAGACCGGAACCCAGTGGGGGAGGCATCCACAGGGACCGTACCCTCCTTCCCCTACCACCAACCTCTCGGAAGGACTTTCGGACCCACATGTTTAACGTGATCGTACTCCGCATGAACACGGCGGCAGTTTTGGCAGTGGCTGGAATCGAACCCGGGCCTACCGAGTGCAACTCCAGCGCGCTAACCAATGGGCTACTGCGCCCCCTTATACATACATTGTGGAATAACTCAATTCTCTAAATATTTAACAAAAGCAGTAAAATTATAAATTAAATCACCAAAATTTAGCAGTAAAACCAAATCACTAAAATGTAATGAATTTTCTTTTTTAGTAGCTGTATCAAATTTAAACCCTTTTGTTTTCTTATAAAAAAATAAGACTCAACATTTTTATTTTTAATTTTATATATTAACTTGCATATTAAAGAACATTTTGAAAAAAATTAACTTTCAATCTGTAGTGCCTTTTTTGTATAAACTGTTTTATTTCTATCCGTGTTTCCAGAATTTTTCAATTCTTCACTTTACCTTATGTTTTTGAAATGTGTAAAAATAAAAATGTATGGGCATTGTGTAATCTACATACTTTACTTAATAACTGTATAACTGTACTTAATAACTGTAAGTTTCATGACTATAGCTATAAATAAAGGTAAATTGAAATAAGTTTTCCTAATAGCATTGCTATTCACCAAAATTGCTATTATGACACTCAACCAAATTTCAAACTCATGTATTCTTGAAACTCATGTATTCTTGTGTGTAAAAAGTTCAAATTTTCAGGATTTGCATAGTTCTAGTTGATAAACTTTTCTGCCAACTTTTGTTAACATCTGGGTTTGTGGGTTTCAGGATTAAAAAAAACTGGGATGATTTAACATGGAATAGCCCGCACACAAACCAAAACCAATTTAGGGGATGTTTAATTAGCACGACATTCACTGCCATATTTTAGTGCAATTCGATTTATATTTCAGTGCGTTGCTGAGAAGTTTTCATTTTCTAATCAAATCAATAGAACTGTTTTATTTTTATAGTGCTAGTAAAAATAAAAAAATTGTTTACCAGACCAAATTATTTTTTGCCTTTAAATAATATGCAATTGCACAATTCAGTTGTTTGTATTCTTGTGCATTGCCGCAAGTACACAAATATGCTTTTCCATCCTTCTCTATTCCTTAATTTTTACCCATTAAATTGACTAAACTAGCTTATTTTTATAGTTTGGTTAATTATTTTTTTTTATTAATTTTTTTCACATCAATCTTATTGCTCAATTCAGTTTTTATTCTCGTGCATTACAAAGTATCTACAAATACCTTTTTCTATCTTTGTCATTTTCTAAATTCTGCATATTGGATTAACTAATCAGTTTCAATGTTATTTTTTAGATTATTTTGATATAAATAGTGCAATTGTGCAACTCGGTTTATATTCCCCTGTTATCCCGAATGTCTACTAGTACCTTTTCCGGCCATATTCTACAAATATTGCACATTAGACAGAGTTTCCCCCAGGCACTTTTGGAAGGGCGCAGCGCCCTCCCTGCCCTTTTGTTAGCAGATCAGATCCCCTGCTTAGCCTTTTGTTAAGAGAGCAATGTCTGTCCTCAAACAAAATTCAACCAGTTCATGTATGACCTCAGGTAAGTCCCAGAGCCCTTTCTCTGCATTCATTACCGTAAATTTTGATCCTGTCTATCTCTCCTCCCCCCCCCCCCTCCTTCAAAGAAAAAAAAGAGTGATCTAGTGCTAATTAAAAGAAGATTGACAGCCCCATATCACTTCTTTCCTCCACTAAAAGAAACAAAACGGAAAGGGGAATATTAGGCACGTACATTCCTTCTTCCACCTGATGAAAACTTTCAAAACAGTTTTCTTTTTCAACTTAAATTTTTTTTTAATTATTTCATGTATGATATGCATTTGAGTTATAAAATTCTGTAAATGTAAACCCTGTACGCATATTTGCTCTAAAACAAATATTTAAAAATATAGATTTCTGGACTAGAGTTCTTTGCGCCATTTGCGGGAAGATGATTCCGTGGATTCAGTCAAAACCCGAGGATGATAGAAAGGGTGGCGGAGAAAAGTTGTTAGATTAGCTCGGTGATTTTAGCCAGCGTGAATGAAATATGGGAGAGCTTATTTTCTTCATATTGTTTACTAATTGCCTTTAGCTACCAGCCTAGTGGCTTTTTGAAAATTCTCTTAAAATGCTTTCTTGCTGCAGACTGCATATCTCCGCTACATGCGAAAATCACGGCTAAAAGTACTCCCATTTGTTGTTCGTGTAATAGCTATCGACTGTGTATTTGTCCACCGCCACCCTTAGAGAGGATCGCACACCACTCAAGTGGTGGGACCCGGACTCCCCAACAAATTTTAAGGGAGGAGAAGACATGAAAAATGCACAAAAGAGGAAAATGAAATATGAAAAGGAAACCAGAAATTTGTATGGGCGGCCCTGATCTGACCACTACACGTTATATACAATATAATGAAGACTCTGCTCCATGTAATAATGATATGCGGACATATATAATTTGCATAGCGGATTTACTCCCAATGCAGGTCATGCAATAGCTGTTGGCTGTGTATCTGATTACGGCTACCCATAAGGAGGGTCGGACACCACTCAAATGGTCGGGCCCCCTATAATTTTATGAGGGAGGAGAAGACATGAAGAATTCACAAAAGAGGAAAACGAAATACGAAGGGTAACCCAGAAATTTGTATGAGCGGCCCTGACCCGACTACTACGCAGACGGATGTAGTACTCGTTATATATAACATAACGATAACTCCGCTAAATGCAATAATGATTCCACATATTTAATTCGTGTAGTGGGTTTACAAAATTAAGCCGCCTCTTTTAACGAGTGTATGTAATCTGCATACAATGCATGCAATAACGATATATACCTTGTGCAGACGTGTGCAAATCGTGTGACATTGTGTTATGAACATGCACACTATGCGGACTTATGGATTAACAGATTAACCCGTTGCACGACATCCGCATAGCAGATTTAAAACACAAAATAACCCCCCTCATATTAGCGGACTCGTCTTTGACCCGCTCCGCGGACACATGCATAATAGTAATCAAGCTCATTTAATAACGATACGCCCGCTTTAGGGAGGTATGCAGTAGTTGTCGTTCGTGTACTCGCCCGCTACGTGAGTTCAATACTTTCTTTTTATACAGTGATTTTATGGAGCTTTCTAGAATTTTATTTAGTTATTTAAATCAATGGTTTTTTTTGTTTTTGTTTTTTTGTAATCAATATATAGCAATTATTAATAATTAACAATTAATAAATATTTCAATGTTTAAATATATCTTATCCCTTAAAATCATCAAACCTCATTGACTAATGAGAAAATACTAAAAATCAAAATTTAATATTCTCCTTTTTAAATTTATTAAACTCTAAATTTATATAAATTCAATAATTGTAATTGCTAATAAACCCAACTGCTCAAGACTATAATTGCATTTGATGTAAAAATAGCATTAATTCAATGATATATTTGTTCTCAACAAAAGAATCATTTTCGTACCTTAGTGGTGGTGGCTCCAGTCCGATGAAGCCAAAATTGTTTTGAATGAATAACATTTTGTAAAATAAAACTTCAGTAACGTTTTCAATAAAACTATTCGATTTTTTCAGATTCATTTATATTGTTTACAGGATTCCAAAGTGCTACAAATGACTCGCTAACTGTTTATAGCTAGTTAGTACTTTAGTTTTCACAACGATTTTGTCTGGATGTTATAGACCATAGACTTCAGGTTAAAATATAAAATTATTTTACGAACTTGTTTTTCAGTATATAAATCAAACTTATCTGGCCTGAAATCAACCTGACCTATAATCTATAGCCTTGCCTGGCAGCACATAAATATGTACTTGAATATGTATATTCTCATTTCTTTTGTTCAAACCTAACCAATCATTACACATTTTTAGAATCTCCAAGTTAATTTAATGCCCTATTTTTTTAAACAAAATAAGATTATCTCATACTTATGCACAAATATTTCACCAAGGAGTAAGTGACAGATTCAGCTGAAACAATAGTAACATTTTAAGTAAATTAAAGCTTTCCCACACATTGGAAAACCCAGGTTAAAATACTAAACTATCGAAATTATAACTACTATAATTCGCAAACAAAGAGCTCATCCAAAATCCAATTATATACATTTGTAGGGATTTCAAAGAGCTATATTCTTGCATAATTGTGTACAGGTTTAGTTTTTGAGATAGCATTACAAACTTGAAAAAGGGGAAATTTTCACTCTTCTTCAACTCAACAAAATGATTACTCGAAAACTATAAGCACTTTTTAAAGATATAGATTTAGCAACTAAGTTTCTTAATACATATTTTTATCTCTTACTATTTATATCAGTCTTTTATAGTTTCGAAGATATTTCGAGTGAAAATAAGCAAAATGAAAAAAAAAACACTTGCTTGGACAGATACTTTTTTTAAGTTTTTTAAAAAACAAGTTCAAAATATTAAAAAATTGAAATTAATTTTATATATTCACAATCTTGACCCTATTTCCTACAAAACAAGAAAGTATATTTACATTTTTGTCTATTAGACTTGGAAGTATACGCAACAAAAGTGTTTACATTTTTTTGCAATGCTCTGATTTTCGTCATAAAAATCCCAAGCATAAATGTTATTCAAAAATAAAAAATATGTGCCCTTTTTTTCTAAGAAGTGCCTTTTTTCTGGTAACAGCACCCTGCCCTTTTTTAATCCCGGGGGGAACTCTGTATTAGATTGACAACTAGTTTATTTTTGTATTTTTGTTAATTCTTTAAGAAATGTTTGGTATAATTTACCAAATAGTATAAAGGTGAAATTTTTAGCTATGGGATTTTCTTATAGTTAACAATTAACATTCCCTTGCTGTGCTATAAATCTTAAAGCATTTTTCTCGGTTTTAAAATATAAGTTATTTTATTACTGTGTAGCAAAGTGAAAAATTAATAATTTGAACTATAATTTTCCTATTTTAAGTTTTACCCTTTTTTAATATTTTTTCCTTTTATAGTAGAATTTAGAAACTTCAGAACATTTTTACTAAAAACTGAAAGGAAAAAACTTCGTTAAGACACAGTATAAAATTTATAATGATGATATCAAAATATTTAGCTGTTTCCCCTATTCAGTTCTTTTGGCAGCAGTTTAGAGCAATTATTTTACTATTTTTTACATTTTTTCCTTTTGGGTAATTAGATTTAGTTTATAATAATGAGGTCCCTAATGCTATGTAAAAGTAATAATTGTTCAAAATACTAAGTAGAGGAATAATATTTTGAATGCTAAAAAATTATCTAGAATACGAATTTGACGAATTTGACTCCCAAACTGCAATTTAACTGCTCCAAACTGCAGTGTAACTGCTCCAAACCTGCCCCCAAACTGACTTTTGACACTCATTACTGTGTATACAGGGTGAATCAGAACTCTTGAGCCAAATTTTAAGGGGTGATAAATCACATCTAAATAAGCAATTTTTGTCATACAAAGCAGGATCGTAATACAAGAGGTGAACCTCTAGACTTCGCTGACATTGAACACAGTGACGACTGTCTCAGAACTAGTCAGGATTTAAGTTGATCGCCTGATCTCTCCTCTTTCGACTTTTTTTTATGGGGCCATATGAAAAGTCTCATCTACGATAGCCCTATCGACTCCGATGAAGACCTTGTTGCTTGGATTGAGGAAATGATGACTCTCGTGAAAAGAGGAAACACAAAAATGATATAGAGTAGGCACCAAGTATGTTTTACTGACAGAAATTGCAGAATGCATGGACAAAGTTACAGAAACTGCTCAAAAGTGCGACCACCAGCAGTAATGTAGGCTTCACACCTGCGCCTTAGCGAGCGGCGCACGTTAACAAAAACACGTTACATATCTTGGACAACGTCAGCTGCAACAACAATTCTAGCAACAAGGACCTTGTCAGAGTCGATGGGACTTCATATGGCCCCATAAGAAAAAGTTGAGACAGGAGAGATCAGGCAATCAGCTTAAACCCTGGCTAGTTCTGACACAGTTGTCACTGCGTTCAATGTCAGTGACATCTAGCAGTTCTCCTCTTGCGGTACGACCCTGCTTTGTAAGACAAAAATTGCTTGTTTAGATGTGATTTATCACTCCTTAAAGTTTGACCTCACTCAGTTCTGACTCACCCTGTATAAAGGTATCAGTGTCCATCTGTTTTTAGCTTCAAATCATTTCAATTTTCTTTAGAAAACATATTGTATTTCATATTATGTTCTAGTATTCATAAATAGTGTATAAAATGTTGAATAATTTAATTTTGAAGTACGATTTCACTATAGTGTATATATTGATGTTTCAGTTTATATTACCTTACATTGCTAAGCATCCACAAATATCATTTTTTATCATTCTTCATCTTTCAATTACTATTAATTGCACATTAGGTAGACTTTCTTATTTTAATATTTTGTTAATTCAGAAATATATTGTATAATTAACCAAATAATATAGCAATTTAATTGTTATGGAGATGATATATTATTCTTACAGTTAACATTGTTGTCCAGTGCTGTAAATTTACTAATTTTCTCAGTTTTTAAATTTTCAAATGGTAAATTTTTATTTATTATGTTAAATTTATTTTGAAATGTTTGTTTTGAATAAATTGATTATTGATAATTTGTTAAAAAAGTCACTAATTGTAAGATTTTTCTCCATGAGGTTGTTCGACATGTAAGTAGTTTTAATATTTTACAAAATTGGCCTACATATTTTTCTCTTGCATTGTTTATATACTTAGTATTTCAGTAACACAATAGTCATATTCTTTTAAATTTGTAATCTTCTAGGTATTCATCAGACGATTAAAGAAGGCAATTGGCAAAAAAGATCAAGAAACTAGTAAACGTATAAGAGAAAATGAGCCAACCTATAAACTTGATCATATTGTGAAAGAAAGGTATGAAGCTGTTAATAATATATACTCTAGTATATTAATGATTGGTGCTAATAAGATTATATATATATATATAAATATAAAGTTATATGTATCAAAAGATTCCATTTGCTGCTTTGAAAAACTATACTTAAATATTAAATTGCTACAAGAGTTGTAGTAGAATATATATATATATGTAATACATAGTTCCAATTGTAAAAATGTTTAAAATAATTTTCAATGGTTCATTTAGTCAAACTAAAGAAACATTTGGCTTTCAAAAGTTCAAATTTAGAATGAAATAAATTATCAAACTTCCTGACTCACACCACCATTTTGTGACTTTTCGATACTCTTTTAATCATCAAAACTCATGAATCCTGTTCACAAATTGAATTGATTCACAGAAATCATTTAATATGGTTTTAAAACATTTTTTCTTGTGGTTTGTCTTTGTAACTATTAAAGGCAGATAAATGATACTGGTGAAAAGTTAATGTAACACTTAAATAAGGTAAATAAAATAAATTTTGTATTTGTCGATCTGTCAGATATTTTCCTTACAAAATCTATGGAAAAATAAACATTCCCTTCAATTTTTAAAAACAGCTAAGATCATTTGAAATCACTGTTTTCAGTTGGCTCAATGAGTTGTAACTGTAACTTTTCCCACTAGAAAAAGAGTCCCCTATAGACAAATTGGTATGGGCTCTTGCATTCAGTATAAGTGGTGGATTCAGAAAGACGTTGTTCAGTTCTTACAGCCCAAACACTTGCATGTTGATAGTATGAGAAATAGAGTAAAAATCTTTCGTCATTTTCCTTTAATACTTATTGTTTTTCAGAGCCATATCAATAATGAAATGAGCCTGTTGATTACAGTTGACATATCAGCCACACAATAAAATTTCTAGAAAGATGTCAGCTATATGGGAAACAACAGTATTTCCTCATAGTATCACTAGAAGATTGGTTGCATTTTCCTTAAACCAAAATCATCTCACAGAGTTTTCAACATTACTAAACAACGCCATCATTCAAACTCTAGTTAGGTAACAGAAGTACTTGAATGTTTAAATGCAAACTGTGAATCGACATAATGATGATGTAATATGTTTAATGAAATATTTGCATGAAATAGATTTGAATAAATGGTAAAAGTTTTAGTAACTATTTGCAACCGAAGTTGATTTATGGATGCCCAGTGATAACTATGTCTAATTGGATCATATTACAACCACAAAAATTTTGATTAATTAAGTTAATTTTATTAACTTTTACAAAAATATGGTACAGCATTTCAATTTCTATTTTATGACTTGATGTTATATTTCAAGCATTTTTGCTATTGGAACTATGGGTCTAAAACAAACATAAAGAGTTTAAATAGATTATACCAAACATGTATAACTAGTAAGTTTAACAAAACATAAGTATATTAAAAAAACTGTACATTAAAATTACATCTACTTATTGCATTATTTGCAGAATATAAATAAGATGAAATTAATAAATTAAATACATAAAATTAAGTAGAAAAATTGAAGAAATCTAGTAAAACATCCATAACAAACAAAAGAATTCAATTTATTACCAGATAAGACTCCAGAGAATGCTTGTCATCAATATGAAAAATCAGAAACAACCCTTATATTTTAAAATGAATTGTAAAAATGGAGTGATGAATAAAGGATTGAAGGTAATGTAATTGTAAAATCATCAGGGGATGACTACAAAACATCACTTTCAAATAGTACATTTCATCTACTGGCCTTGTTACTTTGAAGGAAAAGGCCTTTAATCGCCCCAATGTACTATAAATGGAAAAAGTATAAGAAAAGTGAATAACCAAAAAGAATTGACTTGCACGTGTGTTGATGGTCATACTACAAATACCAACTTATCTTTGACGATGACTTAAAGGTGCAGCTCCCTGGGAAAACCACAAGTAATTGACTTAAAAGTAATAGGATTTTTGTAAAATTTTGGAATAAGGGCGGTTTTGGGGAAATTGAGGTTATGCGGCCCTTTTTGTAATTAGCAAGAATTAATTTAGACATAGTACATAAATTTAGTTTCGACTGCTTAAAGATATCGGAAGAGAAAAGGATGGATTTTAATACAGTAACATACAACTTTTTGCATATCAATTTACTGCTTTATCAATGTAAATAAATACAAAGTGTTTTTTTATGCATTCTAATGCATTTTAAATTTTATTCTTATTAACTGAAATAGGAAACTGTTGATTAATCATAAATTGTTTACAAATTTCAAAAATTTGAAGTTCCATTCATTGAATGTCTCTATTGGTGTGGGAAATTTGCAAGCAGTCTTCTAAATAAATTTATCAATATCCAAAAAAATACTATCAATTACAGATTTATAATTGTATCTATTCGCAAGTCTAAATGCGGTTTTGTACGACATAAGTGATCTTTAAAAGGTATCTTCAATAATATTTAAATCACCAGTAATAACATGTCCATAAAATGAAATTACGTAAGGTGCAAAAGAGGGAATACTACATAAGCAAGGAGATTTTTTTAAGATATCACAGTTTTCTTCTTTAGTAAATTTAGAAACAGTATTATACTTTAATATTGAACATCCTAAAGGAGTAGAATATAAGTGAATACCTTAAGAATTTTAACATGGTTAATGGGAAAAGACTCATCAAGATACCTAAAAATATTATATATATATATACACTGGCTTCCAAAAGTTATGCACAGACGGTACAATCAACAAAAATGGGAAATTAAAGCTTTGATTAACTCAAAATGGTACATGAAGGTAGCAAATGTGTTTATGCATTAAAGAAAACGAGAATTATGTATAAATATGAAAAAATATTTACTTTTCATAAGTTATATGATGATGTCACATTTGGGTCATTAACAAAATGATGTTTAAAGGCAAGCAAAACTTACATGAATATGGTATGTGACCATCCCGGACCTTCACACAAACTTTACAATGGTTTGTCATGCTTTCAATGAGGTGATCAACCATCGTAGATGTGAGCAATGATCATTCCTCCAATGGGGTAGTTTCCAACTCTCTGAGACTGCATGGAGGAGGTAAACGTGCAGAGACAGCACGCCCGAGGGCATCCCAAAGGTTTTCAATGGGATTAAGGTAGAGGAAATACGCCGACCACTCCATACTAGAAATGCCCTCACTTTCCAGGTATTCGTCAATGATGTTAGCTCGATGGAAATGGCATTATCATCCATAAGGATGAATTCTGGATCAACTGCTACAGCATAGAGTTTCTTAATGGGGTCTATGACGTCATCCTGATACTGCACAGACGTCACAAAACCGCCTTTAAAGATGTGCAGCAATGTGCGATATCCCATTGAAATTCCAGCCTACATCATGACGCTGCCACCTCTGAATGCGTGATGTTCGACGATGTTCTTGGACTGATTTACCTTGTTCTCTCCAGACCCTTACACGCTTATCATCTAATTCCAGGGCAAATCTGGACTCGTCTATGAACAGGACGTTGCACCAGTCTGAAACAGTCCAATTGACATGTTGACGACACCGCTTTAACCTTGCCCATTTGGCTTGGATGGTTAGTGGAACACAAAAACATGGTACTCAGGCTTACAGTCCCTTCACGTGGAGCCTTCGGCACACAGCATTGGCAGATATTGTAATGGCAACCATTGCCGCAAGTGCCGCTGCAACCATGGATGTAACAGTTGTGGAGGTTGCTCGTCGATTCCACTTGGCTACTATAGCAATATACTGATCATCAGAGGGGGTAGTAACTCTTGGACGGCGGGCACAGATCTTCGAACAACTGTTTGACTTGTTTGGAATTGTTTCCATAATCGAGAAATTCCCGAATGATCAACGCCAAAGAAAATAGCGATATTTTTGATTGACTGTCCTGTTTCAATGCGTCCGACAGCGCTCACTATCTGTCATTCGTCTTCTTTCAGCCATAGAAACACGAATATCATCAAAAATAATCCCACAAAAGTTATAAACACTTCGTATCAGCATTTAAATGCACCTCCTCGAACCCTTCAGAATGCTGGCGTCTTTAACGACTACCTAATTAGCATATATCTGGACAGTCAATCGTGATTTGCTGTAACATACGATATTTGCAAACTGCCCTCTACATCCGCAGAAATTTTCAGCCACTCAAATTCAAATACACTTTCGAAAAATGAAAATTTGCATTGTGTACTTAACTTTTGGAAGTGAGTGTAATATATATATATATATAATACTTTTATGTATGTGTGTCAGTGTTAGAAATTAAAAATTTTAACTAGGCGTCATTTGACGCTTATTGTTTTGACTCTAGGTGCCAAATAGACATGGCTAGTTGCCATTCTTACATCTCTAACAATAACAACTATTTTTTAAATGTCCATTTTTGTTGAAGATATAAACAGAGAATAATTCAGATTTTTGCATTAAAAATTGTTTTAAATTTTCTAAAATTTAAAATAAACTGATAAAGAAGCCCAAGAGAAAATAAATAGAAAAATTTGCTAATTTGTTTTTACTTGGTAAAATGGACAAAAACAACAAATTAAAAAAAAACTTCTATTTAACAATTTTCAATATGGTCATCTTATACAATCATTGCCCCAATACCCTTCATTTCATGCTTGACAGTTAATTTTTCTGCGTTAAAATAGCAATTTAATAAACGTTTTAGTTGATGAAAACAAATTGCAAAAATGGAAAATATGTGATAATAAACCGATAATCACGTATAAATGCACATTTTAGTGACATTTCCATATAATCTTTCTTATATTACTTACAAATATAAGAATTAAACACATTTAAAATTAAAATATTATAAGGGCATCTTGAGCGAAATTTGGTAACTTTTTGTGGCCAATTTCGTCAAAGTATGGAATTTCATTTTAAAATCTGTTTACTATAATCATCTTAAAAATTTAAAAAAGGGGGGGAGATTGCATATTTGTCTGTAGATCGGCAGTCAATGCAAATATCGGAACTTCACGAAGAAATGCAGAGTTGGCAGCTAGGATTCAGTATTTGCAAATCAATAATAAGTTTTTATTTTATAGTTGCTACTCTTTTTCTTGTCGCTTCGACAAAATATAAATCATACCCTTAAAACTCATCTACACCCTTTGGGTGAGCTAGACAGCCTGGATAATAATAAAAAAAAGTATAAATCACATTAATTTCAGGGATTGATATAAAAAATGCATAGATGCCAGCCTACCAGGAAGAAAAATAGGAACATATTGCACGAGCGAAAATCGCGCACTAACACCGTTTATCCCCATACTGCTGCAAAATAACCTCCCATTTCATTAATAATATGTTTGAAAGATAACTTTACTATATAATATACAAAATAAAACTAAATATAAAGGATCACGCACAAATGCCGTTTATCGCTACGCTGCTGCAAAATAGCCTTTCATGCCATTAAAAATACGCTTGAAAATAGTTTTTCTGCATATTATAGTATATACGAAATAGTTACAAACGTTTTAGACTATGCAAACAGATGGCAGACGTGGAAAAGAATTTTCACAATAAAACGAAATATAAAGAAGATCACAGACAAATGCCGTTTATCACGGTACCCAGTACTCGTGCAATGCAGCTCTTCTTTCTTTAATAATACGTCTGAAAAATAGTTTTCTTGTATATAACACAAAATAATCATAAAATGTTTAGTTAATGCAAATGTGTTTCTCCCACATTAATTAGAAACAGACTCAATCACGTGGAAGTGGATTTTTAGATGAAAAAACAGGAAAACCTCGATCTTAAAATTCCTGACTTTATTTCTTATTTCGTGACCTACTTCCGATTTCATGACTTGTAGATATGCTTATGCAGATTTGCATACAATAAAATATAAATGTTATGGAAAAGAAAAATCGGACTACTGTGGATCCTAATCAGATTCCCGGAACAAGACTGGAAAAACGGAACAAGTACATAAAAATCGGAACACTTGACAGCTATAAGAGTGTCATTTTCAATGTCCGATAACAAAATATTAGCTAACCAAATTTGCAAGATGCTGGAACGATTTGATCTGGAACGCAGTGTGTTCTATAATAGTAAGCAATTAGAATGTAAAGACTCTGCAGGATCACACCCTTTTCTTCCAAGTGGGATATGTAGATCTACGAGGGGATAAAGGGGAGGGGAGCAATAGAAACTCGTTAAATACCCCTGAGTCTCGGACATCGGAATGTCTGAGGATAAAGCAAACAAATAAATTCTTCAGAAGTGCATTTTCAGGTCTTGAAGGGTGGGGGTGAGATGAAGTACGACAAAGTTCCCAATGTTTCCTTCTCTGAATAGGGGGTATTTTACTGTCATTTTGCAGAGGGGGATTTTACTATGTGTTCCACCTGCAGATTTATCACTGCAGACGTGTATAAAATGCCGCTTTTTTTTCGACCACTGTCCAGTCTTCTACCAGGGATCGTAATTTAGTCAAAGGGAAAGAGAAAACTGATATTTAACATTAGCATTGTTGGGCGTCAAACTTGACGACCAGATTGAAGAATCTAGTCGCCAAATTGAAATTTCTAGTCCCAAATTACGACTAACGACCACTAATATCGAACACTGATGTTGTTGTTGTTGAGACCCAGACTGTCCAACCTACCAGAAAGGTGTAAGGTAACTGTTTGGACGGCCGGGAAGTGCCACCCAATTTAGACCGGAACCCAGTGGGGGAGGCATCCACCCAAGTACTAACCGCGCCCGATGCTGCCTGACTTCGGTGATCTAACGAGAACCGGTGTTTTCAGCACAGTACGGCCGTTGGCTCGAACACTGATGTGTGTATGTAAAAATATTTTTATTGTATAATTTAGGAATCACTTATGCATTTGTGGGTACAAAAATTGTAGATAATGGGAAAGGTAACAGATGGAAAGGTAATGATTTTCTTTGTATCTTTCAAAATGCCATTCCCCCCCATACAACAAATAATTTAATACTTATGAATTTTTACTTTTATCTCATTATATAGTGCATATTAAGTATATCAATTGATATAATTTGCTTTAAAATATAAATATAAAAGTTCTATAACTTATTTTATCTAATGTTTTAATTTTTAGGTATCCAACTTTCGTTGATGCAGTGCGAGATTTAGATGATGTATTGTCCATGTGCATTTTATTCAGCACATTTCCAAAAGATAGGGTTGTTAGACCAGAACTTATTCACCTTTGTCGAAGACTTACAGGTTTGTATTTGACACTTAGTGAGGGACTCTGCACTAAAACTGGCCTGAATTTTTTCTATTTATAGTTACTTTTTTCTGTATGTTGCCATTAAAATGTTTTAAATTCTTTAAGTGTCAGCTATAGTTACATTTTATTTCTGATATTAAATTAAGAGGTATATACAGTGACACGTGCAAGAAAAATTAAGACCCTACTCCTAGGTGCAGAATTGTTTTAAGATCAGTATGCTTGTAAGAGTAACTTTAATTGTATTAAATCAGATAGGTATTGAACTTCAGCCCCTCCAAAATTTCTCTCTATTTATGTAATTTCTCACTTATACTATGTAAAAATATTTTACTCATGCAATACGCATTATCAATGTTATAGTAAGTTATCATTTTCTAAAAAATATATATAAATTTTTTTGTGTGATGTAAAGAAAAATCCTTATTTTCCCCTACAGAGTAGAAGAATCTAGAGAAAAAGTTAAACTGAGATTCAGTGATCTACACTAAACCGTACTGCTCCCAAAAATTTTTTGTACCGTGTTCTGTTATTTCTAAAGTTGCTACCCTCACAATATAACAAAATTCCCCAAATTTTTAAAATAAGTTTCTGAAAGTTTTTAATCTTAAAAAACACAACTGACACTACAATGAAACATGTATATGGCAACTACTTATAGGACATTGTAAAAATGATATTTTACTCGTTTGCTGAATACACATATAATGTTGTGAAAAGACTATGTGAAACAATCTGTTCAATATTGCTATGTCTAATTAAACATTAATAACTTATTTAAATTAAGAAAGAATATCTATCTAACCTTATTTATTAGACTGCATTTATTTCATAAGTGTTTGTTATAGTTATTTATTATAAATTATTATTAATATATTTGTTATATAAATTTATTATAACAAATATCACATTTGTGATATTTTCCTTCCTCCCCTTGAGCATCCATTAGCAAAATGTTTGTTTGCACAATTATGTTGATAATATTATTTTTCTTTTAATACTGCTTGCTACTTATTAATTTACATGGTTATTGCTAGGGTTCCATAATCAAGGAGGGATATCCGCCCTTAATTAGGTTGTGGTTATGGAATTTTGTAATATCAGGGGAGATTCAAATGATTTGCAACAAAATATAAAATTCAAAACTATAAAACTTCTTATCTAAAAATAATAGGAGCAAAAATGTCACAGAAATATTTATATTTGTTAGAGAATATTATTAATTAACATTTCTATTTTCTCATTTTCGGTATTTATTAAATTTTTAAAACATATTTCAGGTGTTTTTCTAATTTTAAGTTTCTCTGTTAGTTTTTCCCATACCTTCCTTTTCTTAAATGATTTACAGATTTGTTTTATTTATCTTCAGTTAATTTTCTAAACATTTAAAACATTTATAGCCATTACTTACTTTTTGGGGCAATTTTAAATCAATTTTTTTCTCACAGCAATTCAATCGGTTATTTAAAACTTCTTAAATTCACATTTTGTTTTTAAGGGCCCTTAAAACTCCTTATTTTTGCCAGAAACTCCTTAAAATTTTGCCATTCCAATTCCGAAATGCAAAGGGAAACTGTGTAGATGACAACGGACAGTATTTATTTATTTTTTTTTTAAATTTCTTTTGCCCAAATCTGAACTTTATTAGTAAAATCAAAAGTAGAAAGAAAATAAAACGAAACACCACCTTTAACGTGACCTGAAAAAAAGTGGAAAAAGACTGAAAGATTGTTGATTAGTGCACTTCCCTTTCTACTTGATAAATTACCATAAATTTCTTTTACTTTACAAAGTTAAAATTTTTCTTTGTTTAGTGTTAGTTTGGGATTAAAAGTTCTGAAATTTTGAACTTTTAAGAATTTTTATCTTTAAAACCAATATTTCCGAATATAATTATTCAGGCAAGGATTTCCTTATGTTCCTCAGTAAGCTCAGTATGGTGAACTATATTTTCACCAAGTGTCTGCTGTTTACATTGAGTTAGTTAATTCAAAACACTGATGAAGAGTAAGAGTTATGCCTCTGGTTAGTGGTGTTGGCTAGGGATTAAAGGGATCAAACATCTTGATTAAAATAAGTAGTCTTAAATAATAAAAGTCAATGTCTGTCTGTCTTATACACTATACGTTCAGCGACCGCACGTCGGAGAGCTATGAAATTTGGCAATCGGAGACCCGGGGGGTGGGAAGGGGACATGTGAAAACCGATTTTTTAAATTTAAATTATTTATTTTGTTATTTAATGTTTTATGCGATTTCGACCGTTTTTGCCCATTTTGCCCTTTTTTCTCCACGATCCAGACGTCGTAGAAAAAAACAAATCATACCACCAGAAAGAGCAGTCAATTGCGAGTAAAAATATATAAATTTCAAATCTCAGGGTCAAATTCTAATATTTTTTAAAGACTTTAAAACAAAAGTCACTTTCTGTTCAAAAAAGCCAACTTTCGTTTTTAAATCCTCCCATCGTAAAAACTACTCATAATTTCGACTAATAATTTACATTTTTAGAAAAGTCAAGGATCTGGTATTCTTACAAGTCCAATCTGGTCAAGAAATAATGAAAATTGCCCGCAGGATCACAATTTTAAAGACGTCATGATTTTCGGCAATCCGCTAAGTTCTTCAATGGCATTTTCCTCCTCGGCAGTAGTTTTTTACCCATCTGCATGGAGACCGCGCTTTCGGTTTTAAATGAAATAAGAGCTTAGCATATGTATTGGATACATCGGGTGAAATTATTATATTTATATGATATTTTAAATGGATATTTTAATTTATGGATATTTTAAATGGATATTTTAAATAATTTAAATGATTGAATTATGGTGGTTTTAATTGTGGTGATGTATTTGAAATTATTATATTTATAGATTGGTGGAACGATATGGATGATTGATAGAACGATATGGATATTTTAATTTATAGATATTTTAAATGGATATTTTAATTTTATGGATATTTTTAATGATGGAACGAGGATGATGGAATTAAGAGCTTAATTATAAAATTTAAATTAGCACGCAGGAAGTTAGTGCGCGAGAATTGCACTCGGTAGGCCCGGGTTCGATTCCCGCCACTGACGCGGAGTACGATCACGTTAAACATATGGGTCCGTAAGTCCTGAGAGGTTGATGGTAGGGGAAGGAGGGTACGGTCCCTGTGGAGGCCTCCCCCACTGGGTTACGGTCTAAATTGGGTGAATAAAAAGAAAGTTATGGAGATTGTCGCGGAGGGCCCGGTAGCCCAGTGGTTAGCGTGTGGGAATTTCACTCTGTAGGCCCGGGTTCGATTCCCGCCACTGCTGAAACTGCTGCCGTGTTCACGCGGAGTACGACCACGTTAAACATGTGGGTCCATAAGTCCTTCCGAGAGGTTGGTAGGGGAAGGAGGGTATGGTCCCTGTGGATGCCTCCCCCACTGGGTTCCGGTCCAAATTGGGTGGCACTTCCTGGCCGTCCAAACAGTTACCCTGCATGTGGGTCCATAAGTCCTTCCGAGACGTTGGTAGGGGAAGGAGGGTATGGTCCCTGTGGATGCCTCCCCCACTGGGTTCCGGTCCAAATTGGGTGGCACTTCCTGGCCATCCAAACAGTTACCTTACACCTTTCTGGTAAGTTGCGCCAACGAGTTTGCCACGGTCAGAATTTTCAATTGTTGCGAATAGGCTGGTCGCCAATCATTTGTCTGGTATCTTACATTATGCGGAAAAGATGCTTTGGAATGATGGTAGGATTTTTTTTCTTTTAAGGATTTTTCTGTAGTTTTCGCTAACAGAATCATTCAGAATTGGAATTTCTGTGAAATTTAAGCAAATTTTTTAATACAGAATAAAATATTTTAATTAAAACATTAACAACTTGAATTGGAATTTCTGCAATATTTAAGGAAATCTGATAATACGGAATGAAATATTTTAATTAAGACATTTTTTTAATATAAAATTTACATTGCCAATTTTTAATAAAATATTTACATATCATTATTGTATACAAGGTAGATCAAAAAGTTCGGAGACTGTGCTGATATCTCCAGCCCAAATTGGAGGAGAGGAGAACTATTTTACCGTGACATAGAGGCACATGCGATGCGAGATGTGAAAAGGAAGAAGCAGGTCTACAGTACATGATTTTTTCAGACAATGCATATCAGTAAACTGTAGTTGTTCGTATTCGTTGAAAATGGAAATTGCGTTTGAAGAACAACGTACGAATATCAAATTCTGCCATCGTGTGAGGAAATTGCCGACAGAAACATTGCACATGTTGCAACAAATGTGCGATGACAGAGCAGTGTGTTCTGCGGAGGTGTTTTCATGGCACTCCCGATTCACGACCGGCTGTGAATCCATAGAAGACAATCTGCGGACTGGACGGCCGTCAATATCAATTCTGGGGAACATCCTTCGAAAGTTGGCAGAAATTGTGCATGCCAACTGACGTCAAACCATCAACGTCATTGCTGAAAAAGCAGAAATTTTGTACAGGAGCTGCCAAGCTATCATGATGGATAAACTGAACATGCATTGTGTGTGTCAACACATTGCACCAAAAATGCTAACCGAAGATCAGTGTGATGAGCACATGCGGATCTAGGGAGAACTGGTTGACGTTGCTGACAAAGATCCAACATTCCTTTCAAAAATTATCACTGGTGATGAGACATGGTGTTTCTTGTACTACCCACAAATGATATGGCAGTCCTCACAGTGGAAGTCACCATCGTCGCCAAAGTCAAAAAAGTTCCGTTTGGACCTTTCAAAGAAGAAGGTAATGCTGGAGGTGTTTTTTGACCAGAAGGGCTTGGTGCATTATGTCTTCATACCGGAAGGGACAACGGTGAACAAGGAGAGGTACACACAGATCGTGGCTCGTCGCTGTGATGCTATTCACTGGAAACACCCAGAACTCTGGAACAGCAAGGATTGGGTGCTGTAACATGACAATGCCCCCCACTCATCGGTCTTTCATGGTGCAGTCCGCACTGGCCAAACATGGAACGTCAACCTTTCCACATCCTCCCTACTCACTCAATCTCGCCCCATGCGATTTTTACGTGTTCTCCTGTCTCAAAAACAAAATCAAAGGACACCTTTTCAAGAGTGCATCTGAGGTTAAGGAAGCTGCGATGTCCACACTGAAGACCATCTCGTCCAAAGGCTTCCAGGAATGTTTTCAGCAATTGTACTCGTGCTGGCAAGAAGTGCATAGCTGCAGAGGAGGAGTACTTTGAAGGTGATTGTGTGTAACACATAATATCAATAAATCATATGTTAAGTAAGCCAATCTACGAATTTTTTTATCCTACCTTGTGTAATTGACACGGTTTGCATGTGCCTGCATAACAGTTGGGTACTTGGTTAATAACTACTGCATGAATTGTTGCCGGCATATGCGCGTAGCATAGATATGCAGTCGACAGCTATTGCCAGTTATGAGCTTTTTCAAAAACACCTGTGCTGGTCACTGAAAGCAGTTAGTAAATAATATTAAAAATCTGAAATTACTGCAACACTCTCATCTAGACATAACTTATTTATTTCCTTTCTGTCTTCTTGTGTTTTGACTTTTACTGACTCAACATAAACTAACAGGAGCTCCTGCAAATGTTACAAAAGAACCCTAGTCCGAAAAGCTATTTTTTTTTTTTTTTTTTTTAATATTGGTTTAAGGGCAAAAATGTTTATAGAGTTTTAATTTTTATGACTTTTTACCCCAAATACATACCAATCATGGAATAATTTAACAAAGTTTGAGTTTTAATCATGTGAAAAGGGGAATGTATTGGCATAACAATTTCTCCTCTCTGCTATTTCTATTTTGTTTCTTTTGATGGGGGGTGATTTCTTTGACTCTAGATCAGGTCTTAATCATACTATTTTTATTTATTTATTGTTTGAAGATAATAGGCACTGGAAAATGTTGCTCTCTTAACAAAAGGGTAAGCAGGGTGCTTTTCTCATCACAAAAAGACAAGGGGTGGGTACTGTGCTTGCTCTTCTAAAATAGCCTGGGGCAATGTTGCCCATACAAATTAAGTTCCCCCTACAAACATTTACCATAGGCCCCTTCCTTGATTTTCCTACAAACATTTACCATAGGCCCATATTTGATTTTCACCTTTATGGGATTTTTTCATGTCTTCTCCCACAAAAAAATACATGGGAGGTCTTCCCCCACCTTCCTATGGTCAGTTCTACCTTAGTAAAACTCTGCAGGGGTGATAGTGGCAATGTTTCATTTTTGCATGTTCTAGTGTTTAGGCTATAATGTTGTGTTAAAGAATTTTTACCATTTCTTGTAAAATATTTTAGTTAATTTGTAGTATAATAAAATAAAAGTTGTTATTCAATGTGCGTTGCATTATTATAATAATACTGTTTAATTAGCCCTTTCATATAAACAGTCATTTCAGATATGCTGTGCCATTCAGGTGGCATGAATATTTTCCCTCATAAAAAAAAAAAAAAATATTGAATTAGAATTCTAAAAAACTCTGAAAATATCAATCTTGAATGATGTTATCTATTTGTAAAAATGAGGTTAGTAAAATCCATTTACAGTAAATCTATGATAAAGCTATCTTTAAAAATTTACGCCTTAGGAATTTCATTAAAAACATATATATATATATATATATTTGCAAAATAATTACATAATATTTACACATTATGCATTAGAAATTATATGTTTGCATTGTTTGAGTTGTTTTGCAAAAATATCTAGTGCTTTGATATTTTTCACATTTTAGACACAAAAAACCATGTGTCACCAAAATGATGTTTTTATCAAGTTTACATTCAAACTATGCATTAAAATTCCATTAAGTCATGCTAAACAGCTCAGTCATCTATTAGAAATCTTAAAAAAATTACCAAAAACTTATTCCAAGCAAAAGTTTCTAAAAACTCTGAAGTTGAAAAAAAAATTTTTTGGAACCTAATTGACAGTTATCAGAAATTCAGCTATAAATGTATGACAGAAACAACTTTGAGTGAATGGCATAGCTATGAATCATTCAAATTATGCATCGGCCTGTATGAAGCTGTTACTAAACTTAAATTTACCTGCTACAAAACTGGCACAAATCTTAGTTTTATCTGATACTAATTTATGTTGTGAATATATTGTACTTAATTGAACATTGGTATTATTTGAAGAAATTTGTAATTTAAACAGCTGCATAATTGGTATTTCAAATCAAGAAATTTTTACTGTAAATTAATATTACTTACAGGCATTTTGATTAATTTCTCTGGTACAGTGCAACTTGGATAAAACGAACGTCTCTAATTCAAAGATTTCTCTTGGTCCCTTGAACTTTGTATTAATCAAATCGTGGATAATTCGAAGTTCAACTTCCTTAATTCGAAATTTTTTATATAAACTTTCGAACCATAACAATATTTCTGCCTTTCATCATTAAGAAATCAGCATTGGAATACCCCCACCTGTTGGATACGTAACAGCTAAAACCCCCATCCCGCTACCGGTTCGAGCTTTCAACCTACAAAGAGTGTTGGTTCAACCGGCTTCAGACGTCATTTGAGCTTCCTACTGTCAGTGTGTCTATAGTGTTGATGTTGATGACCCAGACCGTCCGACCTACCAGAAAGGTGTAAGGTAACTGTATGGACGGCCGGGAAGTGCCACCCAATTTAGACCGGAACCCAGTGGGGGAGGCATCCACAGGGACCGTACCCTCCTTCCCCTACCACCAACCTCTCGGAAGGACTTACGGACCCACATGTTTAACGTGATCGTACTCCGCATGAACACGGCGGCATATGTGGCAGCGTGCAAATCTAGCGCGCAAACCACGGGGATACCGCACCCGAGATGGCCAACAGCACGCGGCGTTCCGAGGTGGTCACCCACCAAGTTACTAACCGCGCCCGATGCTGCTTGACTTCGGTGATCTAACGAGAACCGGTGTTTTCAGCACGGTACGGCCGTTGGCCCTGTGTCTATAGTGTTGTGAAAGTTTTGCTAGTGAGCATTCATGATGTCTTTGAGTAAACCACGCATTCAATACAAGAATTTAACGTTTGCTGAAAAGGTCGCCGTCATTCGCGATGTGGAAAGAAAAGGGTATGAAGAGGAAATGCCAAATCGCCAATGAGTATGGGATAGCCCGAACACTTTGTCTACTTTTTTGAAAAATAAGGACAAAATTCTGAGTAACGCTGCTGCTACATGTGGAAATGGAAAGAATCGAAAAAGAGCTAGAGAACCGGACAATCCTGAAGTCGACGAGTGCTTGTTGAAGTGGTTTAAACAAGCACAGGACAAAAACCTTCCTCTGAGTGGCCCCCCTTATTCGAGCAAAAGTGGAAGAATTTTCTGTCGGTTTCGGAAAAAGTGATTTCAAGGCTAACACTGGTTGGTTGGATGGATTTAAGGAAAGAAACGGAATTTCCTTTAGGCGTATGTGTGATGAAAGTGGAAGTGTGAATCAAGAAGCAGCAACTGTTTGGAAAGACGATGTTTTACAAATGATTGAGAGAATGCCGGCTAAAGACATTTTCAACGTTGATGAAACTGGCTTGGTTTTCAAATGTGCTCCAGACAAGACATAAGCATTTAAGGAAGAGCGTTGCAGTGGGGGAAAGAACAGTAAAGAACGAGTCACTTTATTGGTTGGGGCTAACATGGATGACAGTGAAAACTGCCTTTGCTCATGATAGGCAAATCTGCTAATCCAAGATGTTTCAAAAATGTCAAATCAAAACCAGTGGAGTATAGATCAAATAAAAAGGCTTGGAGGACTGCAGAAATTTTTAAAGATTGGCTGCTGAAACTTGATAAAACGTATCGACAAAAGAACAGAAAAATCCTCTTGTTTATTGACAATTTTACTGTGCATAACTCTATTCCACATATGGACAATGTAAAGGTTACTTTTTTCCCACCAAATATGATTTCAGTTATGCAACCGATGAACCAGGGCATCATAAAAAGTCTCAAGCTATTTTACAGATGCCTTTTCGTTCGAAACCTCTTGACAGATTCTTTCAAGGACAAAAACAAAAAAACAGTAATAAGTGTCCTTGATGCAGCACGATTGTGTCACAATGCATGGTCTCAAGTAACAGAAACAACAATAGCAAATTGTTTTTGAAAAGCAGAATTTGCCAATAAAACTGACCCAGCTGAGTTCATAGAAGAAAATGTCCCCCCACCGGACGCATAGGGTAACAATATGGGTGTGACATTCGAAGAATACATCAATTTGAATGAAAACGTGAAAGTTTGTGGAAAACTGTCAGATCAAGACATTTTATCAAAAGTGTTAAATAAGACGAGTGCAGCGAAGTACGATATCGAGAATGATATATAGGAGGAAGAAGAGACACCAATCCCTACATCGTCGGAGACGCTTTTTCATCTAGGCGGATTTTGTTCATACATTGAAGGACAAACAAACATTAGTGAAGCTATTTTCCGTTCACTAAACATGCTTGATGATTTTGTTAACCTTAAATGACTGAACTCTACAAAACAATCAGACATTTCACAATTTTTTCTAATACTATAATTATCTGTATTGAATGTAATATGTACATGTATGTAGCTTACGTAAATCTTATTTTGTTTACATACATACAGTGTTTAAGTCCTTCATACCATGATATTTCTCAATAAATATTTACTTATTGACAGAATAACCTTTTCAAGCATTCAGTGGACCTGAAACTAAAGTTAAAAGATGTAACTTTTTTAAATCGAAGTTTTGGATAATTCGAATTTTTTTAGTGGTCCCTTCAGCTTCGAATTATCCAAGTTGCACTGTAATTATTTTTCTTTGGAAGATAATGTTAATATAATGTAGTGGGTTTGAACATGCAATCTAGAAACTCCTTATAAATTGTAGATATGCCATTAAAAGCTCCTTAACTTTTCTTTCAAAATTGAGTATGAACTCTGATTTTATTTTTAGTTGAATTCCTGCATTATGTGATGGAAACAAGATCTTTAAGAAAAGTGTTTATTTCCATCAAAGGGATTTATTATCAAGTCGAAATTATGGGACAGGTTATTACTTGGATGGTTCCTCATTGTTTGGGGTATGCTGTAAGTAGAAATTATTGAATATGTTCTTTCTTCATAACATTTAATAACATTAGCATCAACTGTATGCCAAATTATGTACACACACAGACCAGTTAATTAGAAACACGGGTTCAATATTTTATTGGACCACCTATAGCCTGAATTTCAGCACATATACGGCTAGGTATGGATTGTACTAGGTGCATTTAAGTCAAGAGAATACCCGGCGATGGACAAGCAGATCACAAGCTCATCATGGTAGACTTGAAAATGGTGTTGTACCTTTTTCCCGACAAAGGAACTTTTAACATTGAACCATTATTAAGTGATGCCATTTTCAGCTCTCAAAGAAATTACATTGAAACTTTAAACATTTTATCTTACCTTTAAATCTTTGCATCTATTTTTACATACTTAAACTAACTACTTTAAAACACTTTAAACATACATTTTTTTTTGGTATAGTAGCTAGTACTTTATTTAACTTTTTTAATATATTACGTTGTGTTTTTATAAGAAACAAAAATTAAAACAAACAATTTAAACAAACCCTCAGGTAAGAAAAATGTAGGCGTTGGAGAACTGGACATGGACATAGAAATAAATGATCACAGAGGCAAGTTTAATTTTAAAGAAAAACAATTTATTTAAGTAAAAATTACCCACCCCCTTAACAATTTGCCCCACAGTTGCAGGGAGATCCAAATTGGATTTCCTGATATGAAACATCATCTGGCTTTGCAAATTTAACAAAAAATGAAAAAAAAAATGAAAGTTAATTAAAAGAAAGTCTTCAGGGCCTGTCGACCCAACAAAAATAAAGAGCTCAAAAAATAAAACAGGGTCATCTGGATCTAGGGGTATTAAACTTTCTGCAGCAATTCCTCGGCAAAAATAAATGGCTCATAAACCTGCTCCTTTTCGGCAGCTCAGTCCACTTCAAAATCAGTGACAATACAACTCAGGAACCTGCTCCTTTTTGGTAGTTCAGTCCACTCCAAAATCTGTGACGGTACTTCACAAGTGAGCCCCACTCCTACCGGAGAACTAAAAGTCCCCGCGCAAGAAGGGTACTCCCCTGTTTTCCCTTTACAACTCTGGATGACCGGATGATGGGATGTTGGCCTTTTAACCCCAAAAGGTACTAGGCTGCCCGAAATGGTAGCAGAAACATTTCAAGTACTTCGGCGAATAGGCCCTCATCTTATCAGAAATTCTCACTGAAGTCCCAGAAGATCCCCGTTCAAGAGAGAGCCGTTGTCTTTTCCTATTTCCGCTCATCTACGTGTCAACCATTTCCTTTTCCTATTTCCGCTTGACTATGTGTCATCTGTCTCCTTCCACAACTTCTTCCCAAGTGTCTTCGCTGCGCCAAAAAACTCGTGAGCAACCATTTTCCGGGAGTTGCCGAACATGACCATTTCTCGCCAAGGTGCGTAAAAGCACTCCACGCTCATTGCCTTAACGAGGACTAAAACGTTACCAAAATACCAACCGCAGCGCTAAATCAGAACACTAGGAAACTGCTTTCCTGCATGCGCAGCTACCCTTGTACTTAAAATAATGACTCTGCGAGGCACTGAAAATTACTTTAAAAAAATCAAGATGGTGGCCTCAGAACAAAGGAAAGGTGCCAGCAGCAATGGCGGTCCTTCACGTGATATTTGAAAATGAAGTGTGCCAAAAGGGATGAATTTGTCGGCCAACAGCCTAAAAAGGGGTAAAACGCATAATTTAAATGCCAAACGATGGGAAAATGAAGCTTAATTAACAAAAAAAAATCAAAAACAATTAAAAATTTTGAAAATAAAAGGAAAAAATTAAGGAAAACAACAACTTAGAAATTTTGAAGAAAAAGATAAAATTTGGAATAATACATGGTTAGCTGCAAAACAGAACATGGCATAATAGGCACTCACCATGGGTTGATTAAACAGTGTTGCAATTAAAAGAAACTAGCCACCACTAACTAAACTGACAAGCCACCACTCTCCTCCCCTATTCTGTTTTAATTAGAAAGCTGCACAGAAGTTTACTAACTATGTGTTTTCCTCTTCCCAATTCTCATTCCTTATATGATATATATATATGCATATATATTACACATTAAGTGTATATAACTTTCCTTGTGGAATTCACAAAAAAAAAAATCTGTGATGGAGTGGCCACTAAACTAAAACTGCCTACTGTCCACTTGCTACTAAGTAAAAATTTGAATTTTCAGGTCTACTTCACAGGCAGATTTAAGAGAAGAAAACATCCTGGTCCCATTTGTAAACAAATTTACAAAAAAATATGAAATTGAATCAATATATCCCAAAATGAATGCTCTAAAATTGTATGGGCTAATACCTGTACTACTTAAATTCTTATAGATTAGGAGATATACCTGTGTATTAGTAGAAGATTACTGTACTGTATATAACTGCACAATGTATGAGTTTCAAAAATATTTGCCAAAATAAAACATTTAACATAATAAATTGAAAATATCAATAATCCCCATAATCTTTAAAACTGAAGACTATAATTGATATAATTGAACCAAAAATGCAATTTCAATAAAATTTATTTTTATATACATTTCTTTATTATTTAAATCGGAAAAGATTTAATAAAAATCTGTTTTATAAACACATTGGATTTAAATCTGCTGCTAAGTGACATGATACAATTTTATAACATATTTATTGATAACATTATGCAGAAAAAATATTGCCTGCAACTCAAAATTTTTGTGCGGAAAAAAAATAAAGTATACAAAAACCTTGAAAGGCAAAACTTTTGTTATGATGCTGTCAATAACAATATTTTAGTAAAAAATTTGTTTTATTTAACAATTAATTTTTCCATTTTCCCCCTTTTCCTATTTATAGGGAGGAGGGCTGTTTCACAGAATTTTTTAGAATTTCATATTAATACAAAGGAGAGGTTGTTTTTTCTCAGGGAAGACAGATCGATAGCATTCTGTGATAGTCTTATTTCTTAGGGGTGTGTACTTCGTGAATATAAGCATGGTAAGGGTCCTTAAAATTATAATTTGGGTTTTTATAAGTTCTTAAATTTTTCTATAAGAAATGAGCAGACACCTGAATATTGTTCTTAAATATATATTTCCTTTTGTTTTAAAATTTTCATTTTTACGACATAATTTATCAATTTGTATTATTCTATTTGTTAAACACAACTTGAAATAGAGATTTACCTACTCCCAAATTATTGAAAGTTATGGCACTACTGTGATTGAGGGTATTATAATAACTGTTTTACTTAAAGGAATTATTTAACCCTTTCGCGACGGTTGGCACGCCCGAGTGCCGCCTGCGAGCTTGCATTCAAGGACATACGGCACGCACTCGTGCCGGAGAGAACTTTACCCTAAACGCCGAGTGGCACGTATCGGTGTTTCTACGTGAAACGTTTTCCTTTGAATTTATTTGTCTACTAGATGGCGTTAAATGCCCGTGGAAGCAACTTAAATGTATTTTGCAGATGCTTGACCTTGGCACAAGCAGAATCCAATAAATTATTTCTCCATTTGGAGTGTTGAAACATATGGTTCTGTAAAGTAAACAGACAGAGCTCTTCTCGCAGCATCAACAATTTTATAATTGAGTTCCGAGTCTCCTTTTGATTTTAGCTTTTAATGATTTTGTTGGTGAATTACAGGAATATAAGAGGGCATTTTTTGGGGGGGGAGGGGGGTTAAAGGAATATGCGACAGTGAAATGATTAGGCTATTTCGGATAAAAGTATGGCTGATTTGAGATGTTTCCTTTCTGTGGAAGAATATACGCGTATGGTAAACGCACCAGACAGTAATGAAAGCAAAGCAGATTGTGAAGATTCATGGAACAGTGTTATTTCTGATGATGAATCTGAAAATGCAATTGATTCTTCAGATTCTGAGCGTACTATAATTACAACACTGCCAGCTTCAGTTGCTGTTTTTTCGAATCATGTTTGGACATGTGATTTGAAAGATCTGAATTCTTTGGAGTTTTTGAACATACCTAGAATAAATCACAATATCATGCCGCCTAATTTAGATAAAGAACTTGATTTTTTTAGTATATTTTTTTATGATGAACTAGTAGAATTTATCGTAAAAACAACTAATGAGTTTGCAAAGAAAAAATGGGAGAAAAATCTCCTCTCTCCTTCCACATCAAAGACTCCACCTGTTTCAAATATATTTACACCTGTGACAGGAAACGAATTTCGTATGTTTCTCGCACTAGTAATTTTGACGAGCATTGTCAGAAAACCAAATCTCAAAATGTATTTTTCTACGAATCCAAATATCAGTACTCCTTTTTTCAATTCAGTTATGAGTCGCGATCGATTTATAGGAATATTACGTTACCTTCATTTTCCTCTTGATAGTAATGCCCAAAAACTAAATAAATTGAAACCCGTGTTAGATGCATTAGTTTCAAAATTTAAATCTATATACACTCCTAGAAGAAATATGTTCATTGATGAATATTTGTTCTCATGGTAAGGAAGGCTGGGATTTCGTCAATATATCCGCTCGAAAAGGTCCAGATATGGAATAAAAATATATAAATTGTCAGAATCGAAATCAGGCTGTATGTGGAATTTCCTTGTGTATACTGGAAAGGACACGGAATTATCAAACTAATGGTGGGTATGGAGAACGCGTTGTGAAAACACTTCTAAGTGAACTTTCAGGAAAAGGATATACTTTGTATTTGGATAAATTTTTTACCTCTCCTGTACTTGCAAAGTATTTGTTGTCTAAGAATACGCATATATGTGGAACAGTTTTAAAAAATTGGAAGGACATGCCAAAGAATTATCCATCTGTACCTAAAACATATATACACTAAAATTTTTAATATTTTGATAAAAGAAAATTTGTATGAGAAATATACATCAAATAGAAAATAAGTGTTTCCTTTCTTCCTAAAAAAAGTAGAATGCTGCGTTGAACGGGTGATTTTTAGTGAATTTTTTTCGAGAGTTAGGCTTAGCGCAAAAAATTAGCTGTCTTTTGGGAAAAGTTTGGAAACGAAGCGCTCCGTCCTTTGGGCCACGGCAGTTTCGGAATGCCGAAAGGGTTAATTGAAATACTTGTTCATATTTAATTAGATACTGTGTTATTTCATATTGCTAAAGTTGCAAGGAATAATAATTAAAATTATAGTAACTTTTGCCTCTTAGCTATTTTATCATATTTAAAACTTTAACAGTTTTGAATATATGTTAATTCAAAAACTTGTTATACATTATATACTTTTGCATTTTTCAGCGACCATCTGATGTTGATTTCAAAATTATGGTTACATTTGCCCTGTTCTATAGCACTATGTTGGGATTTGTGAACTTCAAGCTGTACAACAGTATAAATCTTGTATACCCTCCAAAGGTAAGATAATTCTATTTTAGATTTTTTACAAGTAAATTTGCTTTTCTTGGTTTTGCACCATCAACCTGTTCTACAAGTAGAACCAAACGTATCAATAGATTAGTTGTCAATATCATACCATAATATTATCTCTATATACAATGTTCATATGCCTCAAAGAAACCTGAAATCCTCAGGGAATTTAAACCCATCATAAAATCTCAAGGAAAATTCATAAAATAATTGCATTTTGTCATCAAAACCTTGAAAATTTGAATCTAGGAAATGCTTCTGTTTTGTGGTCTTAAAATGATCAACCAGGTTTTTAAGCTGCTTTTTCCCATTATCCTTGAAAACAAAATTTTGAAATTTTAATTTCATGATTGCTTTAACATGAAGTTGATGAACTTTTTAGGCATATAAAAATTAAATGACTACAATTGTTTCATAGGCATTTTATAGCCCTCTTCTTCAGGCCAAAAAACAATGTTTTCTTTAACCGCTAAGGAAGAACTGCCTCTAATAAGGAAAAAGCAGTTCTTCCTTAATGGATGTTAAAATAAGACACTGTTTTCTGACCTGAAAAGAGGGCTATAAAATGCCTTTTGAAACAATTATAGTCATCTAATTGTTATATGCCTGCATTGTTTAAGGAAGTATTGAAAGTCCTTTTTATTGTTAAAAATATGTGTCAAACCTTCAAATTTGCAGGCCATTTTTTTGCTACTTTTTAACATTTGTAAAATAATTTTAAAAAAACATATAGGAAAGTCACGGTTACAGATGTTCTCAAGTGTTGTGCTCTGGAGTTAATATATACTGAATATCCGGAGGAAAATTGGCTGCATGTTTATACGGACGGGTTTTACTACTGAGAGCTGTATGTCTGCAGGCTCTGGAGTCTTCTCGAGACCTTTCTCTCTTTTTACTTCTGCGGGTAAATGCAGATCGGCCTTTGATGGAGAGGTGGAGGCCATCCGTGTTGCATTGGAGCATCTTCTGGTTTTTCTACACGAATTTGAGAGGGTTGTTTTACTCTCGGATTCGGAGGCGGCAATACAGGCCATTGGTTTTGCTGGAACTCCCATATCTGTTGAGGTTCTGCAGTGTCGGGAGTTAATGCACCGCATTGGTCGAGAAGACAAACGCATGAAGTTACAATGGATCCCCGGACATTGCGATATTTATGGGAACGAACAGGCAGATCTTCTTGCACGAAAGGGTGCAGTTTTACAGCAGACCAGGGCCTCTGGGCTGTCTTATCACTCAATAAAGCTGTATTGAAAACATTCTTTGAAGCTGAAATTTGAAACACAAATGCAAGATAATATCAAATCTAAGAACTGGAGTAGTAAAGATCTCGATAATATACCCGATTGTCCGCGACGTGAGGCAGTGGCCCTGTTCCAGCTGGTGACGGGTCATGACTGCCTGAGTGAGCATCTCCATAGAATTGGTATTTATGACTATCCTCTTTGCGATATGAGGGAACCTATGAATAGAGCCCACCTGCGTCGATGTATGGCACTTTGTGGTTCTGATGACTCAGAGACCACCCTGTACTGGAGAGCAAGAGAACTCTTAAGGCTTCAATGACTTCGGTCAATTTTTGTTACTTTACATCATTGTTCTTTGTTCATGTACATGTTCTGTAACTTGGCTTGCCATTGGAAATTAAAAAAAAAAAAAAAAAAAATTAAAGATGAGGAAAAGGTGATGTGGTGCACATTTATACTGAGAAAAATAGTGCAATAAATTTAAATTTTTGAAATTGTGAACAATTATAACTTTAACATTAATGACAGAACTGTTGTATTACAATTACTAGAAAATGTACCCAGCATTGCCAGGGATTTAAAATGTAAACCTTCGATTAAAATTACACTAGACCATATAGTGAATTTTTGAAAAACTAATATTGCTTTTACAATATGCCCACTTATAGTAAAACATAAATAACTGGTGGCATGGGTATAATGCTCTAAATAATTGCGAAATTGAACAGAATAAATATTATCTTATGTGCAAATTTGATTGTATGTTCCTATTAAAGTAATATCCCACACAACACAAGTACGTCCACAATAAGTCCAGAGGAAGTCCTATGCAGGATTTCAGGACTTCCAAAGGAAGTCCTATATTTTCCTAAAGACGTCTTAAGGAGGTCCATAGGAGGTACAAATGTCTCTTTTTTTTACGTCCTGTGGACATCCATTTTAGGATGATTTAATGACTTTTCAGGATGTGTTTAGGTTTTTAGTGGATTCTTTAGGAACCTGTAGGATGTCTTGTGACATACCACAGGAGGCTTTTGGAACGTACGGGATGTCTTACGGCATGTAACTGGAGCCTATGGAGATCCTATTCAGTATGTGTTTAGGCGTTTAGTGGAATATTCAGGAACTTGTGGGACGTATTGCAGCATATCACAGGAGACTTTCGGGATGCTTTGTGGAATACCATTGAAGGCTTTCGGGACTTATGGGATGTCATGCATACCATTGGAGGCTTTTGGAGCTATTTTTAGGAGGATTGACAGTGGTTCTAGGCTTTCTATAGGTTTCTGCAGGGATATTATGGGACGTGTTCTAGCACATTACAGGAGGATTTAGGATTTTTCAGGATGCTTTTCCTCTAGCTGCTTGTTTTATTTTCCCCATGTTAAACAGTTCCAAAATCACTAATTACTTTATTTTTTTTTTAATCTTTCTCCATGCTTTTATTAAACATAGATTCTGAGAATAGAAATGTGTTTTTAAAAAATTGTTAAAATAGAAGTATTTCTAATATTTTTGTAAAATGAATGCACATTACCTTTATAAACATACTAGAGAATACTTTAATTTTGCAGATTTTTTAAGAAAAGCATAAACCTTTCTCTTTTCTAAATCTACAATTGGTAGATAACAGGCAAGCTAGAGACTATTTCCCATAGGTTAACATGGGAAATAAAAAAAAAAAGAAACAAACAGTTAGAAAAAGAATATCATCTTAATAGATCATTTAAGATTACAACATTCGAATTATCATAAAAGAAATCCAGTAGTCAATATAGTTTATATTTTATGACATCCAAATTTCATTTGTTTGATGACAAAAACTAGTATTTATTTAAAAGTAATCAACTTATTTGTAGTGTTAATAGTCAATGTGTTCTTGTTAGTAGGGAAGACATTTGTCGCCTTCTGTCTACTAATATTTTTTCAGTTAAACCTTGGAATACAGATATACTGCTATTTCCTCATATTTTAGTCCATTTTAATCCAAATGTGTGTCACGTGAATGAATCTCTCATGGAATTACATTTTCTGACTTTTTTCAGTTTTAAATTAAAAAAAAAATGCAATATATCAATATCTTAAGTGTCATAAATGATGCCATTCAATTTTAAATAAGAACATGTGCATAGAAAGTAAAACTTTCATATACTTTCTATAAATTATTTTGATTTATTCATATTTAAAATATAGCTGCATGTTGAAAAGTAATGTTTTTTAATATCTGACGAATAACTCATGAAAACAATGGTATTCATTTATTTATAAAGTGTGCACTGACTCTATAACATTGAGTGTATTTACTTCTCTAAATCATTGATTTATATATCTTTTTTCATAAGATTTACTGGCAAAAATTCATTTGCCACGAATAATAAATAACTATTTACTGAGAAAATTATGAAATCTTCCCACTTTATAACACAAAAATTCTGACCCATCTATCAGCTATTATCAATTTCCTTTAGTGGTAAAATATTTTTACAGTTGAATATAAAATTTTGTCATTTACAAATAAAAAAAACTCAATCACATTCTGTGTATTTCAATAAATGTAAAAGTAATTTAGATCATAAAAGAATGTTATTTATTGGTCAAATTAATATCACCTCCACTACCGTGATATTTCATTAGTGATATAATCTGGTAATCTGAAAACAAATATGCAAAATTCAAGTGATATACTATAGAGATTTCTAATAATTTGATTTATTCACAGTCCATCTGTATAAGTTATGAACCACAATTTATGAAATACTGCCCTAGTGAGACATGCAAAATGTCCCACATTTTAAGGAATTTATTTAAATTATTTTATACTTACTTTATTAGATGGACCAATTTTTGGTATGATACATTAAGACATACATACATACATACATAAAAACATTTTTTTTATTATAGAATAAATAAAAACCTAATATACACAATTTAATTTATATTATAGTTCTACAAAATTTCCAATCTTCAGCGGTACATAAATATTCCGTTTCCATTGTCTTCGTGGCAATATATCTAGAAAAACAATAATCATATATATTAGATAAAATCAGAAAAGTACTTAGCATAATTGGTTTTCCAAAAATATTTGCATTATAAATATAAATTAAAGAAATAATGTAGGTTTCAATGACGTCTTCATAATTTCCCTCAAAGCAAAATTATGTCCATACAATTTACATACAGGTAACGATACAGGTAATAACGATAAGTGTATATACAAGTAAGCGTAACGATTATGTTCCACACTTCAAAAAACAGTATAGGGATTCTACATTTGAGTTCATTCCAATAGGGATACCCAATGAAAGGCGAGTTCATTTTAAATGACAATTCCAATTTAAAACACAATGAAATCACAACTCTATCTTTGATCCAAAACATATTTGACTTAAATCAGTTATAAATTAAAGTTATATTGACATTCTATATCTTTAATTTATTTCACTACTATATTCTTTTTTCACATGTTGTGATTCCGTGTGCAAAAATAAACAAGTAAATGTGTTGATGCCAGTTTCCAAACCTGACATTCGCCCAAAGCAAAATGATGCCCATGGAATTTATATTACAATTTGACAGATAAATTCCAGAAGTTGAACTATAAACAAGCTAGTAGTTTTTGTAGATGTTATTTATACGAAGTACACCATCAGTATGAAAAACAATCATGATAAACTTGATGATAATTTAAACAGCCCGTCATCATGATACTCATGATGACGGGCTGAGTCCGCTCTGCTTAAACACATACACTCTTTTAGAATATGCGATGAAGTAAATTACGATAACTTCTTACTGTACAATAATATAACCCCTCCCCCTTTCTCTATTTTTTTTTCCAGAAAAAATGTGAATTAAGTAAAAACAACAAAAATACTTAACATATACCACAGGCATTTAAATGCTCATGTAAAGAAATATTTTCTTTTACAAATTAAAAGTTACTATAATATTAGAAATATTACATAATACTATATATTAATTTATTTACATCACTCATGGTGTACCTATAAGTAATCTTATGTTGTTTACTTTGTAAGTTTCAGTATTACATTTTAAAAAATTTTTGCAAGGCATAAAATAGATTATACTCACCCCCACTTCTCTCAAAGTTACGACAAATAACAGTTAAGCATTTATTTTACATTTAATATAGATAGATAAGGATTCCAATTTTTACTATAGCTTTTGTTGTTGGGAATAGATTCGTTTTGACAATATACAGGAATTTCCCCATCACTGCAATCAATCACTTACTGTTAATTCATTTTAATTGCATACTATGAAATCTAAAAATTTACATATGCAGTAAATTGCAGACTAAAATCATAACTCCTCACAGTTCATTTGATAAATTGAGGCAAATAGGATTCAGTATCAGGAATTAGCGAAGACAGAGTCACTTTTTATACAATTAATGAAGGGCTGCCTAGCAATAAAGCAGCGTATTTAGTATTACTACTACAATGGGATTTCTTTTTATTTTGCAATATTCTTTGCACATAATATTTTTTTTATGCTATTATTCAATACCTACATAAGTGGGGCCAACTGTATTACCACCAGAACGTTAATGTTATAAAGCTATGGTTTCTTAGCTAGACAAAAATTTATATGACATAATATACAAAACAATTAATTTCCTTAATTACACTCATAGATAAACATTTTTACACTGCTCCCAATACATCCTCATAGTCAAGTCAGAATAGCCCAATGGCTGTCAATCAATTCAAAGACTGTAATAAATGATAAAAAAATTAGGTGATAAGCAATATTATATGAATGACTTATCCGACTGCGTATTGTAAAACAAAAAATCAATATAGAATGTAGTAAGGTTGACCTATCTCTTTTTAAATCAATTTATTTTTTAATTCATTAAACGTATTTTCTGCAACTGTAGCTAGCAATACTGACCTCTTATGATTCTATTTCAACACAATCATCACTTGCAGCATAATCGTCAAAAATAAGACCTAGCAAAACTCTTTTTTCGTGTAACCTATTTTACATTGAAGTATCTTCATAAGCAGAATCAGAAATGGATTGATGGTTCTCTTTACTGTTTTCAGATGAGCACCACGTCTGTTATAATTTAAACATCCACAGGCAATCTTTACATGTTTGGGCTTAATGTCTCTCGGGATGAATCTTTGTCACCAAACTTATTGTTGCTCCTGAGATTTTGCTTTTACTTAAAGTAATCTGAAAAAAAAAAAAAAAAAAAAACATTTTTTACCTTTCCCAAACTAAAAACTTCACAATATCCAACATACATGTATTTAAAATTGTTCGCTATAAGCAATATGTTTTGTTTAACATTATAAAAGTATAGAAGATTCAAGGTGACAGAAAAAAAAATTCGCAATAACCAATAGTTTGCTACAACATCCGAGCTAGCAAGCTCCACTCTAGGTTGAAATGAATATTTTGGATCTACAAATTTTATTTTGACAATCAAGATTTTAGACCCAATCATCATTTTCTCTGTCTAACTTTTCTGCTTTTTCCCCCATGTATCAGTAAGCATATGTACTTGCATATGTATTTGCATATGTTCAAGTATGCATATATGTACAGCAGAAATTCTGACATATCTTCTTTCTAACAACCTAACCAATGCATGTCATGGATTACATGTGTCTGCGCAGTGAGTGCTGCTAATAAAAAGTAATTTATTTTATTGGCCGCATAATAAGTAACTTCAAAATTGCATTCAAGTAGAACATTTTGGTACCTGAGTAAAAATAATTAGGTACTATTGATACCCCGCTCCTAATTTCTAACCCTAGCACCACTATATTACTTTTAACCCTTTGTGGATGGCGGCTTTTCAGAACTGATGTGGCCCAAAGGATGGAGCATTTCACTTCCGAACTGTTCCAAAGGACGGCATATTTTTTGCACTTAGCCTAACTAAAAAAAAAAAAAGTCATCTGTTACAGCATTCTACTTTTTTCAGGAATAAAAGAAATACTTATTTTCCATTAGATGCATATGTTACACGCAAATTATCTTTTATTTAAATATTAAAATTTCATATGATTAAAAATGATTAATTAACTTGATTAAAATTGTTACTTGTTACGCAGGAAAAATATTAAAATGATTGTACTTAATACTTTACACAGCTAATAGAGATTATGTACAATTTTTAAGGAAGAAAATAGCTTTGTTACTAATTAATACACCTTTTACGCATAATGTATTTCAAACATGGATTCACACACAGACAAACATTGCAAAATTTGCATTTATAAAAACTGTCTGTGTACTCATCAGAAATACCAAATATCCACGAATCTTCACTATCTGCATTACTTTTATGACTATTCTGTTCGATTACCATGCTAGTATATTCTTCTACACATAAAAATGTCTTGACATAGCCATCCGAAATAACCTAATAAATTCACTACCGAACATTTCACTAAAACCCAAACTTGAAAGAAAATACTCTCTTACATTCTAATAATTCACCAATGCAATCATTAAACTAAAATCGAAACGAGAACATATACTCAATTACAGCATAGCAAGAGTTTGGCAGAAATGGTTTGTTTGTTTATATTACAAAAACCATATTTTAACGCTTTAGATGAAGTGATGATTCATAGGGACCCCCTATACCAAGGTTAAATATTTGCAAAATATGTTGTAAATGTTAGAATGGATATTTAGCACCATCTAGTATTCAAATAAATTCAAACGAATATTTTCCACATGAAAGTGCACATTGGTATCAGTCGCCCTTTAGGGTAAATTTCTCCTGGACGTGAATGCATGACTGTCGTCCTTGAATACAGTTTCACAGTTGACGCATGGATGGCCCTACCATCCGCAAAGGGTTAAACAGCTAAATTAAAATTGTTGCTGATGATTTTTAATTTGTCAGTTTACCAAAATGACAGTTATAGTTTTGTGACTAATACGTCTGTTAGTTCAAACAGTTTTCCTTAGGCCTATGATGCGATTCCTCTCAAAACCTAACAACTGTTTCTAGAGCCATAGAGTATGTCTCAATAGCATCTTTGTACACAATTTGCAGTATCAAAGCAGGAAATAAAGTTTCATTTGCCTGTGAGTGAGAACACTGGTCGTTTAAAATGCTGCACTTTGCGTCCTTTTAATGAGCCCTATAATATCATTGGCACTGATAGTTTGATCATTTGCAAAACTTAAACTTGGCATGCATGTTGTTTTATTAACGACTGTAGCTGAATCTTTTTTGCAACAGTGTATTTTCTTAACAGAAAAAAGCAGTATAGTGGACCTTTCAAGAGAAAGGTTCCCTATAGAAAAAGGAAAAAATTGTATACATTAGCTTACCTGTATTTTATTAGAGCTTGGGAATCTAGTAATTGAGGTCAGGATTAGAAGGTGACAGAGCTCCGACCTGTTCAGTTAAGAAATTAGAAAACTATCAATATTTAACATATAATATGTTGTAAATAATCCTACCAAATATAAAAATCAGTTTTTTTTTTAAATAAAGTGTTTATAGGCACATGCCCACAAGATTTTCCATCACATATGGAAGGACATTTCATTCACGTATGTTTAAAATGTATAAATGCAGCTAGATGCGGAACAAAACTCGAAACTAAAAGGGTTCTTCAGGTTTCAGTTTTGTTCCATGTAGAGTGAATTTATACCACCCAAGCTATTTCTATTTATGTTGTATAAAAAACCTTACTAGCAAACAAAATGAAATTACAAATAACTGGGAGCTAAAATTTCTGAAACATATTGGAAATGTTACATTATTATAAGTGTGCAGAATAAGATAAAATACAATTTTAACTGTACAATTAAATTTAACTTTGTAATAAGAAATTATAAATTTAAGTAAATCCCGGAGAAACATAAACTACTTATGACTTTCCTGTATAACTGCTACTTGTTTTCAAAAAATGTCATTTTGAAAATAAATGATGAAATTGCGATACCAAGCACAAAAAATGCAAAGTATAACTTTGAGAATGGAGACATAAGAATCAAATTAAAAATTAAAATAAAAAGCTTTTTATGAAAACTATAACATACAGAGTAATATAAAATAATATCTAACTGTAAATAAAATCGTATCTGTTTACAGAACCACCAAAACAAAATGATAAATGACAACAAGAAAGATCAATCATGCATAAGCATTGATTATGAAACACTTTCCAACTGAAATGCAATTTTATTTAGAAACTTCTAATATGTGATACATTCAGTGGTGATATCTTTTACATTATCACAGTACTACAGTAATTTATTATACTTACATATTTAAAACTGTACCGAAATATAAATCATCTGATTCTCTATCCAAAATCAATGAATATTTCATTTATCTAACTTGTATTCCAGACTCCAGAGCTAAATAATTTTGTGTGAAAAAAATTCAGCAATTCTTATGTAACTCACCTTACAATCGCTTGAGATATTTGCATTCTGCATAAGTTAAAATTAGGCTTCGTTGAAGAAATAATAAAAGTTTAGGGATCATTTAAAATCATAACTACTGTAATTGCGTAGGCACAGAATTCAGATACACAGATAATACAGATACACAGATAATATATGTGTGTGCGTATGTATGTATTCAAAGTATTGGAATCGTGCCGAAGATCGGAACTCGAATTTTCGAAGGATCTACACGTTTTGGGACTTCTAGAACACGAAAAAACTATTTTTAGGAAGACGTCTGTGTGTGTAAGGGTATATCTGTGTATGTTTCTGTGTGTCTGTGAGGATATTACATCCACTCTAATTGAAAAACTAATGGACCGAATTTCATAAAATTTGGTAGGTACGCTTTTTGTAGGAAACCCTGATGTTCATTAGATTATAGTACGATTCGTAATAAAAGAATCTGCCTTCTTTGCAAAATGGCCGGCAGAAATTGCCTTTATTCACTCTAGCTAAAACCTAATGGAACAAATTTAACAAAATGTGGTGTATAATATTTCAATAACCTACATGTGATTTATATACCTAATTTAACAAAGTTTGGTATATAAATCATTTGTAGGTTATTCTAATACGATTCGGGAAAAAGGAACGGGCTATTTTTGCGAAATGGCCAGCAAAAATCGTTATATACAAAAATAAAAGACTACGTGTGCTCAATTATATCAATTAAATTCCTATTTTATATGTGATTTTTGACAACAAAAAGAATAAGACTAACCCCATTACTCTAGGACTAGCCGTTCTTGAGATATTCTAGTTTTTTCGCGTTTTCGCTACGCCACCTTTGACAATAAGTCCAGCTATCAAATGAGAACCAAATTTAAGTTTAACGTGTAAATTCAATGTCATTTAAAATACTTATGTTGTGCAGATAAACTCAAATTATCATTGAATAAATAAAGAGAACGAATATGAGTCTGCAGGGAAAGACATGTGCTGTCCACATCAGAATTTTTAACAATATTACACCAATGATTTATAGAAGTGAACGGGGATTATTTTCAGGCCATTTCGAAAAAAATGTATGATCTATATTTAAAGATCCATCAAATTTTTGTCGAATAAAATATTCAACAAATTTAAGCTGTGTACCAAATTTTAACTCTCTAGGACGTAGGAAAGTGCATTTAAAATGCCATCAATTAAATTTATCATGAAGAGTTATATAAAATTTTAAAAAAATGAAAGATTGTTATCTAACAAATTTATTTTAAAATATGAAGCCACTCCCATATGCAAAACGTTTAAACAAATGGAGAGATATTTATTATATAATATCTCTCTCTCTTTTCTTTCTGGAAGATATCCCAAAGTCAGAATTTAATTGAATTTGTTTTTTTCCCTATATTAAATAATTTTTTTAATTAAAAAACTACTTAACATATTTTACTGAATTTTTTTTTATATATTCTATGGGATAATGTGAATATTTCCTAAAAATTTCGAAGCAATTCGTGAATTTTAAATTTACTTAAAAAATGTTTGAAAAATTAGGTCCCATAGGGTTCAATGTATTTCATTTTTTCAACCCGGGTTCAATAAAAAACTAATTGGGTTATATTATTTATTTATATTCCCATAGGTCCTACAGACCGTCTGAACAACATACTAAAATTTCATTTTGATAAACTCATTTTTACGGCAGTTATCGTGCTAACGGACAGACAGACAGACAGACAGAATGAACAAAGTCATAAACACTTTTCAACTTTGTTGTAAAGTGTTAAAAAATATATCACAAACTTTTGAAGTGCATAAGACTATTAGGTAACTTATAAAATAAAAATGTTTAAATATGTAATTAATTGCAAATAGGTTCCAAATATGATAAAATAAGCATGTGATTGTTGCATACGTTAAACTGAAAAGATAATTTTCATTTTGTCTGCAAAATTAATTACAATTTTGGAAATTTTCACATACAGACTATGCGGGTGCGGTAGCCCATTGGTTAGCGCGCTGGAGTTGCACTCGGTAGGCCCGGGTTCGATTCCAGCCACTGCCAAAACTGCCGCCGTGTTCATGCGGAGTACGATCACGTTAAACATGTGGGTCCGAAAGTCCTTCCGAGAGGTTGGTGGTAGGGGAAGGAGGGTACGGTCCCTGTGGATGCCTCCCCCACTGGGTTCCGGTCTAAATTGGGTGGCACTTCCCGACCGTCCAAACAGTTACCTTACACCTTTCTGGTAGGTCGGACGGTCTGGGTTTCAACAACAACATACAGACTATGCATGTACATCTACGTTTCATACCTCTGACTTGTATAACAACATATTAAGATAGACTTAACATATTAAAACTTGTTACATTGGCATTTCCAACCGCTCCATTCAATATTATAGCAGAAAACTTGAAATATTTATGTCATATTTGATGATTACACACAAAAATTCAAATATAACCGTTCATTATTTTCTGATGATCAGCTAAATTTAACCAATAACCAAGTAAATAATAAATATCAATACCGCATTTTACTACACAAGTAAACCTTTTAAAATCTTTAATTACTTTAAGTAATAAAAGAAAAATTATAAACAAAACTGCTGATTGCATTATAAAAAACAGATTTATATTTTCTTATAAAACCAAACAGGAAAAATACAGATATGACACTTTTGTATTTATCTTTATTTATAGTATTATTAAAATATAAGCTGATTAAGGTAATATTAAATTTTGAAATATAGTATGTGTCATCTTAACATGTATCTTCGAGATTCATTTTATATGAAAGAAGTGATTGAGGTAACAATGACAGCAAATATATGATATAATATTGTCATAATTTGTGAGTTTATATCCTTAAACTTTAAACATAAGCAAAGTTTCATAGATGTACTTTTCCGGTTTGTTTTTTAAACAAGCTCTTTTTACAATACAATCAGAATTTCTGCTTCAAATATTTTTTTTATTGGGTGAATTAATTAGAGGTTATGAATGGTATGTTTTTATTAGTACAATGTAGTGGAAAATTTTGAATACTGTTTGCCGAAATAAGGATAATAAAATTTAGATAAGTACACTTCTTGACAGGTATCACTTATTAGAATTGGATAAAGTATTCGTGAGTTTGTTAATAGTCATCATCCAAGACGATTAATGCACGGCAACACTAACAGATTCAGGGGGGGGGGGGGACTAGAGGGCTAAAGCCCCCAAAATTAAATATTCTGCACTAGATGAAATGACATTTTTTTCCATATTGTACCCTTGTACAAGGTTAAAAAAAACTTAACCCCCCCCCCCCCTTCCAATGGTAAAAACAAAATTATAAAACAGAAAGATTTGAAACATTTCGTCCATGCATGATTAGAAAACTTGAAACATGGTAATAAATCACATGCTTATAGAGATGTTTACATAATTAAAATTAAAGCAAATTATGAAATTTATAACATTCTAAACTTTATTTTTGTGTTCCCGAGTATTAAAAAGATTCAAACCTATTCAATTACACTTCAGAAAAATTGAAATATTTTGCTATACAAGCGTAGCAATTTCGTAAAAACTGAATAATCGCAATCTACCGATTTCTGTCGGAAATCTTGCCTAGGCGGACATCAATATATTGATTTCGGACTAGGTTTTGATTAACTATAAAAATTTTATATCAGCAGTTCACATATTAAAAGACAAACAAAATTTCTTACCGTTGCACTTGCACGTGAAAGTAGTTCGTTTCTCGGTTTATCGAAAAATCAAGATGGACGCCGGAAGTCGTTCTGGACAGAGCGGTTGACTGACGAAAGACGCATGGTGCGCCCTCTAGGTTAACGGAAGTTCCAGAAGACATCATAAAACACTTCAAATGGAGTACGATTGGAACACATTGCAAGATGGTCTTGAGTAAGACGTCTGTGGACGTCATGCTTAGGATATAACAGTTGTAGGATTTACGGGAGCTTTATTGGCTGTCCACTGGATGTCTGTGGTTGTGTGGGATAACTTCAATGTTAATAATACGAATTGATGTACTTTATGAGTAAGGCTAATACATACTGCCGTAAATTAAAAATTTAACTAATACAAACTGCTTCAAATTACAAAATTTGTTTCTCCAAAAATTGAGTCAAAAGATATTTTTTCAGTCATATCACTGCAATTTATTTATATAAAATTTTACTGTATTGGTCATATAATAATAAGAAACACCACATATAAAATAATAATTATTATTCTGTAAATCGGCTTTTAAACTTTTTGGTTCCATGACACCCTTTCATACTTAAAAATTACAGAGGATCCACTGCACCAAGTGGCTGTAGTTTTGGAATACAAAATACATCTTTTAAAATAAAAATAAGAACCTGTATTTGGTACATCTTTGAACAAAATATAAAAAAAATTTCACAATAAACTAAAATTTAAAATTTACAGAAGAAGCAACTAGCAAAATATGTTTTTATTCAAATTTTCTGCAACCCTAATATGTAAAAGTGTATTTTTGATTCCTACAAAAAAAATAACTGAATTATAAGGATTCTTTACAATTATATAAATGGCAATCTTGCTGAAAATTTCAACATGTTACTGTTAGGAGCTTTGAAATTTCGTTTCAGAAATAGAGTATGAACCCTGTTCTGAATTCTAACATCTCTGTGATTGTCAGTTTTCTGTACTCATCATTCACTGCATTTTATTAACTGTTCTTATGTGTGTCTATAACACAGAGGAAATACAGAGGCTGTTCGCACATTTTTTAGACGATTTTGGTAAGCGGTAATAAAAAATCGTTTGCTGCAAAAGAAATAATTCCAATTGTACTATGTTTTTAAAAGTCAAAATTATCGTCTGCGGCTTGAAAGTTTTGTTTTTATTCAGAAATGGCGTTTTTAACAAAACAGTGGTTCGAAGGCTACATTTATGCTCTTTCCGAAGAGAAATATGCATACTCTGTTATCCAAAAACGATGTGAGAGTCATGGTTTTGTGATATCTAAAGCGTCGATAGGTAATATCGTCAACAGGAAAGGAAAAAAACGTCAAATTGGAGCCTCAAGTGGGACAAAAATTCCAAACAAGTATCCAAGGAAAAAACGGACATCTTCGAATATTGCAAAGGTACGTTGTTTAATGTTAATAGAAAATCCCCCTAGTCAAAGGACAGTTGCAAAATCATTAAAATGCTCGGTGTCCACTGTAAACAAAATGATAAACGTTGATTTAAATCTTAAGAAAGCGAAAAAACGCAATGTGCATCGTCTTCTTCCAAATCATATCGCTGAACGCAGGACACGCTGCAGAATTCTATATGAGAAACACTTATTCAAAGAAAAATGGAAAACAATTGTCACAATAGATGAATCATGGGTGTATTTAAATGATTGCAACAAAAAAAGAGCCATTTATTATCATAAAAGGAAGTACATGGTTCAAAGAATCGAAAGAAAGTTTTTCTAAGGGATTCATGATTGTTGCTGGTTTTTCTTATAATGGCAAGTTAAAAATAAAGAGAGTGGGGAAAAATGTCAAGATTAACTCCAAATACTATCAGGAACATATTTTATCGCCAATTTTTCTGAATGAAATACCATCGCTTTACCCACAGTGCCATCAATCTGTGAGACTCCATCAGGACAAAGCTAGCAGTCACACATCAAAATCCACTGTAAATTTCCTAAAAGAAATGGAACAAAAAACTGGTATCAAGGCCATACCCTTCACTGATATCCCTACTAAATCTCCCGATGTATCACCTATGGATTTTTGTGCTTTCGGACTTTTAAAATCTGCATTATCCAAACGTCGTCCCAAAACTCTTACAGGACTCGGGAAAGCTGTTCAGGAGGAATGGGATAGAATACCTCTTCTGACAATTCAAAAGGCATTATTATCCTGGAAACTGCGGTGTCGAAAGATAGTTCAGAATAAGGGATGTCAAATAGAACATTTAAAACACAAGAATTTTATGTAATTTAGTTTTGTGAATACAATATACATCATCTAAAAAATGTGTGAACAGCCTCTGTATTAGCTAAATAATATTTAGTTTGCATTTATTTTTCACTTGACTTTGTAGTAAAAAGTAATAAAAAAGAGAATTAAGTAGTGTTTTTTCCCCTATATACTAGCTTGCTGTTACCAGTGTACCTGATGAAGAGTTGATGGAGGGAGAAGAAGATGCAACAGAAGTATATATATAGATATTTCTATAATTTTATTATTTTTATTTTGCAAATATCTGTTGATAGCTTTAATACACAATCACAGATAATCTAATTTCTACTATAAAAATTGAGCTTTTCCATTCTTTAAGTTCTTTAGTTGTGGAATAACCTGTTTTAGCATGTTCATATGCAAATTCTGGACTTGTAGTATCTCCTATTCTTAAAATTACTAATAGCATCATATGTTTTGATAAGTCTTAATATGGTTAGTATTTTTAAAACCTGTCAAAAGAAATATTCCAAAACTTGAAATCACACTCCTCGGTGCAGTACAAGTATACAGGCATGAGATTCTTCTGCGAATTTCTGATTTTTTGTTTTTTCCGAGTACTTTTGTTTTTCTCTTAAAGAATTTTCTTCTTTCCACAGCAAAAAATATTTTGAGTTTCCGTATTCTGGAAAATCTCTTTTAAGTGTATAATTAGCATAGCTACCAATTCTTCCAATTTACCCAGAAAGTTTTCGTTCTTCTGATCGGAAACCGATTTCCTCTGATTTTTCGTTCAAAAACAAAAAGTCCCTACTTTTCCCAATTCTACTATGAAAAATCCCTAATATTTTGGCAGGATATCTACAGGTTCAGGAAATCACAAAATTGGTCACGAAAGTTCTGAAAATATCTTGAATTTTGAGATCGGGGTTTTCCTGGTCTTGTAATTAGAATTTTTTTTTTTTTTTTTTTGCGATTGTGAAATTGGCACATCAGGAAAGATGACCAATGATTATTTTTGTTCCAATTTTACAATCTATTTACATCGATTAAAATTTTGATAATTATTTCGTACGACATACAAAAAAAAAACTATTTTTCAGATGTGTTATCAATGAAGAGCTATTTTGTAGCAGTACACTTATCCCCCGATTTACACAGCACTTGTTTTACACGATATCGCTTTTACACGGTTTATAAATTAACAGATTTCGAAAAATTGATAAAAATGTATATTCCGCTCCATATACCCCTATTCAAAGATATGATGACATTTTTGAATTTTATTCCTTTGGTAACACTGATGAAAACAACAGGGGATTCCCGGTGTTGTAAAATATATACATTTAGGGGAATCCCCGTATAGGGAAATCCCCGTAATGGGGTAATCTCCGTATGTGTTTCACAACAGTAAAGCTATCTGGTTCATACAAGTACATAGTGCAGAAACATTTTAGCAGCAAAGCTTATATTATTGTGCGTTTATCTTTTGAACTCGTAAGTTTTCCACATTTATAGTTTTTCTTGCATCTTTATAGTTTGCGTAAATTTGTTAAGGTTCTAAAATGTCAAAGGATTTGAAGCAAAATCAAATAAAAAGAAAAGTTTTCTTTAGAGACTAAAATTCAAATATTAGACCGTCTACGTAATAGAGAAAGAGTAAAGGATGTTGCTAAATTTTACTCCATGAATGAAGCCACAATAAGGACAATAAGAAAAGATGAAGACTCCATTAGAAAAAGTGTAGCAGCTGGAACCTGCAGCAGTATGAGTACGACTTCATATGTTAGAGATGTTACAATGGAAAATATGGAAAAAGCCTTAGTGATATGGATAGAAGACCAAACTGAAAAGCGAATCCCGATCGATACCAATGCTGTTACAAATAAAGCTTTGAAGATTTATCAATCACTTAAGAATCAGTCGCCGTCGACTTCGTCCGATGAAAAGAAGATATCTTTTTCCGCAAGCCATGGGTGGTTCGAGAGATTCAAACATACATTCTTTACATAATCTGAGAATGAAAGGTGAAAATGCATCTGGTGATTCGGATGCGGCACAACAATATCCGGCAAAACTTGCTGAAATCATTGCCGCTAAGTCCTACTCTTCTGATCAGGTTTTCAATGCTGATGAGTCCGGATTATTCTGGAAAAAAATGTCGGAAAGAACCTTTATAGCCAAATCTCACAAATCAGCTAGTGGTCATAAAGTAGCAAAAAGTCGTATAACAGTTCTTTTCTGTTGCAATGCTTCTGGCGATTATATGATGAAACCATTGGTGATTAACAAATCAAAATCACCACGATCATTCAAAGGAATAAATATCAAAAACCTTCCCGTCTATTGGATGGCTAATAGAAAAGCATGGGTCACTGCCATAGCTTTCAATGAATGGTTCCATAACTTCTTTGTCCAGATGTCAAAAATTATTTAACTAAAAGGGGATTGCCTTTTAAGGCTCTTCTATTAATTAATAATGCACCAGATCATTCTCCAGATTTACAACACGAAAGTGTAAAAGTTGTTTTTTTACCAAAGAATACAACTTCCTTATTACAGCCGTTAGAATCAAGGGATAATTTCGACTTTTAAAGCACTGTACGTCAAGCAAACTTTCAGGTATATCTTAGAACAAATAGAGAATGGTGAATCTCTTACTCTGATGGATGCTTGGAAGAAATTTACAATTTTAGATTGTGAAGCATGTTGGACTGTCATACACTCAGATCAAACAGTCAACGATCAACGCCTGCTGGAAAGCAATATGGCCGGATGTTGTTGAAAGTGGAAATGATAAATCACCAATAGAGCATGAATATTCTCATATCACTGAGTTGGCCCATACTATCGGAGGAGAAGGTTTTGAAGATTTAGCTCAGGCAGATATTGAAGAAATAATGGCTGATGAAGAATTGAATGAAGATGATTTAATTAATATGATTCGTGAAACAAATAAGCATGATGAAGACAATGATTCTGATGAAGAGCAATCTGAACCAGTTGCGTTCACAGCAAGAATCATAAGCGTAGGACTTGATCTGGGAAGAAAATTGGGCAACTATTTCTTACAATATGACACAAATGTTGATCGAGTTCTCCGATTCCAGCGAGACCTTCGTAAATGCTTAAATCAATATGAAGAGGTCTATAAAGATTTAGCAAAAAAAACCTACGCAATTGTTAATTACCGATTTCACGACAAAGTCTTGTCAACCCGAGATCTTGCCTAATTCGTCAACCATTGAGCCAGAATCGCATCAAGAAAGCTCAAGTGATGAAAGTGACATCATACCTATCAGAAAGAAAAGACTGATAGTACATGAAAGTGATGACAGTGATTAAACTTATAATTAATTTTTAAGGGTCTTTTTGTTCTTTGTTTCTAATGTAAAATAAATTAAATATGTTATATTACTACATTCATATGTTTGTTGTTTTATAAACTAAGTATAATTTTATGTTTTCTAAGATGTCTTACTTTTGTTTTACTTAAATAAATGACTGAATCATGCACATTTTGGGGTTATATTCGTTTTACACAATTTTACTCAGCAAAATCCAAGATTTCAATTTACACGGTTTTGTGCAGAACCTATCTTCCGTGTAAATCGGGGGACAGGTGTATTGCAAAAAAAAAAAAAAAAAAAAAAAAAGCATTTGTATGTGATCTTTGGTATATTTTGTTTAAATGGAAAAAATTTTCCACTTAACAATCTGTTTGCATCAACTAAAATTTTTATAATTATTACGTGATTATATAAAATCGTTATTTTCCAAACATATTATTAATGAAATGAAGAGCTATTTTGTAGCAGTATCGGGGAATACTGCACTTATATGCGATCCTCGGTTTATTATTGGTGGTCATGAGAAAGTCCTGAAGTTGCACTTAGAATATCCTGTAGACAACCTGATTTCATCTTTTTAAATTGAGTAACAAATTCTCTTCACTTCAAGCTGAAAAAGAAACTGAATAAACATTTGTGAACATTTTGTCAAACACTAAATGTTTATTAAACGAAATTATTTTTTTACATAAATAGTGTGATTATTGCGCAATTTATGTAATGTTTATTTTAGTTTGTATTTTCGTGTGTTACCATAAGTCCATTAGTATCTTTTTGCATCCATCTCCATCCCTTAATTATTGCACATTAGAATGACTAAACTAGCTCGTTTTTATATTTTGGTTAATTATTAAGGGTAATTTTTTAATTATTTTCACATAAATTATGAGATAGTGCAATTCACCTTGTACTTTGCTTCCGGGAGTCCACTAGTATCTTTTTCCATCCATCTTCATCTTTTAAATATTGCATATTAGATTGACTAAACTAACATATTTTTCTATTCTGCTTAATTATTGCAATTTAGTTATTTTCATATAAACAGTGTGATTGTGCAATTCAGTTTGTAATCCTGATAGTTTATAAATATATTTTTTTGTTAATATCCTAAATGTTTTATATAATTTACCAAACAGTATAAACGTTTACTCTTTTAGCAATAAGATTATTCTTATATTTAACAATTTATATACCCCTGCTATGTAAAACTAAAGGCATTTTTCTGTTTTAAAAAAAAATCTGGTTTTGAAATTATAAATTTGTTTTTATTATATTAAACTTTATTCTAAAATATATTTTTTATTTATAAGGCATGAAACAAAATATAAAATAGTAATATTAAATTAATAAACATTTCATGTTTTAAACCTTATTTATTCTTGCACAGAAAAGTAAATTATGCTTTTATTAATCACTGTTATGGAAAAAATTCTGTATTCTTTTAGCTTCAATATAGAAATTTTTCTAAAAACAGCTGGAAAAAACCTGAAAAACACTGATAATTTCATTCTGAACAATGGGTATGAACCCCGCAAATGTTTTGAAACTGTTTTCGATAAAAAAAATCTTGTAAAAGCAAAATTTTGTTCAACAGCATTTGTACAAAAGAGTAAAGAGTAATAATAATCCATAAAGCAGAATTGAAAATTACAATAAATATAAAGTTCCTTTTTCCTGAATTTAGCTTATCCCTACTTTAGCTTATTTTTCCCCCCTTTTCTTAGTATGGTGGGAATTTACATTATGAGAATTATTCACAGTGTAGATTTCCAGCCATTCAGACCTGGCACCTATGAATTGGTGAAATGAAGGACTATTTTCAGCATAGTAAAAAAACTGCATGTGCTCCACTTTCTATATTATTTTATTTAACTCTGAAAATAATTTTTCCCTTTTCATTATATTTTTTCATGTATTCTAATTTAGTTATGAATATGATCTTTTCACAGTATATTGCTGCTCTGAATTTAAGTTTGAAGTCAGCTGTTGAAAATAATACTGAAGAGGAAGCACAACTGGATGAATTTCCTGATGTAAGCTTATTATATAAATTGTTTTTCTTGGTATTTTTATATATTTTGTATTAATATATATATATTTAACACAAGCTGTTTATATAATAGTTAATACTGCACACCTGATTGGGGATCAATGGCTTGGTGGATAGCATGTTATCACTCAACATTTAGTAGTTCAATCCTCAAATGGGTGCAATTTTACATATTATGAACATTATTCTGGATATTTTAGGCCTCTGTACATGATACAAAAAGTTGAATCAATAAATTGAACCATCAACTTATTGTGCGAACTTGAATCATGTAAAGTGGAAGTTGAATAGTACATTTTCTTGAAGGAACCTTTGCAACTGCAAATATCATACAATATCTTGACTACAACTAACCAATTAGAATGCACATTGCGTATGATGTCACGATTCCTTTTTATATTTTTTCACAGACTTTCGCTTTGCTCGTGCATGAGTTGTATATTTGATAACTTTTTTCAAGTGCTTCTTATTGACTACTTTACTTATGCATTTTTAAATTAAGTAATTTGAATTTGTTGTATTTCATTTTAATTTTCCTTTAAAGACTTTTTCTTTCTTTCTGTCTGAAACTATTTCTATCTAATTTTACAAGATCTCAAAATTAAATGTTTCCATTGATATTTAACTTTGTTGGCAATTGGTGTCATAAGATAATTAAGTATTTATTATTAAAAACTGAAACTATTTAGCATAAATATTAAATTTATGTTTTGTTTACAATACTCATACAAAGATGTTCAAACAATTGCCATAGCCATTAAAGACAGAAACTTTAGATACGCAACATCTTAAATGTTTGAGGGGGGGATGGAACATATTCGTAAATTAAACACATAGCACTTACATATAAAGGAAAAACAGAAGCAACTTATTTATAAAAATAAAGAAATGCATTTAAAATACATAGCAAAGTAATAAAAAATATTAAACAAGATCGTCTGAGCACAAGCCAACCGCGGATGAATAAGAGAGTTGCATATTCAATAAATTGAACCGTATAAACAGACCAAAGTTCTCGTGAATGAAAGAAACAGTTTATTCAATAAATCGCCATGTTTAACTTGAAAGTTGTACGGGCAGGCCTTGAACAGTCAATTTATTAATACAACTTCTTGTATCGTGTACAGGGGCCTTAAGAGGAGGGAACCCCTTAACGAATGAGGTGTGAAAAAGATTGGACAGTGTCTCATTTGACAAACTAAGTACTGCAGTCAAATAAATGTTACAGGAATGTGTGTCAATGTGTTTATGTTTATTCAATAACAACTTCAAAAGTATTAAATGCACATAGAAAAATAAAATAAATATTTTCTAGTATAATTTATATTGCAAAATATGGTATTTCTATTTTGATCTATTTTATATTCCGTTTTTTCTTTCAACACCATGTATAAAGCATGTGAGGAAATATTTTTTTTGTTTGTTTGTTTTGATGGGAGCACCAACATAAGACACCGGTGGATGTGAGGGGACTCTCATCATGTATTTGCCCTGTTCCTGTACATTATACTCATTTATTTCGGGGACAGGAATATAACTGACCGCTCAATGTAAAATTCAGTTCTCACCAGGGCATGGGAAATATGCTTTCCTTGCAGTTTCTATATTACAAAAATGTGATGAGGATGCAGTTACAGATGGGAAGGTTTATCTTAGAAACATCCTTTAATCGTATAGTTGTGATTATTGGCTGTTTAGGGCTGAGAAAGAAGAGAAATTCTAATGAGAAAGTTTATGTTGTGGTTTTTGATTAGTGGCCAAATATATTGTTGTAGATGAAAAGAAGGCGTACATGTATTCCCTAGTAATATTAATGATATGGGATAGAATTTACTGTGGTTATAATAAGCACGACATGAGATAGGAATTTGAAATAAGAATTATGAAAGAAAAGGGTGTTTCTTTTTTTTTCCCTCCAAAGTTCACACATCTTAATTATTCTTTATTTGGCAATTATTCAATATTCAATGGCAATTATTCAATAGCAGTGGATATCTAGAAGCTCATTTTATCAAACTTCAGACTGGTTACTGTAAAGGGTTGTTTAGGATGTAAAAATTTTCTTTTGGGGAACTTCATCTCATTTCAATAATATTGCATATGTTAAAAGTAACTCTAAAGTTCTACAAAGACCTTTAATATATCAGGCAACACTGGTAAGGATAATGCTTAACTATCATGATATGCCTCCAAATTATCAGATAGAGATGTTTTCCAAAATTAACTCCAACTTATAAATGCTCGAGTACTTAGCCAATCAAGCATTCATTCAGAGAATGTGTAAGTGATGTATCAATAATTACATGTCAAATCATAAAAGGATTATAGTACTAAATCAACCAACCCATATGTAATGAATATATTTTTAAAACTGGATGTAGTTATATAGCATGCATTTACTATATAGTTTTATATATATATATATAAATTATGGCCATAAAATTTTCTATTTTACCTTTTTCTCTATATATGATAAATTTTAACTTACTTTTATTTTGCTTCTAAATTTCTTATGAACTGCATTTTTATTACAGTCTTCAATTAAAATTCCATTTCTTTTTTTATACAGTCTGAAGAAGATATGAAAGTGCATAAACTGAGCCAAGAGAAACTAAAAAAGTTTAAGAATTTATTCTCTGGTTGTAAAATATTTTTAAATAGGGAAGTGCCAAAAGAATCTCTTGTATTTATTATTAGGTAATTATATTTCTGTTTTTTCATTTATAGAACTTTTTTAAGAAGTGATCTTCAGAAACTTCATTTACCATTCATTATTGATTTTGCTATTCAAAAATTTCTTATTGAAATAATTTGAAAGATAAATAATTAAAATTATTATTTATTTAGAAATGCTAGTTTTCTTTAATATTTTCTTTTTTATTATCATAAAATGTACCTGGCGTTGCCTGGGATTTTAAATGAAAACTAAAAAATTACAAACTGATAAATACAACACCGGAACTCGCAGAAAATTTCTAAGCAAATTTCTGAACACTGTTAGTTCCCTTGTGCAGACAGGGGTGACTTTTTTAGGTAGAAAAGCTCCTTTCCCCATATGTGAGAATATCCTCAGTTGGTAGAACAGCTCCGGAAAAGGGTTGGTCCGTAATGAGGAAACTCTAGGTTTGTTAAAAAAGTCTAATACATGGTGCGGTTAAAATTTTTATAATTCATCAACAGATGGGATAATAAAAAAAAAAATTCTGGTGTAGGCTGTGATATATTAAGGACCTGGTGTTAAGTGATAACCCATTATTTTTTTATATCATAATATAAAAATTGGTATGGTTTAAAATGCACGAAAAGTATATATTTTTTTTAATTTCATTAAAATTTGTTTATTCGTTGTATGGATTCCATTGAAAGTTTATATAAAAGATAATTTTTCGATTTTTCTGATGGTGTTAAAATGGAATCTCGGATAATATTTTAGGTCACTGAGGAATTGATTTGTGTGAATATTGGCCAAAACCTTAAGTTGAGGTAAAACATAAAATAGTCAAAAAACTAATTCAAAATTTTAAAAAAAAATGCTGAAGTGTACCCATTTGAGTCCTGAAGTACTTGTGTAGAAGACCCAGACCGTCCGACTCGTCCAGAGGACTAAGAGCAACTATTTGGACGGCCGGTGAAGTACTTGTGTGTCAAATTTCATGATTATATGACACTTAGATTTAAACTTCTCTAACTAAAAGGAATTCTTTGAGATTTCGAGTATGTTCAGCATGTTTATTTAGAGCAGTGGTTCTTAACCTTTTTAGTGATCTGCACCCCCTTGAATCTAAAATAAGTTCTTGCACTCCCTTGAAAAATATGTTTCTATTTCTTTATTTAGGCAATTACATCTATTGCAAGATTATTCATTGAAAAATAAACACATACATATACATACAAAACAATATCTCAAATCTCAATTTTTAATGACTATGTTGTTGTTTATTCATAATAATACTTTTGAAGTGAGACTCCTTTTTTGAAAGAGCCACATGTAAGTCATCACTTGCATTTAAGCGATTTCTAGCTTTTGTTTTTATGTGCAAAGGTGATGAAAACCCCATTTCACACAGGTAGGTGGTGACAAATGGTAAAAGTGTCTGTAATGCTGCTTTTGCCAGCTGTAGATAAGGTTCTAACTGTGTACACCAGAATTGTTCTAAGTCCAGTTTTTCAAACTCCATTTGAATATGTGCATTGTCTCATATTCCAATAAGATAGTCTTTTATTAAATTGCTGTCATCCATTGAATCTGGGTCAAATAGAATTGGATCCAGTACCCATCTCTGAACTTTGCTAATATTTCCCATAGTAAAGTATCCATGAAATGATTGGAGGTGTATTGCAATTTCAGGTATAATTATTATTTTTTCATTTTCCAGAACGATTGAATCACGCAAAGGAAAGTTTGCAGAATTCCCATTTTCAACTCAACGTTTCTAAATTTTTAATTTTTTTAATAAATGAAGATATTTTTTTACTAGCTGTTATTATGTTCTTATCAAATCCTTGCATTGATGTGTTTAATTCACTCAAGTGGCTAAATATATCTACTAAGTAGGCTAGTCGAATTATTGCTTCTCTTTTTCAAAAGTTTTAACTAAATCACAATTTTGGTTAGTAAGGAACTGTATAATTTCTAAATAGTTTTTAAGCTCTAAATTTTAGAGCATATCAAAAGAGCTTATATTTAAGACGTATTACACCCATGTTGTGCATTTAGAATGGTTGCACATGGAAAAAATAGAGCATGGGTATGATTTTAGTTCAAAATAGACAATTTGGAAATTGAGTGGTGTTACCTATATCAGTATTATTTACATGGTGGGCATTTGTTTAGGACCAGTGTAAGTTTCCATTGCTTCCCTCTCCTTTATCCCCTCATGCATCTACATGTTCCACTGTTGCCTACGTAATAATAAAGGCCAGGAAATTTCGATTTAGAAAGTGGGGATACGTGTATATTATGTAAGCAATGGTCCCACTTGGAAGAAAAGGGAGTGATCCTGCAGAGTCTTTACATTCTAATTGTTTACTATTATAGAACATACTGCGTTCCAGATTAAATCGTTCCAGCATCTTGCAAATTTGGTTAGCTAATATTTTGTTATTGAAAATGATGTTTTTATAGCTGCCAAGTGTTCCAATTTTTATGTAATTGTTCCTTTTTTCAGTCTTGTTCCAGGAATCCAATTTGGATCCACAGTATTCCGATTTTTCTTTTCCATAACATTTATATTTTATTGCATGTAAATCTGCATATTTTTCATCTACATATGCATAAGAGTATCTACAAGTCATGAAATCGGAAGTAGGTCACCGAAATGAGAATCAAAGTCATGAATTTTAAGATCGAGGTTTTTCCGTTTTTTCATCTAAAAATCTGTTTCCACTTGATTGCATCTGTTTCTAATTAATGTGGGAGAAACACATTTGCATCGACTAAAATGTTTATGATTATTTCATATTATATACAAAAAAATTATTTTTCAGACATATTATTAAAGAAATGAATAACTATATTGCACACAAGTACCTAGTACCGCTATAAACGGCATTTGTCCGCGATCTTTGTTTTATTTCGTTTTATTGTGAACATATTTTTCCACTTCTGCAATCTGTTTGCATCATCTAAAACGTTTGTAATTATTTCGTATATACTATATTATGCAGAAAAACTATTTTTGAAGCATATTTTTAATGACATGAAAGCAAGCTTCCGGAAATCGCCCGTTCTTCTGTCCTCGCCAGGTTAAAATTCGGTGAGGACGGCCAATTTTTGGAAGTTGCCGTCCTCTTGAGCGACCTTGAGATTAGAAATTCCATAAAAAAGAACAAAAAAAATAAGATGTCATTGTAAAAATTATGGCGAAAGCCACCCTTTCCCGTGTAATGAATGAAAATTGAAATGTCGTCACCTGCAAATTGCCTCCTCCTCCCCTAACTTAGCTAGTGCATTATCAACGCTTTCTGTCTAAGAGAACTGTCAGGTCTGCATTGTAGCCACTGGACCTCCCCCTCATCCTCCACACAGTGAATCCTATGACCAAATGAAAATGCGATATCACGCTCGTGATCGAAGTGACATGTGCGAGGTCTACATGTGCTGAAATTTCAAATTTTCACCCGACCGACAATACCAATGCCGAATAAATTTATAAATGTAGAGTAAACTCAGTCTGAAGATAACTGCGACAGGCCAAAATGATTTGTATTCATATATTTTAAAAACAAATTTGTGATAATTTTGTACTGAGAATTGAGTTTGTTTTCTTAGACATTTATCTTTACGTAGCTGAAATAAGTGGAATATGTTCATGTATTCAATTTAAATCCATTGAAAAAAAATTCAAAACAAATATGTTTAGCCCAGTAGTAACGGACATTTAGAGGGGAAAAAAAGACTTAATTCGACCCAAAACAGAAGAAATCTCAAGTCTAGCCCAAACCTGTGCAGAGTGCTATCCCCTTTTAACTCTTTAAAACCCAAGCTATAAAATCTCCATTTGTTGTAATAGACGGGAGTACGTAACAAATTTGAATTTTTGGAATGGATTCTTCTAGTTTTAGCCAGATATATTTCCCTTTCTTCCCCACTTTGGTTTCAACTTTAAAACTAATACGTTTACAATTCATTCAGGCCATTTGTTCCAGTTGTCTGATAACTGAAATTAAGGTATGAAACTATGAGGTATACAGTACAGGATCTATTATCCGGAATGCTTGGGACTTCAGGCATTCTGGATAAGGGGTTTTTCCGTAATTCGGAACACTTTTTCTTAAACTTACTGGAATGGTCTCAAATGTCATTATAGAAAATTATAATTCATTTTAAAAACATAATGTATTAAAAAAAAATCTTTTTTACAATCTATATGGATTAACTAAAATGCAAATTACATGTAATTGTAGTATCAAATTTAGTGATTAAGAAAAATTTTGAAAGAAAAAATCTCTGAAAAAAGTTGATTATTCAGGGTAGTTATTAGAAGTATTTTTTTTTTTAACATTTCAACTAAAGTGGGCCCTCACCATATTCATCTAATATTTTGGCAGAAGCACCTTTGTTCATATGTTTCAAAATATTTTAAAGTATTTTTAATAAAATTAAGATGAGAAGGATGTTCATTTTTAATTGAAATGAGATATTCAACTATGGGTGCAAATATATCAAATTCTAATTTATGCTCTTCAAATGTATTTCTAATAAGCCTTAATAAATGCCTGAATAAATAAAAAAAATTTTAATTTTTAATATTAGTTTTAATTTATTATTTAATATTAGTTTTAATTTATTAAATTTTTAATATTAGTGGATGGAAGCAGATTTAAAAAATGGAAAATATTTAAAAATAAAACGAAATATACCGCCGATCGTGTTTAAATAAAAAATTTTCGCGATATTGCTAAACTGTTTTCTATAAATTACTAATTAATAAATGTAACACGTTAAAACCCCATAAATATACTGCAATGGAACTTTTTGCTAGGGTCAATTTCGATCCAAAATAGCCATTTTCATCCAAATAATAGGATTTAATTGAAAATGATTTTGATCTTGGAATTCCATCAACGTTTTTTAAAATATTGAAGATGTGTATATTTCCACGGAGATGAAAAAAAAAATGGATTTTCCCGAGAAAATGACAAGTTTATTGCTTAGGTTAAGTATTTAAAGAGATCAATCAGAAGGCCCTGGATGGCATTTTATAGCTGCTATACTTTTCTCTGCATTTTGGCAAAAGTTAACTCTCATTAATTTCGGGAATTCCTTACTTAAACGTACTTTCTATCATCTCGTAAATGCGCTGATGACTCTCTTTTTTTTTCATCTTTTCCAATAAATGTTTATTAAATTGTGCAAAATAGTGTGAATTCTGCGCGGCACATCGCGTTTGAAGAGCATAGTATTTCTTTAGCGATATCGGGATATTTCTAGCGAAAAATTTGGAATACTTTTACCGAAAATCAAAGTCCCGGAACAAAGCGCAGAAAAGAAAATGTAACGCATTCGGAAAAATCGAAACCTTTGTGCCTAGTGTGCTCTGCCCTATACACCCAGAAAAAAATGAAACGCCATTAAAAAAATGTTGAAAACTTGGTTCTGTTTTCGTCACGATTCTCGTTATCGCGGGAACGTGTCTACATTTTTAGAATGGTTTTACCGTTCTCGTGAACGACTCGTGACGAGAACAGAACATGCCATTCATGCAAATCGCCTTCTCGCTGCGCGCGCATCCTGTTTTACATATAGTGAGGGCTTCCGTCAACGGTTGAGTTCTGGAGCATACCCATCACGGTGTATATATGATAGGACACATTCTCAGTTATTCAGGCAGATAGATCAGAAGATCAGAAGATCGGAGAGATCAGTCTGACCTTGGAGTGATCACAGTCTGACCATGAAGGCGATCAGATGTTAGATCGGACTTATTCAGACCTTTAAGCTGACCTGATGTAACGGAACAGGATCTGATCGATAGATCCGATGCTTAGCAAAATACTCGGTTTGAGTATGTTACGGTAACGCTAGCATTTTCCAGATAAGTTGCTTAACTAAGTAGGAGTCAAGTTTCCGATGGTTATTTCGGAAAGTGCGATAAAATGTTTTTTCTAGATTTTGGCTCTTTCAATTTTAAAGAGACCAGTTAATTTTTCGCGGTTCTTGGACTCAGTGTAATGCCATGACGTGTGACCTGATGATGGTGGCTTAGTTAACGTGCACGGCATTTGTGGTAAAGTAGCTGTTTTTCTACTTACCAATGTTATAGCAACTGAACGTGTAACTGAGAGTGTGTGCCTAGTCATAAACTGTTTACAAACCTTTTTCATGAGCTTGCTAGCTCATTGTGTATATACTTTTGCTTTGCAACGAATGTTACAGTTATTTTGTAACTTTAAATTGTGCAATGGATCTCACAAGAATAAAAATTGTGTTTGTGTTTGACGAACTTGCTTTCTTGAAATACACTTCACTACTGTGTATCATCCTCTACTAAAATTTCTACTCTGCTAATAGTAATACCAGCACTTGAGAGTTATAAGGAAAAGGCCAAACATTGCAAAATTTTCTAAATGACTTCCTAGTCGCCAGCATTTTAGGTTATGGGCCCCAGCATGTCAAGGCCATAACTTTTATCCTTATAAAGCAGCAGTGAAGCGTTGAGAATTCCATCGACGGGGGCCGCGAGCGGCGCCATTTGCATCAAGCAGAAAAGTAAACAGAGCACTCTAGTCACAGTTAAAGGTTAAAGACTATGGAGGTGAGCAACGGCATAGAAGCGTTGAACAGGGACAATTACGTCACCTGGCGTAATGAAATTTCTTTCATCTTAAAAGGAGAAGGATGCTACGGCCATGTCAACCGTACTGCATTGCCAGTCGACGAGTCTACGTCACGACGCGAGCGAGAGGAGTACATGCGCAGCAGCGACCGTGCACTTTCCATCCTATTTCGGAACATATCGGCGGAATACCGAGAGTTGCTCGATATCAGCGACAGCCTGGCGGATGCGTGGGAGAAGTTGGAGACGCATTTTGAGGCCCCAACGCGCGCTAATTTAGTTCATCTGTTGGACGAGTTTTTCAGTCTTCGCCCGGAAATCGAAGAACCAGTCGATATTTTCTGTACAAGGATAAGGAAAGCTGTCACCAAGCTGAAAAACGTGAACCATCCCGTGGAAGACGTATACATAGTGTTCCAAGCCATCCGGTACTTACCAAATGAATTTCAAAGTAGCATCCAAGTCATCTACCGTTGGAGTGATAAAGAATTCAAGCTGGATAAAATTCAGAAGGAGCTGTCCCAGGAAGAAGGAAGGATAAGGCAGTTGAAGAGGGATCGTGACAATAACAATGTAAGTTCCAATTCATCTGTATACTTTTCTAGTGTTAACGCTAAAAGCAAAAATGTCACCAAAGTCAATAAATCTATTAAGGTCATAGGACCATGCTTTATTTGTAATAAAACTGGTCATTTAAAGGCAAAATGCCCAAAGTTGAAAAAGTTGACTAGCTCTAATATTATTGAAGTATTTTCAAATATTAATGTTGAAGCTAATATTGTTGATGATCCTGACCATAGGCTCAGCTGGGTGATTGACACCGCTGCTACGTGACATTTTTATAATGATATAAAAATGTTTTCTAAATTTAATAAATGTAGGGATACATCTATGTCGCTAGCAGTGGGTGATATGGAAAGCCCAGTTGAGGCCATTGGATCGGTGAATATGTATGTTAAATTTAAGGATCATGTAAATAATATTGTATTGCATAATGTTATGTATTCACCAAAATTACGGCGAAACTTGTTGGCCGCATCTGTATTAGAAGAGCAGGGCTATTCTTTTAGTGCAGCCAAAGGTATTCTATGGTTTAAGACTCCTGAGGGAGAAAATTTCTTTTACGCTAAACGTAAAGAAGGGCTTTATTTCTTAAAACCGCAGTACTCAACTAAAAGTTTAAATAGTAGTGTTGAGGGCCGTAAAGGAGATCAGGATAGGGACAAAAATTCTAAACAGGTTAGAAAATCTCCTGCAACAAATAGTCAAAAGTCAAAGCAAAATTAGGCCTAACTTGAATAAAAGGAAAAACAAATCTGATTTAAAATCAAAGTCAAATAAAATTAGTGGTTCAACAGTTGAAATTCTGAATAAAACTGAATTATGGCATAGAAGATATGGCCATATTAACTCAGACTACTTGCACCAAACAAGTAAAGTTTCCGCGGCAAACGGACTCCCAAAATTAAAATATGCAAAAGTAAATTGCATTCATTGCAAACTTGCAAAATCTAACAGAGTTTCGTACAAACCAATAGGCAGGATTAGATCTACAGAACTTTTGCAATTACTGCACATGGACGTTTGTGGTCCAATGCCTGTAGCTTCATTGGGGGGAAACAAATATTTTCTGACTATTACAGATGATTTTAGCCGCAAGGTGTTTGTTTTTATTTTAAAACAAAAATCAGATGTGTTTAAAGTTTTTCAAGCTTGTCAGGAGAGACAATTAGGCAAAAAGATTTTGTGCATCCGTACTGATAACGGCATGGAATTTTGTCACGGTCAATTTAAAGCTTTTCTGAAAAAGTTAGGGATTAAGCATGAACGATCTAACACATATACACCCGAACAAAACGGGGTATCTGAAAGATTCAACCTGACAGCGTTAGATTGTGTCAAAGCAATGCTTAATCAAAGTAAAATTGGTGACAAAATGTGGGCAGAGGCAATCCTATGTTTTACTTATACAAAGAACAGGATTTGCCATAAATTTAAAGTTAAAACTCCACACGAATTGTATTATGGGAAGAAGCCTGCTGTATCCCATCTCAGAATTTTTGGATGTAAGGCTCATGCTGGTATAGCAAAACAGCTTAGGAAGAAGCTAAACCTAAGAGCTCAACAGGGAGTTATGGTAGGATATGCGGAAAATACCAAGGGCTATAGAATTCTTCTTGTGAAAGATAGAAAAGTAATAGAAATAAGCAATGTCCGTTTTGAGGAGATGGAAGCAGCGGAAGGCGTCCTGGACCCTATTCGACCTAGAAACTTCACCCAAAAGAAATCGGGTTTTACTCGATCAACAGATTCAGGATCGGGATGTTTGGATAGTGAGTCAGAGGAAGAAGCAGGTGAGAGCCATGACACTAGTCATACTAGTGAGGAAGAGGACTCTCCTGCTGATTCCGGTCTGACCCCCTGTTCAAACATTGACTGGGAAAGGAAAGTCGTACCCAGGCCTGATGGAACTCGAACTGATGTTTACTACTCAGTGAAGGGTGATAAACGGAGACTGAGAAGTCATAATGATGTTGTTGTTGTTGTTGAAACCCAGACCGTCCGACCTACCAGAAAGGTAGGTCGGACGGTCTGGGTTTCAACAACAACAGTCATAATGATGTTAAAAAATTCTGTGCTAAGGCTAACATACATTATGACCAAAATTTGTTTAACTTCAGAGAAAAGAAAGATATCAAATCCAGGCCAGAGGCAAGCAACATAGAAATAGTAGGTGATATTGATCATGCAGTTTCTTTACTAAAGGAAGAATTTGATATCAAAACTCTAGGGAAGGTCAAAAAACTGTTAGGTGTGGAATTTACTGAAATCAATAACAAAATTTTTATACATCAAAGGCAGTACATTGATAAGATTTGCCAAATGTTTAAGGAATTTTAAAGTTAAATTTTTTTGTAATCAAATTTTCAAAAACAAAAATGATTAAATTTGTAACTTCTAAATTTTTCTTTCTTGTACAAATATGGTAAGGATATCGTATAATTTATTCCTCCCTCAGTGATGCAGATACTTGTATCTAGAGTATATATATGTGTATTGTTTACAATGAACTTTTTAAAAAAAATTCACATTACACTGAATGTATATATATATCCATGTTTTCAATTCCCGCATAAAACAATTATGCTTATGTGTATTACATTGTGTGTTTACTCCTTGTTATCTTACACTTGGTTATGATTCTTTGATGACAAACCACTTCTTCAAACTTACATATGAATACAATATAGAAAGAAAAAAAAAAAAAAATCTTTCATTATCTGTGTCACTGCTGTTAGTATTAATTGTGTATACTGGTCTTGGACAGAGATAATGAACAGCTATAATTGAATTTGATATTTATAGTGAAATTTTTTAATCTTAAATGTTAAATTTAATAATTATACATAAAATTTTCTACAACTTGAATTTGATATTTATAGTAAAAAATTTTTAATCTTAAATGTTAAATTTAAATAGTTATACTTAAATTTCTTGAAACTTAAATTTTGATTGACTTAGATTAAAATTTTGGAACTTAGTGTTTCAATGATATCTGAAATTTTCTTTCAATGATAAAAAAAAAATTTTTCTCAACATGAAAGTGATATATATACTTTATGTTTTTGCTGGATACTAAAGAACTTGACATTTTTGCTGTTATGTTTTTTAGAGTAACTTCATTGATTGATAGCACGTGCGCCGAGATTTGGGGTTTTGCATGAGGGGGCCGATTGTTGGAAACTTGGTTCTGTTTTCGTCGCGATTCTCGTTATCGCGGGAACGTGTCTACATTTTTAGAATGGTTTTACCGTTCTCGTGAACGACTCGTGACGAGAACAGAACATGCCATTCATGCAAATCGCCTTCTCGCCGCGCGCGCATCCTGTTTTACATATAATGAGGGCGCTGCCGTCAACAGTTGAGTTCCGGAGCGTACCCATCACGGTGTATATATGATAGGACACATTCTCAGTTATTCAGGCAGATAGATCAGAAGATCGGAGAGATCAGTCTGACCTTGGAGGGATCACAGTCTGACCATGAAGGCGATCAGATGTTAGATCGGACTTATTCAGACCTTTAAGCTGACCTGATGTAATGGAACGGGATCTGATCGATAGATCCAATGCTTAGCAAAATACTCGGTTTGAGTATGTTACGGTAACGCTAGCATTTTCCAGATAAGTTGCTTAACTAAGTAGGAGTCAAGTTTCCGATGGTTATTTCGGAAAGTGCGATAAAATGTTTTTTCTAGATTTTGGCTCTTTCAATTTTAAAGAGACCAGTTAATTTTTCGCGGTTCTTGGACTCAGTGTAATGCCATGACATGTGACCTGATGATGGTGGCTTAGTTAACGTGCACGGCATTTGTGGTAAAGTAGCTGTTTTTCTACTTACCAATGTTATAGCAACTGAACGTGTAACTGAGAGTGTGTGCCTAGTCATAAACTGTTTACAAACCTTTTTCATGAGCTTGCTAGCTCATTGTGTATATACTTTTGCTTTGCAACGAATGTTACAGTTATTTTGTAACCTTAAATTGTGCAATGGATCTCACAAGAATAAAAATTGTGTTTGTGTTTGACGAACTTGCTTTCTTGAAATACACTTCACTACTGCGTATCATCCTCTACTAAAATTTCTACTCTGCTAATAGTAATACCAGCACTTCAGAGTTATAAGGAAAAGGCCAAACATTGCAAAATTTTCTAAATGACTTCCTAGTCGCCTGCAAAAAGCACCTTGCTGCGCCTTGTCCGTAACCAACTCCTGTATTATACTATACAGGAGTTAGTTACGGACAAGTCGCGGCTCCTATATACTATACAGGAGACTTATCCGAAACTAGTGAAGAATGGAATGGCGCATCTCGCCGTCAATGTGACAGTCTCGCCCGTGCCGGATCGTCACCTCCGAGAGCTACTATCGGGGGTGGCGGCGGGATGCAGCTGCTTAGGAAATTTTTGGGGAAACGGTGCTACTTCTGATGTTTTCCGGAAAAGAGGAATTGTGGAACTTCTCGGAAAAAACATGATCTACGGAATATTTTCATTCGCTATCGCGAGAATTCCTCGTGTTCGTTTTAGAAATTTAAGAAGAATCTGCTGGCGACTAGGAAGTCATTTAGAAAATTTTGCAATGTTTGGCCTTTTCCTTATAACTCTGAAGTGCTGGTATTACTATTAGCAGAGTAGAAATTTTAGTAGAGGATGATACGCAGTAGTGAAGTGTATTTCAAGAAAGCAAGTTCGTCAAACACAAACACAATTTTATTCTTGTGAGATCCATTGCACAATTTAAGGTTACAAAATAACTGTAACATTCGTTGCAAAGCAACAGTATATACACAATGAGCTAGCAAGCTCATGAAAAGGGTTTGTAAACAGTTTATGACTAGGCACACACTCTCAGTTACACGTTCAGTTGCTATAACATTGGTAAGTAGAAAACAGCTACTTTACCACAAATGCCGTGCTCGTTAACGAAGCCACCATCATCAGGTCACACGTCATGGCATTACACTGAGTCCAATAACCGTGAAAAATTAACTGGTCTCTTTAAAATTGAAAGAGCCAAAATCTAGAAAAACATTTTATCGCACTTTCCGAAATAACCATCGGAAACTTGACTCCTACTTAGTTAAAGCAACTTATCTGGAAGATGCTAGCGTTACCGTAACATACTCAAACCGAGTATTTTGCTAAGCATCGGATCTATCGATCAGATCCCGTTCCATTACATCAGGTCAGCTTAAAGGTCTGAATAAGTCCGATCTAACATCTGATCGCCGATCGAGGTCTCTCTGTCTGAATAACTGAGAATGTGTCCTATCCTATATACACCGTGATGGGTGCGCTCCGGAACTCAACCGTTGACGGCAGCGCCCTCACTATATGCAAAACAGGATGCGCACGCGGTGAGAAGGCGATTTGCATGAATGGCATGTTCTGTTCTCGTCACGAGTCGTTCACGAGAACGCTAAAACCATTCTAAAAATGTAGACACGTTCCCGCGATAACGAGAATCGCGACGAAAACAGAACCAAGTTTCCAACAGAATCAGTGTCGGCGAGTGCACGCTGGAATTTTGAATTTCGTGCGCAGTTTGCGTGTCCTATTTCAAACCCTCTAAAATAGTATGTTTCAATGCATTTTTTTTTATTGATATTACTAATTAAAGCAAAAAAGCATTTGGCGGGATTTTAAACAAAAAATCGCTATTTGGCGCAATATTTAGCAAATAATCGCTTGTTGGTACAGAATTTGACATTATTTTGCCGTATTCCGGTTTTGGGAGAGTCCGGATATTGGAATGCCGGATAAGAGGTCACGTACTGTATAAGGTATATGTTGGAAATAATCAATACATCGTGATTCACGTTCCTGTGAACGGGCGTTTATGCAAATTTAATATGAACGACTCTTCCCGTTCACCGGCGTGAATCGTGACGTTTTTCAACATGAGGTTTCATGCAAATCAGTTCTCAATGCGTACGCATCTGATTTGCATATCCGGGGGCGTTTCCGGAACTGTCCATTCTCGGATATATAGGGCAGAGGTTTCTTGAAGCAAATGAGAAGGTCGGAGTCGATCGAGATCAGACGTCTGAAGAAGTCAGACGAGATAGACACTGATGGTCTGATGCAGGCAGACAGAAATGTTTTTTTTTGACAGAAGCACTGCGGAATATCGTTTGACGACGGTGAATAGTCGAAACGGATGCAGATGTGGTCAGTTTGGACCAGCATGTATTGAACGTTAAATTTACTTACAAACGTTCGGAAGCCGCTTTAAAGATTTTCCTGATGTTCTATCCTTTGGTTTCCCTTTGCCAAGTGATGGTGGCTGAAATACACGCAAGTGATAGAGGTAGTATAGTAACTTACTACCAAATGCTTCAAGAAATCTCTGTCTAGTCATTTACAACTAAAAAATTTTTTGTACATAGTATATTTTTGATGTTTTACGGCATGGAAAATTACCAGGTACGTGTAATATGCCGAGTTGTGTTTTTCACCAAATAAAGTGAACGAAGTTTTTCTTTAAAACTGGACTTGTGTACTTTCATGACCCAGCCAACACTTATTGACTCTGACAGTGCGTGCTTTGCTATCTTCAAATTTTAAATTTTCCAACAAGAAACGGTTATGGGCCAGTTCAACGCCCAATAGAGTCATAAGTGCAAGTATCTTTAAAGAAATCGTTCCAGTGTTCAGATGGGGGCCGCACCTGGCACCATTTTGAAGTTCGTGTGAACAACGAAACGCAACAGTGTAAACGTAAACAGTGTACAAGAACTTTTGCTTCTGCTTCTTCAAAACTACGAGTGGCCATGGAGGCAAGTAGAACGGAGTTGCTGACGCGGGACAACTACGTCACCTGGTGTACCGACATCTCATTCGTCCTCAAGGGAGAAGGATGTTTCGGACACGTAGATGGAAGTGCTAAGCCTATCGAGGAAGATGCAAGTCGCCGCGACTATGATGATTTTTATCGCCGGAAAGACCGAGCATTAGCCATCATTTATCAAAGTTTATCCTCGGAATACAAGGAGTTGATAAACGTCACCGACGAACCTAGTCAAGTATGGAATACCTTGAAAGAACATTTTCAAGCGCCTTCCAGAGCCAACCTGGTTAGATTACTAGATGAGTTCTTCGACGTTCGGCCGGAGCCAGACGAGCCTGTTGATATTTTTTGCTCAAGACTGCGGAAGGCCGTGACGAGGCTTAAAGACGCGAAACACCCCATTGAAGACCTATATGTAGCATTCCAGTCGATACGGTACCTTCCGGAAGAATTCCGAGGTATCGTTCAAATTATATATCGATGGAATGACTCGGACTTCAAGCTCAGCAAAATACAAGCAGAGCTAGCAGCGGAGGAGAGCCGGCTGAGGCAGCAAGCAAGTGACTTTTCCAAAACTGTGAGTTCAAATTCTGCATATTTTACTTCTAAGAAATTTGTAAATAGAGTAAAAGTGTCTAAACTTAAATTTCCAAATGTATCTCATAATGTGTCTAATGTAAATACTTCTAGTCATAATGTAAATATTTCTAAAAGTAAAATTAAGTGTTTTAAGTGTAACAAACTAGGTCATACTAAATCTAATTGCAGTAGAAATAATGGATCTAGTATTGTGGAATTTCTTGGGTCTCCACAGATTGAGGCTAATACTGTAATCGATCCTAGCGATAGACTCAGCTGGGTAGTAGACACTGCTGCTACGCGACATTTCTGTAATAACATTAAGTTATTTTCAAAATTTAATGAGTGCAAAGGCACTTCAATGTCGCTAGCAGTAGGGGATGTCGAAAGTCCAGTTGAGGCTATCGGGACGGTGGAAATGTATGTCCAATTTAAGGATAAGCAAAGTATTATCAAATTGGAAAATGTTATGTATTCTCCTAAACTTAGGAGAAATTTATTAGCTGCATCTGTTCTTGAGGAACAAAATTTTAGTTTTAATGGAGCTAATGGGGTTCTATGGTTTTTTACACCTAAAGGGGAGAAATTCTTTTATGCAAAAAGAAAGGATGGGTTATATTTTTTAAAACCTAAGTATAGTACCCAGGAACAACATAACGTAGCAAACCGTCAATCTAAAGATAGGGATCGAGACGGAGACAAGAAACACAAAAAGGATAAGAAATCCAAGGATAGGGATCCTAGTGCTTCCAGAAAAATAGACAAAGTAAAAATAGCACCTAATCTTAAAGAAACTAAATTTAAATCTGACAAAACAAAAACTAAGCAGAATAGAAATGTGGATAGTTCAATATCTAAGCCTAGCAGTTCAGTAACTGAACTTAATAGTACAAACTGTCTTTGGCATAAACGATATTGCCACATAAACGCTGAATATCTTCTCCAAACCAGCAAAGTTTCTGCTGTAAACGGACTTCCTAGGCTTAAATACAAAAAGTTAAATTGTAAATCGTGTAAATTGGCTAAGTCTAGGAGAGTATCATATAAACCCACCGGTAGGATAAGGTCCACTAAACCATTGCAATTGTTACACATGGATGTGTGTGGTCCCTTACCCACAGCCTCATATGGTGGGAACAAGTATGTTTTAACTATAACAGATGATTATAGTAGAAAAGTTTTTGTTTACCTCATGAAACAGAAGTCAGAAGTATTTTCACATTTTAAAGAGTTTCAGGCCAGAGAAGAAAGGCAGTTAGGTACTAAAATTCTATGTATCCGGACGGATAATGGGATGGAATTCTGCCATGATAAGTTCAAAAATTACCTGAAGGATATCGGTATTAAGGCTGAGAGGACTAACACATATACCCCACAGCAAAATGGAGTATCAGAGCGATTCAACTTAACCGCATTTGACTGTGTTAGAGCCATGTTGAACGACAGCAAATTGCATGACAGATTCTGGGCGGAAGCAATATTGTGTTTTACATACACTAAAAATCGAATATGTCACAAATTTAAGACAAAAACTCCACATGAACTCTACAGTGGTAGAAAACCTTCAGTCAAACATCTTAGAACCTTTGGTTGTAGAGCATATGTAGGCAAACCCAGTCAGCTCAGAAAGAAGTTAGACATGAAAGCTACAGAAGGGGTGATGGTAGGCTATGCTACTAAAACTAAGGGCTATAGGATATTTTTGTCAGGGGAGAAACGAACAATTGAGACCTGCAATGTGAGGTTTGATGAGGGTGATGTAGTGGAAGGCATCCTGGACCCAATTTGTCCCAGAAATATCTCCTCAGGGATATCAAGAGATAACCTTTCAGAATACTCCGACGGGGAATATCCGAGAGAGCAGTCTGATGGGGGGGCAGGAGAGAGTGAAGACACTGGTGACGATCCGTCTGAATCCAGTGAGGAAACGGACTCTCCTGCTGACTCCAGTATGACTCCTTGCTCGGATATTGCTTGGCAGCGAAAGACGGTTCCAAGACCCGATGGGAGTAGAACCGATGTGTATTATTACGCTCAAGGAGATAATAAAAGGCTGAGGTCGCACAATGATGTTAAGAAATATTGTGATAAAAGGAATATACAATTTGATCAGCAACTGTTTAATTTTCGGGAAAATAAAGGTCTTAAAAGGGTCAGAGGCAGACCAGAAGCAAGCAATATTGAAATAAATATACCAAAAGGGTACAACGCTGCTATTAAATCTTCCCAGTCCGAAAAATGGTGTAATGCTATGGATGAAGAAATGGCCGTAATGCAAGAGAGGGGTGTCTGGGAACTAGTTCCTGCATCCACCTCACAAAAGCATATAGGCAATAGATGGGTCTACACCATTAAGAAAGACGAGAATGGGAAAATCAAGAGGTTTAAAGCTCGTTTGGTAGCCCAGGGGTATGGTCAGAAAAAGGGAGAATCATACGATGAAGTTTTTAGCCCTGTTGTTAACTTCAACTTAATTAGAGCATTCTTCTCAATTTTCGTATGCATGCTTGGTTGGATGCATTTCCAATTAGATATCAAATCTGCCTATCTCTATGCTAAATTGAGTCAAAAGGTATATATGAAACAGCCTCAAGGTTATGTCAATCAGGAACAGCCTGATTATGTTTGTTTGTTGAAGAAAGCCATTTACGGTCTTCATCAAAGTGGAAGAGAATGGTTTAATGAACTTGACACCAAATTAAAAGAATTAAATTTTTTAAAACTTCAATGGTGTAATTGTGCATATATTTACAATAGCAAAGTTCTTATGCTAGTCTATGTGGATGACATAATTCTCTTCTCAAAGTATCAAAGGGACATAGACCACATTGTTTCATTACTTAGCATAGAATTTGATATCAAGGTATTAGGAAAAATTAGAAAACTTTTAGGCGTGGAATTTAAAGAGTGTGACAATAAATTTTTTATACATCAAAGTCAGTATATAGATAAAGTATGTCAAATGTTTCAACAGTATAAATATCCAGTTACTTCACTTCCCATTTCTAAAGGGAATATTCTAAGTAAAATAGATTGTCCAAAGACAAGTGAAGAAATAAAGCAAATGCAAAGTTTTCCTTACAGGAGCTTAATTGGGTGTTTGGCTTTTATATCTAGTAGGACTAGACCTGATATTTGTTACGCCATCAATATATTATCTCAATTTCAAGAAAACCCTAGAATTAAGCATTGGGATGCATTGTTAAGACTTTTAGGATATGTTGAAAAGACTAAAAACTATATGTTGAATTTATCTAACATTCAGGAGTTAAAATTGAATGGTTATTCAGATTCTGACTTTGCTGCAAACCGAGATGACCGTGTTTCACTTGGAGGCATGATACTCTTTATTGACAATGTACCTATTTCTTGGCGTACCTTTAAACATAAGTGTGTCAGCTTATCAACCATGGAAGCTGAATACGTATCACTAACTGAAGCCGCTAAGGAAATAGTATGGGTACAAAACATAATTGAAGAATGTCATTTACTTGGGTTAAACTTTAATAAAAGTAACAGTGTTATTTTTAGCGACAACCAAGCAGCCATTAATTTTTCTAACTCTCCAATTGAAAACAATAGAACTAAGCATATTGATGTTAGATATCATTTCCTAAGAAATTTAATAGTCAATGAATCTTTTAATGTTAAATTTGTAAATAGTAAAGATAACTTAGCAGATCACTTTACTAAACCAATGACTAAGGAAATAATACTTAAATTTTGTAATAAAATTTTTAAAAACTAAATCAAAACTTTTTGAGATTAAATGTTTAGTCTAAAGAAAATTTTAAATACTAAATTGAATTTACAACTTGGGAATTTTTTTTAAAAGATGTCATATATATACATTATTGTTTATCTTAAACCTCATTGATATAAGATAGTATATCTTGAGTATAAATTTTTGTGATATTGAATCTTTTTCACTTTACACCTTTGTATATACATCCATTTTCCATGACCCGCATGATGCTAAATAATAGCTTATGTGTATAAAATTTTGTATTTTTCAACTTGGTAAAAAGTATGTGTTGAAAGTTTTGATAAAGGAATTTTATTATCTAATTACTTGCATCATGTATTTTTAAATATTTGGTATATCAATGCAGTCTAATAGTATTAATTATGTATACTTATATTGTGTTAATAGACTAAATTTTTTTAAGCTTTTTGAATTATAGTGTTTATACTCAAATTTAAAGTAAACTTAAATTCTATGCTTATACAAAATCTTAATCTTTTAAAGTTGACTTGTTTAATATGATAATATGCTTATACTTAAATTTTGGATACTTATAATTAAATTTAAACAAAAATTTCAATTTTTGAATGCTGATACTTAAGCATTGAAGTTGTGTTGTATATAAATTTCTACTTGATGTGAAATGTTGTTGTTACAATATTGTCGACAATACTTAACTATTTTTCAGATGCTATAAGTACTTATGCATTTTATTTTAAATTTAATAATGATATAATACTTTAAATTTTTTCCTTCATTATATGTTTGATAGGATACTGGGGGCCTTGGTGTTTATTGATATACCTTGGTTTCTCAGAGTAAGTTTTCTTTTGCATATGCATTGAGACTTAAGGATTTGCATGAGGGGGCCGATTGTTGGAAATAATCAATACATCGTGATTCACGTTCCTGTGAACGGGCGTTTATGCAAATTTAATATGAACGACTCTTCCCGTTCACCGGCGTGAATCGTGACGTTTTTCAACATGAGGTTTCATGCAAATCAGTTCTCAATGCGTACGCATCTGATTTGCATATCCGGGGGCGTTTCCGGAACTGTCCATTCTCGGATATATAGGGCAGAGGTTTCTTGAAGCAAATGAGAAGGTCGGAGTCGATCGAGATCAGACGTCTGAAGAAGTCAGACGAGATAGACACTGATGGTCTGATGCATGCAGACAGAAATGTTTTTTTTTGACAGAAGCACTGCGGAATATCGTTTGACGACGGTGAATAGTCGAAACGGATGCAGATGTGGTCAGTTTGGACCAGCATGTATTGAACGTTAAATTTACTTACAAACGTTCGAAAGCCGCTTTAAAGATTTTCCTGATGTTCTATCCTTTGGTTTCCCTTTGCCAAGTGATGGTGGCTGAAATACACGCAAGTGATAGAGGTAGTATAGTAACTTACTACCAAATGCTTCAAGAAATCTCTGTCTAGTCATTTACAACTAAAAAATTTTTTGTACATAGTATATTTTTGATGTTTTACGGCATGGAAAATTACCAGGTACGTGTAATATGCCGAGTTGTGTTTTTCACCAAATAAAGTGAACGAAGTTTTTCTTTAAAACTGGACTTGTGTACTTTCATGACCCAGCCAACACTTATTGACTCTGACAGTGCGTGCTTTGCTATCTTCAAATTTTAAATTTTCCAACAGTATAAAGTATGAATCTATTCAGTTCAAGAAGATTTAAATCTTGATTCAGTCACATTCTATGGAAATTAAGACTGTGAATGAGGTTTAAACTGCTTAGAGACAAGAGGATTTATAGGATTATTTATTTACCACTCCTTCAAGATACCAAACAGTGGAAAAAGAAGATATTCCTTTCATCTCTTACACTTCTACCCCCACCCATAGATCGGAATTCTGCCGGGTTCGGTCCTTTATCAGAGATGGTTAAGCGCTATGGGGGTGGTGTATGAATATGCAGTTATCGCACTTCATCGTGAAGCAGTTGGTTCTAATTTATTATTGTTGTGCGATGTATTTAAGCACATATGTTAATGAATATAATATAAAAAAAAATCTTAGGAGGATGGGTAAAGAATTTTATTAGCCGTCCTTGAGGACGGGCTAGATTTTACCGATTTCTCAAAGCCTGCATGAAAGGCTATTTTGCAGCAGTATTGCGATAAACGGCATTTGTGCATAATCCTCTTGATTTCATTTTATTTTGAAAGTATTTTTCCACTGTTACAATTTGTTTGCATCGTTTAAAACGTTTGTAATTATTTTGTATATTATATAGGAAAACTATTTCTCAAATGTATTATTAGTGAAATAGTAGGCTATTTTGCAGCAGTATGGGGGAAAACGGTATTAGTGCACGATTTTTCCTCATGCAATATGTTCCTATCTTTCTGGTAGGTTGGCATCTATGCATTTTTTATATCAATCCTTGAAATTAATGTGATTCATACTTTTTTTTATTATTACCCAAGCTGTCTAGCTCACCCAAAGGGTGTTGTTGAGACCCAGACCGTCCGACCTACCAGAAAGGTGTAAGGTAACTGTATGGACGGCTGGGAAGTGCCACCCAATTTAGACCGGAACGCAGTGGGGGAGGCATCCACAGGGACCGTACCCTCCTTCCTCTACCACCAACCTCTCGGAAGGACTTACGGACCCACATGTTTAACGTGATCGTACTCCGCATGAACACGGCGGCATTTGTGGTAGCGTGCAAATCTAGCGCGCAAACCACGGGGATACCGCACCCGAGATGGCCAACAGCACGCGGTGTTCCGAGGTGGTCACCCACCAAGTACTAACCGCGCCCGATGCTGCTTGACTTCGGTGATCTAACGAGAACCGGTGTTTTCAGCATGGTACGGCCGTTGGCCACCCAAAGGGTGTAGATGAGTTTTAAGGGTATGATTTATATTTTGTCAAAGCTGACGGAATTATGTATCATATCCATAAGTTATATATTGAAAATTAACGTATAATTAAATTTCTGATGAAGCTGGTGATAGAATAACTATGAGCCACGAAATTCTGGTTACACAACTTCGTTGAAAATTTAAAACAGAGTGTTGCAGCTATAACAAACGTTAGATAGTAGTTGTAGGAATACAAGTAGCAGTAGAAGTGTTAAATGAGAACAGTTCCAGTTTAATTCAAAATCACTTTTATTGAAGAGTGAATCCATTGTATTTGCTTACAATATATATCATGAGAACAGGTAAGCAAAAACCAAAGCATACTATTTACAAAAACATGAGCACTACAGCTCATATGAAGGTTTTTCAGTGTAAGTTCCATGCCTAGACACGTTTCTGGTTTAAGTATTATTTACACAAGTAAGTGGAATAAAAGCATTTCACACTTACGTGACCACGTGCACTTTCCGACGCCACCACTAGCTGGGCACACGCTATGGCAAAAACTTTAAACTTTCCGGATCAGCACTATAAAGTCCACAACACGGGAAACATGGTCTCCTTAACTGAGAACCATCAAAACTACTAAGTTTAGTTTAAATATCCGCGTTCACCGATAAACACTTTATCGTAACTTTCGACAACATCGAAACATGACTTTACGAAGATCCGTCTGCCCGATCTAGATCCTTCCATCGATCAGTATAAGCAAGCTATCCAACGAGCTTTCCAAGCGATCGATCCGTCGATCAAAACGGTCTACCTTAAAACCAGAGCGATCTACTGACAAAGCGATCTCACTTAAAACCAGAAAAGTGTCTAGCCTTTATATCCGAAGATGGGTGCGTTCCGGAACATAACCGTTGCCGGCAACGCCCTCTGGATATGCAAAACAGGATGCGTGAGCGGCGAGAAAGGTGATTTGCATGATCAGCCAAGTTTTGTCCACATCGCGATTCGTTCACGAGAACGGAAGAATCATTTTAATAATGACGTCACGCTCCCGCGAAACGAGAATCGCGATGTAAACAAAACCAAGTTTCTAACAAAAGCAACAAGAAAAAGTGTAGCAACTATAAAACAAAAACTTATTATTGACTTGCAAATACTAAACCGTAGCTGCCAACTGTGCATTTCTTCGTGAAGCTCCGATATTTACAGTGACTGCCGATCTCCGGAGAAATGTGCAAATTCTCCCCTCCCCTTTTTTAAAAAACTTTTAAGATGAATAGAGTAAACAGATTTTAAAATAAAATTCCATACTTTGGCGAAATTGTCCACAAAAAATGACTAAATTTCGCCCAAGATTCCCTTATAATATTTTAATTTTAAATGTGCTTAATTCTTATATTAGTAAATAATATGAGAAAGATTATATGGAAATGTCACTAAAATGTGTATTTATACGTGATTCTCGGTTTATCCCGTTTTATTATCACATATTTTCCATTTTTGCAATTTGTTTTTATCAACTAAAACTTTTATATTAATTGTTATTTTAACTCAGGAAAATTAATTTTCAAGCATGAAATGAAGGGATATTGGGGCAATGATTGTATAAGATGACCTAAAACAAATTTTAATGCAAAAATCTGAATAATTCTTTGTTTATATCTTTAACAAAAATGGACATTTAAAAAATAGTTGTTATTGTTAGAGATGTCAAAATGACAAGTGGCCATGTCTATTTGGCACCTAAAGTCAAAACTATAGGTGTCAAATGACGCCTAGTTCAAATTTTTAATTTCTAACACTGTTTAGGACCCAGACAATGCCAGGTAATTTATTGTAGTATATATATATAATACACTCTGTTGCAACAAAATTATTTTTACATAAAGTGTAATTGTACAATTCAATTTGCCCAGAGGAATTTAATATTATTTGTTCCCTATAATAAAGCTGTGCCAAAATGTATATTTTATATTGTTAGAATATATGAGATTGATTTTAAGCTAAATTTAAATGCAGACACATTACATATTTTATTACTTTTATACACATTACATACTTTTATTACTTTAAGAAGAAATTATCATCAAAGTATAAGCTAGAGCAGGCTTAACTAAACTATTAAATTTAGTGGTACTTGCGTATTATCGCAACCATGACAAAACGTAATTGATATATCGTCCAATAAAGGTCCCGATCGATTCCAAGGACAACATGCAACAAAGTGATCTGTATGAGGACCCACGTTCGAGCGAGCTCGAACTGGTTGGGGGACGTACGCACCGCTGGGACTGTGTCGTCAGACAGGCCGGCTTCGCTGGACCAAGTCACAGAGCATACTAGACTCGCTTCTGGGACTCGCTTCTGGGTTTTTCTCAACCAGTTCGAGCCCGCTCGAACGTGGGTCCTCATACAGATCACTTGGCTGCATGTTGTCACGGTCCTTGCGCCGTGCGACGGTCCCAGAAGCGAGTCTAGTATGCTCTGTGACTTGGTCCGGCGAAGCCGGCCTGTCTGACGACACAGTCCCAGCGGTGCGTACGTCCCCCAACCAGTTCGAGCCCGCTCGAACGTGGGTCCTCATACAGATCACTTTGTTGCATGTTGTCCTTGGAATCGATCGGGACCCTTATTGGACGATATATCAATTACGTTTTGTCATGGTTGCGATAATACGTAAGTACCAATTTAGTTTAAGCTAAGCATATTCTGTTTTCTTAAGGATTTTGAAATTTCTTTTTTGTTCAGTACTGAAAACTAATGTATTCATATTATGTTTGTTTAGTTATAATGTTAATTAAATTTGAACATTTAATATAAAAATATGTATATAAAGAATTTGAAATGTTTGATCAAATATTATTCTGATTATCATTGCAAACAATTTTTTATCGCAAATTTAACCACTCGTGTCATTACTGAAAATTTTCTGTCTAGATTACTGAAACTGTAATTGAGAGGTTGGCATCTCTGCAATGAGTCAACACCAGTCTTTTTAAATGCTACACTCATGCGTATTACATGAGCCCTATAACATAATTAGCATTGACAGGTTGATTATTTGCATAACTCTTAAAACGACATTTGCATGCCGAGTTTTGTGGCAATTTTTTTCATGGGTGCATATTTTTCTTTTTTTGTAACAGAGTGTATTACTTGGCAGTAATGATGGCATTACTTGCAACTAACTACCAATATATAAAAAACAAGTTCTACTTGTGCATATTGATATCCTTTACCCCATTTCAACGTATCATCTCCATTTTCTGGCATAAATTGGTTATGTTCTTGTTTTTATTTTTCATAGACGTGCATATTTCAATTTTGCATTTATAAACATTTTAATTTTTCATCTTTTAACATTTATAATATTCAGAAGTTCACAGGTTCAGTATCTCAAATATATTTTTCCTATCATACGTATATATATGTAGACATGTGATGTATAAATATTACTTTGAACTAATTATTTACTTATTAAAATTTTCTTTTGAATAATTTTAAGTTGTACTATTTGGTTGCTGAATACCTAAATAATTATCCTAACCAAATATTCAGTTTGATTGCTGAAGAAACAAAATGCTGAGTATCAAATAAATATTTGGTTAAACCTTTGTAACAAGTGTCTGAAGAGTATTATTTAAAATGCATAAACAGTTTAATGCTTGTAAGCACCAAACTGGCGTCCTCTAAACTAGAGTGAAAGTTATCTGAATCATTGATTTTGCATGCATGAATCCTCGTGTTGATTATATGTTGTTTTGTATTTAAATCAACATTATTTTCAGTTCTATTTTGTCCCCTTTTAACTAATTTTAGCTTATTAGTACATATTGTATTTTGTATGCAGGTGTTTTGGAGGGGAAGTATCATTTGACAAATCTGTGTATGTTGGTGCAACATTTGACGAAACTGATGAGACAATAACTCACCAGATTGTTGACAGACCTAATGTTAATTTACAGTACTTGAATAGGTAGGTTTTTAAGTTTCACGAAATTTAAGTACCTAAGCAACTGATATGTTTGTTAAATATAATCTGTTTGCATAGGTTTCATTTTGGAAAATGTATGATGTGTATTGTTTCAGCATTCTGTTTTGCTAAACTTGAAACAGATTTGAAATTTAAAGTATATAGTGCATTGATAAAAAGTTTTCCTTTTTTTTTTTTTTTTCAACAGAATGTTTTAATCCTCCAAGAAATAGGTTTGTATTACTAAATGACATTAAATGTCTTGAAGACAGCGTATTTTCTTATATCAAAATGCCATACTATTTGTTTTTGCTGTTTACTAGGAAACTGTGAACATTATATTTTAATGCACTTTTTAATCATTTGTTTTCCTGATTTACTAAATTTATAGAAAATGATCCACAATATTAGTAACAAATTGAATCCATTTTACCAGATTTCCTGATCTTGCTAAATGTGTGTGTTTTAAAAACTTGTACCTATGTCCATGAATTTACTCCCCTTTTCATATGATAAAATTTGCATAGATTCTTGATTCCTCTTTCATTTTTAGAGTTTATAAAACTCTTGAGATATGTAGTTCTATACTCAGGAATTGTGCTTAAAAGATTAATCTTAATGCATCAATATTATTAAAAGAATCTTAATGCATCAATATTATTTAAAAGAAATTTTTTACAAGTTTATTAATATGTTTTGTAGTTAAAAATTATTTCTATCTCGAGAATTTTATTCCTGTATTATGTACTTGATATGAACCAATGTTGCCACATAGCCTGGAATTGTCTGGGTGTTCAATATATATGGATCAAAAAATGCCATTAAATTGTCAGTCCCTAAGAAACGCCTAAAAGCTGGTTAAGGTCACATGCAGCAATGCTGTAGACCGTAGCACCATAAGATAATTTTGGGGGGAAAGGGGGTGGAGATACAGGGCTAGTCGGTGTCAGTTTGCTTCTTAGTGGTATTGCGCTGAGAGAAATATAGACTTTGGGACTTCAGACACCAATAGGGAAGGTATGGTCAGTGGAAGTTTGGTGTGCAGGAAGGGGCAAGGCCCTCGCATATCTAGGTAAGGGGGTGACATCAACGTGTATGTAGAACATGGTGTGTTTCTTTAGGAGTCATGGTATATTGCTTTTCTTCAAATCTGGCCATGCATCTTCGAAAAATTGAGTACAAAAATATTTTAATTTCGTGCCTATTTTTCATTCTCTGACATTTCTATTTTGTTTTAGTTTCTGCAGAAGATAAAACAAGTGTTTTGTTTTAGCAATTTTTTTTTTCAATCATCTTTTCATAGACCTTTATTTATTGAAATGTATTTTTTTAGTTTAGCTTCTGGAATTATATTTAAATTGTTCATGTAACAATTAGAATGATGAATATCGTTTCTGATAGTCGAAATTACATGACATTGAGAATCTAGAACAGTTTTTTTCAAGTGTTTTTAATGATGGAACTGTTTTGAATTTCAATCTGATTGTGAAACTCCAAAATTAGAAAATGTCCATTGTGGTCCAAATTATGCATTCAAACTTTTAACCCTTTTTTTCTTCTTCTATTTTACATAACACTATCACATTACGGAACCCCGGAATTCCATGGAACACACTTTAAAAAATGCTGATCTAGAAAAAAAAAATGAATTTTAGATCATTTATTGATGATCTAAAATAGTGTTTTTTTCCCCCAAACTTTTTTTTTTTCGGTTGCGGAACACACTTTACAAAAACGATCTAAAAGCAATAAATTTGGATATGATGGATTAACAAAGTCTGTAAAATTGAAGCTTGCTGATAAAAAAAAAACTGATGTATTGGTTGATGACAGCATAAAAAAGTAGATGTGTGTGGGAAAGTTCTGTGCAGTCTTTGTTCTTTGTTGTGACTTAATTTACTGTGGTAAATAAGGATATGTGGTAGTAGCTGACCATTTGAAAACAAAAAATGCATATGGAGAAAGCATTTGTTAAAAATGAAAACTATACTTTGCCAAGAATTTTTTTTCATAAACCATCTTTAGCAGCTTCTGCTTCATCACTAAATGTTGACCTATCACAAGGTCATGTTCCCCTTTATAATATATGTAAACTTTATTTGGACATCTCAGTATTTTACCTTTCACTTTCAAAATATAAGAAAAAAAATGAATTTTGTTATTTTACATGTATTAAATTATTAGTGAATTAGTACTAGGATCTGGGAGGATTTTCACAGAATATTTATTAATGGACTTTTGGAAAAATAAGTCTTACCATATTTTTTTTATCTTATTTTTCAATGCAATGTATGAATGAGTTCATAATTTGTTATATTTCCAAAAATATTCCACATAATGTAAATTATTTTAATGTATGCATAGTTTAATTTACCATGTTAAGATTCTACTAGTTGTATACAGCATGTTTGTACAAGTTCAGACTTGTTGCGTTTGATTTCTTACAAAGTTCAACCTTTTCTGGTGGAGTGCTGTACCATATTTGCTATTCTAACTGAACATTCTGCCAAGAGATGTTGCATTGTGTTTGTGATTGGTTAGTCTAGATTCAAAATTCCGATATTTATAATAATAATTATTATTATTGAACATATCACTACTCATTAGGATTTAGAAATATTAAGGTTTTTTAAGTTATTAGTCTAATTAATTATAATTATTCATATGTATTAGTCATTAGTCTTCTGTTTTTCCTGCTTTTACTTTTGATTAACAATTCTGTTTAAATTTTTTTGAGTGGCAACATTGGTTTTATATTTTATTCTTTATGTTTGGCCACACTGACTTTTAATTTCATGTGTGGCAACAGTATTGAAGTTATTACTTCTCATCTATGCACATGTAAAGATGCTAACTGTTATGGATTTTCCATAACAATTTTCTGAGTTTAAGAAGGAGTTATGGAGATCTTTGAAAATATTACAAAAAAACTGTAATATTTTGAATTTCTGGAAATATTTAGTGAAAATTTGCTAGCTACATTTTAATTTCTTGACCGGATTGGGCTTGTAAGAAAGCCAGATCTTTAAGCTTTCTAAAAATGTAAATTATTAGTCGAAAATCTCGCTACTTTTCCAGATGCGAGGATTTAAAAACGAAAGTTCGGTTTTTTTGAGCATAAAGTGACTTTTGTTTTAAAATCTTTAAAAAATGTTAAAATTTGTCGCTGAGATTTGAAATTGATATATTTTTACTCGCAAGACCATCTTTGTATTATGTTTCATTATTAATTCGCATTTTCATAAAATATTAATTTGTTTTGTGTACCCCAACTAATTTATGTTTCACTGACTTGCACTCCATTGAATTCTTGTATGTCTTGAAGTATTGATTAAGTGCATTTTAAGTAGTTTTAGGTGATATACAATATCTTTTCAAGTTCAGTTTTAACTCTTATAGTTAAATTATATATATATATATATATATATATAGGAGGAGAGTGAGAGATTGTGAGTAAAAGCACATAAGTAAAAAAAAAAAATAAATAAATAACATATTTGATTTAAGAAACTTATCATCTTTGTTGTGAGAAAAGCACATAAGTCAGTTAGGCTTCTAAGATGTTAAAAAAAAGGGAAAACTGTAAACACTTATTAAATTTTGTATGGATAACAGTGGGGTAAAAAGTTAAATTAAGAAAAGTTATTGGTTATTTAGCTCATAAATGTATAACAAACTCCATAAAAATTAAATTTGTATTCTGGAAAAAAAAGTTCTGAAAGCATCAAAATTTTCTTTCCTCGATATTTCAAAATCCTTGTTTTTGACTTATGTGATTTTTCCTGCCACCTCTAGATATATGAAACAAATTAATTTGTAAAGCAGTTCCACTCAAGTGGTGATTAAAATAAATGGGTTATATGAAATCTGGAAAATAATTAATTTATATAACTTTTTATAAGTATTCCCAATTAGGAACATTGGTATGTAAACCATTAGTTAAATTAAAATACAATTTGAATGGTATTAATCATATTAAAATGCAAGGTACTGTAGCATAGAAACTTGTTTTTGGCCTATTGTGCATTTATAGTGAAGAATGCTATCATAAATTTAATAAAAAAGAGATTTACTGTGATATATTTTCAATTTCACCTTAATTTATTACTTAAGTGTAGATTGCATGACCAAGTATTGTATGATAATTGTATATGGTGGTTTTCTTTTAGGTTCTACATTCAACCACAATGGGTGTATGACAGTGTCAATGCAATGATGCTGCTACCGGTCGATTTATACTTCCCAGGGGTAAAGCTGCCTCCACATTTGTCACCATTTGTGGAAGAAAAAGAAGGGGATTATGTTCCTCCTGAAAAACAGTTGCTACTTGATTTGCAAAAAGGCATTACTCGTAAGTATATTTATAAATAACAGTTCATTAAATTTTATTATTGATTTTATTTAATAATTGTCAAACTTCAAATATACTATAATTTACAGACGAAAATTCTCATTGCTTAGGAGTTTCCAGGGGACTCTCTGCCCCTGCTCCTAATGCTTACCAACTCCGCATTTTGAAAACCTTTAAATCAAAACTGTTACCAAAGTGAGAAATAATTCATCTTCAAGTCCGTTTTCCTCTCTGCTGTTCGTTTTAGTTTTTCCATGTTAAGATAAGAAGAAATGTGTAAATCAAACTCTTTAAGGTGTATCCTTTCCATGTTGAATTTTGACATTTTAGGTACCATTATTTCAGGCACAAATCCTTGTATCATTTCAAAAATTTTACTATGGATATTTTAAACTTTCAAGAGAAATGTATACCAAAAATTCTTTCTAAAAAATAATTTTTTGTTCAACTTTTTTTTTCCTTTTACATAAAACATGTATACTACTTAAAATTCACAATTTCAATGTTTTTAAATTTATTTAAAGCTTCTGATTGGTATAAAACATTGCTTATATATTCATAAATATGTGTGGAAAAGAATGATCAGCACTTTCAGTGAAAACTATGCCTAAAGTCTGAAAACATATGTTTAAAGTTGGAAATTTAAGATCTTTTTGTGTGTGTTGTGGTTTAAAATAATATATAAACACTCTTTCTGTTTTCCCTTCATAATAAATAATTCATAATAATACATTTTTTTCATTATTATTATTATTATATTATTATAAGTACCTGTTAAGAATAATCCAATCATATTATATACATTTTACTTAGTGTTAGAATTACTTATAATTATAATTTTCAAATTGTATAAAGCAACAAACTTTTCTCCTTTCAACGTCCAGGCTTAATAAAACTGGCAGAAAAAATCTTTAAACTAAAAGAGAAATGCCATAACACTTTCTCATACAGTGAGGATCAATTCAAAAAAGGCTAGGATACACACAGCGAAAAATTTGCAAACGGTATCTTCACTTGAAATATAGGTTAACATCTATAAACATTTGTACCAAATACAATTGACTGTTCTTAGGATATAACCCAACCACTATGATAGTTAATTTACTTAGCTTCCTTGTATAATAAAGCAGTAATGAATCAGTAGATAACTACAGTTGTTTTGAGGGCATTATAAGCCCCCTTTATCATGCAAAAATGGAACAGTATGCACCCTTAACAAAAAGGTGAGAGTGAATTGCGAAGAGGCAAGTGATGATCAATTTAAAAAAAGCTAGGACACACAAGGAAAAAATTCGTGGATGGTATTTGCCCTTGAAAAACACCCATAAACCTATTACAAAAGCTGAGAGCAAACTGCTAAAAGGCAAATGGTGGTCAATTAAAAAAAAAAGTTAGGAAAACACATAACAAAGGAATTCATGAACGGTACCTGCACTTGAGAAACACCAATAAACCTGTCTCAGAAGCTGAAAGCGAACTATGAAGAGCCAAGTGAGGATCAATTAAAAAAAGGCTAGGGGGGGTACACAGTGAAAAATTTGCAGACGGTATCTTCACTTGAAAAACACCCATCATTTCTTTACCAAGTCATGCAACAACTCATCGTCATTCATAAAACATGTATCTTTTCCTTTTGTGGCAATGAATGTCTTTACTTCTTCAAGCAGTGTCCAAAATCTGGTAAGTGTCACTGCTCTGCTGAGCCAGCAAACATGGCTAAAGTAAATTACATTGCTATTAAAAGATCCTTGTTCTGTAAGAAAATCTCTGAACTGTTTGTGATTTGGATAATAAAATTAATTGTAGAAACAAGTTTTCCATTACGTGGTGCATATCCATGCATATTGCACACAGCTACTTGGCGAATATTGTTATGCCGAGATTTAACAGTTCTAAATTTAATTAATGGTTCAAAATTTGATAATAGCTTAAAATTCATTATTTTCCCCTTTCCCTTCAAAATTCAAAATTTATTTGTTGTTTTTTAATGTTTCGGCGATTTATTCCCCTTTTAACGTAATTTGTTATCTTTTTCCTTGTTTTCATTATTCAAAATTATACGCAATGCATCTTAAATCGTTAAAATATCTTTTGTTAATCTTTCGGCTTCTCGCTCTCGGGTTTTAACTTCACGTCACTTCATTCATGAGAGTGAGAAAAAAAGGATGCATTTTTAGGCAAAATTCGGCCTTCATGGCTTATCTGTTGCTTATCTCTTGTGAACACCTGATAGAGGGGCGCCGAACTTCCAGTGGGGTTGCTGTGCGGCGGGTTGCCGCTTGGCGGAAGTTATCCGCTTAATGGTTCTTGGCATAACAGCGTTTTTATTTCCGCAGTATATGCGTGAGCGCTCGGCGCGAAGCGCAGGTTTCCACTCGCCAAGTTTGACGTCTCCTGGGAGGCAAGCGTGTTGCCGGACATTCGATTCCTGTCCGGCGTGGTGTAAGGAGGTTTATCAACTGCTGCTAAAAATCCGTGAAAACGGGCCCCATGCAAGGGTGCCCGTATTCCGCGGTCGCCGGAAATGCATGAGCCAGTGTCACAAATTTAGCTCATCATGTTTGATCTGCTGTCTCTGTCACCGGATGTTCCAGTTCCATCAGATGTTGAATACAAAAATTAAAGAAATTGGCTACCTCCGTTACCACTCGGATCCAAGGATTAGAGATGGGGATGACCGAGCGTTTATCAAACAGCGTCTTCGTTCATAACAGACCTACTTTAGATCAACATTGTTATCAAAGTGTAACTTCGTTCCTAAAAGGCCTTCTCTAAATCAACGTTACCACCAGTCCAATGCAAATCCACAGTATGGTGTTCTTGTGTGTTTATTTGCCTGTGCTCCTCAAGTGTTTTGCTTCCAATGAACCGGCCCGCTCAGGTGCTCCGCAGGATGTGCAGTGTTTAATTTATCGGCCAACCCGAGGTGTTTTGTTTTCAATGAGCCGTCCCCCCGTGAGTGTTCAACATCAGAGCAGTGGTCCTCATAAATATTAACCATCTCCTAATCTCCTATTATTGACCATATGTGTCATCTTTTTGTATCCACCCTCACATCAACATTAAATGATATGCAATATAATTTACAAAGAGAAAAAACATCAATCTTGAAAAATGTGTTTCTTGGAAAGTGTTTAAAATAATAATTTAAATTTCGAATTGGTACGAGTGTTACGCCATTGTTTTCTTTTGAACTGAAATAATGTTGGGTTTGTGATGATTGGGGATTTTGATATTGTATTCTTTTAACATTTTTGGTGGTGGACAGCCAGCTCCAGGCAGACCAAACTCTGGTCTTCAGACCAGAGTGGATTCTGTTTTCTGGGTTATTTTAATTTGTTATCTGGGTTTTTCTTTAATTGAATTCCAAATTTAATAGATTTTAATTTTAAGAGCAATGTACTATTTTTTTTCTTGACCACTATATATCAAATATTTGTTTAAAGAATCTAATGTTTAAATTTTTAATTGTTGAAAAATAAAAGCTAATTTTTAATTTAATAATAATGGTTGTCATTCTTTAGTTGTTGTTGGCTGTGCTATTTATTTATTTAAAAGTGGAGTAAATGTTAGATGTTGAAATATTTTTAAAAGTGTAACATATTTGAGCACAGACCAAGCTGTAAGTAATAAATAAAGAGGTAAAGAAACAAATAATAATTATAAAAGTAAACATTATTTAAATCTATACGATCAGGCCAAATTGGGAATATAAAAATGTAATTAAAGTAAATCTGAACTTATAAAAATAAAATAAATAATAAGTATAAATTATAAAAGGAAGGTTTTCCCTCCACAACAATATTGCAGTGGTATGTGATCATTAGGTTTTTAGCATTAGACTTACAAATCCATTATGCTTACCTGTCATGACTGGAACTCCATCAGTAGTAATTCCACAAAGTTTATCCTACGGAAGACTGAATTTTTTATCAGGACATGCTACAGATGTAAATATGCCCAAGCAATCTTTCACAAATTCCCCATCCGTTAACAGTTTACCTCTCTTGATGTACTGCCATAAAAACCTGGGCTAAATATTCCTCTTAGAGGTGCTCAAATCCTGATTCGCTGCTTGGTTATGGTCCTGGTACTTTTTCCATTTATTAGCTTGATTGAGATGTTAATTAACAAACCAAATAGAACCAAAACCAAATCCAGCTGATTGAATTGAGCTAAAAACTGCTCAACATCACCTGACCCTAAATAAAACGAACAATATGTTGAGAACCAGAATTCACTCTAAAGGTGTCAATTGTGGAAGTTCATTCTTCCTAATATGTTTCTACTTGTCATTGAATGTAACTAATCTAATGGATGAGTCCAACAAAACCATGAGACCCAAGAGCCAACTTACGGGAGCTGAACACTTCAATAAGAAAAACTTCCTATTGGAAAGATTTTTCTTGAATGAAAAGTTAAGGAAATAATCGTCATGTTGAATTTCGTATGGAACAGGTGAGTAGTTGACACCTTAATGGATAGACGAAGCAATCCTTTCAGTGACAGTGATCTTCTTGCCTCCCTCTAACATTTCTCTTGGCTATTTGTTTTCACATAATAGGGAAAAAGTCACCCATACTATTTTCGCCATTTTTCATTATTTCTGAAAAATTTATTTTTCTACAATTTCTACTCTTGATCCTGGAAATTTTTTAAATTCCAAACAGTTTTAGGCGCTCTTGATTAAAACTTTTGGTGGGCTGGATTAATTAACTGTTGCTGGTTTGGATTAGTGATTTGGCAAGCCGTATTTGTTGAACAACCCTGTTCTAAAGACATGGTTGTATCAAGTATTTCATTTACATGTGTAATTATGCTTGGTGTTTTATATTGAGGTTTATTTGGTTTACTTTCTTCTAAAGCCACTCGTAGAACTGAAGAGTCCAGTGAGGAAGAATCTTCAGATGAGGATTCTGAGAAGGAAGAATCAGATAATGATCTTGAGGGTAAGCATATATTCTAATCAATGTTCCTTCCCTCTGTGCTGTTTCTACAATTTGCCTATTAAAATATTTTTGTCATAAAATAAATATTCAATGAAATTAATATAATAAAATAAATTCCATTGGTAGAGCTGAAGGCTACTTAAATGCTAAGCATCCCTAAAAGTCACTTTCCCCCCCACTCCCCCACCACCACCATTTTTAAAATGTATGCCGATATTCAATATTGTTACTGAAATTATTGGAGCTAAAGGAGCCTTGCACCTACCTCTAAACTGAAAATCCTATCTCCTGTATATTATTCTTACTGAATACACAACTCAGGAAATATTTGCCAGCTTTAGACTTCAAATTTTTAAGATCATTAAAGTGCTAAAATCGCAATTTTATTTAAAAGTGATACAATTTGCAATTTCGTAAATGCAAAAATATGTGATCTTGTTTAAAAGTGCTAAATTAAATAACATTATTTAAAAGCACTAGAATTCACAATTTTACTTAAAAGCGTGAAAAGAATATGAATTTAATAAAACTGGGGACAAGGCTGTTGGACTGTGTGATGCATATAAAAAATTTTAGGAATTTTTGGGAGAATAGTGAATTTTCCAGACATAAATATATTTTTCGGGAATTTAAAGACAAGTTCTACCCCTGATATTAGAAAATGAAATCTAACATAAGTCCGAAACCGAGATTCTGGCTTGTGAAAATGCTTGATCATTTTTAAAAGTGGTTTTAATTTTTAAATTATTGCATTGCATTGTCACCCTTTAATTTTAATTTTCAAAATATATGATTTTTTTTTCTTTGGTGTGGATGCTAAGACGAATCAATTGAGACCATATCCAAGATATAACTAGGTGAAAGTGCTTGATAATTAAGCAAAGAGGTTTCAAGTTTTTTATTATTCCTTTGGTATCAAAGCTGAGACGGATCAAATGACACCAAAACCAAGATTGCTGCTGTAGTGGAAATACTTGATAATTTTGATAAATCATTGACTCACTCAGTCCAGTGCATGTTCTATAGATATATTTTCTTAATTGATAGCATTTTATGCAATAAATAACAAGTTTAGTTAATAAGGGAAGATGTCTGTGTCGTCTGCAGCCTGTAGCGGGAAATCTAAGTTGAATGTTGAAACCCAGACCGTCCGACCTACCAGAAAGGTGTAAGGTAACTGTTTGGACGGTCGGGAAGTGCCACCCAATTTGGACCGGAACCCAGTGGGGGAGGCATCCACAGGGACCGTACCCTCCTTCCCCTACCACCAACCTCTCGGAAGGACTTTCGGACCCACATGTTTAACGTGATCGTACTCCGCATGAACACGGCGGCAGTTTTGGCAGTGGCTGGAATCGAACCCGGGCCTACCGAGTGCAACTCCAGCGCGCTAACCAATGGGCTACCGCGCCCCTCGGGAAATCTAAGTGTCATACGGCTATGAAATTTGGTACACCCGTACTTCAAGACTTGAATAGGTGCACCTTGGCATTATTTCTTTTAATTTTGAATCAGATTTTTATTATTTTATGTTTTAGCCTGATTTACAACAATATTGGGTGATATTCACACAAATCGATTCCTTAACAACCTAAAATATTATCACAGAGTTTCCATCTTGACACCATCGGAAAGGTAAAAGAATTATTTTTCAAGCAAACTGTGAATGGAATCCATATAATTATTAGATGATTTTTCGTGAATTTTTAAAAAATATATAATTTTTTGCACATTTTAAACTTCTACGATTTTTATATTATGATATACAGATATTGACTTCCCATCCATCGTTTATTTCTTTTTAGTACTTGCTATACTTTAAGTATCACAGACTAGTCCAGAAAAAAGTAATTTCATAAATTCATCCGTTGATTATAAATTTTTTATCTGAGATTATTGTCTTTGATTTTTTTTAATGAATCTCGTAGGCAGTCACAAACCTTGAACTTATCTGAGATCTTTTTGTGCATTTTCAACCTTTCATATTTTTATATTACGATATACAAAAAGTGGCTTGGAAAATAATGCTGATGTACAGTAGGTTTGAATGTGTGCTGTTTTCAAAATTAAGTATGAAACCTGTAAATGAAATTTTAGAGTTTCTAAATAAAGTCGCAATTATTAGTGATTGTAAATAACATCATACATTTTAGCGCTTTCTGGGAAAGTGCACAGTTTATGTTGATGACAGCTAATGGCAAGCATAAAACATAAGTTATGGAAGAAACAAAGCTGCAAAGCAAAGGGAATGTGTTCCATATTTTTGGAAATGCCTCTTATAGACAGCATTTGTATTTTATGAATTTTGCTTTGCAACTTTGTGTGGCCAGAATTAATGTACAAACAAATTTTATGCCAGCCACATGAAAGGACTGAAATTGACAGTTCCAATACAAGCAGCTTACAGTAAATTTCTTGCTGCCATTGTAGATATTGGCTATTTTATGCTGACGAGTCCATGGATGCTGGCATCTGCAATGGAAGTGTCTTCCATGTTTTTGAGAATGTCCCTTATAGGCAGGTTTTGTGTTTATGAACTTTGTCTTTGCAGCTCCATGTAGTCAGAGCTAAATTGTAAAGCAGATTTTAGGCTGGTCACTTAAAAGAACTGAAATTGTTAGAAAAATAGTGTCTTATAGCAAGTTTCTTGCCACCATTGCAGATATCGACTATTCCATGCTGACAAACACATTGTAAGCACGAATCCAGTTCATCGATGCTGGTATCTGTAATGGAAGTGTTTTCCATAATTTTGGGAATGCCAGGTGGATTTTATGTTTTATAAAGCAAGTTATTGAAAAATTGTATTAAGATGAGATATATATATCAAAAGTTAAATTAAGATTCTCAATTAAATAACTATTCAAAAACTTCTGTTATAATAACACAATAAATTTAAACTTCGTAAGTACAGCATATATACAAAAATAAACTGATATATCAATTTCAGAGCAAAACAGTAACAGAATTCGATCTGAATAAGCATGTGATGTTGCATATTGCCAACTTGATCAAAATATCGCCAAATTAACAAAAATTTCACAAAATCAATGAACATATTTACGTTTTGAAAATGTGTAGTATTGTAATGATGTTTCGGTAGCATTTGTCTGTCGGTCTAACTGTACCACTTAGTGACTTTTTCTAAATGTCACCAAACTGATCAAAATATCGCTAAATTAATTAAAATGTCGCCAAATCCAGAGATTCCGATTACTATGGATTCTCTGTAGTTTCTATGGGAAACATTCCTTATACTATGGATTACAGAATTTGCGTAGTTTCCTACAGAAAAGTGCCTTCTTTCTATTCCAATTTAAATTTACGGCCGCATTCACAGTAGTGCCAATCAAATCAATGTGACAATGAGGATTTATGGCCACATGTAATATACATTACTAAAATTGCTTATTTTATTGAAGTATTAAATATACTTCTTAAAAAGTTGTTTAATTTGGCATAAATTGCTAACTATTATTTTTAAAATTATTTTCGTTTAAACAGTGTGGTTGCACAATTCAGTTTATGTTCTTGTGAATCGCTGAGAGTCCATTAGTATCTTTTTCCATTCATCTTTGAAATATCTCATATTAGATTAACTAAACTAGCTTATTTTCATATTCTGATTAATTATTAAGGTTAGCTTTTTAATTATTTTCATATAAACAGTACGATTGTGCAGTGCAATTCAGTTTATTCTCGTGAATTGTCGATAGTACATTAATATCTTTTTTTCATCCATCTCCATCTTTAAATATTGCATATTAGGTTGACTAAATTAACATATTTTCATATTCTGGTTAATTATTATTGTTAAAATTTTAATTATTTTTGCATAAACAGTACGATTGTAGAATTCAGTTTATTCACATGAATTAGTGATAGTATTGCCAAATTAAACAACTTTTTTAAGAAGTATATTTATCACTTCCATAAAAAAAATTATCGTGATCTTAATTTACATTACACATAGCTGTACATCTCCATTGTATAGCTGCAAATGCTTCCGATTTACCCGGAAAATTTCTGATTTTCGGGCATCATTCCAATCGGAAACTAATTTCTTCCGATTTTTCGTTCACAAGCTAAAAGTCCCTACTTTTCTCCGATACCACTACAAAAATTCCCTAAAAATGTACCCTCTTCCTCTGAAAATGATAAACAAATTTTCTTCACTTCCTTTCTGGCGACTTGCGGATGTATTCCATTCATATGGAGAATGGCAGTCGTGAAAATGTACCAACTGGCACTGAGTACTTATAACACTCAATGATTAGATGAATCATTCTGGGGAAAAGTAAGTCATGTGACCAAATGCTCCTCCTGCTGTGGAATGTCACCAATCTACTTGTCTGTCTGCAAGCACAGCCCGTACACAAGCTTTGTTTTTCACTATCATATTAGTTGTTCCAGCATATGTAGTAGAGCTTTTTTTATCTTTAGAAATGTCTAGTTCATCAAAAAACGGTATTACCAAAGTTATAAAGAAAATTACTCAAGTATTTTTAATTTCATACAAAAGTCAAGACTTGGTGAAAAGTATGTGTTTTGCACATGTTGTAGATGCGATATCATCATTGCACATGTTGTAGATGCGATATCATCATTGCACATGGAGAAAAAAGTGACATTCTTCTACATGTGAAAACGGCAAAGCACAAAGATAATTTTAAAGTTGTGGATAGCAATACCTCCATAAAATCTATGTTTTATATAAATAATTCTGATGTTTCAATGATAAACACAGAATGTTTATTTATATTGTTCCTTGGTGAACACAATTTACCTATATCCTGCAGTGATCATGCTGGAGAATTATTTCAGAAAATGTTTCCTAACAGCACTATTGCAAAAAAGTACGCCTGTTCTCGAACCAAAACATCTGCAATTCTTCAGGAAATGGCAGTTAAAGAACAAAATGAAATTGTTTCATCATTAAGAACACATGCTTTCTCAATAGCAACAGATGGGAATAAAGATGCAGATTCCAAACTGTATCCCATTGTCATTACTTTTTACAACCCACATTGTGGTTTAATTAAAAATTGTCTATTATCTGTGCCATCTTTGGAAAGCGATTCATCAGGACTAAACATTGGAAATCTTTTGGTAAGTACTCTTGATTCCAAACATATTCCAAAATCTAATTGCATTGCTCGCAGTTGTGATAATGCACCTGTTATGGTAAGCCATAAATCAGGTGTAGCTGCTGTCTTAGAAAAAAAGAGCATGAAATATTGAAGTGATTGAATGCAGTTGTCATTTGATAAATTTGGCAGCTGAAAAAGGTTCAGCAAGTATGCCAATTCAAAATTGATGAAATATTAGTGGATATTTTTTATTATTTGAAAAGGAGTTCCAAAAGGAAAGACAGGCTGAACGTTTTGCAGCAGTTTCATAAGACTGACATTAAAAAGGTATTGAAGCATTATAGTACACACTGGCTTTCTGTTGGAAAGTATGTGGAAAGAATTATCGACCAATAGGAGCCTTTAGTAAGCTTTTTTAAAGAAGAAGCAATGAAAAAAAAATCTGATGTGTGCAGCACATGACGTTCCTTATATAATGCAATGGATTTATTAGTTTTACAGTAAAAATATAAGGTATAAGATCCACAAAGCTGTGTTTTTATCGCTGAATTGTACATTTGACGATTTTCTGGCTGACCACATGTAAAACTATTTCAAAATACTCAATTAACTTATACTTTGCACAACTCTAACTAAACAATCATCAATATTAATAGCATCCTCAATAAGCGATATAGTCCATATATTAAAATACTTACTTCATTAATTTAATGTAATTTTTGCAATTTTGACGATATTTTTGTCAATCTGATATGAAATATTGCCAAGTTGGCAATACTTTACTAAATTATTCACTAAGTTTGCCAAATGCTTCACCAAGTATTTCAGATAAATGGAGAGAAGAGTATTTCTTATATACTAGAAGGTATACCCATCATATGACGAAAATCAGAATTTGCGAGACATTACTTCCCGTTTGGCGTCATTTTTATCAATTTGGCGACATTTTTGTCATTTTAACAACATTTAAAATAGTTACCAAGTTGGCAACTTCCCCTCTAAATTTCATGCCAAACGTTATGGGCGGACAGAGAAATGTGTTATTTTTATAGTCTACGCTTATGTTCTTTCCAAGATATTGAACTTTTATCATCTAGTCATTTCCATTGATTTAGCATCATTTTTATCAATTTGGTGACATTTTCATTAATTTGGCAACATTTAAAAAAGTCACTAAGTTGGCAACATTCCGCCAAAATCTCGCCACACATTATGGACGGAGAAATGAGTTATCCTTGTAGCAGATAAATGACTATTTGTGTCCAAATACAAAAGTATTACCTAAAATAACTTCTCATGAATGGAACTAGCTAGATCTACGAGAATGATGTCACCAAATTTATTGCATGATATGACTTATAAAAAGTGAGCATATTTCACAATAGGTAATATTTATTTTATTTTATATGATTTTTTAATAATTATTTTTGAAAAATGTGCAATATCTCAAAAAGGGTTCATGCTAGCATTCTAAAATTTATGCCAATCGTTTTCTAATAAAAAATTACATAAGAAATAATTATTTGCATAACTTTATTAAAGGTTGAATTTTTTGATGATTTTTTTCAAAATTTCGCCTGAAAATTTAGGGGGGGTTCTGAATATTCGATTTTGCGTATAAAAACAATAGGTTTCTAGTATTCGTGGATTGTAATTTTTGTGGCAAATTTTGTTCGAATCGGACCATTCATTCGTCAGTTATCGTCTCCACAGACTCACTGACACACACACACAGACATCATCTCAAAAACGTCTGATTCGTGTTCAGGGATGCTTGAAACGTGCTCTCCCGTCGAAAATTCGAATTCAAATTTTCGACCCCGTCACAATACTTTCCTTATACATTATATATACAGGGTGTCCAGTGCTAACGGTGCCCAATGGCTATTTCCTCAACTGTTAGTCACAGAGATATACTTCCTAATGATTTCCCTAATATAATTGGTAGGACCGGGGGACTGTATAAAAATTTATATTTCTTATTTCTTTCAGCAATGCATTGATTGATTTAAACTGTTTCTAAGATAATAGATTTTAAAATTTAAAACATTTTTGCAATTGGAAGTGTATCTCTGTGACTAACGGTTGAGGAAATAGTCATTGGGCACTGATAGTACTGGACACACTGTATATAGGGAAAGTGAAAATGTACTATTTTCATTGTCATTTTATAAGGACAAACATAAATGTGCAAAGACTATACAAAGTCTAAAAAGAAAATCCGAAATTAGTCAGCACAATAATGCTGAGAAGCGAACTCGGTTTAGTAACCCAATTTCTCAAGAAGAAAGATTATTCTTTTTCATGACAACAGATGTTAACAAGGCTTTTTGTATGTTTCTTTCATACATTGTGCCAGTTTTTGATAAAACAAATGTGATTTTCCAGTCTGCAATTCAACATATTCATGTGTTAAGGTTACTTTTTCTTGATTTATTTAAAGACATCCTCCTGAAGTTCTTAAAACCTTCTGTCATAAAATCATCCGAAAGCTATGAAATTAACTATCAAGAAATTAAAAATGAGAAAGATTATTCAGATTTGAAAGATTATTCAGATTTGCTAATTGGATATGCAACTTCCCAATTAGTTTCTAACATAAAGCCAGTTGATAAGAGTACATTTTATTTCCATGTGAGGAAATATTATACTACATCATGTGATTATATGCACAATAAGTTTCCATATAATTCTAAAGTGCTTCTGCATGCCTGAGTAGCACAAATTTCAAAAATTGAAAACTCTTCTTTTTCCAGCCTAAAATTCTTTGCTAAAAAGTTCCCAGTTTTTCTGTACCTTGATGACAATGAAAAAACAGATGAAGCATTGGACAATTTACAAACACAATTCAGTGAATTTCAAATTTATAAAATTCCCAAAGATATAGTAAAAGAAGACCACGTTGATGTGTAGTGGGTTTAAAGTGGCCCATATAAAAAATGAGCAGGGTCAGCTAAAATTTAAAAATCTTTCACAATTTGTTATCTGTCCTCACTATTCCCCACAGTAATGCAGAATGTGAAAGGGTTTTTAGCCATATCAGGAAAATAAGGACTGATTTCAAGTCATCAATGCCCCATGAAACACTGGAAAAACTTCTTATAACAAAATTTAGACAAGGGGCTAAATGTTTTGAAACTGTGTTTGATAAAAAAATTCTTGTAAGGGCAAAATCTTGTTCAACAGCATTTGTGAAATGTAGTACCAATTAATATTCATAAAATAGAATTTAAAATTACATTAAATAAAATGCCATTTTCCCACTATTAGCTTTTTCTTTCTCTTTTCCCTATTTTAAGTGATTTTATCCCTTTTTAACACTTTATATTTTACAACATAGTTGAAAAGTATTTATGACTTTGTTCATTCTATCTGTCTGTCCGTCCATTAGCACGATAACTGCCATAAAAATGACTTTATCAAAAGGAAATTTTAGTATGTTGTTCAGACGGTCTGTAGGACCTATGGGAATATCAATGAATAACATCACCCAATTAGTTTTGAATTAAACCCGGGTTGAAAAAATGAAATACATTGAACCCTATGGGACCTAATTTTTCAAACATTTTTTAAGCAAATTTAAAATTCACACATTGCTTCGAAAATTATAGGAAATATTCAAATTATCCTATAAAATATATAGAAAAATTTCAGCAAAATATATTCAGTAGTTTTTTAAATAAAAATTAAAATGATAATTACACCCATTATATGAAGAGATCACTTGACCCACTTCAAAATAAAATATGACATCCATCTTGTGTCAGAAACGTAATTTTTAAAGTCATTTTTAATTTATATTTAGTGTAGTATCTGTCCTGAAACCGCTTTTAGTTTTGCTTAAATTCTGTGCATCTACATTCAACTCAGTTACAATATATTTGAGTTTAAATGATCATCAAACTTTGATTACTTCTACAACAAAGCCTAATTTTCACTTATGGAGAATGTAAACACCGAAAGATGTAGGATGAATTGTATAAGAATTGCAGCATTTCTTTAATGCAAAATTATTTAGCTCTAGAGTCTGCAACATAGCTGATATGAATGAAACATTCATTGATTTTGCATAGAGAAGCAAACGATTTTTTCGATAAGTTTTAAACATAGAGTTAAATTACTTGTACCTCCATGGTTTTAGATTTTTAAATAAAATAAATTATTGCAGTATTGTGATGAATGAAAGAAATGGGTAAAAGTTTATGAATGAAATGCTGCTTTTATAGAGAGCCAGGCGATTTACATTTCGATGATGTCATTTGAATAAATTTCATTTGTTTTTAATGAAGTTTTCAAATATAATAAATTATTGTAGTATTGTGATAATTTTAAAAATATTACCCCTGAATGTATCTCATTTTAGAAATGTTTAAACCAGGAAATTTATATTTCAGTGATGTCATTTGAATAAAGTTCATTGTTTTCAATGAAGTTTTAAGTTTTCAAATATAATAAATTAATGTAGTATTGTGATAATTTTAAAAATATTACCGAGGAATGTATCACATTTTAGAGATGTTTAAATAAAATTGCATTGCAGTTGGAAAGTGTTTCATAGTCAATGCTTTATGCATGATTAATATTTCTTGTTTTATGTATGATGTAAATTTATTTTACAATGATTTTGCATAGCATTGATGATTTTGCCAAAAATCGTGAATTTTTTTCTGTGAATAAAAATCTACATATTTTCAGCCATTCAGAGTTGGCAGCTATGCCATTGTCATTTTGATTTGATTGGTATTAGTATCTTTTTCCATCCATCTCAATTATCTAAATATTGCATATTAGATTGACTAAACTAGACTAACTTATTTTCTTATTCTGGTTAATTATTACTGTTATTTTTTTTAATTATTTTCACATAAACTATATGCTTGCATAATGTAGTTTGTTCTCGTAAATTGCCAAATCTTATTAGTATCTTAAAAAGGTCTAATTTTTGTATTATGATACAAGAATACCTAAACATATGAGTGGGTACTTTGTAGATATCATATTTTGGTGACATTGTATTATTTTATTTCACAAGATTCTTTAGTATGCATTAAACATATTTTTATATTTTAATATAGTTAACAAAAGTGATGATGAAGACAAGCCTAAGAAGAGAAAACTTGAGGAAGAAGCCAAAGTTCCAACTCTAAAAGCAAGTGTGACTCCTGGGAAGACACTAAAGGAAGATCTATCAAAAATTGCACAGCGAGAAGCTGCTGAAGAAAAACGGTTGGCAATAATGATGATGCACAAGAAAGATAAGCACTTGTATAATAAAATTATACATGGCCAAAAGAAGAAGAAGAGAGAGGTTACAAATCATATTTAATTTTAAAAATTGTATATATATGCTAAATGCTTATTGATCTTTTATGAAAAATTTCTGGACCCTGGAATATTTCCTATTTAATAACTGGAAATGTCAACACACTCCAGTATCATTTCAACAATGTTAGGTTTATCATTTGTATTTTCTCCTAGTATACTTATACAAGGAATTTTGACACATAATGTTCAGTGCAAGAAGTATCCCCTTGTTCTATGCCCTGGAGCAATTGCTTTTTCCTTCTCCATAATTACTGTATCTGGAATCCCATTTGAAGTGCAGAAAGGAAAACATCCCTTTAGAATGAATAATTACAAAACCCACCACCTGTACAGAGCATTCCTAAAAATTTGGAAAATGCTGTTTCTGATGAGAATGATCGAAACTTAACAGAAAAAAAAGGAAAAGAGCATTTCCATTTAATCGATTTTGCTGTACTTTTGTTGATCAGAATCCGGCATTAACAATGTGAACAAAGAAAAATTGACAGAAGTGAAAGTAAATGACAAACCATATATTAGTGTTAACATAGATAGTTAACACTAATATGTGGACAAGGGTAACAGAGGTACTAACTGAACTGTTAAATTTTTTCATATTTAATCCAAAGTCAAACATTTTCATTTTCAATTTACCTGTGGCCGCCACAAATGAAGGTACCGGCCTTATTGAAATTATACATAATCGACCAATTCATGTAAGATAATAAATTATGAAAGGTAAAAATGGGAAAAAAGTTATTAGATAAAAAAAACACCACCACAATCAAAATAAAAAAAATATACATATGTATATAATTTTTTTAATTTGAAAAATCCAAAGAAAAATTTCTCATAATTAAGGAATTATAAAAATCTAACTATATGAACAGCTGTAGTTAAAAGAATAATCCCAAGTAAAAATTATTTTAACAGACAAAAGATGGAGAATTAATATGCTATCAATCAAGGACATATCCAGGCGAAAGGCTGGGGATTTGGGGATCTTGTTCCCTTCCTCAAAGTTTTTAAAAGATGCTACTAAAATATTTATAGCATTTAAAAATACTACTAAAATATATATATATTATTAATCAATGGGAAAATGGCATATGAGAAAAATGTAAAACACTGGCTATCAAACAAGACTACTGTATTTAATGCAAAATTTATGTATATTCTCTTTAGTGCTTAGTGTTTTTAAAAGACATTTTCAAATTTTTCATAATCTTTCCATTCCAACATAGAAATACATGTATTAAAATAACTAAAAAAATATCATTAAAAGGGCAAACCCTTAAATAATATGTAAAATACTTACTATATTAATGTATTTTAAAATATAATAGTTTCACACATGAAATAGCCCAATTCTCACAAAATGTACGTACCTCTTTTATGTAAAAAAAAAAAAAGAAAAACCAAATGTCTTTTTACATTAAAACATGTGCCATTTTTTTTCCTTTCCTTTAAAACAGGTGCCCTTTTTTAGAAACACACTGCCCTTCTTTAAGTCTAAAGTGAACACTAGATGAAGCTATTAAAAGAAATGAGAAATTAAGCTGCTAGTATCTAATAGGCTGAAGAAAGTATTGAAAATAAATAGTCTCCACTAAAGAAGAAATGCAAAACTTTGAAGCAATAAAATTGTTATTTACAGGTTTTATCATTACAAATTTCACAGATGCCTAGAGTGCAGATGCTCTGTGTAGATACAGATAATAGTTTGGTATATTGATTTAACTATTTTATGACCTGTCAAAAGTTCAAGCATACAGAAAATTAGTGCATAAAACAATATTGGCTAGCTGAACACAATGCAAACATTTTGCAACTGCAATCATTTATCTTTTTTTTTATCTTTTTTTGTATGAGATTACAGAAAGATCAAAAAAGAAGAAATTTTTAATTCATGTAATAAAGCACGTGATGAATCTCTTTATCTTGGTAATTGTAAAATGAAATTTAAAATGCACCAGTTTTGTTGTGCATATAATCATTAAATGTATCAAAAGGGAAACATCGAATTTGAAATACATATTTTATGAAATTTTAATTTTTCTATAATACAAAATTAAAATGTATCATCTTCAGCAATTTTTCCACATAAATACTAAGATCTGGCGGGGTTTAAAGTAGAACGCACATCTGCACAAAAATTCTGCACAGAAAAAATTGTGGTACTGGAAATCGTGTGCGCTTGCTGCCGCCCTTGCTCACCACCTCCTTAACCTTTTAAAACAAACATGATGAATGTGGCCGGCCACAGAAGAAAGTGAATGAAAGACAGTGATCATTCCCCGGATCCATGGTTTTTTTACCGGATAGTTCCATGTATCCAGAAAATTTCCTGAGCAACTCCTCTTTTCTGGAAAATTTCTTAAATTGCACCATTTTACCTAAAAATTTCCTAAGCTGCTGCAGCACTTCATTCCATTCTTCAGTAGTTACTGACAAGTCGTGTGCTTTTTCATTGATGTTTCATTTTTTCTAAGTGAATAGGCACACTCTATACAAACATTATGATTTTCCTGAATTCATCACTTTTCTCTGCGCTTTGTTCCAGGACTTTTGATTTTAAGTAAAAAATATTTCAATTTTTTTTCTACAGTATTTTGATATCTCCAAAGAAATCGTGATTGCTTCAGGCCATGCCCGTCAAACACTTGCTGCACAGGATTCATGCTGTTGTGCACAATTAATAAACATTTCTTGGAAAAGATGATAATAAAGGCATCATCAGCACATTTGTGGATAAAAAATTTTACCAAATATAGAAAGTGTGTTTTTTAACGATTCCCAAAATTAATGTTAGTTAACTTTTTCTGAAATGTGAAGAAAAATATTATACCAACTATAAAACATCATTTTATGCCTTTTGATTGACCTCTTTAACACTAGAATGATGGAAACGGTCATTTTGACCGCATAACTATTTTGAAAAATGATTCCTCCAAAATGATTAATCTCAGCACATTGAAATTTTATGACTTTTTATGAATTTTATGAAATTTTATGACTTTTCTTATTTTCTTAAAGTTATTGAAAACACAGAAAAAAATTATTTTAGATTTTATTATAAGAGAATAAATTAACAATCTTCCTAGAATGACGGCAGAACTCAAAGTAGTTATGCAGTCAAAATGACCGCTTTCGTCATTCTAGTGTTAAATACTTAACTTAAGCAATCAACTTTTCATGTTTTCGGGAAAATCTGATTTTTTTATCTCCAGGGAGATATACAAATATTCAGTTGTTTAAGGGACTTTGATAGAATTCCTGCATCTAAGACATTTTTCAATGAAATCCTATACTTGGATAAAAATGGCCCAAGCAAAAAATTTCTCTTGCAGTAATTTATAATGATTTTTTAATGTTTCATATATTAGTTAGTAATTTATAAAAGACAGATTAACAATAATTCAGAAATTTTTATTTAAACACAATCGTTGATATATTTCATTTTATTTTTAAATATTTTTCATATTTTCAATCTGCATCCACCGATATTTTTACATTTATTGTGTTTTTTTATGCTGGGATATTATCCTTCAAACATATTGTTAATGAAATTGAGATATACATTTGGGATTAAGAAATTAAAATACTTTTATTTATTCATGCATTTAGAATTATAAGGCTTGTTAGAAATACGTTTATGGTTAAGAAATACTTTACCCCACCTAAAGATGTGGTTGGCATAGGCCCCCAAACATCCATATGAATTAACACTAGAGGTTTGTTAAAGCGTATCCTGTCCGAAACTTAATACCATACTTTTTTGTTTTAGCAAGTAACTGTCACGATCTATTTTAGTTTTAACTAATTTAGGCAATCCGCTAATTCTTGAAATTTGACTACTATCATATAAGTACTAATTATCTCTATTAGCGTAAAATTGTTGGTACCCATTGGGTAAAAAAAAAAAATCTTTCCAAAGAGCCAAGAAAGGAATAACCACACTTTTCTAAAAGCAAGGTAGCTAAAAGGTTATATCTAATTTTAAGTGAATACATTACATTTTTCAAAACTATCTCATTTCTTTTTTCCTTTAAATTTGTACACAATTTTACTGTGCCTATACCCTCTACCAGGCTTTATATATCCCCTACAGCTAGGAACATAGTGGTTCCTCCAACTTCTTTTAATTTTAGTAAACAAATTAAGATTGTTACAAAAGTGTCTAGTAGCGACGATTATCAATTACCCAATTAAATTTATCCCACTGCTCAGCTACTTCTTAAGAGAAATAATTTGCATGACTGCCGATGAAGACTAGAAAACTTAAAACTGACCGTTTGATGTCATACTTGCAATCTATGACAACATACATAGAATCATGATGTCACATCACAAAAAGAGAACACTTATTAACTAATTTGACTTGTTTTCCAACAATTTTTTAATATTTTTAGTTTTACATTTATGAAGCACTTTTTAACTGATTTTGAAATTTAATAATATTTGACATTATTTTAAACACAATGTGCTTGTTTTTATTTATTGTATGTAAGTTATTTAAATTAATATTTTTAGTTTTGCATTTATTAAGCACTTTCAAAACTTAATTTTAATATTCATCATTATTTTAAACATATTGTCAGCAACATTATTTAATATTACTTTTAAGGCTTATCTCCAGTTTAGCGTATCATTCTAAGTTTAGTTTTGCTACTAAACAATGAATTTGCGAGAAAGTCACGTGCTCCTATTTGTAGCTTCAAATACTCCTATTTTTTCTCCATCAGATTGGCCGCTACGCTAATTGGTCGCTTTAATGTTGGATCCTAGAAAGAAACATGATGCAAGATGAATATTTCTCTAATAAACCACAATATTTGCTTACTGCTGATGTTACTTTACTTACCATAACCTAACTACAAAGTAATTGGATAGTATTTCTAAATATGCCCATATCAAACTAATTTTTCTTAATTTGAAATTGAACTCATTATTTTTTCACTCAAAGTTTTTTTTAATGATTTACTGTAAAATTCTTTGTATGTTTTTAATTTTTAAAACTTCTAATTTACATATTCATTTACATGCTAATGGTTTTATAATTTTTTCAGGCTTTGAAATTGAAAGAAAAGAGAGAAGATTTTGAAAAACAAGCCAAAAAATTGAAGAAAAAATTAAAATAAATGTCTGCATATATCTTGAGTTGAAACTTTGTACATTTGTGCTTGACTTCAAAATATGTTAAAGAGCTGAATTGTAGTGTCATATGTACACTTGTTGTTACAAGTATAAATAACATACTGTACATACTTAGTAAAAAAAATCATTTTTATTTTCCATTTCATTCATAATTATACAGTGTTAAAAATGTATTTAATAATTTATGTATTGAATTACTAAATCTACATATAAATCTGCATATTCACTTTAGAAAATTCCAATGCATTTTAAACAGGCTTAAGGAAATCAGTAAAATCTAGCCCATCCATGAGGATGGCTATTGAAATTTTTACCACACCCTCCTAAGAATTTTTTTTTCACGTTATATTCATTAATATATGTGCTTAAATACGTAGCACAACAATAATAAATTAGAACCAACTGCCTCACGATGAAGTGCGATAACTGCATATTCATACGTCACCCCCACAGCGTTTAACCGTTTAAACATCAAACTCGCCGACATAGAGTCTCTGACCAGACCCGGTGGAATTCCGATCTATTGGTAGGTGCAGAGGGGTAAGAGAAAGGAATATCTCCTCTTTGCAATGTTTGGTAACTTCAAGGAGTGGTAAATAAATAATTCTATAAATCCTTTTGTCCCTAAGCAATTTAAACTTCATTGACTCTTAATTTCTAGGGAATGTGATTGAATCAAGATTTAAATCCTCTTGGACTGAATAGATGTTTCATAGCTTAACTTCAGTTGTCAGACAACTGGAACAAATGCCATGAATGAATTGTAAATGTATTAGTTTTAAAGTTGAAACTAAAAGCTGAAACTAGAAGAATCCATTTCAAAAATCCAAACTTGTTAGTACTCCCTATTACTGCTTAGGCTCGGGCTGGGCTTGAGTTTTCTAACACTGTTTCGGGCCAGGTTAAGTCTTTTTTTTTTTAAAGTCCATTACAACTGGGCTGAACATATTTATTTTGAAATTTTTTTCACAGAATTTTAATTGAATACATGAACTTATTAGGTTTATTTCAGCTATGTAAAAAATAAATGTTTAAGGAAACAAACTCAATTTGTACAAAATTTTCACAAATTTATGTTTTTAATACATTTGAATACAAATCATTTCAGGCCAAGTTCATTCTACATTTATAAATTTTTTCAGACTTGAGCTGGATATAAGCATTGGTATTGTCGTTCGGGTGAAAATCTGAAACTTCAGCACATGTAGACCTCTAAAAGAACAGAACAGAACATGTCACTTTGATCTTGAGTGCATTTTCGTTCGATCATCGAATTTACTGGGTGAAGAATGAGGGGAGAGAAAATAATTAGTGGCTGTGGTTAGAATGCAGACCTGATAGCTCTCCTAGAAAGAAAGTTTTGATAATGCACACAAATTAAGTTTATGGGAAAGAGGGGGTTTGCATGTTACTACATTTCAATTTTCATTTATGGCAAGGGAAAAGACGACTTTTGCCAAAATTTTACGATGACAACTTGTTATTAATTTTTTTATTTATGGAATCACTAATCTTAAGGCCGTCCGAGAGAATGGCAACTTACGAAAATTGCCCGTCCTCGCCGAATTTTAACTGAGCAATTTCTGGAAGCCTGATTTTAAAATATATCTGTTGGACAATAAATAGGTATTTTAGATTTGAAAACAAGATACTAAGTTCTGGTTTTGAGTGGTTTGAAATCCAAACTTTAAAAGTAATGAAATTTGTGTGGGGTAAAATTAAAATACATATGAGGGTTTTTTTTTTATAAATATTTAAAGTAAAATAAATAATAATTTATATGAATACAGTTGATCTCCTCGCCCCTCCCTCCCATTTAATGAATTTGTGTTTTATATTAAAAAGAAAAAAGAAATGTACAACATTCCGAATTTACCCTGATTTAATAAATTTATATTTCAAATATTTGGTTCCAACCAATTAGGTCTTCAAATCACTAAATTGGTGAGATAGATGTATGCTTTAAGTATTCTTTAGCAATTAGTTTCATGCTGGGAGTTAACGCAGTGGTTGTAATGAAAGCTTTTAATTCTGTGATTAGAAATTTCATACATATTATGAAATTAAATGAATTGGGTTTTCTGGGCTGGATACAAAGATGGATTATGAAAAGAATGTTCAAAATAAGTTCCAATCTATAAAACCATGATGTTATTTATACCAAAGTATATAAATATTACGTGCAACCATAGATATGATCACTGGAGAACATAGTAATTAACCTCTTAACTGCCAAATTATTTTGATGATTTCAGTACCAGAATGTCATCAAACACTTCAAGCTAGTAAAAGCATAATGGCTTGACAAAAGAAAACCCTGTTGAATGGAAAGTTGTTCATACTCCCTATTTTTTAAAAAAGAAAAAATTATTTTCATATGCCAATCCAGATTTTTTTTTTTTTTAAATCTTACATTATATCCCACAGAATTGCTCCATATTTCACTTTGTGCTATGCAACAAAATATTGACAACACATATTAACTTACATTTGCTGAAACTACTACTACTCTGGTAAAAAAGCAATTTTATGTGTATGAATGGTACTAGTAATTGCAAAATAGTTGTTGAATGTGCGTAGTTAACAAGCATACTTCTAGGGCATGAATTAGCAGAAGTGGTGAAAGACACTTTGTTTCAAAATTTGAAACACCAGTTACCCTTAATAAACTTACCATATTGTCGATGGATTGCCCAAATATAAATAAATTGGTGTTAAAGAAATTAAATTCTGAACTACAAGTAATTTGAGAAGCAGAACATCTAGATATTGGCACATATTCTCTATAAAATTCATAATGCAATATCGAAAGGTTTGAAATTTTACGTAGTACTGCATGAAAAGATTTTGCTGAAAATCATTTTCTTTTGCATTATGTCAGTTCTAGATGGCTTACCAGTGTTAAAACACTTCATCAGACAATATAGTGTTATTTTGGAATATTTTCTACAGTTCTTTCCAAAAGAATGCAATTGTGGTAATATTTCATCAAATGCTGGATGTAAAAGAATAAGGCAATATCTAAATGATCCTAATATGTTAGCCCAGGGGTCTCCAAACTTTTTGATACGTGAGCCACATTAGAACTTTTCGATGCACGAGATACATTAGAAGTTTTCAAACATTTAGTGGACCAAAACGATCTTTAAACTGAAATCCCCAAATTTACTTTAAAATAAAGTACACAAAGTAACAAATAGAACAATAAAATTAATGGTTTTTTTTAGAATAAAAAATATGCTAAACATATTCCAAACAAATTATTTTCGAATAACACTAATGAATAGCACTAATTTTCGAATAATAACATGGGAATTTTATAGCTTTGCTCGAACATTTAGCCGGATCTCCAAATTTGTGATCTCTCATTAAAATAGGTTGTAAGTGTTCGTCAGTTAGTGCTCATCTATGCTATATACTGTGGGTGTAGCACCATAATAATACTGTATTTTAATTTTAAATTCTCAATTAAAACGGCATATTTCACATGGAAAAAGTAAAAACGGCATAGTGCATGTAAAACAGGATGCTTTTAAATTAGAGTAAATAGAATTAATTTAATTTTCATTTTTTACCTCAATTATGCATCAGGCTTTGGGCTGGATTGGAGCAGCTTGCAAACCACATTTGGCATGCGGGCTGTAGTTTGGAGACCTTGCTCTAGCCTATATGCAATTTATTATTGCATTATCTTCTACAATTACAGTTCCTTGAGTTCTTTTCCCTTTTTCAAAGTGAAGGTATTTTAATTCACATATTGTATACTAAATGTAATGAAATCTTCTGATTTGCTGAAAAGGTATATGAAGCCTGAATCTGTCATAGAAAAAGCTTAGGTGTTTGATGGAGATAATTTTTTTTCCCTGTAAAGCAAATGGAGATTGATGCTGGTGTAAAAACTCTTGCTTCATTAGATGAAGCAAAATCAATAATTGTTTATATGAACTTTAGGCAATGCTACATTTGTATTTCTGAACTTCTGCAATTCTAAAAATACTTTACTCATTGGTAATTTCTGATTTAAAAATACTTCACTCATTGGTAAAGAAATAGGTGCTAAATGTGAACAATCTACATCGTTTATGTGCATGCATAAAAATGTTAAACTTAAATTGTGGAGTGTTGGGATGTTTATTAATATTTGTATATCCAACATAAAATAAATTTTAATGTTAAAACCTTTACATATGAAAGAATTGAGGTTTATTGGGTCAAAATTTGTGAAGTGATAGATACATATTTTGGAAAGCCAAATTATTTTAATTTGTTCTAGCTGTTTAAAGCTTATTGGACACTTTTCAGTGGAAACACAGATACTGAACATGGCTTTCTTATAAATAACGAGAATGAACCTTTATGAAAAGGCAACATCTATCCGTGTAATAAAAGTCGTCATTCGAAGAAATGGTAACACCATGAGTAAAGTTTCAATTATTTCGGCTTTACTTAAAAGAGTTAAAGAAGCAAACCAAGAATATTTTTGAACTGAAACATCAAAATAAGGTTAAAGAAAAGGAAATATTTGTAAAATAACGAAAAGTAGATGGCATTAAAAGCGCAATGAGAAGTAGAGGAGTTGAAGGAATAAAAGTGTCAAAAGCTTCAAAATGATATTTAAATAAGCCAAGAGTTGCTTTATTAGAGTCCAGAAAGACTAAATAGTGCTTTGAGGAGGAAGGGCATGAATAGGCCTCGCAAATGGTCCATTTTTTTGTAATTAATTCCTAAAAGTCCCTTTTTTCATTATCAGGTAGGTCCCTTTTTTGCTGGGAAAATATGTATTTTCTTTTTAACAGCCGAAATTCTCGGAAATTTCCTGTGTCATTGAAATGCCCCTGAGATTGGCTATCGTGGGAGTGCACGTGTTTACTTTTCTGTGATGCAGATGTAATCCCAACTTCTAGAATTGTACATGAGTGTTGTCTCCCATCCGTCTACGAATGCTGTGTGCTGGGAGTAATAGAATAAATGAAAATGGAGCTTGTTATACAAAAACGTCTGCATTCTCGTGTGACAAGCTCTATTCATTCTTTTACTTTCAGCACGCAGCGTCCGAAAAACGGACTAGAGGCAATAGGGGGCTTATTTATCAAACGCTAGTCCTAATGCAAAGTTCTAGATCGACGGAATGTTCCGTTATCCTCAGTTTCGGATCGACGGAATGTTACGATAATACAGAGATGCTAAGCCCCTGAAATTGGCTATCGTGGGAGTGCACGTATTTACTTTTCTGTGATGCAGATGTAATCCCAACTTCTAGAATTGTACACGAGTGTTGTCTCCTATCCGTCTACGAATGCTGTGTGCTGGGAGTAATAGAATAAATGAAAATGGAGCTTGTTATACGAAAACGTCTGCATTCTCGTGTGACAAGCTCTATTCATTCTTTTACTTTCAGCACACAGCGTCCGGAAAACGGACTAGAGGAAACAGGGGGCTTGTTTATCAAACGCTAGTCCTAATACAAAGTTCTAGATCGACGGAACGTTCCGTTATCCTCAGTTTCGGATCGACGGAATGTTACGATAATACAGAGATGCTAACCATTACGAATTTCTGAACAAAATTACTGACTACGGAAAATACCTGTAAAATTACTGAAAACACCCATTATTTTTCATCTTTCATTTTTGCATAAATAGTGCGATTGCACAATTCAATTTGCCCAAAGGAATTTAATAGTTTATCCAGAAGAATTTAATATATTCTGTATTATTAGAAAATATGGGGCTGAATTTAAGTTAAATTTGAGTAGACTTATTAATTTTTTTATTACTTCAAAAAATAAAAAACATATTCAATGTTCTGTATTTTTCATGTTTTGGGAAGAAATTAGCAAAGTCTGTGCTAGAGCAGGCTAAAAAAAACTAAACTAAATTTTGCTTAAGCTAAGCATATTCTGTTTTCTTAAGGATTTTGAAATTTCTGTTTTGTCAATGAAGAACATGTATTATGTTTGTTTAGTTATAATGGTAATTTATTTTGAACATTTCTTGATTTGTCCGCTATGCTGGTTCATGACTAACATAAATCCGTTGCATAGGACTGCAAAAGCATGCAATCCGCTCGACCACAGGCTCACGTCGTTTGGACACTGTGCGGGCACCAGTTTTTCAAAATATTATATTGTGATTTTATAGTTTTTCGGAATTTTATTTGTTTGTTTAAAAATCAAGTTTTTATTTTTATTTTCTGTTTATTGGCAAGTAAACAGCACTTTGAAATTGAAGCTATATCACATTTATTTTCTAACAATCATATATACAGTGTGTCCTAAAAAAGATTGAAACGCGCTTTAATTCTTTACCTGTTGGAGATAAGTGGGCAATGTAAATTGCAAAAATGTTGAAAGTAAGGTAGAAAATAAGACTACGTTAATGAAATAATCCTCCCATTAATTTTCAAAAAATTACACTTTTTAAATGTTTATATGACTCCCCCCTTAGACAAATTTGGTCAATCAGAAAATTTTTATTTTGAATGCAACAAGATCATTAAAAAAACCTGCATATCTGTATCTTTAAAATTGAGCGAGTTATATTTAATTGAAAATTAAACATTGTGAATGGGAACCCTATATCAAATTAGAAATGTAAATTTGTGACATATCACAAAGAAAGATAAAACTGGAGGATAATATACAGGATACCCAACCGCATAGTGAGTACCACTGCTTTATATGATCTCTGTCAGAGTAATGCTTCATTTAGATGCATTTGTGATAAAAATTTTGACACATATTAATGTATTTTTGATCTAAACAATTTCCATTGTCAATTTGTTTATGATCCCTATTTTCACTGATGAAACAGCCTTTCACGTGGTACGGAAAAGTGGCATAAGTCAGATTTTTCCCTTTATCATAATTCAGTTGATTTTTTAAAATACAGATATGTAGTTTTTTTTAATGATCGTGTTGCATTAAAAATAAAAAATTTGATTGACCAAATTTGTCTAAGGTGAGTCGTATAAAAATTTAAAGTGTAACTTTTTGGAAAATTAATAGGAGGACTATTTCATTAATGTAGTCTTATTTCCTACCTTACTTTCAACATTTTTGCAATTTACATTGCCCACTTATCTCCAACAGGAAAAGAATTAAAGCATGTTTCAATCTTTTAGGGACACCCTGTATATATATATGTGTGTGTGTTCAGAAAAATATGTTTTTAATTAATATATGACAACAAACAATTGAAAAATATTATTAACATTTAAATGTACCTTGTTACTTTGAGCTCATTCACACCTCATTGATGATTGATACTCAAGTCCTCTGGATGAGTCGGACGATCTGGGACTTCAACACCTCATTGATGAATGAGAAAATATTAAAAAGCAATTTAATATTCTCCTTCGCAAATTTAATAAATTCCAAAATTATATAAATTCAATAACTGTAATTGTTAATGAACACAACTGCTCAAGGCTAAAATTTATTTATGTACAAATAGCATTTTTCAATGATAAATTTTTCACAGCAAAAAAATCAATTTATCAGTGCTCAGTAACTTCATGCCTTCAATTTTTTTTAAGTACCCTTTCTTGGGTAGCAGTACCCTGCCCTTTTATAATTCTTGGAAACTTTTAGGATGCAATCATCCATATGAGATATCAATTTTTTTTTTCCCCTGGATGGTCTTATTTTTGCCCTTTTTTAAATTGAAAATGGTCCCTTTTCTGTAGAAAATTGTCCCTTTTTTTCCCGGGAACATAATAAAAATTTGTTGTGAGCCTTGCATGAATGAAGCTATTCTTGCTAGTGACATCATAGAAGCTGCTAACGAAGAATTGAGAAGTGCATAAAAATATCTAAAACTGAGAAGGAAAAAGATTTTGTAGATGCTAAGTTGTCTAAATTGAACAACTAAAAATTTTTTTATAAATATAACTTTAAAGTGTATCTACTTTTAGATTTTTTACATATCTCAACTCTAATAATTTTATAATGGTAATTAATAACTGAAGTAGTAAGGTAAGTTGTAACTGAATCAGCATTTAAATCTAGTATTTTTAAATTATTTCTTTTTACCTTCATTTATAATATAGTGTGCAATTATTACATTTTTTAAAATTCATATTTTATTTACATTTAACATAATTTACGTTTTTGTCAAACCTAGTCATTTTAATATTGAAAGTTGTTTGCTTTCAAATTAAGATTCCTTAAGGTTTCAAATTAAGGTTAGTTTGCATCTTGCTGCAGCATTGGAATGAATTATTGTGATCTATTGCTGAAGGCCATGAATTTCACATTGTCTTCATAAACTTTCTGTGCAGGTTTGAACATCAAACTAATTTTCCTTGAATATTATTTTTTTCTGTTATTCTGCAAAATATTTCATTCACTTTATAATTTTAAAATGCGTCAACAGATTTAAAAAACTTATTTTTTTTAATAAAGAATTCCTGTTTTTGTTCCTCCTTTTATTTGAAAAGGCAGTATGAATGGTATGTATGGTAGTTTATGTGCTGCCATCTATTGGAATAATAAAAAATCATTTCCTAAGAGTTACTCATGTGCAGCAGTCAGAAATGTGTGAAAAAGTTTTACCCGAAAAATGAAAGCTGTGAAACAAAAAGCGATTTCACATGTGGGACCGAGGAAGTTAATCACAATATAAAAGTGATCTAGTACCACTATACTAGACAAAACATAGTCTTATGTTGAATATGACGAATATAGTAGAACAAATTTTAGGAATTTAGATAAATATTGTGAACGTGCAATATTCCCACACTAGCATCTCCCATCTTGTCTTTCGTCTGTTTTGCAAACAAAACATCTTCATTGGGGCGTTTTCTAGTTGGGGGATCCATAACCACTTGTCAAGTTTCCAGAAATCTCACTTCTGACACCAATTTTTATGAACGTATTCTCTGAAATTGTGGGTGTACAAGCAGGATATAAGAATGAGTCCAAATTTTTAGATAACTAAACACGTTCAATTCTCAAGCACAAAGTAAACAAGCTCGTGTCACGCCAACTGAACTCCAACAGTGACAAGTCCTTTTATAGTCTCTCTATAGAAACTTCTGAAAATCTCTCCTTATCTCCTTGACTAATCATTATTTTGTTGAGTTTCTTGAAGATTCAGGAAGTTGCCAAATTGGTGATAAATTGTCAAATCTGGCAACCCTAGAATAACATTATGGGAAATAATGCCTGTACCGGTGTCTTCTGGAGAAAACACCCAGATGGAGATGTTTTTGTCTGCAAAAGAGACAAAAGACGAGATGGGAGATGCCAGTGTGGGAATATTGCACATTCGCATCGCAACAATATGCAAAATTCTAGATTTTATGACAATGTAAGTCTAATACTCATATACTTAGCAATGCAATTTATGCTGTATAAAATATTTACATTTAGATGTATTCACTTTATCAGTTATAACAATATGCATAATAGGGTGTCATTTTTACCAAAATAGCTTTGTTTCATTTGAATTTTTTTTTTACATCTTTTGCAAGTTCTTAAATTTCCCATAACGAATTTAGCCTAACTAAAGTTTTTAAAACATAATATTTTATTTTTTTCATATTTTCAACACTTTAGTATCTGAAGAAAGATCAATGTTAATATCCTCACAATACGAGGGTCACACTGAAATTTTTGAGATACGGCTAAGTAGTACAAGTTAAACCTAGCAACCCTTAGGAGTGTTCAAAGTACTCCCTTTCAACAGCAATGCACTTTTGTAGGTGAATTTTCCAAAGATTAAATGCTTCAAGCCATCCATTTCTTGGAATCGATGAAAAATATGCTTTTATAGCCTCATCAATCTCATCTTCGAAATGAAAACAATACCCACATAAACTTTTATTTAAATTAAAAAATAGCTAAAAGTCACACATAGCAAGATCAGGGGGCGCGGTAGCCCATTGGTTAGCGCGCTGGAGTTGCACTCGGTAGGCCCGGGTTCGATTCCAGCCACTGCCAAAACTGCCGCCGTGTTCATGCGGAGTACGATCACGTTAAACATGTGGGTCCGAAAGTCCTTCCGAGAGGTTGGTGGTAGGGGAAGGAGGGTACGGTCCCTGTGGATGCCTCCCCCACTGGGTTCCGGTCTAAATTGGGTGGCACTTCCCGACCGTCCAAACAGTTACCTTACACCTTTCTGGTAGGTCGGACGGTCTGGGTTTCAACAACAACAACATAGCAAGATCAGGAGAATAGAGTGGATGTTCTATCACTTTGATGTTTTTTTGTTCAAGTAATTCGACTGTCATTGTTGCTGAATGAGAAGATGCATTGTCATGGTGAAGTCCCCTAACATTCACTTCCTGAAGAATTTCTGGAAGACACTTGGTGATGCACCAGTTAGCTGTAACTGTCTTCTATCCCTCTAGCTTTATGGCTTTGACCAGACCTGTACTTCTGAAGAACACGTCATACATTACTTTTTTCATTGCTAGTTGTCTTTTCACCTCCAAGAATTCTTAAAAAATTTAGTCTTGTTAGTCTCCTAACCATGTTTTGTAATTTCAGAATCATCATCACTCATCTTGCCTAGTGGCACATAAGCCTGCGTTGCCACCTTGGTCAACACTGTGCCGCATGTAATTTCAGAATACCTAGTATAATTAATTATATTTTTAAATTTTTGTTCTAATATTAAGTTCTCAAAGTTTATTTTAGGTCAATACATGCTATAATTAGGGCCCTATAAATTATGCGATACTGATGCGGCAACTTATTGAAATTATGCGGATAAGGAAAAGTAATATACTAGTGTGCAATTGTATTACAAAAACGGACCACAAACAAATTCACACATGTATGGGCCCTTTTGTTTGTGAAATGACAATCACCAACTGACACGAAAATGATAATGAAACAACTGTTAAACAGCCCCAATAGAGGGAAAAGGGGGGAAGAGGGAAGGGAAGGATTAACAGGTGAAAACAAACATTGGAATTCTTTGACGTAGGACTGTGGAGATGAGTTGGAATTCTTTGTAGACCCAATAAAGGGAAGGGAAGGATTAACAGGTGAAAACAAACATTGGAATTATTTGGCATAGAACGGAGATGAGTGTATTTATGTGAAAAAGCAGACTGTGGGTGTGTCTGTGGTAACTATTGAGCTGACACAAATCACCATTCGGTTACTGGATCAAAAACACCTCAGATTACAGTCAAAAAGAATATGCATGGGGGGGGGGGGGGGGGGGGAGGCGGACAAAGAAAACAAAGAAAATTGCATGGCAATTGTAAAATTAAGGCAAAAAACAAAAAAGATGCAAATTGCACATAAAATTACAAATTATTCAAAATAATTTAAAAATTTTAAAAAATTGCAAATTATGCAGAAAACTTCAAATAATGCGCATATCCGCATTTTTTATAGGGCCTAGCTATAATGTATATTTGAAAATAATAATATTAAAAGAAACCATAAATTTTAATTTTTTTCAAAAAAAGCACTTTATTTTTACAAGAAAAACTCACAAAAAAGCATTGTTTACATTCATGTTTTCATTGGCTCTCCACTGCCATTAACTTTGTGTCCACACTTTTCTAATTCAGCTCTGAAAGAAAGTGTAATATGATAATTAAACATACCTTCATATTTAGTCAAAAATTATGAAACATGGATTAGAAAAGATTATTGTAAATGGATCATTTTACAGATTAAAAGCTTGAAGATGAATAAACTAAAAGTTTTTATCTAACTTACAGCCAATTGTCTAAAAAGCTCACAAACAGCAAGCGATCAAGCCATTCTTGCATTGTATTGTATCAAACTATTTTGCTATGTATGTTGACTTGTTGGCATTGGCAACAGACTAGTATTGCACTCACTTAAATTCATGTGACAATCTCTGTTATTGTTTCACAATTGTTAAATGTCAGCCTCATTGTAGACACATCAAAGAAAATCAATATACCCACTGGAGAAATGTGCTCCTTCCCAAAACCATGCATTTTTACATTGAGATTTTTGTTTCAACATCAGTAAGCCATTAGTAAGCAGTTCAACATCAGTAAGCCATAATATAGATTGAACTGTCGATCACCATTGTTGCATTTTGTGAAAGAAAATTCAATTTGATTGAAAAATATTTGGGCAATTATGAATTCTGGCAATGTCAAAGTAAAAAATCATGGTATACTACTGTGTCTTTTCCAAAACAATGATATTTAGGATTTGAGAATTTATAAATTAAATCAATTTTTTCAAATGAAAAATCAAAATAAAATTTGACAAATACGAACTATCTATCGAAAGTAAATTTTATTTGGTGAATAGGTTGGCAAAAGTAATCAAAATTTCAAAGCAAACCCTGGTATAGCAAAAAAATAATGGAAAAATTGCTAAAATAATTATTCGAGAATTACATATGAAGCATTATGACTGCAAATTTATCTTAATTCTATTGCAAGTTTACCCTTGCTACTTGCGGGGTCATTTCACATTATTGAGCTGTTAGGGACTCTACATTTTATAAACATATTTTACCCTCATCTTCTCTATTGGTGATTGGTGCATATATTTAGGCTAAACTTTATGCTCCTATATATGATATATTATTAACACACAAAAAATTTAGATTTGTTTCAAATTATATAAAATATAGAGACATATATTACCTGTTACAGAGTCTACAACAAAAGAATAGAATTTTTTACTCAAATTCAGTTGACATTTTCTGTGAAATTAGCAACCATTCCTATAAGAATAATCAATTTTTCCATTTGTACGTCCATCTCTGTAAAGCTTTGCGAAAAATTTAGCAATTTTTTAAAATATTGCCAAATTGATTAAAAGACGTTAAATTAATGAAATTGTGTTTTGTATGGGGATAGTATTGTAATGATGTTTCGGTATGTCTGTCAGTCCGACCGTCCCATTTGGCATTAGCAACTTTTTAAAATGCTGCCAAATTAATAAAATAATGTTAAATTAATGAAAATGATGCCCAATTGATGAAAATTTAATATTTTGCAAAATGAAGTTCAATTTTCTTAATAATCCCTATCACTTTGTGGGAATTAAATAACATTTTTGTAAATTTGTTTACAAACAGGAAAAGGATAATTTATTCTTCAGATCTGCCTGTGAAGATAATTTTATATAACGAGAACAAGGATTCTCATACTTCTTTTTAAGAGAATTAAATTAAATATTTTAATAGAATGTTTTGAATAACAATGTCATTTAATACACTATAAGAATTTGCACATGATTATGAATTTTGAGATTGTTTATATTATATATTCTGTACGAAGAACAGGTATACTGCTAGTGTATAATAATAACACTCCAAAATATTAGTTAAAAAGGCCCAAAATATTTTTTAAATGAATTATTTATTGAACAACTGCCAGCTTACAAGCATGTTTCGGAAAGTTCTTATGGGAACAAAAACTATGACAATGTCTTATTGCTCAATTCTTGCTATCACAACTTTTCTGGCTAGTTCTTTATCATATGCAAAAGAAAAAAAAAAACATGCGGAAGAATAAACTAGAGATGGCTCCCTAGTTAGAATAGACAAATATGTGAAAAGGTCTATAACCTTTAACTCTGTTTCGTCCATTGTCTTAAATTTGTTTGTAGTAACAAGTTTTAATTGAAACTTGACTTGCAATTTATTTTCTCTTGTCATTACTTTGATTACTTGTCCTGGCTACCAGTCATTGCAATACGAAAATAGCTACCCATGTTCCTTCTGAGTCAGATTTACAGGGTATGCTTTTGAGTGGTGCTTTTAAATGCATGATGCACGTGTATCGACTTCTCATTCTTCTTAATACCATCCTCTCTCTTCTTGATGTACATGGAAACTTCTTTGAACAGTTCATCATCAGCAACATAAAAACTACACTTGGTGGTTTTCCACCTTAATCAGCTTGAACTCTTCAGCAGTTGCTACCACCTCCAACTCAGGTAAAAAAAATGTTTATTGATTTAGCCTCCTATTTAGCAATGATATAGAAATCTGAAGCATTGGCAGGGACATATTTTTTCTGCGGGGAACAGTACCACTCTTTTCACTTCTGATTCTATGTTTTCCACTGATCCTTTGCCTTGCAAAAAAGTTTTAAAATGCAGTGCATCCATGATCTTCTTTATAGTGTATCATGTTCCAAGGTTATACTTGTTTTTAAATCAACTAACACAACCATCTGGCCAGTAATGCACATATTAAAAAATAGTTTTAGCAGTTTTTCTTTCAAATCTTCCAAAATGACCCTATTGAAGGCAAAAACTTCGTTTTTACCATTAGTTAGGACATTGGATACAATTGCATACAGGGTCTGTGCATTGCATCAAATATATTTACCTGCTACAAAAACTAAATTTTTATTGTGATTTGCACCAATGTTATGATCAGCCAAGAAAAATCATGAAAATTCTAAAGGAAAAAAAAAAAAATATTTTATACTCATGCTTATAATAATTGCAAAACCATCAATGGAGAAGCATAAGAATTGCATGAAATGTATTCCACAAACAACCTGTATTGATACAAATAAAAGATTAAATTTACAAAGCTAAAAAGCAATATTACATGTCAAAAACCAGTATTTGGTGAAGCCACCAAAAACTGCAATAAGTGCTTCTATACGATGTGGCATCGAATCAAACAGATTTTGAATTTGTACCTGAGGAAGAACATTCCAGATTGCTTCTATCTGAACCCAAAGTTTAGTTGTATTAACTACGGGACGAGGGTCACGAGCGAGACGCCAACCGGTGAAATCCATGACGTATTCAATAGGCGACATATCTGGTAAATGGGCAGGCCAAGGAAGATGCTGTATCTGTTGTGCTGAAAAGAAGTCTTGAACATTCCTAGCAACATGTGGACAGGCATTGTCTTGTTGAAATACAGCTCCAGAAATGCATTGAAGGAAAGGTACGACTTTGGGCTCCAGAACGTCTCTGATGTATCGGTTGCTGTTGAGATTACCTACAATTCTTTGCAGCTGAGATCGTCCAAGATACCCCAGAAAATCACACCTAGTGTCCGTCCAGTATGATATTGGATAACGCACTTCGAAAGGTGGTGTTCACCGCTATAACATCTAATGTGGATGTGGCCATCACTCTACCCCAGTGGTCTTCAAACTTCTAACGCCTTCAGAAGCCTACGCTAAAAAAAAAATTTTTTTTGGAACCTTAGTACAAAAAATATGCTCCGTAAGCATAGTGACGTAAAAGAAAATCTTGGTGCCCCCTCTCCCTCCGCAAAAAAGTTTTGAGGCTATATTAACAAAAATTAACTACCGAAGACTGCAAATTAATTTTGACCATTATAATCATAAAACCAAATACTAAATACAACAATAAATTATTAAAAACATATTATTCAGATTTTTTATTGAATACAGCTGAGGTGAATTTGCTGGCTCTAAAAAGCCGCCATTGCAGTGAAACATATCAAGCATATTTGTAGGCATAAATGCAAGAAAATACAAAATTCGGAATATATCTAATTCAGAAGTAATACTAGAAGTAACTAAATTTAATGACTTGAATGCGCTTGCTCCTTGCTACACAACTTTTGAAAATCAGGCTTAATTGTTGTTATTTGCAAACGCATGTCAAATTCTGCATCTAATTTGTTCCTGTATTTAGTTTTAGTGCTGACACAACTCGAAAAAAATCATTCGCAAAGATAGGTAGTAACAAAGGGCATAAGAATTTTTACTGCTCGATCAGACACTTCCACGTATTCTTTGTAAACTTTCAGCCAAAAACCCAATAGTTCTTGTTCAAATTGCATTTTTAAAGTCGAATCCATGGATATATCAATCAGTTGTTCTCTTTCCATCGGTGGTAGATCAGCATCTTCGACTTGTAGAAATGGATTTTTAACCCAGTTATATGACTGTTTGGGAGTCGGAAAATATTCTCTGAAACTTTCCTGCAAATTCGATAAATGTTCGATAATGAACTTTTGGACAGTTTCATTAAGACTAAGCTCATTTGAAACCAAAAAATCATTTAGCTTTTCAAAACATTGCACGTCATTTCTCTTTACATAATTTTTCCAAAGATCAAGCTTTAAAATCATTGCCTCAATTTTGCTGTGAACTTTGAAAATATGTGTTTTTGCTCCTTGGAGTGAAATATTAATTTCATTTAAACGGGAATAAATATCGCCAAGATACGCCATACTTTGCATCCAATTTTCATCGTTCAACTTATTTGCGTATTCATGTTTCTGTTCAGATAAAAAAAATCTTATCTCATCCTTCAATTCATAAAATCGACTTAAAACTTTTCCACGAGATAACCAACAAACCTCCGTTTGTAAAAGCAATGTTTTATGTATAAACTGGATAATTCTTCGCAAAGTAGTGTAAATAACCGGGAATTTAATTCCCTTGATTTGATGAAATTGACAATTTTAACTACATTATCGAGTACTATTTTCAATTCATTTGGCATTCATCATGGCGATGCAGGCAAGAGCATAGCGATGCAGGTAACAATGGGAATGGGAATGTTGTATGTCAGGGCCTTTATTCGCGATATTGCACCCTTATTTGCGCAGAGCAAAAACCTTGCTCCATCAGTACAAATGTGGGAACATAAATTCCAAGGTAAGTTATGTACTTTCATATAAGTATTGATCGTTTCAAAAATTTGTTCACCTGTTGTTCTGCCTTGAAGAGGTGCACAAATAAACATATCCTCATGAACAATTGAGTCAGAAACATAACGCACAAGTACAAGTAATATGGCTAAATTGGCAATATCAGTAGACTCGTCTAGTTGCAATGTAAAACCATGTGGGGAATTCTTTAAACGCCTTATTAATTCTTCCTCACAAAAATGTGATAAATCTGCACGTTAATATACTTCCGGTAGCGCCACCACGAGGATCGGGGAAGGTTCAGAAAGACACTGTGATAACTCAACTCAAACAACTTGATTCTCAATCGAATTGTCCTTAATTTTGTACACGGAAAAATTGTCCAGCAAGAGGAGAATATATTACTAACTTTACTAGTAATTGGAAGAAAGATAGGGAATCAGTATCTCTACAGCACAGTATAGATATTTTAAAATGTGCATGCAATTTATGAATTTCAGTTTTTTAAAAAAAATTAAATTTAATTATCGAAATTTTTGAATAACAAAAAATTTAATAAAAGTGTTATAAAATCGGTACTTACGTATTATCGCAACCATGACAAAACGTAATTGATGTATCGTCCAATAAAGGTCCCGATCGATTCCAAGGACAACATGCAACAAAGTGATCTGTATGAGGACCCACGTTCGAGCGGGCTCGAACTGGTTGGGGGACGTACGCACCGCTGGGACTGTGTCGTCAGACAGGCCGGCTTCGCCGGACCAAGTCACAGAGCATACTAGACTCGCTTCTGGGACCGTCGCACGGCGCAAGGACCGTGACAACATGCAGCCAAGTGATCTGTATGAGGACCCACGTTCGAGCGGGCTCGAACTTGTTGAGAAAAACCCAGAAGCGAGTCCCAGAAGCGAGTCTAGTATGCTCTGTGACTTGGTCCGGCGAAGCCGGCCTGTCTGACGACACAGTCCCAGCGGTGCGTACGTCCCCCAACCAGTTCGAGCCCGCTCGAACGTGGGTCCTCATACAGATCACTTTGTTGCATGTTGTCCTTGGAATCGATCGGGACCTTTATTGGACGATACATCAATTACGTTTTGTCATGGTTGCGATAATACGTAAGTACCATAAAATCTTATAACATAACAAAAATCTAAAATTTTATTAAAAAAGTCGCGGAACCCAGTTTGAATATCACTGCTCTACCCCAATTAAAGCGGAATTCATCGGAAAGACGATTTTTGCCAATGCTACTTTACTGCACTAAAATGCTAATTTATTATACCAATTTAGGAATTTCTTTGCGCAAAAGCTAATACAATATGTCAAATCTAGTGCAGTGTCCTTGTACATAGGAAATATGCTTTAATTCTTGGCTAACCACACACACACATATGATACATAACTCCCATTAACACTGTCACATGCTCGGGTGACCAATGAGCCCTCATTACTTCATTTTATTGTTTCAAAGTATTATAATCTGCAAAACCATCCCGAATCATTATCTCATTATCCATCAGATTCTTTAGGTGTCACAAGTTCTCATGCTGCTATTTAACACTGTATACATGCCTGGTGAGTAAATTCAGCGGTTCTTTGAGAATCTGTTTTCCTGCAGTCAAATCAGTTTCAACAACATCCTTACCTGCTCATCATTGGTGGTCCACTGAAAGTAGCTAACAAAAGTGCCATCATTGACAATGAAGATACCAATCCAAGGAATTTACACCATAATGCTCACATTGTCGATGCTGTCTTCACTATCAAAGCTACACACACTTTTGAGTTTTTCCCGGCCGTCCAAATGATTGCTAAAGTCCTCGGACGAGTCGGATGGTCTTGGTCTTCAACACACTTTTGAGTTGAATAGAAACTCTGTAGCACTGTCATGCAGTGTGGTTATTACTTTCTAACTCCTTGTGCTATTGACTTACTTCAACAGGATTGAAAGAAGCCGATTTTTTCATTTAAATAAGTTAAAAAGAAATTATTGATCTACAAAGACATAGTGGCAGCCATGTTGAAACTGTTGCCAAATGTAGAGTCCATAACATTTTATAGAGTGCGAAACCAAATTTAGAAAATTTATAAAAATTAGCAGATTTTATTAATAATGAAAAATATTTTAGAATATTGTAACACTATACATGTTATTTGAAAATATTCATTTTGGTAAATATACATTTAGTACATTTTAAAAATTTCAACAAAACTTTTCTTCCATTTGTGTTATGGATAGATTCTACATTATCATTTCTTACAAGCTATAAATTATAACAGAACAAACTTTCCAATTAAAATTATTAGACATAATAAAAATGTGTCTGAACTTTACTTGTCGCGAGTACATGTTTTGGTTTTTTAAATTCTTCCAAGCCATATTAGGAGGGGGGGGGGGGGGATCAATGTAGAGTAAGTAACATTAAAAATGGTATATTTATGTTTTGAGTGCAATCACATGCATAATACGAAGTAAATAAAGAAAATATAATATCCATGTCCTTTAGAATGTGCTCTTTCAATATATTTAATCATTTTTTAATTTTATTAAATTCTGTTTTGGACACAATATCACAAATACTGTGAACCCTCCCATCTTAAGCATATCATGATAAAAAAGAAAACATGCTATGATTACATACAAAAACAGTAAGAGTAAGTTGTATTTTGTTTAAAAAGCATTTGTAAATTATAAAATATCCATGTACACTGTACATTAGGCTGAACCAAAAAAAAACTTTTTTCCCAATTTAAATTACAGCTAGTGTGGAAAAGCTGCCCTATGGGCCACATGTTGAATGAAAAATTTTATGAAAATAGTGAAAATTTTCCATACAGAAGAACAAAAATGTTTTACTGTTAGGCATGGTGGTGCAATTTTGTCAATAGCAATTAGCAAATTGCTAGTTAAAAAAAGTTAAATACTAGTAAAAGAAAAATGCTGTTGCAAAGTTCGGTTTTCCTAGTTTATTTGCCCCAAAGAAGCTTCAGACCATTTTATAAAATTAACCAACTTGAAAACAACCACTTCATATCCTGAATGCAGTTAATGCAGAGTTCCCAGCAATTTAAATTTTCCATAATGGGTGGAAAAAATTATCAGCCTTGGAACTGATGATGTCACTGTCATTACTGGCAGAAAATCTTAGATTTGGGCGACTGACAAGATATTTGTCCATGGTTGACAACTATTCATTTCATGGATCAATAAATTTACCTTACTTTCACTTTCTAACAGTTCATAATATGGACTGTGGTAGTGTCACGTTATCAAATTATTTACTTGCTCTTGCTAGACAAAAAGGATTCTTGGGCACCAGCAAACTTTGTTATTGATTTATAAAAAAAAGAAATCATGCCCTGCTGTTAGTTTTAAAGTAATGCACAAATCAAAAATAGACCTATGTAAAGAAAATTCAAAATTATTCCAAAATTTAGGAAATGGTTGTGAATCCATGAAGCTGTTCTTTGTAGGTTGTAGCTATATCCAAGTTTTTCCATGGCAAGTTTTAGAAAAACAGAGCACACATACCTGCCTTTCATTAAGAGAACAGCATCATGTTTGCTATTTGTTAAGAGAACAGTGCCTACCAGTGATGTAGCATCCATTGAAGCTAAAAGGCTGAGCCTCCCCTGTTTGAAATCTAGTTTAAAGAATTATTTAAACATACTTCTATTTATTATATATTTTTTAATAATTTTGTGAAATATATATGTATTTAGAAAATTTTTACATTTTACTTGCTTAAAGTGACATGTTTCAAAGTATTTTTCCCATTAAAATGCATATTTTAATGTTTTAGAAGCTAAAATCATCTATACTTTGCGGTCTATAAGGAGAAGCATGGTCTTAAACCAAGCAAACTGTTAAACTCCTCCCTAGCTGATTAACTAACATGTAGGCTAGCCTTCAGAAAGGTGTGGCAATTGTTTCCTCAATTTTTAGCCATCTGTAAGCAGTCAATAATTGGATGAAAGAACATTTTCTAGGCAAGGCTAATGGATCCTCTATTTTGGGTTAAATGCGATTCAATTAATTAATATTCGCAGAAAATAATCATTATTTGCAATACTAAAGAATTTGCACCAGTTTTCACGAATAAACTAGCATTTACCTAACTTTAAACAATATCAAGATGAAGAAATATATTAATAATGACTACCATTAAACTTAAGTAACTTGCAAAATAGACTTAGCTTTTTATATCGGCATCAATATGGTGAAGCATCCGTTTGCGTATTTGGGAGTTTTAAAAAGAATAAATCTTTTTAAAACTCCCAAAAAATATTTCCCTTAAAAAATTCCATGCTACACGAGAATCTCAGATAAAAGTGGTTGATAATTTTCTGGCGGATTCTCAGCATATTGTAATTATAAGATATTTTTAAGTTTCCATAGTACAGTAATTGCAAATAATTAATATACAATATAGTTTAAGGACATTGCTGCCTATAGTGATTTTCAAGTAAGCTTATATTTCAGATTTCCCACAAAATTTCAGCGCACTCTTTTATACAATACATGGGTGAATGTAGAACGTTTTCTGAGAGTGGGTTGAGGTAAACTAAGAAATATACAACATTGTGTAACTTGATGATCGTCTTTATTATCTTGAATATTCAAGGGGGAGAGTGTCCTCTCCTATGAGCAGCCATGACTTCATATTTAATGAAATGGTTGAAAAAGTTCAACTAATTTAGAAATAAAAAAACATTTAAAATGCTATATTTTGTATGTTAATTATGTAATTTGTATGTAATTTGTAGATGTAATTTGTCTTACATCGGTAACATATTTTAAAATATCATGCCCTTCATTCACTCTTAGCATTTTTATATAAAATTATTTTATTTTACTCACCAAGGAAATAAAACGTTTTGAAAGTGGGAATTCTAATAAAAATTTTACCTTTAACATGAAAACCTTTTCCAAGTTAAAATGACAATTGCTCAGCCTCCACAGTCAAAAATATCATGCTATGCTACTGGTGCCTGCAATCAAATCAAATGAAAACTAGCCCAACATTTTATGACATCAAATAAAAGTATTTAGAGCCCTTTCATTTCAAAAAATTTTCTGCCGACATAGCAAGTTTTTTGGCTACTGAGTGTTATCTCCTGGGAGTTATGTTTTGTCTCTTGATAAATACGGCCTCATTTGACCTGACAAAATGGTAGCCCAAAACAATTGCTATCACCTAATCTGCTATCAAAGTACAAAAATGCGTATTCTTGCAAGCAGCAGTTATATCATCATGATTAGAAAGAGAACTGTGTTTAACTAATATATGACAACAAACAATTGGAAAATATTTTCAACATTTAAATGTATCTTGTCATTTTATGATTATTCAAACCTCATTGATAAATGAGAAAATATTAAAAAACACAATTTAGTATTTATTTTATATTGTATTGTTAATAAATAATTATGTTGTTAAAATTTTAAATATTTTGCAATTGTCAAAATTTCTAAACTTTGTTATTTTCCCCTAAGTTATATTTTTCCCATTTTGATTTTAATGAAATATTTTTTAAGGTTTTCACAACTTTTATTTTCTATAAACATGTTCCCATTCTGTAAAGCAAAATAAAAGTGTAGCAGTCTGCCAAAGTCTCAAAATCCAAAACAGAAAACTCGAACAAAAGGTGTAAACCGTTGATACATTTTTGCACCCAAAACTACTCTATTGCAACATGTTCCCCTTCCCTGAATCATGATGGCATCACATCTGTAATGAAAGGATCGAGCTGTTGCGAGCTTCACAAAGTCATATTGTAAAATGGCTTAGGGATGACTCAAATTGATGTTTATGACGATTTCAACTATCTTTGAAACATGCTTTGTCAAAAACTGATGAATTAAAATAATTACTTTTATTAAAAAGTGGTCAATTTTGTCAAGTGGTCATTAATTTCTGGGAAGGAGTTGCAAATTTTTTGGCAAGAATCCTGCAATTAATTTTAACCACTGTTGAAAGTACAAACAACAAGTTTCCTATAAATAAGGAGCTACTATATCGTAACCAGTTCACATAAATTGATTGCAAATTTTATTTCTTGATGATGTCTGTTTTAATGTAAATAAAAAAAATAACAGTATAAACTGAAATGTTGAAGTAACATACCGAAGTTGATTACTGAATTCATCTTCTACATTATCATCATCCCAATTATCTTCCCAAACATTGATATCTTGTTCGTCTTCTTCCTTAGCAGTCCAATCTAAAAGTAAAATTCATTACATTATCAACATGTAGGGAAACAAACATCTAATACATTTTTATATATCAGAAGCCAGTCAAATTAAATAACTTAAATGTTAAAAATATTATGTTTAGATGAAAATATCTGATGTAGTAAAATATTGTGAAAGGGTTTTTTGGCACAAGATCCAAAGAGGATATCCAGTGTTTCGAAAATTGCTCTCTCTTATGTACAATTTTCAAAAGTTCTGAAATGGCTCAAGTTTTGTGCTTTTGAAATCCTAAAAATTTTCAAAGTATTGGGCTTGTGAAATTTTTGCCAAAGTTCTAAACTGTTTTAAGTACCTAGTACCCATTGTGTTTTTAAATTTTTTAAAGTCCTAAAATTTTTGGTGAAGTACCAAAAATCTTCTAAACTTTTGAAGTATTTGTAAAGTTCCAAAACTTATAGTATTATTAAAGCATTGTGTTTTTGAAAATTCTAGTAAATTATAATTTTTAGGTGATCCACAGAATAGCCCCCCCCCCCCCCCCCAGCTCTTTTAGTATGAAGCGTCCAGTCGGTGCAAAGCATCAGGTTACTATTCCACTCAGTTTTCTTCGCCAATCTGGTAGCTCACGACTTTCCTTATATCCAACCAGCACACAGTTTTTTCGGATTTTGCATTTTAATAGGAAATAGGTATTTCATCAGATCTTTTTCAATCGAATTTGTTGTGCTATTCTGCTACACATTTATCTTGAATTTTCATCAAACATTCTGCACATAATATTCATATCTATACATTTATTTCACTGATATGTGCGAATGTTTGAGAAAACGTGTTTTGGGGAAATGTAAGTGAATTATTTAAATTTGCAAATGTTCAAGAAAACGTGTTCATGTAGATATAAACATATTTACATAAAGGTTAGTTCTTTTATTTATTCATCCCATATTTTGAAATTTTCTTTCGTATTTTCCCATGTTTTTAAAATGATTCTCTTCTATTTTAAATTTCGTTAAATTACAATCATTTTCCTCAATTTTTAAAAATTTTGTTAAAGTACAATCTTTTACTAAGTATCATTTTTCAGGAATTTTGTTAAAGTACAATCTTTTATCTAAGTATTGTTTTTTTTTTTAATTTTGTTAAGTTCAATATTTTTTCTAAGTATTGTTTCTTCTTAAGTTTCGTTAAAGTCCAATCACTTTTTCTTAAATTTCGTTAAAGTTCTATCATTTTTCTAAATATTGTTTTTTCTTAAATTTCATTAAATTCCAATTATTTTTCTAACTATCATTTTTTCTTAAATTTCATTAAGTTCAATCATTTTTTCGAAGTATCTTTTTTTTTAATTTCGGCACACACATTCACAGTTTGTCTTTTTTTGTTTTTGGTAATTTTGGCAAAATATCATTCTTTTAAAATTTTTGGTTTCGAGTTGTAAGTTTTTGAAATTGTTTTAAAATCACAAAATCTTTTAAGTATCGTGTGTTTCAATATGTTTTCTAAAATTTTAAAAGTTTTTATTCTGTAATTTTATGAAATTTTTTTAGAATTCCCAAAAATCTTATTATGTAACCTTCCTATGAGTGTTATTCACTTTTATTCAAATTGAATTTCATTATCATTTACATTTAAAATTCGAGTTCAGAAAACGGTAGAATCAGCCACTTTGGTATGAGGAGCCTATTTCAAAATACAGGAAAATATGTCACTAGTAGGGAGGGTTCAATTTTAAAACATGGAGAAACGTGCCAACTTGGAACATTTTTGTACTTAAAAAAAAAAAAAAAGGAGTGGGGGGAGGCTATTCTAGCGATCTACTTAATTTTTATACAATAAAGTTCATGAAAAACCTAAAATATCAACATATTTTTCTTTTTTAAGTCCCAAATATTTTCAATGTATCGTCTTTTAAAACATTTTTTTTAAATAATGAAAATATTTGAAGTATTGTGCTTGTCGGACTTTTTTATATGTCCCTAAAATTTTTGAAGTATTTTATTCTGTATTTTTATGGGATTTTTTTTTTATAATTTAAAATGCCTTATCAATTAGATTCGAAATTATATTATATGACATGGTAGATTCCCTCAAATTGGTGGAAAAAACCTATTTCAAACTATAGGAGAAATAATCATTTTGGAGGGAGGAGGATCCTGTTTTAAATAACAAGAGAATATGTCACTTTGGCAGGGAGGGGCTAATTTCAAATCACAGGGAAATAGTATGTCAACTTGGCGCATTTTTGAACTTAAAAAATAATTATGTGTGTGAAAGGGACCCTCTAGGTTTACCATATCTTGAATCAATATTAAATCAATGATTTCCACAAAGCGACAGGAATAAAAAAAATGAACTTAATTTTTAATTTTCTGAGATATTGAATTATAGTTAATTTTGCAACATTTTTTTAAGGTGACAATGTTGTACTAAATTTGTTGCTAAATGAGATAGACAGAGAAATGGACTTATATAGTACAGTGGCCTCCGCTTAAGTGGATCAGCCACTTTATCGAATCAAATCACGGAAAACGGAATGGAATCACTCTTTTACATTGAAACTCCGCCAGCTATTTGGATCAAAACCGCCGGATAAATGGATCAAAAATTTTCGCGATTCAATGCTCGTTTTTCATTGTTTGATCTTTCCATTGTGTTCTTCCCAACATCAGCTTTTTCTGGAGTTCTTTCTCCAATCCTGACAAACAGGGTGCCATGCGGCGCGCAACAAAGTCAGACACAGATTTCTTAGAAACGTGAATCCCCTGGGTGCCTGTGATAAGACGCCACCACTCCCACACACGTACACATGGAAAGGGGAAGTACATGCTAGTGATAGTACAGCGAAATCAGACAGTCTTCTTAACGCCTTTCACATGATAATAAATGCACGGAAAAATGTTACTCCAATAACAATTTTCAATTGTTTCAAAAAATCGGGAGTCGTAGTAGAAGTAGCGAACAACATTCCACAGGAGCAAGAAAACCCACGCATTGACGATGAGCTTACAGAAGAATTTTGGAACTGGGTCAATATCAATGGCAACGTACCGACATTAGCTGAAAAAACGGAAGACATTGTTTTAACAATTCAACAATCCAAAGAAACAACTGGAGAAGCAAATGAGGAAGAAGTAGAAAACAATGAACTGCCACCACCAACGGCTAGAGAATCGTGTCAGGCTCTTCAAATTCTTAGGACATTAGAACAACAAGGTGCAACTTGCGATGACTAATTCTTTTTACGATACTGAAAAGATAGTATCAAAGCTAATCAGTGCCACTACGAAGCAATCTACAATACAAATGTTTTTCCAATAAAGTACAGTAAGTATATAAAGTGTTTCTTCTTATATACTAGTGTATTTATTGCTACATATCAATATGTACTGTATATAACATATACTCAGGGGCGGATTACCTTATCTTAGACTTTTACCTTATCTTTTCAATGTTAAATTTTATTGCAAAAAAATTTAATCCTTTCTTTAAATTCTTAATTTTATGTATGAAAAAGTAAGAACATTCAAAACTTTTTCATATATGTACGACTATGTATGTTTCATGTATGTACAAGGCCGTCGAGAGCTGGTCTTGGACCCTAGGACAGACATTGAACCGGGGGCCCCGGGCCCCTCCCCTGTATGTTTTTACATAATTTTCTACCTGGTGTGGCTGACACTCGGGCCCGGGGAAAATTGCCCCCTCTGCCCCCCTCAATGCTCCTGTGTATGTATTACTATGCAGAGTATAAAAAAACAAAACTGCATCGCCGCTGCTTTTTCAAATCAGCCGCTTTATTGGATCAAACATCGATGGCACGAACGTGATCCAATTAAGCGGCGGCCACTGTTTTAAAAAAGTGTGGAGATCATTGATTCTACGTACAGTTAAGAAAATCAAGGTCAATTAAGATCAAATTTAGAACATAAAACTTTGGACAACCAGTTTAGTTAAAATTCTATCAAAAACATAACTTAAAAAAATTACATTGTTATACCAACCTTTCAACGGCACTAATTTGAGCTGCTTGTTGCTCTAAAATTTGTGTAATATACAAATAATCTTAACTGAAAGAATACAAAGTTTGCCGACAGAATCAATGATGAATAGATTAAATGAAATATAAAAGGAGGGAGTAGTACCCTATTTTAAACCACAAGAGAATAAGTCACCAGTTTTGCAGGGATGAACAGTGCCAACTTGGAGCACTTTAAAAATCAAGTGTTGGGAGGGGGGGGGGGGGTTCTCCGGATTTACCTTATTTTGAATCAATATAAAATTAATAATTCCCCAAAACAAGAGAAAATATTTTTAAAAAAGACTTTTTTGAAATATTGAATTATAGTTAATTTGGCAACATTTTATTAAAGTGACAAATTTGGCAATATTGAACTAAATTTCTTGCTAAATTAAAGAGGGAGAAGAGTTTACTTTTCCTATATAGTATTAAAAAAGCTTGTAGATTATTGCTTCTACATAATAGAAATAATGTACATAAGATAATTTAAGAAAATCTTGTTCAATTATGATCAAATTTAGTGCGTAAAACTGTTAAATTTCGATTGAAAACATGAGATTAACTTAAAAAACTACATTCTTGAGCCTTTTAAATGGCAATATTTTAAACTACTACTTTAAAATGAAGGAAATGTGCAAGTAATCTGAACTCAAGGAACACAAAGCTTGCCGATCATTATCTTATGCGTTCACCATTAAAAACGCTTGTAGATCATTGCTTCTACATAATAGAAATGCCGATACAGCTTTAACTAATGGTGAACGCATAAAATAAAACACAAAAGAAAAGTTAGAACATAGGTTACTGTATTTTTAGTCAAATACTTCAGAATGAAAAACTACATAAATATCACTAATTCATTTCTAAGAGAAGACATCTGTATTAATTTGATGAAAATTTAATTTCGTAGTTAATTTACATATTTGTGTACATCTGAAATTATAAAAATAGCTCAAACCTTCAGTAGGGAATTCTTCGAATTCATCATCCTCTTCCAGTAAACCAAGATCTGTTTTCTTTGACTGTTCACTCATTTCCCCTTGTGGCTTTACAACCATGACCATTTGAACCGAATATAAATGGGTTTTTGTTAGCAGAAGCAGCTAAATTGGCAATAAATAACTTTAAATTGTAAATTTTTAATATAATTCCTTTGAAAACTCAACTTTTTCAGCAAATACAAACTTACAGTCACAATCAAAGCTAACGAGTAATGACTTGCACTTTTTTTAAATGTAAAACATGAAGGTCTGAAAATTCAGTAGATGACTTCCAGGGTGTAGAACCGCAACACTCTCATTTGACGTCAAACATGGCGATTCATCAGTTCGGCATCCATGTTTGTGGATCAGCTGTGACTGTACCATGGATAATTTTAGAAATTTACGATCGTTTAGCCTCGAATTGTAGTAAGGTATATCTAATTTTTTTTAATGAAAAACCTAAATCACGGTGAAAGATAATCAGGTGAAAGCAGTTGCGTATTTCCATAATGCGGTTCGGAGTGACAAATTTGGCCAAATATGCGGTAAAGAAATTTTCTCGCCAAGAGTGCCGTAAACATATCTGCGCGAAGTGGATTCGTATTTACACGTTATATATGAATTATTAAAATTCCTTACAAAGGGTTGTCAACATTCCAATACTCACTTCAAGTCATTATTTAGAATCTGCAATCGCGTGTATCACAATGTTTGTAATTATAGAAACATCAAATTAAAAATAGTGTGCATTTGGTTATTTTAGAAAATCAAACGAGCAAATTTTTACTTTCCCTGCAATACATGGTAATGTATAGGGAAAATATTGGAATCATGTCGAAAATCGCAACTCGAGTTTTCGACGGATCTACACGTTTCGAGACCTCTAGAATACGAAAAAACCATTTTTAGCGTGACGTCTGTGTATGTGTCTGTCTGTGCAGATTTTGTATCCACTCTAACTAAAAAACTAATACATCGAATTTCACAAAATTTGGTAGGTAAGTCACTTGTGGCCGGATCTAGTGTTGATTAGTTGTGGGTACGATTCGGGATAAAAGAACCCGCCTTTTTTTGCGAAATGTCCCTCAAAAGCTTGTATCCACTCTAGCTGAAAAACTAATGGACCGAATTTCACAAAATTCGGTAGATGAGTCACGTATAGGACACCCTGGTGCTGATTAGATTTTGGTTCGATTCAGAAAAAAATAACCTGCCTTTTTTTGCAGAATGGCCCGGAAAAATTGTCAAAATCTAAACTAAAAAGCTACGTATGCTCAAATATATCCATTAACCCTTTGAGTCCCAAGCTCAATTTTCCGGTACTACCTCAGAACCCCTAAGACGGCCGAACAGAGAATGGCCATTTCCGACCCCCTTGGAAGATAATGACGCTTGAGTAAACACACGCCTTTCCTCTTCTACACGAATACTCTCAAAGGAGAGGGGAGGGTTAATAGGTTTCAGAAAAGGGTTGTTTGCTGTCAATGACTCTTTTGAGTGACATATTTTTAAAAAATCACTTGTTTGGCGAATAATTAGTAAACATTTTACTTCGTTAGACAATATATTTTACTTTGTTGGTTGGATTAAAATAAACCAATTTCTGAAGTTGTGTAGCAGAATATATATATATATATATATATATATATATATATATATGTATATATATTAAATGTTTGTTTGGATTTTTGCACATTTTGTAAACAAAAAATTACTTCTTTTTCAAAGTGCATTACAGTATTTTTAAACTTATTTGTTAGCTAAGCGTGGGACCTCCCGATTTAATGGCGGTTATGAGGCTAAACATCCTTCAGATAATGTAGCTAATAAACCAATGTAATTACTCTCTCTATGTGAAGGGTTATGACACACTTAACCACCCGTTGCTACAATACCGTTAATTTTAGAGAAGTATACTCAGACCTTATCTATAATTTTTCATTTTAATCAAAAATACTTTCTACATTTTTACTTTATAATATTACAAATATGTTGTTTTCTTGATTTTTGACAAGAAATTATGTGTTAAAATCTTTCGCCCATATTTCCGATACTTTTGTTCCACCCTCAAACTCTCCCTCTCTATGTATGTGATGTGGACAAAATAACTCAAGGAAGAATGCGCGTGTCGCTATGAAAAGTTTTACATTCGTACATTATGCAAAATAGAAAAAAAAACTAGAAATAAATATAATAATTCGCATTATTAAAACAAGAATGCTACGAAATTTATGAGTTTTAAGTTGTTATTATTCACACACAAAAAAACAAATATGAATGCGTAATCCTTGGGGATGCTCTATTGATGGGTTCACTATGAACTTAGCCGTTGCAGCCTCGGGTAGCCTGACTTAAATGCTGAAGGAACTGAAGATGATTACGTCTCAGAATTGAATTTGTCGGTTCGCAAATTCTGCGCATAATAAGTTTTTATTATTGTTATTGTAAATATCAGTTATTTCATGGGACGCGTAATAAATACGAAACCGGTTCATGGATACTTTTATGTAATACAAACACTGTTGTTAAGATCATTCATAATCAGAATTTTTATACTATATTCTTTGATGTCCATGTGTTGTGATTGTATATTGATGCTTACTTACGATTATGGAAGGAGTATGGTGTCAATACTATATAGATTAAGAAATACACATTTTAATTTTCATAGAAAGGTTTGTTAATTTTTTATCTAACATTTTACATTCCCAAATTCCCATTTTTTGAAAATTTCACAAACCACCTGATCTTGTAATATCTCTATTTGCCTGTACTTAAATGTTTATTTTCTCTGAACTTAGATTTTAAAGATGTTTTATTGATTCAAATTTTCAAATATTTATGTTTAAAATATGAATGCTTAAAATGCAATCTTCGGAAAACCATAATCTTTGGAAATAAAGTAATAAACATTCGTATATATCGTTTCATATTTTTAAGATTTGTGAAAGGCGAAATTAATTGCGTTCTAAAGTCGTAACTTTCCTCAATCGGAAAAGTTTCCATCAAAAGAACTGAAATTATAATCCCCTTTATCTCTATAGAGATAAAGGGGATGTAACACCCGGACTTGTGGGATTTTAGCAGACAACAGCACCTCTCCTCCTACCAAACAAACAAATTCTAGAACGTCTGTGCCCTCAAATCTGTGCTTTGACAAGCTTATTTTTAGAAAAATAAATTTGGTCATCTTTACTTACCTGATTTACGGTGTCGGCAATTTAACTAACTGCATCCAGCACCCCAGATATCAGCTGAAATGACTTAAAAACAGCGGTGTAATTTATCTCTGAATAAGTTGCTGTATGTCTTTGTACATGATGGCTATATAAAGAAAGCAGGAGAACAAACAATATGCATTGTTGTATATCTGTGGGCTAGGCAGGTTGCTTCCAGGGCTATGGAAGTAATTTATAGCCCAGGGAGTCAGTTGCTTTTATGAGTCTGTTATATATTTCAAAAGGGTGTCATGCTTTGTCGGAAATGGACTGCAGTCATTTATTTTGGGGCATCTTGTAAAATGAGGTCCAAACCTGAGGCTGAATAATAATACTCTTGTGCGATGTCTGTGATTGTAAAAATAGTTTTCTCACGGCTCCACTGAACTTTGGCAAAAAAAGGGAACCAAATTATAAAACGGTTCTATCGGAGGTTTGCTTTACAGGGTAAAAATATAAAGGAATAAATCCCCCCCCCCTCCCTCTTAAAAGTGTTTGAAAACCTACGATTTATTGAGGAATAAGTCTTGGTTTTTTTAAGTCTCCTTCAAAATGTTTGTTCTTGTAGAATTTTTTAAAAAACATTTTAAATTTTAGATTTTGAAGGAGAAACATCCAGAGCATATTTCAACACCTTTGTAAAGCAGTTCATAACTGTATGTCTATGAGGTGTAAACGGTATATGAAGGGTAAACGTTACGTAAAATCTTATCCCCACTAGCAACCAGCATCTGTTATTCATGTAACTAACTTATTATGAAATAAATATAATTAAAATTCAGATAACTAAGTTATCTGAATATACAGTAGGTTTTATGATTGGAACAAAATATTGGTGCCACCATGAAATTTTATATATGCTAAGGTTATGTAAGGATTGGTGTATATATATATATATATATAATACCCGTAGTCCAAAATTTAAGGTTTTCTTGAAATTATTTTTCTATGTAAAATGTGTTACTGTATATGGTTCTAAAGTGGAACAAACATGTAATAATATGGTCTATACAGAAAAATAATTATGTTAACTGCGCTATACATATAAATAGTATGAAAATTATAAATGTAACCCAGATTTCGAAAAGGGGGATTACGATCGAAAAAATGACATCACTAAATTTTGTTTTTCAATTAACATAACTTTTCCTCCAAATAGGGGGGGGGTATGCCCCAAATTCCATTTACCTACATCAGAAAAAATCGACCTTGCAGGTAAAATTAGTGGGTTAAAGTGAATAATTATTTTTTATATGTTATATAGTGCTCTGTAAAGAACTCGTGTTTTAGGTGAGAACCAAAGCATCAAATTTTGGCTCGCTTTATACCGCCTTGAGCTACTGCGATCATTATCTTTCTTGATATATTTTGAGTGGATATAAAATATAACAGGAAATGTATAAAATTGGAGTTTAGTAAATTTCTGTTCAGGGACTTTGAATTGAAATATCTTCATTTCCTTGCTCTGTTGCACAAAAATATGCATAATTGTTCGTATTTAACCGAATTGTTTCTACAGCTTCGTCGGTGTAAAATAATTTAAAAAATTGCAATGGACTAGCACCAGGTGGTAAATCAAGGACAGGTCAAGAACGGCAAGCAAATGCAGGAAATGTATTTGCAAGCAAATACATTTTTGTATTATCTATATCCATTGTTTAATTAAGTTCTTCATTTTTATCCATCATAACAGTCTCAATTTCTCTTTATTCATTATTTAACAAAAAAGATCAATCATGCATAAAGCATTGATTATGAAACACTTTCCAACTGCAATGCAATTTCATTTGAACATCTCTAAGATGCGAAACATTCAGCGGTAATATTTTTTAAATTATCACAATACTACAATAATTTATTATATTTGTAAACTTCTTCGAGAAAAATGAACTTTATTCAAATGACGTCATTGAAATATAAATTGCTTGGCTCTCTATGAAAAAGCAGTAAAAATTCCATTCATAAATATTTATTCTATTCCTTTCAATACTTCAATACTACAATAATTTATTTTACATAAAAATTTAAAACCATGGAGATAAAAGTAATTTAACTCTGTGTTTAAAACTTCACAGGAAAAGTCTACTATAAAATCGTCTGTTCTCTATGTAAAATCAATGACTGTTTCATTCATATCAATTATATTGCAGACTCCAGCGCTAAATAATTTTGCGTTAAAGAAATTCAAGAATTCTTGTACAACTCATCTTACAGCTTGATGTGTTTACAATCTTCATAAGTGGAAATTAGACTTCGTTAGACAAAAAATGTTTAAAAAATTAGGTCCCATAGGATTAAATGCATTTCATTTTTTCAAACCGGGTCCAATCCAAAATTAATTGAGTGATATTATTCATTTACATTCCCAGACCGCTACAGACCGAATAAACAACATACTAAAATTTCATTTTGATAAAGTCATTTATACGGCAATTATCATGCGAATGGGCAGACAAACAGACAGACAGAATGAACAAAGTCATAAACACTTTTCAACTATGTTGTAAAGTGTTAAAAATTCAAGATTGTTTTTATCTGCCTTACTCTCATACCAGTCATCATCTTCCGATTCAGTGCAATCCGATTCATCAGTATCATTAAATAAGACTGCATTCTAACTCATCCTGTGTTAAAATTTTAAAAAACGCTCATTTCAAACCGAATTCAAAAAACAAGCGAATAAAAGTTAAGAAGCAGAAGTAGAAGCATAGTTCTTAAGAAAATCTATCAAACTCATAAATATTATGACACCTGACACTTGACTTCAGTCTCCGTGTTTTCGCCAGGTAATCAGCCAAAAGTAAGACCTGTCGCCAAAGTACTTCGGAGTAGATTGAATGACAGATAGCCTCTTCCCCTTTGTCAGCGTTTTGAAGTCCAACCTCCCACCTTGAAAAGGGGGTCGCGATATCTCTGGGCCGCTGGGCCGTCTGCGGTATTTTGCTTGTAGGGCCGTGGATGCCTCAATTCCAGCCAACTACAGACCAATCAGTTTGTTACCGACACTTAGTAAAATTACTGAGAAAATAATTCTTAAGAGACTGAACACGCACCTTAGTGAGAATGACATTATCATTCCGGAGCAGTTTGGATTTCGACCAAAACACTCCACCACTCATCAATTGCTGAGAGTGGTAGAGTACATTTCTTCTGGTTTTAATAATAAGACACCCACAGCTGCGATTTTTCTTGACATCCAAAAAGCCTTTGATAAAGTGTGGCACTGTGGATTAGCTTACAAATTGATCACTCTAAAAGTCCCTGACGCACTTGTCAAACTTTTAATTTCATACCTAAATAACAGACACTTTCAAGTCAGAGTAAAAAATAACTTATCTACACCCAAGCTCATTAAAAGTAGTGTACCGCAAGGATCCATCCTGGGCCCGACACTCTTTAACATATATCTAAATGACATTCCCAGGACCCCAGACACGGAGCTGGCACTCTATGCAGACGACAGCGCGATACTTGCAAAACACCCGTACGTCTCAGTAATGCACAGACAGCTACAACAACACTTAGACATACTCCAAACATGGCTGGAAAAATGGCGAATAAAATTAAATCCCAATAAATGTCATTGGATTTATTTCTCAAGAAAACGTAAACCTCCGCCTCCTCTGTACATAAACAACCATGCCCTAAAAGCGGAAAAATCTACTAAATACCTAGGTGTAACGATAGACTCCCACCTAACTTGGAAACTGCACGTAACGAACATAATCAAAAAAGCGTATATAACCATAGGAGCCTTATACCCAATGATAGGAAACGGAAATCTAAGTTATCAAAATAAATTCCTAATTTATAAATCGGTCATCCGCCCGGGAATGCTGTATGCAGCATCCGTATGGGGATATGCCTGTAAAACTACCATAGACTTATTAGAAACAAGACAAAACAAAACCCTAAGGATTTTAAGGAAAGCCCCTAGATACTTAAGAAACTCGGTAATTAGGAAAGACTTCAAAATAAAAACTGTTAGAGCCCAAATCAAAAAGCTAGCGCTTAAATTCTACAAAAATCTGCCATCTGTCCCAAATGAACTATTATTTAATCTGCATGACTATGATCATCGCAAAGCTAAATCTCGTAAGAGACCCCGCTCGGTACTTAACTTTGATATTCGGTACTAGGAACGTCCCACCTTAATCAGTTGATATTAAAAAAAACTCGCGATCTTTGGTTTTCTACAAAATGTTTAAAATCCTAAACAGCTAAAATGCTAGGCTACCCTCAGATCTGCATCAACCCCCCAAACTGCTTAAACTCTTAATGTGCAACAAACTGCCACACTAGGAGCTAGGATAAATAATAAAAACAGTAAATCAAAAACCTCGAACCTCCAACTATGGACCAATGAAATACAGTGACCGCCGGTTATAAGATTCAGTGGTTATAAGAAACAGCCGTTTATAAGACTCAAAACGACAGAAACAAATACAAACTTCGTTTTAACATTAAAATTGTGTCGCTTATAAGAAACACGATTCCGCTTATAAGAAACAGTTTTCTACAGAAAATTTGTTGATTTCCTTGCGACGCTGGTGTAAAAAAAAAAAATCGATTTGTTTAAGGTTAACTGAAGGACGAGTTGTTATCTCTTGTCTCTGGGCGTACGGGGAGGGGGTGGGAGTTTGCTATGTAACAAAGGATGACAGAGGATTTCTCCGCAGAAAGACTTGGGGAGTACAACCCCAAACCAGTAAGAAACGAGCTTTAATCTTTTGGCAGTTAAGGAAACGTACTGATAAGGAAAGGCATCTTTGCTTATGCACTCAAATAAGATTCGTACAGCTTTAGTTAGTCATTTTATGTTTTGCTAGTGAAGCATGTCGCAAACCCTTACTTTGCTTGAAAAGCAAAGTTTACTTAAAAAGTATGATTCTCCACCTCCGTGTAGTCAATAAGCAAGAAAACAACCTTGCTTGATGCTATCCATATGATCGCAGGCGCATGGAAAAAAGTTTCTGACATATGCATTTTTAATTGCTTCCGTAAAGCAGGATTTTTGAAAAATAATGTTGCCATACCAGCAGAAGATGAAGAAGAATTTAAAGCACCTTTCGAAGAATGGATTCACATCGACGAAAATTTACAAACATCTGAAGAAAACAATGATGATGACATAGTGCGGAAATTCAGAATGTTTGCAATGAAGAAGAAAATGAAGACGACGTTCCACAAGAAGAAAATTTTCCTACAGCCAAACAGTTGCGAGAAGCCCTAACTATAATTAGAAAAACTCTTGAACACAGAGGGGCATCAGAAAAAGTTTATGGACTGTTTTATGATTTAGAAATGGATGTACGTAAACTAATCACAGACTCGTTAGCACAAACAATACTGGATAAGTTTTTTGCTATTCTTCAGTAATAGATTACGGTATGTATGAAAATGTACTATGCTCTTATACATAAATGAACGACCTATGAGTTTTACTTTTTATTCTTATTTAACTGCATACTATATGCATATAAATAATAATTTAAGTTGTAAGGCTTAATTTGTAAAATGAGAAATATTTTTGAATGCAAAACTTAATTTACAAATGTATTATGTACGTACTAATATTTTACTTATATACATTTATCTTTTAAATTCTGTAAAACTGTGTTCAATAGTTAGTATTTACAATGGAAGAACGATATTTAAAAAATTTCCGGATTTAAGAAACAACTGCTTATAAGAAACAAAACGAGCGAAACGAACGTGTTTCTTATAAGCGGCGGTCACTGTAATGTCACAGTATGAAGATAAGAACCACACCTAGAGATTGGAGATTAAAGGCGCTTCGCGCCTGGTGCTCTGTTCTGGACGAAACTCTATCAGGGTTAAATATTCTTAAACTAATGAATATATTTATGTTGCAGATTAATGTATTTTTAAATCCTGATCCTTTCTATAGTTTCAAAAATTATAAAAGTACAGTCCTCAACATTTTGTTCCCCTCCCGTTTAAAAAAAAATCGCCAAGCGAGCGATAACGCGCCAAATCTGGCAGACGCATCGTAGTTCAGTTGGTCCAACTCAAGGTCTATAGAAAGTATATACAACATTTAGCAAATCTTTCATTGACTTCTTCTCATCTCTTTTATCATGTCGAAGTTTACGATCCGAAAATTCTTCGTTGTTATTGAGTAAAAATAGAGATGGAACTGCATCAGTTTTAAGCTTTTTCTTTAATTGATTGCCTAATAATTCTCCTCTAAAATCTCGTTCATAGGCATCTACACTGAAGTGCGAAGAACATATTCTGGCTTTCTCCACACAAAACTGATCTTGCCGACGACATTTTACAATCCAAGTTCTTCTCATTTCTTCATTTTGAGGAAATCTGTGAAATGATACATTTTTGCTTGAATTGCCGTTTTTGCAAAGAGCAACAGCACAATAAACCATTTTGAAGACTACCAAATCTAAAACAGCTATGTTGTCAAACTTTCAAACTGATATCCGTGCTACTGCTCCATGTCTAACTTTTTCCCACGCTTCGGAAAGGTCCGACTAGGGACCAGTGACGTCAGTAATTCCAAGAACTCTGGAGAGGAGTAGGTTGCCAGAAACGAATGGCCTACCTCTCTTACTTCCATTTACCTTGAGTTGGACCCAAGGTAAATGGAAGTAAGAGAGGTAGGCCATTCGTTTCTGGCAACCTACTCCTGTCCAGAGTTCTTGGAATTACTGACGTCACTGGTCCCTAGCCGGACCTTTCCGAAGCATGGGAAAATGTGTCGATGTTTTTAACTCTCGCGTTTCTAATGAGGAAAATAAATCAAAGCGCTCAGCTTTTGAAAATAATATGAATGACCAAATGCAAATTCTGAGTCAAACGCAAGCGGATATTACGGAACTCAGAGTCAGTTCTAAAACTTCAATACTGCCTTTCCAAAAAGGCATTCTTGTTTCAAGAGCAAGCTTAAAAGGACTTTATGATGACATGAAAGAAAATAATATTAAATACATAATGACAAGTTAGAGTCAATCAAGATGCTTTAGAAAATATATTTTCCCAAATTAGAGGTCTTGTACGATTTTATAACCATCCTTTTACTACTGATTTCAAATCCCAACTTAAAACATTATTGCTTGGGTCTAAGCTTTCTATGCCAATAAATACAAATGTGGAAAATGACCAAGATCAAACACTAATTGCGACTTTATTTTTCAAATTAGAAGAAAAAGACTATGCAGCATCACTGCAGATATTGAGCCTCAACATGACATTCATTTCAGTCCTGTTGTACATGAAAAAGAAGCCTTGCGTTTTTTTTTGCAGGATATTTGGCATATCGTCACAAAGAAGCGCAGTTAGGAACTGATTCATATCTAGTGGAATCAACATCCGAAAATGACAAAAAATGGATTGAATCTTTATCAAGAGGTGGTTTAATTGTTCCACATGATACCTGGGTAGAAACAGTCACCAAATTATAAGATATTTTTTTTAAACTACACGGAAATTTTATTTCTAATTCAAGAAATATTTTAGAGAACCTCCAACTGAAAATAAAAAACAATTTCCTGAAATAGCTCTTGATGTTGTAAGAACATATACCAGAACCAGAACCTTCTTTCGAATAAGGCACATAAATGAACAGATGAAAAGAAACGCCATGAAAAGAAAAGCTAAAAGAATTTCTGGTCATTCACGTGAAGAAATGAAAAATAAGCAATGGAGAGAGAGCTTTAAATTTTAAGGTTTACTCATGACCTAGTAGTTAGGAATTGACGGGCTGCGTGTGTTAGGTTTTCATTGCTTTCCTAACATGTAACATAAATGTGACGCAGCTTCCCTTAAAAAGTCCTCCATGAAGGCATTCCTCCTTTATAGAATGGCCAATTTTAAAATTATCCTTCTCTCCCATAGGGGAAAATCCGTAACCCAGTCATTTGATCACTGACCTTTGAAACACCAGAATTAGTTGAAAGATCGTGAGATCAAATCTAGTAAAGTCACTAAAGAGGTATTGGGAGATATACCCCCCCCCCCCCATTTTTTCTGTCGACGCAATTGATTAAAACCTACTGACTGGTTGGACGTGTTAGCTTTCATTGATTTTCAAACATATAGCGTAAATAAGGCACAATTTCGGTAGACATTCCTTTATGAAAGACATTTTCAAAATCTGGTCAAAACTGAACTTATTTAATCAATATCTCGTCCTATCTCTTTACTTTTTTTAATTTTTAAATTTTTTTTATTATGAAGTACCCATATTCAAAAATTGCCTATCGTTATATGAAATTCAGTGCTCATTTAATGTCTTGAATAATTCAATTTTTTGACCATCATGAAACAATAATAATACATAATTAAAGAAAATAATTGTACTGATCTTTTGTATCGTACAAAATATGATTTCCACATTTGTTCGCATTCGGAGAAGTCTTTAAATAATTGGATTTCGTACACATATCAATTTCATTATGAAAAAAAAAATAATACGAGCATTTTTCTGCCTGAAATCTTTAAGGACGTCACATATTTATTTATTTCTATAATTCTGAAAACTATTTTTGAATTACATTCAGCAAGTCATTCACTGTCTTCTAATTTATTTTATCATGTTAAGTCTACAAGCATGATAGTTTAAAGCAGTTCGATAAAAATGGACAGATTTTGGTAGCTTATTATTCTAGTCTCAGATAGAATAATAGTGCCTTGTATTTTAGCTAAATCCTCCGATATTTTACTATGTACTTATTAAAGAAAAACTAATAACAATTTTAAAATGCAGAAAATATTTTAGCATAGTTTAAACAGCTCAATTGCTAATGTCATCGTTAGAGATGCTTAAAAACAACTCTAACAATACAGTCCTAAATAAAATTTACCATAACTAGTTTTATTTAATATTATATTCTTATATGTGAATAATGAAATGTAATCTATCATTTACTCGGTAGAAATTTTAATATACTATGTGATGTATATTTAAATTAAGAAAATTGTTGCGTATTCAATGTATTTCTTATGACAGCAACGGGTTACGGACCTGTCTTTGGGACCAGTGACGTCAGTCGCGAAGGGAGGGGAGAATTCCAGTTGTTGGCGTACAATCTTTGGCCAACCTTACCTTTCAATAGACCTTGGGTCCAACTCACGAGCTCTATCTAGTATCTATGCGACATCCCATGTTAAAAATGTTGCCATAGGGTCCTATGGGAGTGAACCTTCTGAATATAGTATTCTGTGCTAATGATCTGATCCCTTTTGGCACAGACTATTATAATAGTATTCTGTGCTAATGATCTGATCCCTTTTGGCACAGACTATTATAGTATTCTGTGTATATAGTATTCTGTGCCTTTTGGTGTTGATACACCCGTCACCTTCGAGATCTAAAGCTCACGAAGGTGACGTGACACACCCTATGCATGTTAAGATCCTTAGTCAGTATCCGTTGACATGTGGCCTCGGATATCCCAACTGATTCTGGAATTTTCCGCTATTGTTTGCTTTCATACTACCACTTTCTCTTGAATAAGCATTACCATGTATTCACATGTTCTTACTGTTGAATATCACCTTTTATCGTCTTTTCGCATTACTGTTATTTCTTTCTCATGATTGGCAACAGCAGTTCTCAACTTTTTATTTTTTGAGATTGGCAACATCAGTCTCTTTATTCAAGATTCCAATGGATCAGACGTATGCAGTGTTCTTTCAAGTATTCTTGTTTCCTATTATTTTTCAATCTTTATGCATGTTGTCCAAGTTATCAAAGTTTATAGATATAATCTATCAATGATATCAGAAACATGCATTTTGTGTTCATTTTTATAAAATACTTGGACTTGATAAAGAGTTTTATCGAAATGACAATTCATTATTAGGCCTAGGACTTGTTCAAGTGAAAGCTTTCATGCTTGGATTTTATTTGATATTATTTTATCGATTTCTTTCCATTGATGTTTTTTGTTTGTCTTCAGCTTGATGACTAGAGGTTTGCATTTTTAACACTTTACAACAAAGTTGAAAAGTGTTTATGACTTTGTTCATTCTGTCTGTCTGTCTGTCTGTCTGTCTGTCTGTCTGTCTGTCTGTCCGTTAGCACGATAACTGCCGTAAAAATGAGTTTATCAAAATGAAATTTTAGTATGTTGTTCAGACGGTCTGTAGGACCTATGGGAATATAAATAAATAATATCACCCAATTAGTTTTTTATTGAACCCGGGTTGAAAAAATGAAATACATTGAACCCTATGGGACCTAATTTTTCAAACATTTTTTAAGTAAATTTAAAATTCACGAATTGCTTCGAAATTTTTAGGAAATATTCACATTATCCCATAGAATATATAAAAAAAAATTCAGTAAAATATGTTAAGTAGTTTTTTAATTAAAAAAATTATTTAATATAGGGAAAAAAACAAATTCAATTAAATTCTGACTTTGGGATATCTTCCAGAAAGAAAAGATAGAGATATTATATAATAAATATCTCTCCATTTGTTTAAACGTTTTGCATATGGGAGTGGCTTCATATTTTAAAATAAATTTGGTAGATAACAATTTTTCATTTTTTTAAAATTTTATATAACTCTTCTTGATAAATTTAATTGATGGCATTTTAAATGCACTTTCCTACGTCCTAGAGAGTTAAAATTTGGTACACAGCTTAAATTTGTTGAACATTTTATTCGACAAAAATTTGATGGATCTTTAAATATAGATCATACATTTTTTTCGAAATGGCCTGAAAATAATCCCCGTTCACTTCTATAAATCATTGGTGTAATATTGTTAAAAATTCTGATGTGGACAGCACATGTCTTTCTCTGCAGACTCATATTCGTTCTCTTTATTTATTCAATGATAATTTGAGTTTATCTGCACAACATAAGTATTTTAAATGACATTGAATTTACACGTTAAACTTAAATTTGGTTCTCATTTGATAGCTGGACTTATTGTCAAAGGTGGCGTAGCGAAAACGCGAAAAAACTAGAATATCTCAAGAACGGCTAGTCCTAGAGTAATGGGGTTAGTCTTATTCTTTTTGTTGTCAAAAATCACATATAAAATAGGAATTTAATTGATATAATTGAGCACACGTAGTCTTTTATTTTTATATATAACGATTTTTGCTGGCCATTTCGCAAAAATAGCCGGTTCCTTTTTCCCGAATCGTAGTAGAATAACCTACAAATGATTTATATACAAAATTTTGTTAAATTTGGTATATAAATCACTTGTAGGTTATTGAAATATTATACTCCAAATTTTGTTAAATTTGGTTCATTAGTTTTTAGCTAGAGTGGATAAAGGCAATTTCTGCGGCCATTTCGCAAAGAAGGCAGATTCTTTTATTGCGAATCGTACTATAATCTAATGAACATCAGGATTTCCCACCAAAAACATACCTACCAAATTGTATGAAATTCGGTCCATTAGTTTTTCAATTAGAGTGGATGTAATATCCACACAGACACACAGAAACATACACAGATACACCCTTACACACACAGACGTCTTCCTAAAAGTAGTTTTTTCGTGTTCTAGAAGTCCCAAAACGTGTAGATCCTTTGAAAATTCGAGTTCCGATCTTCGGCACGATTCCAATATTTTGAGTACATACACATACACATATATATTATCTGTGTATTATCTGTGTATCTAAATTCCGTGCCTATGCAATTACAATAGTTGTGATTTTAAATGATCCCTAAACTTTTATTATTTCTTCAAGGAAGCCTAATTTTAACATATGCAGAATGCAAATATCTCAAGCGATTGTAAGATGAATTACATAAGAATTGCTGAATTTTTTTCACACAAAATTATTTAGCTCTGGAGTCTGAAATACAAGTTATATGAATGAAATATTCATTGATTTTGCATAAAGAATCAGATGATTTATATTTCGATACAGTTTTAAATATTTAAGTATAATAAATTACTGTAGTACTGTGATAATGTAAAAGATATTACCACTGAATGAATCACATTTTAGAAATTTTTAAATGAAATTACATTTCAGTTGGAAAGTGTTTCATAATCAATGCTTATGCATGATTGATCTTTCTTGTTATTTTCCACTTGATTGATGATTCTATTTGATACTTTTTTTGTAAGGCATTTTGTAATGTTGGGGTTTTTTGAGTTGAAACTTCTCTCTATTCTTTCATTGGATTTTCAAACTTTTATTATATATATATTGGTCTAGAAACAAAATCTGAAACATACTTTGTCGCTTACTATTTTGCTATTTATAACTATCTTTTATAGTTTCAAATATATTTCGTTCGAGTAAGAAAAAAAATAATAATAAATGTATTCATATAGCATAATAAACGAACAATTCAACCAAGTGTTTCTATTTAGCAATATTCAAATATTTTTCCGGAAGCATCGCGCACTTTTCACCTGCGCCTGAATACATTTCCAATGTGCCGCCCGGGAGTTAATTACTTTTAGCAAAGATTATTCAGAAGTATGCATGAAACAAAAGTGCTTGAAAGATTAGAAGCGAATGAAAGCAAAAAAACACGTTAACAGATATCTGGAATTAAAGGAAGTAAGTTTGCTTATAATGTTATTGTTACTTGCTAGGTAAATATCATTCTTAAACCATGTCTTAGGTATTATAATCTGAATTACAATGGTAGAAACAGCTATTGTAATTGCTGGTTATAGCTATTGTAAACTTTTGGGCCAGATTATGCTACCTAATATACAGGGTGCCAAGTAAGGTCATGAACAGAGACAATAACCCGAGAAGTATTAAAATCTATCGTATATTTTTTTACGCACCCCTATTGCGTTACATGATAAGACAACTTTAAGAAGGCTGACCACTTTTTTAGTGGGTTATCTCTTTTACGGTTAGAGGGGGGGGGGGGTTTACAAAGTTTAAGAACTCTGCAAAACTTGTACTAAACATTTTGCCCCACTGCAAAGGAACTTTGAGAAAAGTGTATAATCTACCCCCACCCCAAATTGAACATTCAGACAGTTCGGCAGAACAAGATTTACTTTATTATACACAAAATAAAAAAGGGCACCTTCAGCAACGATGCAGGCTTGCACACGTGCAATAAAATGTCTCTGTGTTTTCCAATGTCTCTACGTTTGCACTATTACATGCAGATTAATCTTTTGTTTTTTTAATAGTTATTTAAAGTTATTTTGCAGTTTTCGTTATGTGACAAAAATGCTTAGTACTAATTTTGCAACGCTCCACAGCTAATTGACACTCCCGCCATTTTAAGCAGGAAGCGAGATAGCCCCCATATTACCCTGAAAAGGCTCGGCATGTAATACCATTCCCATTATACATTCATCAAATATTTCTGGAGATATTGCTCTTGTTCATGCCGTTCCTTGAGATCTTGTATTGGAGACTACAATAAATGTGATTATATGTCATTTTATTGGTGGAGCCTAGTTTTCCAGAACTTTTTCTTGCTCCCGTCCTGTAGCATTGTAGTTAGTAAGTAATCCAAAAAGTTTTTACAATAATAAAGTACGATCTTGTGACCTTTTGCCCGTAATAATCTCTGTAATAACTGAACTACAAGAGATACTCTAATAATTTTATCACCTGAACCGTATTGCTTGCTCTTGTAGTGCAACAGAATATTTTATATTAAACTGTTAATTTTCTCAAATATAATTTTTTGTTTCTTGGAGCAATTTATAAAAGTGGATTTTTTGGGTGGTGGGGGTGTTAAATGTTTAAAATTTCTACAACCTCCAATACATATTGTAGTATAAAAGGAAAGTATTGTGATGGGGTCATGGGTTAGATTAGACACAGATTTGGATAGTTATACACGTTTTAAGCATTCCTTAATACAAACAGATAATGATACAGATCCCTTAATAATGCAGATTATATTCGAAGATAATTGGTCATTAATATAACAAATTTTAACAAATTTTATTGACGTGAATAACTTCTATGGTCTGGGTATATTCGGCTGAAATCTGAGCGTTACAAAAATATTCAACACTTTGGCTTTTATATTCCGAACTTAATAGATAAAAGTATGAGCAATTTATACCTGTTTTGTCGGAAAGCAGATACCATTTATGACTAAAAAAAAAAAAATTCAGTATTTTAATAATTTTTTTTTTCGAAGAAAAGTTTTTATTCGAGTTACTTTCACTCGAAACTATAAAAAATACATAAGAACATAATCAGCAATAGAGAACATAAACAGTAAGAAACTAAAATGTTTCGCAGGAAATCCCGTTTGCATATCAATAATTTGCTTTTATAAATAAAGCTTTTGAAAGTTTTCGAGTAATTTTCTTGTCAAGTTGAAGGTGGTGGGAAAGAAAATGTTTTAAAGTTGGCAATGCTTGTATCTCGAAAACTTAAATAACTAACCAACCATGAGCAGTAATTTGCGGCCTTTTAAAAGACCTACAAGGATATATAATTGGATTTTGAATCTGGTTTCGAAATATAATTGTTATGATTTCATTTTTAGTATTTTGAGCTATTTTGGAAAGATTGCTCTAATTTCGATATTTTGGTTAGGAACAGTAAGTGCGTAATTTGAAGCCCTACGAGGACATATTGCACAAATATATATGTCACAAATTCGAACTTGGGAGTTTTATTTTATAAGACTTATTCATGGGCGGGGCAGCCCAGTCGTTAGAGCATGGGGATTTCACTCGAAGAATCAAGAGTTCGATTACCGGCTCTGCCCTATTCTCGTGTTCACGAGGAGTACAGGGACGTTAAATATGTGGGTCTGAGAGTCTTATGAGGTTGATTGTATGGGAAGGAGAGTACTGTTCCTGTGGATGTCTCGCCCACTGGGTTCCGGTCTAAATTGGGTAACATTGCCTCGGCCATCGGATACCTTACACCTTCGGGTAGGTCGGTAAGGTCTGGGTCGAAAGGAATACTTTATTCATGCAAAAGTTTCGGCTGTATCGGACTGAAGCTATCTCAATTTCTTTTCAGTGATGTTTGAGTTTTTGTCAATCTGGGCCCGATGCCTCTTGAAAGAATTTAATTTATCAAACAATTTCGTACGTTTATTTCAATTGATAAAACGGAAGAGACCTACTAAATGAGTTTCGAAGGAGTCGAATAAGGAATAGGATCTCAAATTTTCGAACCATTTTTTTCGAGAATTGAAAAGAAATACCAAACTGTAACAATTTTGAAACCGTTCGTCATGCTATATAAAACTTTTTATTTGGAGGAGAATGCCATTTATATAAAGCTAACATTTGCATTTTTGTGATATTACCCGCATCTATCTAAATGGACATGCAGCTGATTGAAACTGACAGACTAAGGGGATGACACAGACAAATTACACAGCCCAAACTGAAGGTAGAAACTTGGAAGAAACTTGACCTCTAAGAAAAATCTGAAATCTTGAATTTTTTGTTCCAATATCCTTTCATTTATAACTCTACATGCAAAATTCATTTTCATGTATATAAAAAATATTCTACATTTTCTTAACTCTATTTGTATAGAATTAACCGGTCTTGAGATCTTTTAACTTGGTTACATATGACGATATTTTATCAATGAATTTGTTTTTAACACTTTACAACATAGTTGAAAAGTGTTTGACTTTGTTCATTCTGTCTGTCAGTCCGTTAGCACGATAACTGCTGTAAATATGACTATCAAAATGAAATTTTAGTATATTGTTCAGACGGTCTGTGGGACCTATGGGAATATAAATGAATAATATCGCCCAATTAGTTTTGGATTGAACCCGGGTTAAAAAAAATGAAATACATTGAACCCTATGGGACCTAATTTTTCAAACATTTAAGCGAATGTAGAATTCGAATTGCTTCGAAAGTTTTAGGAAATATTCAAATTATCCCATAATATATATATAAAAAAAATCAAAATATATTCAGCAGTTTTTAAATAAAAATTAAAATTACACCCTTTATACGAAGAGATCACGTGACTCACTTCAAAATAAAACATGGCATCCATCTTGTGTCAAAATCGTAATTTTTAAAGTTCTTTTTAATTCATATTTAGTTTTGTATCCGTCCTAAAACCGCTTTATTTTTGCTTAAATTCTGTGCATCTATATACTGAAACAATGCAATTACAATATATTTGAGTTTAAATGACCATTAAATTTTGATTATTTCTACAACAAAACCTAATTTTCACTTGGGAGAATGTAAATATCAAAAGATGTAGAATAAGTTGTATAAGAATTGCTGCATTTCTTTAATGCAAAATTATTTAGCTCATGGAGTCTGCAATATAGTTGATATGAATGACACATTAATTGATTTTACACAGAGAATCAACGATTTTTTCTATTAAGTTTTAAGCATAGAGTTAAATTACTTGTACCTCCATGGTATTGAGCTTTTAAATAAAATAAATTTATTATAGTACTGTGATGAATGAAAGGAATGGAAAAATGTTTATGAATGAAATGCTGCTTTTATATAGAGGCGATTTATATTTCCACGACGTCATTTGAATAAAGTTAATTTGTTTTTAATGAAGTTTTCAGATATAATAAATTATTGTAGTATTATGATAATTTTAAAATTATTACCTAGGAATGTATCTCATTTTAGAGATGTTTAAACCGGACAATTTATATTTCAATGCCGTCATTTGAATGAAGTTCATTTTTTTCGATGAAGTTTTAAGTTTTCAAATATAATAAATTAATGTAGTATTGGGATAGCTTTAAAAATATTACCCAGGAATGTATCGTATTTTAAAGATGTTTATATAAAATTGCATTGAAGTTGGAAAGTGTTTCATAATCAATGCTTTATGCATGATTGATCTTGTTTATTCTATTGTGGCGTTTATTCTATTGTGGTAACTAGGATAACAAGAGTTACGTTTTAAATACGGAAATCCTTTGATGGCTATTCTTAAAATCAAATTGTTGAAAAATAATGCTTTAATTAATTGATTTTCAGCTTAATATCTGAAAACATTAAAATATAGTGATCGGAGATGAAATATTGTTTGGCGTACAGAAATTCCTAATTATAAAGTGCGCGTCAATTTTATGCGTCAATTTGAAACTGTTTCTAATATTAAGAACTTTAAAGTATGTACTTGTCATACTTAGTGACCACTAGCCACATCACTCGGGCTAAGCATGAGTGGAATTGGTTAGTAAAACCATAACTTGGATCCTTATCAAATGAGTTTACGATTACTTTTAATCAAATATAAATTGAAAATATTTTTTTCGAGTCATGAGTGGCTGGTTCTGTAACATCCCCAGGCAAAGTTTCATATGAAGACAAATTGCGGAACTTTAATTCGATCCAATTTTAAAGAATGCATTTGCTTTAAGGAAATCTGAAAAATATGTAGACTTTAAGTGCTAAAATGTATTTTCATGATTTCAATTTTAAAAATATTTTGTTTTCTATTGTTTCAAACATAACAACGGAAATAAAGCCAACAAATTCTTATTTCTGATACTTTTTCATTTTTTACCCCAAAAATTTTTCAATCCCAGATTGTTATGACAGTTTCAAACAGGTTACATTTCTATGTGTATAATATTAAAGTATTTTCAAATCTCAGAAATAAATGTCAATTTCGAGAAGAAACTGCAACGACTAAATCCTTAAAATAATTTCTTTTATTCGTATTTTATTCTTTTATTCATGAAAACTTTTAGAAATCCTTCCGTTTAAGTTAAAAGAAATAAAATGACATTTCCAAAATCAGTTCTTTGAAACAAATACCACTTGCAATTGTTAAATCAGACCTTCCAATGTCTGAAGTTTTAACGGTCGTTCACATTTAAGTATACAAGGCTGACTTGTACACATCTTCTAATCAAATAGTTTCTGAAGCAGTGTTAACTTCACGCTTTACATTCAGGTTAAGTAAACTTTGAAGGCCCATAATTTCATTTACTTAAACCAAAGAAAATACGCAACAGCTGATAGCTTTTAAATGCGGATTTTGATATGCAGTATTTGAGCTGTTTCGGTTTAGCAAAATTCAAGCAGTTTTTGATGAAATTTACAAGCTCAAGACTATGCTTTTAAAAGCAGTTTTCAAAAAGTTTCGAATAAATCTTTGCGAAATAAATGTTTGGCATGTTTCTTTTCAACTGGAGAATAATCTGTTTAAAAACTTTTCTCGCACTAGTGTAAACAAGTAGATAGTACGCCCGTCATAAGTTATGTAACAGTGTCTCTAAATTTCTCGCTAATCGAGATATACATAAATATTTTTTATTTATAGTACTAACGGATTTATCCGGCGTCACTCGTGATTAAAAATGTGCAAATTCTAGTAGTATTCTAAATATTGTTCCAAAAAAATTCATTAAAATATCCAATTAAATTTCTTTAAAATATTACGCTACATACTTTGGGTGAGCTTGAACGGCCTGAGTAATGGATAAATTTCCTTGAATAAGATTCCCTGCTCGCTACTCAAAATTATCTGCAGTGGCAAATTTGAAATATAAGATATCATGGCCGCATTTGCAAACCAATTTACAAAAAGTGGAAGTATGATAAACATATGCCCACATGAAAACGTCAAACAGGTAGCAAGAATTATACCCGTGCCATTTTTATCCTGTTGTAACAATCGGTTAAACACGGTAGAAAATATATAAATTTGAAAAATCTTTTAAATAAAACAGATGACAAAAAATTGAAGCTATAATTCCTTTAATCTGATATCCTAACCGTAACTGATGTAACGCAATCAAAAGTATAATATCGTTCATTTAGAAAATTTATTTTTATATTGATTGGATGGATTTTTACTTTCCCTGCAATACATGGTAATATATAGGTAAAGTATTGGAATCATGTTGAAAATCGCAACTCGAGTTTTCGACGGATCTACACGTTTCGAGACCTCTAGAATACGAAAAAACCATTTTTAGCGTGACATCTGTGTGTCTGTCTGTGCAGATTTTGTATCCACTCTAACTAAAAAAGTAATTGACCGAATTTCATAAAATTTGGTAGGTCAGTCACTTATGGGCGAATATGGTGCTGATTAATTTTGGGTACGATTCGGGATAAAAGAACGTGCCTTTTTTTGCGAAATGGGCCGCAAAAGCTTGTATCCACTCTAACTGAAAAACTAATAGACCGAATTTCACAAAATTCGGTAGATGACTCTCTTGTGGGTTACCCTGGTGCTGATTAGATTTTGGTACGATTAAAAAAAAGTAACCTGCCTTTTTTTGCAAAAAGGCCCGCAAAAATCGTCAAAATCTAAACTGAAGAACTAGGTATACTCAAATATACCCATTAAATGCTCGTTTAATACGTAATTTTTAACGACGAAAAGAATAAGACCAACCCCATTACACTAGGACTAGCCGTTCTCGAGATATTTTAGTTTTTCGTATTTTCTCATCGCCACCTTTGAAAATAAGTCCGGTTACAGAATAAGAACGAAAATTGAATTAAAAGTGAAATAAATTTAATTAAATAAAGAGAACGTGAATATAAGTCTGCAGGGAAAGTCATGTGCTGCCCACATCAGATTTTTGGATTTACTTTTGGATAGATTGAATGAAAATTGTCTGCCGTATAAATACATTCGAATTAATTCCGTTGACAAGCAACATTATTTTCTTTAAATGAAGTTTCAGAAAATAATCGTTGGTCCTTTGTTATTTCTATAGAAGCGTTTTTTTACTTTCCCTGCAATACATGGTAATGTATAGGGAAAGTATTGGAATCATATCGAAAATCGCAACTCGAGTTTTCGACGGATCTACACGTTTCGAGACCTCTAGAATACGAAAAAACTATTTTTAGCATGACGTCTGTGTGTCTGTGTGTCTGTCTGTGCAGATTTTGTATCCACTCTAACTAAAAATGTAATTGATCGAATTTCATAAAATTTGGTAGGTAAGTCACTTGTGGGCGAATCTGTTGCTGATTAGTTTTGGGTACGATTCGGGATAAAAGAACCCGCCTTTTTTTGCGAAATTGCCCCCAAAAGCTTGTATCCACTATAGCTGAAAAACTAATGGACCGAATTCCACAAAATTTGGTAGGTAAATCACTTGTGGGACACCCTAATGCTGATTAGATTTTGATATGATTCGGAAAAAAATAACCTGCCTGTTTTTGCAAAATGGCCCGCAAAAATCTAAAATAAAAAACTACGTATGCTCAAATATATCCATTAAATGCTTGTTTAATACGTAATTTTTTAAAAAACAAAAGAATAAGACCAACCCCATTACACCAGGACTAGCCGTTCTCGAGATATTTTAGTTTTTTCGTATTTTCTTTACGCCACCTTTGAAAATAAGTCCACTTAATAAATGAGAACGAAAAGTGAATTAAATGTAATTAAAATAAAAAGAACGTGAATATAAGTCTGCAGGGAAAGTCATGTGCTGCCTACATCAGATTTTTATTAATATCTACGGAACCCCCGAGAGTAAATTCGGAACATGGACGGGGTTACCATCGTAGAGAATAACCATGCCGAATTGGGTCCTTCCCCCAAGACGTTATTTACGTAAAATTAGTTTGCGTTAGGGATCATTTACGTAAAATTCATTTCTGGTTTTCTCTAGAATGTTTTTAAATGCTAATTCTGACCATTTATTGTATCCATATGTACCCAGCGTGGTCTCTGAATCTACTGGGCCGATTTTCACGATCGTATTTTAAAGTGAACGAAACCTTATATGAAGTAGGTCTATATATATATCGCAGCGTGCGTTTGGCCATGCTATGTTATGCGATAGCTTACTTAGAAATTTAAATACTTAAGGGGACCGTTGAATGTTGTACATAAAATAAGTTCAGCTAGTTAAGATCATTAATATAAGCGTTTAATTTAATGTGAAACATCTTAGAATGCGGAGTAAATCATGAAAGAAATGTGATGGGAGGGGGGGGGGAAGAAATGGAAGTTTGTAATGGAAGTGACATTATATTGTTACAGATACGTAAAAGAAAGCAATTTTTATAATTTGCAGGTCTGGATTGCTTAACTTTGGCGAAAAATTCGGTAACTTCGGCGATAAATATGGCAAAATATCGCCAATTTGGCGACTTTTGGTGAGGTCTGAAAACTTTTCGAATTTTGTAGATAAGTCAAAAACTTCGAGTTGCGTGCTTTTCCCAGAATTTTCAGGAGTTTGTATAAACTAGTCATCGTTTGATAGCTGTTGACGTGATACGAATAGAAGTAGCTGCTGAATTCCATACAGAACTCAATATGTAAATTTTCTTTTTAATTATATGTACCCCTTAAGTTTTCTTTCGACCCAGACCGTCCGACCTACCAAAAGGTAAAAGACATCTGTTTGGACGGCCGGGACAGTGCCACCCAATGTAGACCATAACTCAGTGGGGATGACATTCACAGGGACCTTACCATGTCACCTTCTCCTGCCACCAACCTCTCGCAAGGACTTTCGGACCCACAGATTTAACGTGCCCGTGCTCCGCGTGAAAATGGGGATAGTTGGGCAGAACCGGAAATCGAACTCTGGTCCACAGTGTGCAATCCCCGTACTTTAACTACAGTTATTTCTCCTCGTATCCCTTAAGCTCTAAGACACAGGCCGGGGGAGGGGGGGGGGGGGCTCACCTTTGGGTTTAGAGCAACCATTTTCCCGGCTGGGAAGGAGACTCCCTTACACTAAATGTATTCTTTAAACTTTAAATCAATTCTAATAAAAAAGTGTAAAAAAAGCAAGTTCTAGATCTGTGCATCGACTTTTGTGCTATACGCCAGTATACGCGTATCGCTTACGCCGCACACGTTTTCACGGTGGAGTGACTGCAAACATTATATCCAAATGTTTCGTTGTTAATTTTGTCATTTGTAGTCAGATTTAGGCAAAAAAAGAGAGAAAAAAAACTGCATTCTATAAATCTATCGAAACTATAATTTTTTGAAATAAAAATCTGAAAATATCGAAACTTTTCTCTAAGCACTTTGTACCATACTACTATTTTTTTTTTACTTCAGAAAATATGGAAGGCGAATCAAGCGATCAACCAGTTGGATCAAGCGATCAACCAGTTGGATCAAGCGATCAACCAGTTGAATCAAGCGATCAACCAGTTGAATCAAGCGATCAACCAGTTGAATCAAGCGATCAACCAGTTGAATCAAGCGATCAACCAGTTGGATCAAGCGATCAACCAGTTGGATCAAGCGATCAACCAGTTGGATCAAGCGATCAACCAGTTGGATCAAGCGATCAACCAGTTGAATCAAGCGATCATCCAGTTGAATCAAGCGATCATCCAGTTGAATCAAGCGATCATCCAGTTGAATCAAGCGATCATCCAGTTGAAACAAGCGATCATCCAGTTGAAACAATCGATCCTATAAATATACTTATCGATACATTGTTATCCCTTCTGGTGTTCGGCTTTGGTGCAGGGGCCATGGTGGTGCTGGAGTTGACAAAGAGATTTATAAAGTGAAGGATTTTGGGACTGAAAATTAACTGAAATATGTAAACATGAATACGAAATGAACTTTTCTCATTTTTCCACTGCAAGAATTTTAATCTTTATTGTTGAATATTTATTAGATATTTTAAAGTCATTGGATTGTATTAATTGAAATAGTAAAATCTATGCATTAACAATGTAAGTATTGATTGCTGGCACACATAAGTTCATATAATGAAATATCTGGAATACGACTCTCCACTCGACTTTATGACAAATTCATATTTCATAGTGACTAGTTTTACCTGTGTTGCAGTCCTTAATCAGAACGAAAGAATGATCTTTCACAGATTTAGTACTCCAGTAATTTTTAAAGATATCTTTTCAAATTGGCAACAGTTTGGTGACGCCTATGGTACATTGATTTATCCGTGTTAATTCAAACTATCATTAACATTGATAGCGTAGTTCAAACCATCAACCTCTCTCCCCTTTCTAGGAGAACGTGGCAGCGTTCCGCTATTGAAGCCAACAAGTATATATATATATATATATATATATATATATATATATATATATATATATATATATATATATATATATATATATATATATATATAATAATAGAAGTTTGAAAATCCAATGAACGAAAAGTAAGAAGATGTAACACGATAAACCTAACTTTTTAAAATTATATATATATATATTATATATATATATATATATATATATATATATATATATATATATATATATATATATATAATTAGTGTCCGAATTGGTAAAATGTTGTGGACGTTAAAGGACTTTTTCGGACACCCTGTATATATGCATGCTTGACACGACAAACTCCGATTTCTAGGGGCATATAGCTCAACCCCTTAAGAAAGCTAAAGACTCTTTTATCTCTAAAATCGTCTCAAAACTGAAAAATCAAAACTAAAATTACAATTGTTGTGATAGTACCAGAGATAAAATAATTTGAAAATGACACTTTTACGATTGTCATTTCGAACTTTTTTTCAATATTCCCATATTTATATCCTAAACAACTGAACCGATTTTAATGAATACCATATAAATTACAATATAAACTGCTTTCCAAACCGTGACAAATTAAAATGGGTAAATAAAAAAAAATATTAAACAGGAAAACAAAATTGAAACCTGATACATAAAACTTCATTCATTTGATTTCGACCATTTGTATACTTGTTGCCAACTTGTCGTTTTAACTATTTCATAAGTTTCAACGTTCCAGATTAATATTTAACAAAGCATTGCATTTAATATTACACCTGCATTAGATTTAGTTGATTCAGCAATTCTACCTCATTCTTTAGACCGAACATTGTTCATGATGGAGAACAAAAACACCCTTTTAACAAGAGCGGAAGTGTCTGGTGACAAAAAATATACTCCATAACTTAGCTGGAATTCGGTATTAAAATTTTTTGATGCATGAAATTCCTTAAAATTGAATTTTTAGTTTCTTTTCTTCGCAGTTCGAAAACTATAATTTCTTAGCAATCACCACTTCATCAAAAGATTATTTTACGTACTTATAAGCGCATTTTCAAGTGCTTCGTTAATTTTTTATGCAACTGTTTTAACTGCAATCAATGTGATATCACGATCTCTTAGCCACAAGAATTGTTCTTTCACACAAAAACTTTATTTCAAAAGATAAAATTTCAAAACTGAACAAAATGACAAACTGGCCGGGACTTCGGGACAGACCTATAAATCGGGACAATCCTGGCCAAAACGAGACGTACGATTAGCCTATGAATGAATGGCTCATTTTGTGTGTTGTGATGGGAGGTACGTACTTTTTTTATTAAAACTTAGATTTAGAATTAACAAAAATTGAAAAAAAAATGAATAAATGGTTCTTGGTTGTAAAGTGGAATTTAAAATGTCTGCCATAGCATTGTTGCGTGGTCATAAAAAGCATGGAACTATCTCCCAAAACACTCCTACATGATAATTCCTTCATGACTCTTCGCAAAGTATAAGAAACAAAATCCTTTTTACGAAAGGTTACGAAATCTCCAAAATGGAGATTTCGTAACTTTTACGTCGTAACTTTTACGTACTTAAGCGTCGGAGAATTTTATCTGTTTTTTTTGTGTGTGTGCAAGATTCACTAAGAATAACCCATTTCTCCCTATGTCTGCTCGTCCGTCTTTTTGACGCTTGGCGAAAAATTTGCCTGGATATAGCCAACTTGGCAACTTTTCTAAATGTTGCGAAATTAACATAAATGTCGCCAAATTGACATAATGTAGCTGATTTGACTCCAATAAATTTGTTTTGAAAAATAGCATTGTAATAATGTTTTGGTTTCGCTCGAATTTCCAAAAATTCTACTAGTTCTAGATGTTTCGATAACAAAGTTGAATTAAAAGTTGTATGAAAATCCATTAATATTTGTGGCAGCTATCGTGCACATAAGGAATCGACCACAGAAAACAGACATCACTCTAAAAATAGGCAAAACGTGTTCAGGAGGTCCTAAAACATATCTCGACCTTGAAATCGAAAATTTTCGTGGAAACAATACTTGATACTATATTTTATAGTATGAGAAAGTAAAAATGAATTTGAATCTATAGGAAAAGTAATGTACTGCCCAAAACACGTTTTTTCTTTTCATTATGAACACCACATGCCCTTTGCACCGATGTACACGGATTTTTATTTTGTTATTTTATATAACTACCTTGTTTTAACGCCCAGGCAACATAGAGTACATTTTCTAGTTTTGTACAATAAAAGATGTTCGTCTTTCTGAGTGTGCGTCATCTGGAATGGAACACCTAAACTTGAGACAGCCGCAAAATTCGGTACTGGGTTAGCTGAGATCACAGTATGACAGGCCTGTGAGATTTTTAAAATTCGAATTAGTTTTTAGTTATGTTGAATCTCAATTTTGAGTGATTTTCACACTAATCGGTTCATTGGCGATCGAGAATATTATCGGTTTCCACCTTGAGATTTGAAAGATGGAACATTCTTTGAACCGAATCCGTAGGGCGAATCCTTCATATTTATTTGTAAATACATCAAAATATGCTATGTTAATCTTTATTTTCTTATTTCGCCGCATTCTTAAAAGGAAAATTAACACAATTCCAAAATTTGGCAAAAATATGGGTATGTATATCTTAATTTCGCATTCTAACAAAGAAAAAAAAAAAAATTCACATTTCCTTTTCAACCAAAAGCATGAAAATAGAGATTTTCGATTTCGTACTTTCTCCAATTGGCGGTTGATATGGGGTGTTGCTATGGAGAGCAATATATATTTTTGCGCACTACTACACAACACATGCATTGAAAGTTGAAACTAATGGTTTGCACAGCAGTTAGCTTTATCTCTGATTTTAAAGTGCGAGCGGGTGGGACTACGTTTTTTGAAAAATTTAATGAAAGAATTCAGTTATCCCTTTTAAATCCATTCCCTTGCTTTTATATCCATTGTAATCTCTGGTACACTTTCTAGTTTTACAATATAAACGCTTGCGTGCACAGGAATCGAATGTGTAGCTTGTTCAACCCCCTGTAACAACAATGCATGTTTTAATTCGAGAAAGAATATGACCACGGAGTTGTGACAAGTATTGCAGGTGTCACCGTGGTAGAGATGGATTTACTTTAATGACGTACATTCATTATTTGGCACGCACAAATATCGAATGTTCCATTCTATTTCGCTATTCATGTTCCATTTGTTTTAGTTTAATGACGTACATTCATTATTTGGCAGGCACAAATATCGAATGTTCAATTCGATTTCGCTATTCATGTTCCATTCGATTTCGTTATTGCGTATTCAGAACCGTGGCGACCCCTCCATCTCCCCTCCTCCATAGAAAGACAGTGCGTCTGCGCGCACAAAAAACTTCTGCGGGTGTAAAACCCGGGTGAAAACTTCTTAGCGATAGGCCGAGAAATTGATATTCGGAAATTCTTAAAATCCGAAACTCATATTTTCTTCTACAGATGACACAGAAAGACAAACATACTGTTACTTTCTCTATATACATAGTGTAATGTAAAGGGAAAGTATTGTGACGGGGTCGAAAATTCGAATTCGAGTATCCGTTATCTCATATAGAACATTGAAACTAGGAATCTGATATTAACACCCCCCCGCCCCCCCGTAGAACAATTTCTAACCAGTTACCGCTGGCTTAGCGTAAAGCTCGTTAAGATCCTAATATCAAGCAAAGCTGTATGCTGTGTTTTTCAAAGTGTGTTTCCCGGAATGATGGGGTTCCGCGATGTGATAGTTTCGTGCAGTTTTCTTAAATTAAAAAAACGCGTAACATTTTGCATGCATAATTTGACCTAAACTGAACTTTTCATTATTTTGGAGTTCAAATCGAATTTCATCAAATTGAATTTCAGAAGGGTGGTTCCTCGACCCAAAAGTCTAACAAGTACTACGCAATAAGTAATTATGTCAATGAAAACATTCGGCAAATGCTAAAGAAATGTATATGCCCGCTGTTATAAATATATTTCGTTTTGGTCCTGCTATCCGCTTGGAGGTGTATATTTCCTAACTAACACTCGCAAAATTTTTTCATTAATTAATAAGTTATCATACTGTATGTGGCGTAAAATACGGAAGCTGGATGTTTTTTTTTCAATTTGTAACAAATTGTTGGGGGTGGGGGAAAGCGATAACCCTTCTCCATGCCCATCCCCATATCTCCGATAATGGACAGCTCTTGACTTTCCCTATATAATGCAATGAATTTTCCTCGTTCATAGTAAAAATTTGATGTGGGCAGAACATGACTTTTCCTGCAGACTTATATCCACGTTCTCTTTATTTTATTTAAATTTAATTCACTTTTAATTCAATTTTCGTTCTCATTTGGTAACTGAACTTATTTTCAAAGGTGGCGTAGAGAAAATACGATAAAACTAAAATATCTCGAGAACGGCTAGTCCTAGTGTAATGGAGTTGGTCTTATTCTTTTCTTCGTTAAAAATTACGTATAAAACAAGTATTTAACGGATATATTTGAGCATACGTAGTTTTTTTATTTTAGATTTTGGCGACTTTTTCTGTCCATTTTGTAAAAAAAGGCAGGTTGTTATTTTTCGAATCATACCCAAATCTAATCAGCACCAGAGTGTCCCACATGTAACTTATCTACCAAATATTCTGAAATTTGGTCAAATAGTATTTTATCTAGGGTGGATATATAGAATTTATGCCGTCCATTTCGCAAAACAAGGCGGGTTCTTCTTTTCCGAATCGTACCAAAATCTAATCAGCACCAGATCATCCTACAAGTAACTAATCTACCAAATTTTGTGAAATTTGGTCAATTAGTGTTTTAACTAGAGTGGATACATGAAATTTTTAAAGGGGCATTTCTCAAAAACAGGCGGGTTCTGTTTTTACGAATCATACCAAAAACTAATCAGCACCAGGGTCTCACCCAAGTGACTTACATACCAAATTTTATGAAATTCGGTCCATTAGTTTTTTTAGTTAGAGTGGATATATACATTGCACAGACACACACATAGACGTCACGCTAAAAAGTTTTTTCGTATTCTAGAGGTCTTGAAACGTATAGATCCGTCGAAAACTCGAGTTGTGATTTTCGGCATGATTCCAATACTTTTCCTATACATTACCATGTATTGCAGGGAAAGTAAAAAAAAATGATGTATAAGATCCAAGGCAACAACGATTTAAAGTTGAATTCTACATTGGGCGTTTTTCCGGGTGACAACCTGTAAAACTATTTCGAAGTATCCAATAAACCCATATTTCACGCAACTTTAAATTGGCAATGATCAATACTGATCGCATCTGCAATAGGCAATATAGTTCCTATATTAAAGCATTTTAATAATTAACCCATCAATTTGGTGTCATTTTTGCTATTTTAACGTTATTTTCATCAATTTAGACCTAAACGAGTCGCCAAATTCGCCAAATGGATCGCTAAGCTGTAGAGGTAAACGGAGAAAGGAGCATTTCTTATATAGAAATGACTATTGGTTAAATGTTAGACATTAAAATACAAAACTATTACACAAAGTATCTTCTCTCGTTAATGGAACGAACTAGATCCATGAGAATGATGTTGACAAATTTGTCGTATAATATTACATATGAAAAGTGAACCTATTTCACAATAGTTATTATTGTGGAGGTAAAGGCGTTAAAACTCCATTTAAAAAAATGCCAATATCACTTGAGACAATAATTCAGGTGGCGCTGCGATAAGATAAGAGCTTCTGAATCATGTATATTTCTATGGTGAAAGGCTTAAAATATTTATTTAAATTGTCAATTTTGTAGAAATAAATTAGTAGCGCAATGCAAATTAGATCTGAAACAATAGGGAATATTCCTAATTATTCAAAATTACTTTACTTTTCAATTTATTTTCATCTTTCTGTATTCTGAACTCTACCCTACAAATGTGAAAAAATGGTGATTAATTATACTGATAATTAGGAAATCTTAATTTAAAAATAATTAAAAATGCATATACTCAATACTATGCCTCTTTATTGTGCCAAATGGAAATAAAGGGCGCTTTACTAATACTAGCCACACCTAGATATAATTCTCAGAGTTATTCTCAAGCGTTTCATCTCCTTTACTCTAACTCCGTGATTATTATTTTTTTATTTTATGTGATTTTTTTTTGATAAATTTATTTGAAAAAGTACAATATTTAGAGAACGGTTCATACTAGCTTTTTAAAATCTGTGTTGATCGTTTTATAATTAAAAATTACATAAGAAATAATTATTTATGTAGCACGATTGAAGGTTACGATTTTTTAAGGATTTTTTTCAAAATTTCATTCAAAAATTTGGGAGTCTTCAAAACATTCGATTGCATTTAAAATCAATAGGCTTCCAATATTCACTGATTGTAATTTTTATACCAAATTTCGTTCGAAATATTCATAAGATATCGTTTCCACAGACTCAAGGACACGTTCGATTCGAATTCAGGGATACTTGAAACGTGCTCCTCCATCGAAAACTCGAATTCGAATTTTTGACCCCGTCTTAATACTGTATACACTATACAACGTATATAGGGAAAGTAATGAAACTAAAAACTCTTCATTTAAATCAACATCCAAAATAAAATTCATAGTGTCGACCAGTTTCGAAGCCTTCTTCTTTAGGATAAACAAAAAGCACTACCTTCACTTGTTAAAGCAAGCTTTGCAACCGAGTTGCCAATCGAAACCTATTACTTTTATGTTGCATGTTGCTTTAAACGTTTTAAAAAATAACTAGCCGAATACCCGTTGAGAGCAATAAGCAACCCCTGAATAATTTAAATTTTTGAATAATTCGCGTTTCACATTTATTCGGAAAATCGAATATTTTGGTGTGCAGAACCCCCTAAAGAAGAAAATATTGGAAAACTTAAGTTGCGCATTTCTTCATTTCGAACTATCTACCCATACACCAAATAAAAGTCTATCTCATCCTGAAGCATGCTATTCTATCATTTTCCTTTTCGACCGTTTTTCTGTGAAGCACACCCGTAAAGGAATATTTTTGAAAAACTCTGTTCTTCTTCGGGTTTTATCAGATGAATAGCCCATTTACCAAATATCAAGTCTCTATCACATTTAATAGGAAGCGTGTCTCATTTATTCGGAAAATCGAACATATTAGTGTGCGGCCCCCATTGAAGTAGCAAATATTGGAAATATGAAATTTCACACTGTCTTCTTGTCAAACTATCTACCCGTACACCAATCTCTATCTTATAGCGAAGCATGTTTTTTCTACCACTTCACCTTTCGACTGTTTTTCTGTGTAGCACCCCTTAATGAACATTTTTGTAAAACCGCATCCATCTTGATTTTTTTTTTTTATCAAATAGTTAGCCCATATACTCAATTTAAAGCCCCTGTCATATTGTAAAGGAGGCGTTTTTCATTTTTTCGTCAAATCGAATATTTTAATGAGCGGCACCCCCTACAAAAGCAAATATTGAAAACTGAAATTGCACACTTTCTTCCTTTCCAACTTTTTATCCGTACACCAAATTTGAAGTCTCTATCTCATCCCGAAGCATACTTTTTCTATCATTTCACCTTTCGAATGTTTCTGTGTAGAGTACCCACCCTCTTAAATATGCATTTTTGATAAACTCTATTCATCTTCTGTTTTCTATCAGATGATTCGCCCATATATACCATATATCAAGCTTCTATCACGTTTTAAAAGGGACGTTTCTCCTTTATTCCGAAAATCGAACATTTTGGTGTGTGGCATCCCCTAAATTAGAAAATATTGGAAAACTGAAATTGTACACTTTCTTCCTTTCAAATTATCTACCTGTACACCAAATTTGAAATTTTTATCTCATACCGAAGCGTGTTTTTTTTTTATCAATTCGCTTTTCGACCGTTTTTCTCTGGAGCACCCCCTTAAACGAGCATTTTTGAAAAACTATATTCGTCTTGGGGGTTTCAATTAAATGATTAGCCCATATACCAAATTTCAAACCTTTAATTTTAAAGGAATTTAACCTTGAATTTTAAAGGAGCCGTTTCTGATTTATTCGGTAAATCGAACATTTTGGTGTGCGGCACCCCCTTAAGTAGAAAATATTGGGAATCTGAAATTGCACACGTTCTCCCTTTCGAACGATTTACCCATTCACCAAATTTGAAGTTTCTATCTTATCGCAAAACATATGCTTTCCTATCATTTCACTTTTCGAACGTTTTGGTGTGGAGCACCCCGTCTAGAGAACACTTGCGAAAAATTCGATTTTCCCGGGGGGAGGGGGGTATCAAACGATAGAGCTGTGTACCGAATTGCAAGTCTCTATCTATTCGGGAAGTGCCTATAAAAAGCGTGACAGACAGACGGACACTTGGCAATTAGTATATACTAGCCGAATACCAGTTGAAAATCAACGGTCTCGCAATAAGAAACCCCTGAATAATGTAAATTTTTTAATAATTCGCGTTTCACATTTATTCGACAAAGCGAATATTTTGGTGCGCAGAACCCCCCTTAAAAAAGAAAATATTGGGAAACTTAATCTGCATATTTCTTCCTTTCGAATTATCTACCCGTACACCACATTAAAGTCTATCTCATCCCGAGGCACCCCTATTTTATTATTTTTCCTTTGGAACTTTTTTCTGTGAAGCACACCCATAAATGAACATTTTTGAAAAACTCTGTCTTGGATTTTTTATCAGATGATTGGTCCATATACCAAATATCAAGCCTCTATCACATTTAAAAGGAAGCATGCCGCATTTATTCGGAAAATCGAACATATTAGTGTGCGGCACCCCTTAAAGTAGCAAATATTGGAAATCTGAAATTTCACACTTCCTTCCTTTCAAACTATCTACCCGTACACCAAATTTGAAGTCTCTATCCTATCGAGAAGCATGTTTTTTCTATCACTTCACCTTTCAAACGTTTTTTTGTGTAGCACCCCGTTAATGAACAATTTTGTCAAACCGTATTCATCTTTGGCTTTTTTGTCAAATAGTTAGCCCATATACTAAATTTCAAGCGTCTATTACATTATAAAGGAGACGTTTTTCATTTGTTCGGCAAATTGAACATTTTAGTGAGCGGCATCCTCTACAATAGCAAATGTTGGAAAACTGAAATTGCACACTTTCTTCTTTTCCAACTTTTTATCCGTACACAAAATTTGAAGTCTCTATCTCATCGCGAAGCATGCTTTTCTAGCATTTCACTTTTCGAATGCTTTTGTGTGGAGTACCCTTAAATATACATTTTTGAAAAACTCTATTATTGTGATTTCTATCAGATGATTCATCCATATACCAAATATCAAGCCACTATCACGTTCTAAAAGGGGTATTTACTTCATTCCGAAAATCGAACATTTTTGTGTGCGACATCCCCTAAAGTAGAAAATATTGGAAAACTGTAATTGTACACTTTCTTCCTTCCAAATTCTCTACCCGTACACCAAATTTTAAATCTCTATCTCATCCCGAAATATGTTTTCTTATCAATTCACCTTTCGAACGTTTTCCTCTAGAGCACCCCCCTTGGACGAAGTTTTTGAAAAACTATATTCGTCTTAGGTGTTTTTGTCAAATGATTAGTCCATATACCTAATTTCAAACCTTTTATATCAAATTTTAAAGGAGACGTTTCTCATTCATTCGGTAAATCGAACAATTTGGTGTGCGGCACCCCCTTAAATAGAAAATATTGGCAATCTGAAATTACACACTTTCTTCCTTTTGAACGATTTACCCATACACCAAATTTGAAGTCTCTATTTTATGGCAAAGTATGCTTTCCTATTATTTCACTTTTCGAACATTTTGGTGTGGAGCCCCCCCTCTAGAGAACGTTTTCGAAAAATTCGATTTTTCTAGGGAAGGGGGGGTTATCGAAAGATCGACCCGTGTACCAAATTGAAAGTCTTTATCTATTCGGGAAGTGCCTAAAAAAGACGTGACAGACAGACGGACACTTGGCAATTAGTATATCTAGATAGATAGACAGAGTAAACTTTCGAGGTTCTTCTTTAGTGCGCCATTTCTTTTTAGAACACTAACCTCGCAACTTCCATTGCATTATATTTGAATAGAACACTCGACAAAAAGCCAACTGTAATTAAACATCCGCATTTAACACAAACCACATTTATTTAGACGAAAGCACATAACATAACAACACTTAAACATTTAATTCACTGGATAACTCTTTAAAATGTTCACGACGCAGGATGCGCCTTGCTTTCCCGCCTTCACAACTTTATCTCTCTTCTCGCTCCTCTCGGCTCTCGCTCTGTTGCTCTGGCAACCCTTAAAATGCTTGCCGGCAGAGTCTTCATCGCTGATTTGGCGATGTAGAAAAAAAATAACTTGTTGGAGTCTTACTACTCCCCCCTTAAAAAAAAGCACATTCGTCTCTTTAAAGACAATGTTGTTGAAAATAGAGTTCTATGGGCATATACACATTGAAAATACAGTCCTAACAACTTAAAAAGTGCATACTGATACATTAAATTTTACGTCTATGAGCATACTGATTTAACAACACAATATCACAGTATTTCAAAACACCTAATATTTTCAAAAAAAAATCTAATAGTTTAACAATAATATTTCCTACCGTGTTGCAATAAGAAATGTTATAACTTAAAGAATAGTCACATATATATATCAAAACACAATAACAGTAAAACATTATAACTCTTTTCACAGCATTTCAGTCCTCGATTTCTGCAATTCAAGTGATAGTCTTACTGCAAATGAAGAATGAATGTTCTTCCACCCTACCTAATTAGTCAGTCATGGGAATTCTAGACATAGCGTCCGCGTTTCCGTGTAACGCTCCCTTTCGATAACTGATTGTAATATTGTATCGCTGGAGGGCTAAGGCCCACCGAGCCAACTTTGCACTTTGCGGCACTGTATGGGTTAAATAGGTCAGCGGATTATGATCCGAGATAATTTGTACTTCTGACCCGAAGATCCAAGTCTCATATTTCTTAAGAGCAGCGATGACGCTATATGCTTCCCTTTCAATCGTAGACCAACGAGTCTGACAGGGGGTGAGCTTTTTACTGTAGAAGGCGATAGGTTTTTCCTTCTTGGAATCATCTTCTTGCGCCAAACAAGCTCCTACCGCGGTACCGGACGCGTCGGTATAAAGCTGAAAGGGTTTGTTAAGTTCTGGGGTGTAAAGAACCGCCATTTCAGTTAAACATTGCTTCAACTTTGTAAATGCATCTTCTTCCTTTCTACTCCATGGTATCTTGTTTGGTATTCTTTTCTTGGTTAGATCAGTTAAGGGTATCACTACTGAAGCGAAATTTGGGATATAATCTCGGTAATAGTTAGCTAGTCCTAAAATACCCCTTAATTCCCTCTTATCAATAGGCCGTGCTAATTTTTTCATCGTTTCAACCTTATCTGGGTCAGGAGAATGTCGTCCCGATCCTATAATATGGCCCAAAAATTTTACTTCTTTTTTTCCGAAATCACTTTAGAATTAGATCAAATTAGATTTACCGTTAGTCCAACTTCACGCAATGTTCTGAATACAGCATTTATGTGGGACAAATGATCGAGCCACGTTTTTGAAAATATAGCAACATCATCAATGTAAGACCGACAATACTCCTGGTGAGATGCCAGCACGTGGTCCATTGATTTCTGAAATGTGCTTCCTGCATTCTTCAGACCAAAAGGTAACACTCTCCACTGAAAATGTCCGGCATGGGTCACAAATGCTGTGTAGGGTTTGTCATCCTCTTTCATAGGGATTTGCCAGTACCCCTTGGTCATATCTAGAACTGTGATATATTGAGAGTCTCCTATGAGCATTTTGAGTTCATCAGCAACTTTCATTGGATAAGCATTGGGCACTGTAAAACTGTTCAGCAATCTAAAATCGACGCAAAGTCTGACGCTACCATCCTTTTTTGCTACACATACAAGGGGATGCGCCCAATCGCTGTCGCTTGGTTCAATCAATTTTAGATTTAGTAATTCTTGTATTTGACGATCCACTTCTTTCTGCAATGACATAGGAATACGATATGGATGTAACTTTTTAGGGCTACACTCTGAGGTAACCTTGATGGAATGCCCTTCCACCTTCGCCCGTCCAGGGATAGTGCTAAAAACGTCATGATAATTGCATAGTATGGAACTTAATTGTAGGCGTTGTTCTGTTTTCAAGGTCGCTGTTTTCCCCTCAATATACTTTCTTACTTCCTTTCGCGTAATGTTAACTCGGTTTGTAGGCACACAATGCAGTTCTCCAAATTCTTTGTCTTCGTCGAAAATAAGTCCGATTTGTTCGATACGATTGATGTAGGGTCTCAATTTGTTTACATGTAATTCTCTTCGAGTTCCGTCATCGTATTCGACAACAGCCGAATTTGGCCTTGTAAGCTGAATAACCGTCACTGGACCCATCCAAGTGTTTTGTAACTTATGGCTGGATGAGGGCAATAAAATTAAAACCTTATACCCGATCTTAAAATGTTTTTCTTTTGATCTCAAATTGTATCTAGAAGCGTAATTTTCCTGAGTTACTTCGGATTTCTCAGTTGCGATCTCGTGTCCTTTTTTCAATTTCTCTATTAGATCATGTAGATATTCCTCCACATTTCGGGATGCCTTGGTGGGAATTTTCCTTTCACCGATCCATACATCTTTTAGTAGAGCAAGTGGTCCTGGGGGTAGGCGTCCATATACTAGCTGAAACGGTGATACACCTGTTGTACTATGGGGAACTTCTCTATATGCAAACAGAAGGTAGGGAAGGTGTATATCCCAATTCCGCCCATATTCCTGAATATTTTTGTTCATCATATTTTTCAAATTTCTATTCCATCTCTCCACAGCACCCATGCTTTCGGGATGTCCAGGTGTAGAAAATCTGGGAGATATCCCTAATATACCTAAAAATGCTTCAGTTAATTTTGCTGTAAAATTTGTTCCTTGATCGGTGCAGATCAATTTTGGAAACCCGGTTTGAGTAAAAATTTTCATCAATGCATTGCATGTTGTTTTTGCACTGATTTCTTTAACCGGAATGGCTTCAGCCCATCTTGTACACAGATCTATCGCACATATAATATACTTATGTCCTCGCCCAGAAGGAGGTTCTAACGGGCCAATGCAATCTAAACTCCAAATTTCGAAAGGCGTTTCTGGTCTCGCTATCGGTTGTATGGGAATTCTGTCCCTGTATGTAACAACTCGTCTCATCTGACAAATCTTGCAGCTTTCACAAAATTTGGCCACATCTTGTTTTAGGGTAGGCCAAAAGAATGAAAATTTAATTCTCTGTCTAGTCTTTTGTTCTCCCAAATGGCCAGCTAATGGAATCTCGTGAGCCATTCTAAGAACATCTTGGCGTTTGCAGATCGGCAAAACTACTTGTTTGACTGTCTCACCCGTAATCCATTCAGAATGGACCAAGACTTCGTCAATTATCTCGTATGCATTTTGTCCCTTTCTTGCATAGTCCCAGACTTTTCTCAACGTCTCATCTTCATGTTGCAATTGAATAAACGAGCTCTTTACTTCGTTATCCTTACTCGACTTCTGCTCTTGTTTCCCACCACTCTCGACCTGAGTAGCATTCACAGTACCATGGTCACTGCACGTATTTTCTTCTTGACCATTTTCATTCATTACTTCCTGGTCAGACCCTACTTTCTCCTCCTTTTCGCCAAGATAGGTAGCATTATCGATCATGATATTCTGATCCAATTCATGCAAATGTATATTCTCCCGCAACGACTCATAAGCTGTAGAGCACACTAACATATCACTTGTTAGTTTTTTAGAAACTGCACATATTATGGGGACTATTCCATGTAATTTGTCATCAATTTTCATCGAAATCATCTTCAAAGGAGCGATCTCACTTTCTCCAAAAGCTGAGACAATTTTGATTCTGCCCTCTCCTTCACTATGAACGTCCATTACTAAATCTTCACGTATCACTGAGATTTGTGCCCCCGAATCTACTATGCCTACAAGTGAAGTTTCTCCACATTTTATATGTATGGTATGGAGGGTATCCACATTATTCTTGGTATTATCCTGCACTGACACCGGTACGGTAATTCGTGCTGTCAGAACTTGAGAGTTATTTTCATCCTTAGACTGTATAGTTCGAACATGATTGCTTTGAGCATTAGTGTTGGGTGATTTTCTCTGATTATTCCTTAACATACAAAATTTTCCAATATGACCCTCAGCTCCACATGAAAAACAAATAGGTTTATAGTTGATTTTAGAAGTGTCATTTCTCCAATTGTAACCTGGTTGGCTCTTGTAACTTTGATGTCCCCTTCCTGGAACATTTCCATTTTTCCAAATTTTTTCGCCAACCCCTCTGATGTTTGGTGGTGCTCCAAATTTTTCCTTTTCCCTAATTTCGCTTTGGTGATATTCAACCTTCTCTTTCCGGACTATACCTGTTGATTTCGTATAGTTTACACGTATACTTTCATATTCATCTAACTTGTCTGCCAACATATTGGGTGCTACAATTTTTAACCATTCATCTAAGAAATGTTCTCGTACCTCCCCAGGTATCCTTTTCTTTAGTTGATCAGTAATCATCAATTTCTTTAGGCTATCAAAATCTCTAATTTCGAGACCATCAATCCACTCTTCAAAGTACTTGGTTAATTCAAATACGAAATCACGCCACGATTTCTCGGAAACTTTCTGTAGCTGCACGAACTTTTTTCGGAAACTTTCTGGATTCATCTTGAATCTCTTTAATAGAATACCCTTAACGTATTCATAATCTTCAAACTTTTCCTCTGACTCCCGTGTGATGAGTTGTATGATCTCAGAAGGCGAAAGTGGCAACAGACTTGACACCCAATCCGTCATGTCTACGTGGGCTCTTTTAGCTTGTCTCTCAAAAAGTGTGAGATATAACATAATGTCATCATTCTTCAAGTCAAATTTTGGCATCAATTTTATCAATTCGAAACTGCTTTTTGATCTTTCACTACTCCCTAAATTTAAGGACGTAGAATCTTGAGTAACACCCCTTTCGATTCTGAGTTTTTCTAACTCAAATTCTATTTGATCTTTTCTTTCTTTTTCCTCCTTTTCAATTTGATCTTTTCTTTCTTTTTCCTCCTTTTCTATTTGATCTTTTCTTTCTTTTTCCTCCTTTTCTAATTGATCTTTTCTTTCTTTTTCCTCCTTTTCTATTTGATCTTTTCTTTCTTTAATAATAGTAAAGAGGAGTTCTTTCGTAAATTCTTCGTCGTAGTCTTCACTTCCAAGAATTTCTCTACGCAAATCCAAAATTTTAAATTCAGGTTTAGTAATTATCCCCAATTCTTCCGCCAAAACCATCAAATCCTCTTTTCTACCCTTCGCAAGAAATGCCATACCTGATCACGAGGGAAGTTAACTGATTTATCTCTAAATTGTTTAAATTTACTAAAAGAAACAGTATTACCAGAAAACTACTTTATCATGAACACTGGCGTATTCAATTATCAAATAACAATATTAACAGAAAACAACTTTATCATGAACACTGGCGTATTCAATTATCAAATAACAGTATTAACAGAAAACCACTTTATCATGAACACTGGTGTATTCAATTATCAATTCAATTAACAGAAAACCACTTTATGATGAACACTGGCGTATTCAATTATCAAATAACAGTATTAACAGAAGACCACTTTATCATGAACACTGGCGTATTCAATAGCACTGACGTACTAATTTTCTGTAACAAATACACTCAAAATTGACATATCATATCCACTCGTACTATAATGCTGGTGCATTAATTAATTGATACCGGACGTATCTTAATCGTACAATAGAAATGAAAATTGTAATCATCATATGTCATGTTAATATAACAACGTAATTTTTCAAAAATCAATATCGTATCCACTCGTATTATAATGCTGGTGCATTAATTAATTGATACCGGACGTATCTTCATCTATTCACCAGAAACATACAAATTGTTTTTCATTCCAGGAACGATTATTACTTCCGTAATAAACGAATCCTGCCGACTACGCCAGTAAACTTTCGAGGTTCTTCTTTAGTGCGCCATTTCTTTTTAGAACACTAACCTCGCAACTTCCATTGCATTATATTTGAATAGAACACTCGACAAAAAGCCAACTGTAATTAAACATCCGCATTTAACACAAACCACATTTATTTAGACGAAAGCACATAACATAACAACACTTAAACATTTAATTCACTGGATAACTCTTTAAAATGTTCACGACGCAGGATGCGCCTTGCTTTCCCGCCTTCACAACTCTATCTCTCTTCTCGCTCCTCTCGGCTCTCGCTCTGTTGCTCTGGCAACCCTTAAAATGCTTGCCGGCAGAGTCTTCATCGCTGATTTGGCGATGTAGAAAAAAAATAACTTGGAGTCTTACTGACAGATAGATTAATCGGTTGCTTTTTTGCATGTGTTACTTTTGTCGTTTAAACAATTAACGAAGAGGTATTATTTAGAATTTATTGGGATTGAATAATCGCATAGTTAAGCAAGTCATCACATGACCCTTACTTAAGAAGATTGTGCATTCTGTGACATGAAAGTGCTGGTGTGCGTTTAAACTAATTTAAATTTTATTTTTATTATTTCATCTTTTAAAATTCACATTAAGGTTTGTGAATACAGAATATATATTAGCAACTGCATCGTTAAAATCGAAGAATTTTAAAATAAATTTAAGTGATAAAGCTATGCGGAATCGTAATCGAATGTACTTCTGACATGAAATCATAAAAAAATATCAAGTGAAGTGAAGGCAATTTAACTCATTTCTTGTTACGTTTCTCTCTGCGTTTGTTGTTTAATGCCTGCTTATTGAAGCTCTGGGATAAGTCCACTTGGTTTTTGTAAGTTTATATTTATATCTACTCGTTTAGTAGTTTGGAGTCTTATAATTACAGCAGAAATTTGCTAGTCAACTTATTTTACTTGATTTGGCAGATACTGTTCGACATTAACATCCATTTTCCTCAAACGAGAACATTGAAAATATATTCTGCTACAAATATTAGCGTTTTATAAATACAATTCCATTGAAAACTACAGAGTAAAACTTGTGCTGTAAGTTTCGAGCCAGTAAGTTATAAGTGTTTGTTCACTATACAGTATAGTGTTCTAAAAAGACTGATCAGACATATGCTACATGCTGCTGTTTATAAACAGTTCTAAGTTATAACTTTGAACTGTTGGTGCTAGACGCATACTTCAAATTGGAAAATGGTTTTTAAAGGTTAAGTCTGAAATTGACTGAACTAAAACTGTCTAAAATTTTTTTTTAACTTGAGGCATTTTCATAGAAATAAGGAATCTTGCCTTTTTTTTCTTGTTCGGCATATTTAAAGCCAAATATCCAATTTCTTGAAAAATGTTTATTGTAACTTTAGCTAGTTTGGCATTTGTATCTATAAAATCAATATGTGGGTAATAAAAAAAATCCCGATTTGCACCAAGAAACCATGCTCTTACCAAGTAGTTTTCGAAATAATACAGGGATCCTTCACAAAATGTAGCTTTAGCGTGTATCTGTTTTTGCTCCAAAGCACTATTAAACTAATATATGGACCCAGAATTTCTCTGATGAATATCGCCACGAGTTTTTCACTTAAAACCGTGAATTTTTTCTTTAATGGACTCTATATTTTGTGAAAGCTTTTTCAGTAATCTAACTTTCTTCATTATAGATATATAAGGTTATATAAGTTTTATGTATTTTTATGCTACATCCTACAGTTTTAAGTGTTTTTGATATAGTTTTTCTTAACGATTCAAATCAATTTTCTAATTGGAAGTATGTATCTAGCTCTAACGGTTCAAAAGTTAAAAGCTTGATCCGTTTTTTCGAAACCCCCTGTATACGGGCCTACACAATTTTTCACATGTTAGATATATGCTCATTTCATTCTCATTGAACATTATGTGGTCATTGCTGACTTATGAAGGATAAACCATATCTGAAGTAAAAGTCCCCCCCCCCCCTGTTTTTCATTCATTCATATATTTCACATATTTAAGTCTACTTCTATTGCAATGAGTGTTAAAATACGGAGAATCTTATCGATTTCAGTTCGTTATTCTTTCAAAATGTTTCGTCAAAATTCTTAATTATTTTTCCTTTCCATATATAATATATAAGGAAAGTATTGTAAAGGTGGGAATTTTCTACGGAAGAGCACGTTTCAAGCATCCCTGAACTCGAATCGAATGTCTTTGACGTTATGTCGGTGTATGTTGGGTCATGGCCCACTCGATTACGCAACGCGACGCGCTTGCTTAAGTAATTGAGTGGGGCCGTGGTTGGGTAAAGCTGCATATAAGAATTTTGATTGCATGTCAGTAGGTCCTTAAAAGTTACCTTCCAAAAAAGTGCTTTGATTAAACAAAATATTTTTACCATGAATTGAGCCTTTTCTATTTTTTATTGAGATGTACAAAGTGTATTCACATGTAGGTTATATCACCCACTGAAATATTAAATGATTTAATGTAGGTATATATATACATCTTAAATTTATTACTGTATGCATGTAATTGTCTGTGATTGACAATTTTATTTTTCATCTTTACATACAAAGATTTCGCTCTTGCATTCAATTGGGGGTTTATTACACAACTGTGTTTAATAGGTATGCATATTAAAATTGCGCTTTGAAATACTCTTCATTTCATACTCAAGATCAGATCTATTACTTGTGATCTATTACGGTTTTGCTATAGCATCAAAATCTGCAGAATACGATAAAATTGACTTGCCAGTTTCGTCGAGTGTTGCTCATTTTCTTACTGGCCATATTTGAAAAGTTACTCGCCAATTGGTCAGTGGAGAGTGCTAATCTGCAGCTGTAATGTTAGGGTGTAAGTAAATGCATACTCGTATTAGTGTGTGTGGAAAGAATGTTTTACGAAGGAATGCGAAGTTTCGAAAAATAAATTTAGATTATTACAGTCGGTGAATACTGGAACCCTGTTAGTTTTAAATGCCATCACATGTTCGAAAGACTTGCACCCAATGTTTGAATAATTTTTTGAAAAATTAGTAAATCAGGACTTCCAATAATGATTATTTCATGCGTAATTTTTCATTAGAAAACAAATGATTCAAACTACAAAACACTCGCACTGCATGATTTTCAATAAACTTTTGAAAAAATAAACAAAGATCAATCATGTATAAAGCATTGATTATGAAACACTTTCCAACTTCAATCCAATTTTATATAAATATCTCTAAAATGCGATACATTCCTCGGTAATATTTTTTAAATAAATCACAATACTACATTAATTTATTATATTTGAAAACTTAAAACTTCATCGAAAAAAATGAACTTCATTCAAATGACTGCATTGAAATATAAATTGCCTGGTTTAAACATCTCTAAAATGCGATACATTTCTCGGTAATATTTTTAAAATTATCATAATACTACAATATTTATATTTGAAAACTTCATCGGAAACAAATGAACTTTATTCAAATGACGTCATCGAAATATAAATTGCCTCTATATAAAAGCAGCATTTTATTCATAAACATTTTTTCATTCCTTTCATTCATCACAATTTATCTCGTCTATCACAATGAATAGTGCATTTCACGATCTATAAAATAATGTAATTCTACTCTTTGCATCTATATAGTTCGAATTCGATTTTCCACATTAACCATCGTTTATAAGGATTATTCTGTTTTTCGATAGAAAATGCTATGAAAATCAGATTTCTACTAATTCAAATCACGAGAATTACTGAAAATTCTATCTAATTCCAGTTTTTACATAACGTATCCGCACTTACAATTTCATGGTAGTACTTGTACTCGTTATTGAGTTATGCCGATACCTCACTCTTACAGACTGACACACTTCCAAAGTTTTAGAGATGGATTCGAGGTCTTAAAATGTATTTTGTAATCAGAATTCCTAATTCGAAAAATTTCAGGAAATAATTACTTATACATTGGTATGAGAAAGTATGTTGATTGTGTTTTATCTATTAGCTGTTACCATTTCAAACTTCTATAGAGCAGTCAGTGATCGTTCAACTTTCAATGAACCTTACTCTTTACATACAGGGTGATCGAAAAGGTAAGAACTTCGCATTTTGAAATTATATAATGTACCCAGAAATTGAAATGGAATTGTTTTCAATTAAGTAGCGCACTAATATACCCTCAAATATATCACATAGTCAACTGTTTAAAATACATTAATTTGTAAGTCTACGACAGACCTCTTTTTATCAATCATGGCATGGTGTTTTCCCACTGAAATAATTTTCATGTTAGAGCAATATTTCCCTAGCCATACTTATAGTGTCATTGAAAATATTCAGAGGGGTTCATTTCTTCATTTAAGCAACGCAGTCTATATCAGTTTATTCTGAATTAATTTTTTTCTTTTGCTGTGGTAGTGTAATATAAAAAGTGAGACGCTTCCTCCCCCAAACAAGAAGCCAAGAATGGAGGGAGGTGAAATATTCCTACTCTCTACCGTAGATATATTATATCTTTAGAATATCTTCAGCTCTCTACCTCGTACACGTCACGCTACATTTGCAAACTGGATATTCGTAGCGTAAGTTAAGCGCTTTATACTGTACTACACATACAGTGTATTTATGAAGCATTTTGTATTTGTTGACAAGTGTTTGATTTAGTCACGAAATCTTGCTGCCATACACTATTGAGGATGCAAAATTGTTGAATAAATCTGAAAAAATTACCAATGATTTTCGGTGGTGATTTTGACATTAATTTTGATTTAGAAAAAGCTCAACCACTGATCATTCTTCAAAGGAAAAATTTAATTTGAAATAAATACATCATCGGGGAACAGTAACAACGATTTTGTAGTTTTATGAAATCCAATCCATATGTAATATTATTGAAAAATATTTTTTGTTGTAAACCATATGGAACAGATTGAATTCTAAACAAATACTGTAAAAAAAAAACCTGTCTCATTTATATATATATTTTTTTTAACTCAAGGGACACAAAATTGACTATCAGAAATTTAGCCATATAATTAATGAACATAACTTTTAACAATTTTTCGCATTTGTAATGAACACTGACCACATACGTGAACCACGATAGTGAGCTGTCTGAAATAATCTACTTTAAATAAACCAAATAACCGTTGAAATGATCTGAATATTTTACTTTAAATGCACACATTATTTACTTTTACATGCTATAAAATGCAACTAGTTAATATTAACCGAATTGCCTATGAAATGTACCTATACAAAACAGTTAATAAATGCATTTCCTGTATTATTAGTTTTATTTAAATAAAAAAGCATATTTAAATAAATATATATATATATATATATATATATATATATTATACTGTGAAAATGATTCAAAGTAATTTCCAATAAACAAGCGTTTGTTTTGTATGTTATTTCGTCAGTTTTCACTGTCAGTCGCCAAATGACACCATTATCAAATAGATCAATATTCTGCATTGGACAGTTACTAATTGTTCCATTCATTTACTAAATCAGACAGACAAACAGTTAAAACCAAAAACAGATACAGAATATTTGGAGTCTTCTTGAATTATCTATATAAATAAAATTAAATTCTTGCATATTAAACAAATATATCATTACAATAAAATCTAAAGACAAAATTCTAAAACTATAAAACTCACCATTTCCTGCATAGAATATTCTAAACGACGCGGTTGGTAGTAATAATCTAATATTGCCACTCGGTAAAAAAAAAAATTTTTTTTTTTGCTGTTGTATAAAAATATACCTGCACATGTATAATTGTAATGACAGACGATAAAAAAAACTCAAAAGAATTTTCATTCTTTAATATTGTCTGCAAATTGAAAGGTTTATTTTTTTATTTCGTTAATTTTAAAATGTTTTCAATACATTTATATAAGCACGATATAAGCATTTATATATGCATATCGAGCCACGTTATCGAATTTCGAATTGAATTTATTGTAGAGGCTCATAAAACGATTAGATCGCATTTGTTTTAAACTCGTATAAAGACTAGGGCGTATACTCGTATAACGACACGGAAGACACAGGTTTGACGGACACCAAAATTTTAAATGACCATACCACGGCTAATGATCAAAATTTAATGAAATTTGGTACAGCAGTTCGTCTGTGTTACGACATATTTTCAATTTCATTTATATAGATTAAAGAAATTGTAATGGCATAACTTGCAAATGAATGAGTATATAAAAGGTTTTTCAATTTTGATTGATACAGCTACGCCTATGGAATGTGTAAAAAAAAAAAATGAAGTCCAACATTCTACATATTTTTCGACAAAATTGTAATCTTATTTTTAAGCTAGTAATCAAAATCGCAAGTATAATTTAAGGGTAATCGCCATGGAGATAAATGTAAGGAGTTAAAACTTCACATTGAGAAAACGCCAATATAGTTTGAGGCAATAATTTAGGTGGCGCTGGGATAAGATAAGTAGTCCTGCACTGTATGTATTTCTATGGCGAAAGGCCCAAGATATTTATTTAAAATGTCAGTTTTACAGAAATTATTAGCGCAATGCAAATTAGAACAAACAAAAAAAATTCCTGCGTATTCAAAATTATTTTACCCCCATATATTCTGTACCATGTCTTGCAATTATGAAAAAAATCTGTGGGCAGGACATGACTATCCTTATATAATGCAATGAATTTAATCTTTCTACAGTCAAGAAATAATGTATAAGATCAACGGTACTGTATTTTTTAACGTTGAATTGTACATTTAGTGATTTTTCGAATGACAGCATGTAATAAATACTATTTCAAAGTACTCAATTAACTTATATTTCACACAACTCTAAATTAACAATTATCAATATTGCTAACATCCTCATTAAGCGATATAGTCCATATATTAAAGCATTTTAATAATTAATTTATCAATTAGGCGTCATTTTCGTTAATTTAGCGTTATGTTTGCAATTGTGACGTAATTTTCGCCAATCTGGGGCGAAATATCGCCAAGTTTGCCAAATACCTTACCAAGTGTTACAGACAAACCGAGAGAAGAGCATTTCTTATATACTAGAATGCATGCCGGTCATATGTCGGAAATCAGAATTTGTGAAACATTACTTCTCATTTGGCGTTATTTTTATCAATTTAGCGACATTTTTGTCACTTTGGCAGCATTTAAAAAGTCGCCAAGTTGGCGATGTTCCCTCTAAATTTCTCGTCAAGCGTTACGGACAGACGGAGAAATAAATGGGTTATTCTTAGTCTATTATGTTCTTTTCAAGATATTGAACTTTCACCAATTAGTCTTCATTTCATTGATTCAGCGTCAGTTTCATCAATTTGGAGAATTTTTATCAATTGGGAGACATTTTCGTCAATTTGGTAACATTTAAAAAGTCACAAAGTTGGAGGTATTCCGAAAAGATCGTCACCAAAATTTTATCCAAACGTTACGGATGCAAAAATAGGTTATTTTTATAGTACTCGCATATTTTTATATTCTTTCCAAGATATTGAATTTCCGTCAATTACTCATCATTTTCATTGATTTGTCATTTTCATCAATTTGGCGATATTTTCGTTAATTTTGCAACATTAAAAAAAGTCGCCAAGATGGCGATATTCCGCCAAATTTGTCGCCAAAACCTCGCCAAGCGTTATGGACGAAGAAATAAATTATTCTTATCTCAAATAACGTATAACTCTATTGGCGTCCAACTACAAAAGTATTACCCAACGTATCTTTTCTCATGAGTGAAATGAGCTAGATGCACGAGAATGTCACCAAATTTATTGCATGATATTACATATGACAAGTGAACATATTTCACAATAGTTAATTTTTTATTTTATGCGATTTTTTGATAAATTTATGTGAAAAATATAAAATATCTCGAAAACTATTCACGCTAGCATTCTAATATCTGTGTCAATAGTTTTCTAATGAAAAATGACATAAGAAATGACTATTTGCATACCTTACTTTCAACATTGCAATTTACATTGTCTACTTATCTCCAACAGGTAAAGAATTAAAGCGTGTTTCAATCTTTTTTGGACACCCTGTATACATAGTATAATGTATAAGGAAAGTATTATGACGGAGTCGAGAAATTGAGTTTTCGACGGGAGAGCACGTTTCAAGCATCCCTGAACACGAATCAAACGTTTTTGAGGTGATGTGTGTGAGTGTGTATGTGTGTGTATGGAGACGATATCTGACGAACGAATGGAGCGATTAAAAAGAAATTTGGTACAAAAATTACAATCTATGAATACTGGAAGGCTATTGTTTTTAAACGCAATCGAAAATTTAGTGGGGTTCTGAATATTCAGAAATTTTGAAAGAAATCATAAAAAAAAATCAAAACCTTCTGATTGACTAAATAAAAATTTTCTGATTGACCAAATTTGTCTAAGGGGGTCGTATAAAAATTTAAAAAGTAACTTTTGAAAATTAATGGGAGGACTATTTTATTAACGCAGTCTTATTTTCTACCTTACTTTCAACATTTTTGCAATTTACAATGCCCACTTATTTCCAACAGGTAAAGAATTAAAGCGCTTTTCAATCTTTTTGGGACACCCTGTATAAGGAAAGTAAAATACTGATTTATTATACTCATAATTGGAGGAGCCAACGGCCCTACCGTGCTGAAAACATCGGTTCTCGTTAGATCACCGAAGTCAAGCAGCATCGGGCGTGGTTAGTACTTGGGTGGGTGACCACATGGGAACACCGCGTGCTGTTGGCACATTTCGGGCGCGGTAGCCCGGTAGTTTGCGCGCTAGATTTGCACGCTGCCACAACTGCCGCCGTGTTCATGCGGAGTACGATCACGTTAAACATGTGGGTCCGTAAGTCCTTCCGAGAGGTTGGTGGTAGGGAAAGGAGGGTACGGTCTCTGTGGATGCCTTCCCCCTGGGTTCCGGTCTAAATTGGGTGGCACTTCCCTGTCGTTCAAACGGTTACCTTACAACTTTCTGGGAGCCGACCGCCTATTTTGCTTCTCCATGTCCTCTGACGAGTCGGACGGCCTGGGTTTTCGACACCTCTCTGGTAGGTCGGACGGTCTGGGTCTCAGCAACTCATAATTGGAAAACCTTAATTTGAAAATAATCAAATACATATACTAAATACTACGCCTTCCTGTTGTATCAACAAACAGTAACGAGTGCTTTTCCAACACTAGCGATATAGATATAATTCTCAAATCATTATAGCATTTTCAAGCGATTCATCCATACGAGTTTTATCTCCTAACTCTATCGCAGTCATAAGACCTGAAGGTCGTAATTAATACGAGACTTAATACAAAACCCAATTACAGAACTTCTGAAATTGGTCATATATTTGAGGTCTACGCATTTGTACGGAATGAGAAGTCTGAAAAATTCCATTTAAATAATTAGAATTTAGAAATACTTAAAATTGGGCAATCACTCTCGAATAAATTTGATTTTAAAACACTGTATTTTAATTTTATGCATTAAAACACTTTACGAAACTGCTTAAGGCTCATTTTTAACTTTAATTTCTCTCCTTAACTCCAAATACCGTGAAAACAAATGAAACTATTAAAGCGCTATTGCGTTACTTTTTTCTTGAACTATTCATAAACTCCAGAACTACACTTTAAGCATTTTAATGAGAATTTGCATATCTTAATTATATTTCATTAACGAAACAAAAGCTCAATTTCAAAGCTTCTTTCATTTTCAACAATGAACTAACAAATTTAGGAGGAGGGAAATATTTACAGCAGACGATAATAAAAGCAGCAAAATTGAAAGAAATATGGCAATTTATAAAGTTGCGATCTATCTTCTCTTAACAAAACCTTGTTGTTTATAAATTAATTTGTCAAGTTTTTGCACATTAAAGGACTTTTACGAAATATTTCTATAGAATTAATACTTGGGACGTAAATATTTTAAACTGCCCTGGACCACTGAATAAATTCACCACTGAATTGAGAAACGCCGGTGAATGAATTAAGTTTACCAGAAAATCCAAAAAATTGTTTTAAAAATGAATACATATTTAAATTATCTGCATTAATGAAACATTAATTTATACCACTGGCAAGATGGAACTTTGGCAGAGATGCGCATAAGTTTGGTTAAATTTACAATATCTGAATTGCATTACTTTTTAAGCAAAGGCAAGATGTGTCTAGTGAGCTATCTAAAAATCTTTAACTTAATAGACTCTGTTTTAAAATACTGTATTGCTTGAAGTGATTAACACGTTAAGCGCTGCATCAATCATCGGTGGACGGTGACTGACAATTACTTTCCTTTCAGCAGCGTCAGTCACCAGTGACTGCCGATATATAATTTAAAAAATTATATTCTTATATTGAAAATTAAATAGTTTGAAGATTATAAAAAATGTATCTAAATATTACTTATTACCAGAAAACTTATTTTAATGGGTATTGTTGAAACACTGGATGCACTTAAATGGTTGTCCTGTGCAGGTTTCACAGAATGTTACTTATTTTGTCAATATTTCTTCTGAATCTTCCTGCATTATCTTGGTAGCATCTTTTAAAATATATTTGAACTTTCGATGCTTTTCCAGTTTTTTGTTGTAATTTGTGACGATATATTTGAGGTGTATTTACCACATTGATATTTAGAACTTCTTGATTCCGACAACTTGAAAGATAGACGGTTAATTTCCTTCGAAATTCTGTGATGCTCATTTTTTTGGGGTTATATATATATATATATATATATATATATATATAAGAAGAAAATTATGTATGTATGATCCAACATCACGGGAGAACGGCTTAACCGAATTTGATGAAATTTGGTGTGTAATCCTGAAATAGCCCTACTTAAAATGTAGTCTATGTTTCGAGTTTCTAACACCAGGGGTTGTCGCGATATTAATAAAAACGAAACTTCCGTCTGTCTCATCGTCACGGGAGAACACCTGCACCGAATTTAATGAAATTTCGTAGGTAGTTTTAAAATAGCCCCCCATAAATTCAGTCTAAGTTTCGAGTTTCTGAGACCAGGGGTTGTTGAGATATTAATGGTAAACGAAACTTTTTCCTAGGCGTTCTACTCTAACTCTGATTCCCAACGAAAATGGTTGGAAATCGTTGGTTTAAAAAGTGAAACTCAATTAAATCGCTGAGTATTGTGGGGGTTTATTGAACGCATTAGTTACTTTTGAAAATCGCAGGTTTGAAATACGAATTTAAATGGAAACTCTTCACCATGGTTTATTTTTCACAAAATTACTCAACAAATTTTATTAATTTGAATAATAAATAAATGAATATATATATATATGTATGTATGATCCAATGGATCTGATTGGCCAAAGAGTGGCCAATTAGATCTATTTTTTTTTCTTACATAATGCAATGAATTTACTTCTTTCACAGTGAAGAAAAAATGTATAAGATTCACGGCCCTATATGTTTCCGGTGTAATTTTTATCAGAGTTTTGCATCGTTAATCCCGAGCAACGGCGTGTAATCGCTGCTAGTTTTTAAATAAAATGAGAGTATCTAGAACTGAGGTATTTAGTAGGATTAGCGGTCTGGGCCTTCAACATAAACTAGTTATACTCACTGTTAAGAGTGCAGTAGTATCATTCTTCCAAATAAGATTTATTTTAATTACTGCAATTTCGAAATTGAAGAATTTGGAGATGTATCATCGGTTTGCAAACATGACACAAGGTATTTAAAAATATTGCACGTCATTTTTTGAATTATCTAGTGCCAATTTATTAAGAATTGTTTTAATTAAAGTAGAATTTCAGACTAAAGACAGTTTTGGGTTACATGAGACATTTTAGTAAAAAAGTATAAAATTCAACTTTTTTATACGGGCCCTCCCAAGAGAAAGTTTCACTTAGAAAATTATTCCATTTCATTTAAAGGTCTTTTGAGAAAAAAAAAATGTTCACCAATGATCGAATCGGCCGTAAAAAATGTGTCAAAGTTATAGGATTTGAGCCACTTTCACCCGATTAAAAGAAATGGCGAAAACATAAGATTAAAAAGGGTCGTATAAAAATCGAATTTTATCAGATGAAATTCGCAGTCGTAAACTTTAGCAAATTGCTAAAAATTTTGCCTATCTTTAGCAAAAGTTTCATACAGCCTCTAATTTCCCGCTCGGGTAGTTTTGATCGTAAAGACAATGGAATTAAGTGCGACTAATGGGATATGGAAATGTTTTTACAGAGAAATTGTGTGGGAAGGGGGTGGGGGGGTCACAAGACCCGAATTTCCATACGATGGCAGTCTACCTTAATGAAAGTATTTATTAAATTGAAACTATAGGTCTATGACCAATCGTTCCAGAGATATTTAGTCGCTCAATCTTTTAAAAACACCTTGTATAACCTTTGTTTCGAAAACTGCTTGTATTTTGGAAGCTTTTATAAATCTATATTGCCTTTCTAAATCTATTTACAATTTAAGGTTGTTATAAATTGCTAATGTTGATCAGTGGTTGAATTGGCAATCTCGCAAAGAGATACTTCAATAGCAAGAGGGACGCACAGAGGCTTTTTCTAATCTAAGTTCAACCCCTGTGATATGATATCCCTTCATCCCCCTAATGGTTGAATTATATACTCAACCATTCACCTCTCAATTCAACCACTGTTTCTTTATTGGATATCCATAATTTCTTTTCGCCGTTCTGTTGTAGATCTAAGCAAAAGATGGCAATATCAAGGACAACACGAACCCACATGATTTACCAATTCATCATTCTGACGCTGCTGTTTCTGGGCATAGGCTATAATGAGTTGCTGCCAGACCGCAAATACATTCTTTTCATTGCTTTCATCCCCATGTTCTGCTATCAACTTGTCATCTTGTCATGCTGCGCGGAACTGTTACCTGTTCCTCGGTGGTTGAATCTAACAGAGTCTATAAGCAAACAGCTCGAATTACAATGTGAAGAATCGTGTACAGGTAAGATTTAATAAATATTTAGGTAGATAGAATTATTTCTGATATCAAGTTTTCAAATATAAATTTGTTGACATTTTTTAGTTATTTCTTTTAAGAAGTCTGTTCCAGCAAAATTTTGCAAATGTTAAAAGTATTTTATATTTGTAACATCAAATAGTTCCAAGTCAGATCACTTTATATTTTAAATATAGAATTAATAAGAATGCAGTCTTGGATCCACGTCTAGGTTATCTTGGATAGAGAAAAGGCTGGGGCTAAAAGGACTGGTCTGTTCGTTAATCAAAAATGCAAAACTATGATGATAAAATGATTCTTCCTTACTAATAAAAATATTTTTACCCAAATTAAGCAATGTTCAATTCTTGAAGTTACAACGAATTATCTATATAATAGTCTAACGTGTTTTTCTAGACATTCCAGAAGTCTCGAGATCTACAGGACAGAATTTGCACACGATGGAATCGAATATGGGAAAGAACATAAGCCGAATTTGTTTTCCTTCTAGAAAGCTACAAAGTTAAGAAGTGCGAATGTTGAATTCTGTTTCTAGATTCACCAAATGTGCTTCCAGTGGCTTAGAGGACTTAATCTTAGTACACATAAAGTATCTATCACGGGCAAAGACTTAACCGAGCCGGATTTTTGATTTCAACCAAAGGGGAAAGGGGGGACTTAAAAATGGAGTGGTTTGAAGTCTTTCTAGAGCCTGCAGAAACCTCGATGACCTAGAAATCTGAATCTTTACATATTTATAGAATTGACCATGAGGCAAAACTTAACGAAGCCGGGTTTTGATGTTTCTTCTATGGGCGGAGAAAACGGCGGTTTCCAAACTAAAAGCATCTTTGCACATGCACATAGTATCGACCATGAGACAGAATTTAGCGCAACAGGATTTTTGATTAAAACGATTACATTTCGACATTAAGCGTCATGTACTAATGAACAATTAAAATTTACAGCTTTATTTTTTAACAGTGTTTGTTTCTGTTTTTGACATGCTTAAATACCTATGGCTATATTTCTCTTCTGTAATGAAGCATTAGAAAAAGCTGGTTTGAACAGCTGATTTTTAATCTTTAATACATGGCAAGTTTCCAATTTAGCCACTGTTTAAAATTTCAATTTTTCATTTTAACATTAAAGCAACAGAAGTATACAAGACAAGTAACTTCAATGTGTCATTTTTTATTTATGCTTTTCGAGCGTTGCTGTTATAATATCTACACCACAAATTATACCAATTTGTAATCTTGCGCACAATTCATTCGCTTGGCTCATAGCACTAAATCTGAACATTGCTGTAAATGACTACAGTAGTAATCTAAGAAAATGAGTAAACTTCATTTTACAGCAAGTTTATGCCCTTATACTTTTAGATTCACTACAGAGTTCACAAGTTTCATCTCCACCCAAGATTTCTTCAGAAACGCAAACCAAACCTTGCGTTCCAGACTTCGATGATATGACGGACAGGATATCGTATCAACGTCGATGGGAGAAAAGTGTCTTGAACCTTGGAGCATCCCCGAAAATCCTTGCTTGTCCACAGAAGTCAAAATCTTGGATGAATCTCAGTGACGCTGCCAAATCTGTTTCTGACAAGCCACTCTCGAGAGAAAGCAAGTATATTTTTTGTACAACATTTATGTAATAATAGAACTCGCATATAGTGAAGTCACAAGGAACAGGAAAATATTCCTTATAACAGATATTTGCAATAACCGATAAAAAGTTACGTATGAAATAAATAATAAGCATGATTCATCTGATTATATTATGAAGCAAAAAATCATTTTAGTAAGGTTAAATTGTATTGCTCTTTTATTTACGCTGAAAAAACTGCAACTTTCTCTTTGAACATTTAAATTTACAACACATTTGCAAAGCGCGTTTTCTACTATATCTAAATTGTCGCTGAAGTTAACGTTGTGGGCTTCGAAATAGTCATGCAAATTTTGGAGGTTTCCCACATTCAATATGTCTGTTACCTTGCACCTTTCTGGTAGGTCGGACGGTCTGGGTCTCAACATCAACAACATTCAATATGTCATTATCGGTCTTTTACTGCTTTTGCAGTGCTTTTGTTTCTGCTGTGCTTTTGTTTCGACCCAACAACGCTTGCAAGCATAATCGTCAAAATTAATTTCTCTCGTAACATATTCCACACTGAACTAGCTTCATTCACAGGATAGAAAATAGATTGTTATATTTCTTCGGAAAACTCTGCATGTTTCTATCAATTTTCTGTTCGCGGAAAAGCAGCACCACGTCAGACATCAAAGAATTCGCAGGCAATCTTTGTGTTCAGGCTATCTCAATGTATTTGGGGATGTGTTTAGGGAAGTGTTTATGTTCAATTTAACCGGGAATGAATCTTTGTTATCAAATTGTTGCTCCTGGGAATTTTTTATTCAAAGAAGTTCCATGAAACTTATTTTTTCTTTATCGTTTCTACGCAAAAAACTTCGCAATATCCGATGAACAGGTATCTAATTGTTCGCTATAAGCGATACGTTTAACATTAGTTAAATATTGCAGATCCAAGGTGATAGAAAGTTCGTAGTAACCGATACTTTGCCTACATCTGAGCTCGCTATAAGTGGGTTTTATTGTATTTGACTGAACATCGACCCGATTCGCTAGAAAATTTCTAGTGCATTGAATTCGAATTTTTTCACAAATGAATGAAATATAATGCAAATTGCAGAAATTGACTCATAAATCACCAGGTAAATTTCTATTGGTTTCCTTTAATGTAGAACAAAAGAAACGAATGGAAATTTATCTAGTTAGAAAATGAACGTGCTTAGCTAGAAATTAAACTATTGCGATTCATTCCAAAAATAGGCTAATTACTGCAATTATAAAAAAAATATCTTGAGTTATACTTTTAATTTTCTGTTTTGATTACTTCAATGTTTCTCCGTCCAACATTCATTGTATTTGGTCTTCAACAATTTCACTTCTTTCAAAAATATCTGAAGATTTAAATGATAAAAGCGTTTTGTTTTTCCTATATTTGGTTTTCAACACTTTCCAACGTAGTTGAAAAGTGTTTGACTTTGTTCATTCTGTCTGTCCGTTTGCACTACCGTAAAAATGACTTTATAGTATGTTATTCAAACTGTCTGTGGGACATATTGGAATGTAAATGAATAACATCACCCAATTAGTTTTGAATTGAACACGGGTTGAAGTGAAAGGCATTGAACCCTATGGTACTTAATTTTTCAAACATATTTCAAACGAAGTTAAAATTCACAAATTGTTTTGAAAATTTTAGGAAATATTCAAATTATTCCATAAAAAATATAAAAAAATTTCAGCAAAGTATGTTTGGCAGTTTTTAAATAAAAGTTAAAATAATAATTACACTCATACTATATGAAGAGATCACGTGACCCACTTCAAAATAAAATATGGCATCCATATTTTTCTCCCAACGTAAAAATCGTGATTTTTAATGTTCTTTTAAATTTATATTTAGTGTTGCATCCGGCTTAAAACCGCTTTATTTTTGCGTATTTTCTGCGCATCGATATTCCGCTCCAACGGAATTACAATATTTTTTAGGTTAAATGATAATCAAACTTTGATTGTTTTACAACGAAGCCCAATTTTAGCGTATGCAGAATGTAAACAAATCAAGCTGTAAGACGATTTTATAGCATTGCCTTTTTCGATGAAGTTTTAAGCGTGGAGTTAGAAAGTACTTTTACTCCATGATTTTATGGATCCAAGTGAAATAAATTATTGTAGTACTCTAATAATTTAAAAAATATCCCCGCTGAATGTATCGCATTTTAAAGATGTTTAAATAAATTTGCATTGCAGTTGGAAAGTGATTCATAATCAATTCTTTATGCATGATTGATTTTTCTTGTTACTGTTTAAAATTGAGTTAGCAAGAAAATTAAAACATAATTATAATGGGCAGAAAGTGATTTCCCAAACAGAAAATTTGCTTAATGCATTTATTCATTTGATTTATTGTACAATACAGTAGAAATATACATTTGTTTTTAATTTGTACTTTTAAATAATTCCCATATGGTGATTTAACGAATTTAAAAGCGTTTTTAGATCGACAAAATATCAAAACGGAAATTTCTCGACCAGTAAATCTTAAGAGAAATAATGTTAGCTTTATTAATTTCGTTATCAAATATTACGTATAAACACTCTAATTATTGTAGTTAAACATATTTAGTCATATTTCAGATTTTGTCAAATTTTGTGGACCAGTAAAAACTAGTTCTGCTTTTTTCCAATCGTACCACTGTCAAATCAGCATCACAGCAGCGTACGAGTTATTTAACTACCCAGTTTTACGAAATTTTACGGGCTAGAGTGGACAAACACAACGAGAAAGATCGATCACGCATAAAGCATTGATTATGAAACACTTTCCAACTTCAATGTAATTTTATTTAAACATCTCTAAAATGCGATACATTCCTCGGAAATATTTTTAAAATTATCACAATACTACAATAATTTATTATATTTGAAAACTTAAAACTTCATCGAAAAAAATGAACTTCATTCAAATGACGGCATTGAAATATAAATTGCCTGGTTTAAACATCTCTAAAATGCGATACATTCCTCGGTGATATTTTAAAAATTATAATACTACAAAATTTTATTATTTTTGAAAACTTCATCGAAAACAAATGAAATTTATTCAAATGACGTCATTAAAATATAACACGCCGGGCTCTTTCTATAAAAGAAGCATTTCATTCATAAACATTTTTTCAATCATAACAAAACTCTATAGTAATTTATTTTATTTAAAAACTTAAGACCATGGAGGTACATGTAATTAAACTGTGTTTAAAACTTCATCGAAAAAATCGTCCTTCTCTCTGTAAAATCAATGAATATTTCATTCATATCAGCTATATTGCAGACTCCATGAGCTAGATAATTTTGCGTTAAAGAAATGCCGCAATTCTTATACAACTCATTCTACATCTTTTGGCATTTACATTCTCCATAAGTGAAAATTAGGCTTCGTTGTAGAAATAATCAAAGTTTGATGATCATTTAAACTCAAATATATTGTAATTGCGTTGTTTCAGTATGTAGATGCACAGAATTTAAGCAAAAATAAAGCGGTTTTAGGACGAATACAATGAACATGAATTAAAAAGAACTTTAAAAATCCCGATTTTGACATAAGATGGATGCCATATTTTATTTTGAAGTGGGTTACGTGATTTCTTTATATAATGGTCACGTGATCGCTTCATATAAAAGGTGCAATTATTATTTTAATTTTTATTTAAAAAACTACCGCATATATTTTGCTAAATTTTTTTTATATATTTTAAGGGATAATTTGAATATTTTCTAAAACTTTCGAAGCAATTTGTGAATTTTAAATCTGCTTAAGATGTTTGAAAAATTAGGCCCCATAGGGTTGAATGTATTTCATTTTTTCAACCCGGGTTCAATCCAAAACTAATTGGATGATATTATTCATTTATATTCCCGTAGGTCCCACAGACCGTCTGAAGAACATACTAAAATTTCATTTTGATAAAGTCATTTTTACGGTAGTTATCGTGCTAACGGATAGACAGACAGAATGAACAAAGTCATAAACACTTTCCAACTTTGTTGTAAAATGTTAAAAAGGCGTTACGCTGAGAATATTGAAGTACCTCAATTTCAATTCGAGTACTCCAAACGTGTAAATTTGTCGCAAATGCATTTCACTTTTTTACCCTATACCAGTACTTTCCCTATACGTTAACATGTATTGCAGGATAAGTAAAAATTGATACCAAAGCATTTGTGATACAAAAAACGGGTTCGACAGATGATTCGCTTTTGAGAATTGCACGAAAAGTCTATTTTAATGCATACTAAATTGTGTTTCTATGTTTAGGTTCATTGGATTTATTTGGGTCCATCTCATCCAGAAAGTTAAGTTCGGATGCGTTGAGAACTGGTAAAGATTATCGTGAAGCACGGGCGACCAAGGCTAAAAGTTGGAAACCTACTGCTACAGAATTTGATGTGCCCGATTCCAAAGATGAAGCTCAGCAACAAACCACAGCACCTACTGGAGAAAGACCCAAGCTGTCCTTACCCTCTCATACGCCAGTGCAACAAGAAGAATCCGAACTATCCAAGAGTTATTCTTTCCCGTTCAGGCAAAAAAGACTGGAGACTTGGCTTGAGATGAAAGAAACTAAAACAGAAGCATCTAATCAAAGTTTAGTTATGCCGTACTGGGAAACGGTAGGATACAATTTAGCTGTAAAATATGAAGCCCGAAGGCGGAAAAGAGCTGTGTCGTCTCCCACAAAATCGGACACAACAAATGAGATTCCTCTACAACATATCAATTTCCATAAATCTATTGAAGTTGCAGCAGATTCTGTAAATATTAAGCCCAGTCAGAAGAAAACTGCTAGATCGGCTTCTAACTATATTAACAAAATAAAAGTTGGCTTTTCTAATCTAATATCTAAAAAGAAAGACGAAGGATCGGAAAATAGCAACAATAATTGTTGCAAAGCATTGAAGCCACCCATATCGTTTAAGGTTAAAAACAAGAATCTTCTGTGCCAAACTAAGAAACCCGAAATGTTCGTACCGAAGTTGCCCCAGTTTTTAAGCAATGAAAGACCTTTTATATTTTACCCCAAATACATTCCATTTGAGAAGGAACGTTTCGAACATGATGTACAAAACAAAATGGTTGAACTATCAGAGGAACAAAAGAGCAATTTGCAACGTTTACAGCCTAGTTAAAAATCTAAATTATTCAAGCCAAATAAAGCGATTTTAATTTATTTTAATGGCTTTTTGCCATTTTGTAAATAGTGTAAATATTGGTAAATATAAACCTTTTGTAAATAAATCTGAATTAAGGCGTACTAGTATATCTGCAAATAGTTATTAAATGGTATGTATATAATTAAAACTGTTCTAAGTAACAAACTTGTATTTAAAATTTTTTTAGCATGAGAAACATTTTCTAATAACGAAAAACTTGCTGGCTTAAGTTTGTCAAGATATGTAATGGCAAAGTTTTGACACTTGTTATGAAAATATGTGTAAATAAAGATTAACCAAACTTACTTCATTTGTGTCAACCTTTCAATCGAAGGAAACAGTTTGCTTTTTCTAAAGCTATGTTTACAGAGCGCCATTGAATAAATAATGAAACGTGTCTGTCTGTATGTGCGTTTGGTGGAGGTGCAAGAGCAGTGCAATGAATGAATACAAGAACCCTATTGATATTGAGATCAGCCAGAAGGAATCAACGTTTTTAAAGTTAAAATACTCTCAGGAAAACATGTCGCATAAAGGTTCTATTACGTTCCAGCAGTTGGAATCGCGTACATTCCAGATAACAGCATTCTTGGATCAGTTTCGTACTAATGCACTAGTCAGCATGGGATAGACTATACCTATCAATGGCAAAAAAAAGTTCCAATGCACCTCAATTTTGAGAACCATGGAGACTGGCAAATTCAGTCTTGCCACGTACCGGTTTAAAACCTCATTTTTGTTTTTGAAAGTATTGGCAATTTCATGCTGATGAACTGTCTATGGGTGCAGTTATTTGCTACTGTCTGTTTCGGAATGAACCTTATAAGGGTTGTAGGACTAAATTTGTACCCATAGAGGTTTGATATAATGAAATTAAGGTACATGCCAAGTTTTCTTGCTGCCATTTGTGGTATCGGCCGTCCTATGATGAGTGCGAAACCAGTCCATGGATGCTATTATTCAGTGTAAAGGCGATACGTCCAATTTGCTATTTTACGTTGGAGAAAATATCAGTTTGAGAATTTTTATATCGGAGCAATAATTTTCTAGACATTCTTATGAATGTCAGAGAAGGGTTTCAAAAGAAATACCCATGCTGTAAAACTCTTAAATTATTTAATTGTTAAGGGTTTTGGAGCATGAGTATTTTTTCTGATATTCTTTGACACTCATAAGAATGGCTAGAGAAATATTGTTTTTAAATTAAAACTCTTTTACTCTGGAAAAACACCATGATATTTTGCATCAAAACCCACTTGAACACCTACAGGGTGGGGGTGGGGGGATTAATTAAATGCTGCTTAAGCTACAATTTAAGTACTTTGGCCGTAAAATAGATGTATTTTAAATATTTTTCTCTACATGAAAACAAGATTGCTTTTTTAAAATGTTCCAGTAAAGAAATTGCGAACTATTTGCGATCCCACCTCCTTCTGAACTTCGATAAGCCCATTAATTCTCAGCATGAAAGCAACGAATTATACTCCGAAGTATCCACCTACAGGGGGCGTTACTCAGGATTGGACTAGGCGAGTTTTAGGAACCTGGTGAAGGTAGAGGCCCTTGTTAAGTGATGATGGGGGTGATCAACATAATAAATTGCGAAGCCCCGATTTTCTAGGGAAAGTTATAAAATAATATATCTTAAACTTTTATAATGAAATGTCTGCCTGTGTTCTCGTTACGCCTCTAGAGCAATAACCAGGTCACGCTCTGTTATGAAATTTGACACGCAGATAGTGGAGAAGGGTCGGGGGACACAAGGGTGTCTAAGGTCAAGTAACTATTTTAATTATATATAATTCGAAATAAACATAAAATGTTTTTGTGAAAATAAGCGCAGGGAGATATTAACAAATTTTTGTTCTACTTGGAGCCTATTTCAACTTCCCCTGCTTGCATTGAGAGAGAGAAAGAGAGAGAGAGCGGCGTGAGCAGATTGCTTAGGAGACATATTTCAAAGTGTATCTTCCCCCCAATTCTATTCAGAACTGAAATAGTATTCGTAAGTTGATTCTACCCTAGCTAACAGTTCTCAGATTGACATCTATCTGCTATTTTCATTACATACATTTGTGTTTCAAATCTTTGTGGCAAGGCCGTATCCAGACGGGGGCCAGAGAGGGCTACCCTCCCCCCCCCCCCCTCCAAGAGGTATAATCAGTCCCCTGATAAAAATATTAAATTTTTAGTAGTGATGAAATTTTATATAAAATGCCATTCAAATTTTGCATAAAAATTTCTTTTAGAGATTTTTCTTATAAATTACTTCGTTTTAAAAATTTTTTAGTTTAGTTGAATTTGTGATTATGCTAATGAGAAATATATTTACATATTCAATTAAAAATATTTAAAAATTATAATAGTATTTAGGATACTTTTGTATTGTTGTGGGGTTCACTGTTATACATTATAGAATCAAAATCAATTGATAAGTAGGTAAAAGTTAATATTAAGCATTAACTTATATAAACTTTCAGAATGTTTTACAAATTAACTTTATTACTAGTTAATGTTTATGTTAAAATCAATTGTAATTAAATATTAATATTGATGTATAGTAGCTATGTGAATATGAATAATAAGCTCATAGCTTACAAATATAAATATGCAACTATTTGTTACGATTATATATTTCAATTCATATAAACTTATTAACTATTATGGTTTATAAATCCTAATGATTATGTTTTAGTGAGCCCCTCCTTTAAGACTGTTGAGACCTTGAATTTCCGTCCAGCCCCTCTTCAATTTCGTCTCTGGCTACAGCCCTGCTGTGAGGCCCTAACTAACCAGGTTCCATTATTCACTGCGAAATTTAAATTTGGCATGTCGTTGTCTTTTGTGGTACTACATTTTGATTATTTGGATTTTGAATTCTAACGAGCCATCCAGTCTTGGGCCCGCCTTAAGAATGTATTCGTTTTTGGGGAATAACTCGGAAGACCAGAGCAACTAAAATGTCCAAATTTAATATTCAGAACCTTACCGGTCCAGCCCTCAATGATAAGGTGCATGTCTTTTGGGAATGACTTGAAAACCGGAGTAGTTAGAAGGTTTAAATTAAGCATATATTGCCTTTCATTGTATATCTTGAATTTTTGTATGTTGAACCTTACCAGTCCAGCCCGCTCTGGTCCCGTAATAGGAAGTTAACATATTTTTGAGACAATCTCGGGAACCGAAACAGCTAGAAATCTTAAATTAGGCATATTGTTGCCTTTCGTGGTAATATTTTAATTCTTTGAATTTTCAACCTTACCGTTTAGCCGGGTCTGAGACTGCAATAGTATGTGCATGTTTTTGGGAATTCATAGAGAACCAGATCATCATCATTTGCTCGACAGCCCACTGTGGTACTTAGCCTTCCTTAAAAGATTCTTAATAGCTTGGAGCATTGCATCTCCAATTTTTAATCTTTAACAGTTCAAAGTCCTTGTCCACACAATCGTTTCATTTTAACTTTGGTCGTCCTCTAGGTCTTTTCCCAATCTGTGTGGGCATAAATAAGAATGTTTTTGTGATTCTTTGGTTATATATTCTTAGCGAATGCCCTGCCCATTGCATTCTGTTAACTTTAATGTATTTGTTTTAAAATCTTTATAATTTGTATAGTTCAAAATTGTATCTTTTCCAAATATCATTTTCCTGAATTCCACAAAAATTACTGCGCAAAAATTTTCCTTAAACGGTGCAAAGACCTTTTTCATCATGTCCTGTGATAGTTCAGATTTCTGAAGCATAAATTAAGGTAGGTCTTTTGAGTACTTTATATAGCTGTAATTTTGTTCTTTTACAAATCTGATATGATCTGAAATTTCTTAACATAAGAAAACGGTGATTTGCAACTGTAATTCGTTTTTGCATTTCTAAACTAATGATACTGATACTTGTTGCAGTTTGAGATCTGTTAGTTAAATACAGGTTCAAAGTTATACAAACTAGCCTCAAATATGATGGGGATAGGCCCACGTCTAGTAAAAGCCATGTACAGTGCAACTTGGATGAAACGAACGTCTCTAATTCGAAATCGTCGTTAATTCGAAGATTTCTCTTGGTCCCTTGAACTTTGTATTAAATCAATGTTAAAAAATCGTGGATAATTCGAAGTTCAATTTCCTTGATTCGAAGTTTTTTTTATGAAAACTTTCGAACGGTAACAACTTTTCGGCCTTTCATCGTTAAGAAATCATCGCTGGAATACCCCCACCTGTTCGACACGTGACACCTGAAACCATGGGATAACAATATGGGCGTGACATTCGAAGAATACGTCAATTTGGACGAAAACGTGGAAGTTTGTGGAGAACTGTCAGATCAAGACACTTTATCAGAAGTGTTAAATAAGACGAGTGCAGCGGAGTACGATATCGAGGATGATATACAGGAGGAAGAAGACACCAATCTCTACATCGTCGGAAGCGCTTTTTCACATAGGCGAATTTATCGGTACATTGAAGGGCAAACAAACGTTAGTGAAGCTGTTTTCCGTTCACTAAACATGCTGGATGATTTTGCTAACCCTAAACAACTGAACTCTACAAAACAATCAGACGTACAATTTTTTCTAAAACTAAAATTTTCTGTATTGAATGTAATACGTACATGTATGTAGCTTACATAAATCTTATTTTGTTTACATACATATATATAATGTTTAAGTCCTTCATACCATGATATTTCTCAATAAATATTTACTTATTGACATAACATTTCCAAACATTCAGTGGACCTGAAACTAAAGTTAAAAGATTTAACTTTTTTAAATCGAAGTTTTGGATAATTCGAATTTTTTAGTAGTCCCTTCAGCTTCGAATTATCCAAGCTGCAATGTATTTAGTTAATTTTCAGGTGCGTTTTATTAGCAGATTTTTATGAGACAAGAAGGGCCTCCATTAAATCATTGGTGGTTCTGGCTATAATATCGATGTCATCAGCATATGCAAGAATTTGAATGGATTTGTGGTAGATATTTGTTTTAGTGTTGATATTAGAATCTCCAATTACTTTCTCCAGGGGTAGATTGAAAAACAGACAAAGTGCATCTCCCTGTCTAACGTCATTTTTTTTTTTTTATAAAACCGGAGTAGCTACAAACCTGAAATGAAGCATATCTTGTTTTTCGTTATATATTTTGATTCTTTAAATTTTGAACCATACTAGTCCAGCTCATTCTGGGCCCCCGTAATAGAAAGTTACCTACTTTGGGGAATAACTCGAGAACTGCAGAGCTAGAAAGATTGAATTTAAACCCTTACATGGCCCGCCATAGGAAAATGAAAGTTTTGAAGGAAGTTCAAGAGAGCAAAAAAACAAATTTTAAAGATCCGCACAAATATTTATTTTAAAATGGAAGTAAAAAGTAGGAAACAAATTAAAAACATTTTGTTTGCTAATTTTAGTTCCTGGTTTTATATATCTCAAAATTATTTTATGACGCTTCGCCACCGATGGTCAAAAAGTTAAAAATATCTTCGTAAACAAAGTATTCGATTTAGCTCTGCAGAAATAAAATCATTATTAAAAACTTGGGTTTCTAAATTAAAATGAATGCTTCCAACGAAAACGACCCTATCCAGCCGGTAACAGTTCAATAACGTTCCGTTCGGCTTGAGGGTTTGACCAGCTCGAAACTTTACCAACTCGGACATTGAAAACCTCTAGTGCTGGATAGCTATAGTTATTTTATACACTATTTTAAATTTAAAAGCGAATGGCATTTATAGAACTCTTAATATACGCCATTCTCGCGAGTTTTCCACTATTGTTCTAAAACTGGAAAAAAAATTCTAAAAATAAAATATTTCTGCTATAAAGGAACTGTTTGCAAGTACTTTTATTTTAGACCTGAAGAAACTCACCACCGTTTTCAGGCATTATCTCGGGTCATCGAGATAGTGCCAATGCTCCATATTAAAAAAACGCAGTATCTAAAACAAATAGATCAAATGGAATTTAGTAAGGTTATTGATTTTTGAGGAGCTAAAACAAAAGGTACATAAAATTTCGAACTTTTTTTTAAAAATCAAAACATAAGATGAATGCGTTAAAATCCGTGGCAAAATTAGTTATGTATATATATATATTTTTTTTTATTTAGAAGCGCCTGACTATGTACAAAATGATAGCATGTACCATTATTAAGATATTGCATATTTTTATAGCTAAACAAGATTAATACGTCTCATTAAATGAGTAAATGCTTTGTAATTACTTTCAAGTAATAAATGGACACCATTGGTTAGTATTTATCAATAGCCGTTTTCTAAATATTTTTTCTTTCTAAAAGAGTGAGTGATGTGTTTTGCAGTAATCTAGCGAATTGCATAAAATGCTGCATACTTATTTTAATGGACAATTATAAAAAGACTTGATTTTCAGTAAGATCTAGTTATAAAAAATCTCCCATTTTTACGTTCCCATCATCGAAATTTGTAGGAAAAATCGGATGTTTGCAGCATCGTATCTTTCTCTATGTTGCGACTATACGTGTGACAGGAAAAGTTCTATTCTTAACTAATAAATATTAAAACCGAGCCTGTTTGTTCTGAAAGGCGGCTTTAATTAAAATGAATAATTATTGCGACCAGACTGCTGAAACTAATTGGGGAAATAAAGTACACTCATCCAGTTCGATGTCATTTTATTTTGGTTTGTCAGCAAGTCCTTATTGATTTATGAGATTTTATTTCGGTTTAATTCAGACGACTTCAAATTTCTTATAGATGAAGTGTTGATTAAATGTGAAAACAAAGAAAAAGGATTGCGAAGTTGAATTAGCTGGAGGGTGGCTCAACTCGACTTTTACATACCAAAATCCATTTGTACTTTCTTTATATACAATAATGTATAAGGAAAGTATTGTGACGGGGTCGAAAATTCGAATTTGAGTTTTCGACGGAAGAGCACGTTTCAAGCATCTTTGATCACGAATCGAACATTTTTGAAGTGATGTCTCTCTCTCTCTCTGTGTGTGTGTCAGTGAGTCTGCGGAGACCATAACTGACGAATGAATGGACAGATTTGAACGAAATTTGGTACAAAAATTACAATCCGTAAACAAGCCTATTGTTTTTATACGCAATCGAATGTTCAGAACCCCCCCTAAATTTTCGAGTGAAATTTTGATAAAATCGTCAAAAAATCAAAATCTCCAATAAGTTACTCAAATAGACATTTCTTATGTAATTTTTCATTAGAAAACGATTGATATAAATTTTAGAGCGCCAACATGAAGCGTTCTCGAGATATTGCACATTTCAAAAAAAAAATATCAAAAAATCATATAAAATAAAAAAAATATTTCCTATTGGGAAACATGTTCACTTTTCATATGTAATACCATGCGATAAATTTGGTGACATCATTCTCGTGGATCTAACTCGTTCCATTCATGAAAAAAGATACTTTGAGTAATAATTTTGTATTTGAACGCCAATAGTCATTTATCTGCTGTAAGAATAACTTATTTCTCCGCCCATAACGCTTGGCGAGATTTTGGCGACAAATTTAGTGGGATGTCGCCAACTTGGCGACTTTTTAAATGTTGCTAAATTAACGAAAAACTCGCCAAATGGATAAAAATAACGCTAAATCAATGAAAAGGACGACTCATTGACGAAAATTCAATATCTTAGAAAGAATATAAATATCTACTATAAAAAGTTATCTATTTTTTTCTACTGTAAAAATAGTAAATTCATTGCATTGTATAAGGAAAGTCATGTGCTGCCCACATCAGATTTTTAGTAATTTTTTTTTCAAATGTTGCAAGAAAAAAGTTGAAAAATTGGTACCACGAGACAAATGATTACAAATATACCGTATATTACCCTTCACTTTAAAAAGCTTAAAAAAATCTTTCAATTGATTCCATACTTGACAATGTACCCCCGGGGGGTTAGCTTGCCCCCCAAGTGGGATTAACGACGTCACAAACAAAAAAAAATGTATCGCGGCTATTTTTCACAACAACGATTAGAAATATTACGTCTTGTTGTACGTGATTACGTCTTGATATTACGTGATAGTTGAGCCATAAATAAACCCTTTTATGCATAATTATGTAAAATTTTGTCCTATGCTGCCATGTTAAAAAAATATAGAACTTCAAATAAATTTCGAAACTTTTGTTCGAATAAAAAAAAATTCTATCTGGTTCTAGAAATTTTGATAACAAAGCTAGATATAAAGTTTCGTGAAAATCCATTAATATTTGTGGCCGCTATCGTGTACCCAAAAAATCGACCACCGACAGACATCACTCCAAAAATAGCCGAAAAGAGTTCAGGTCTATATTGGCATCAAAATTTCGAAATCGAAAATTTTCGTGAAAACAATATTTTTTCAGTACTACGAATGAGAAAGTGAAAATCTGATGTGAGCAAGCAGCACACGATTTTCCCCATATAATGCAATTCATTTACTTCTTTCATAGTGTAAAAATGATGTATAACATCCACGGCACCAAGTTCTTAACATTGAATTGTACATAAGGCGCTCCTTCGAATGACAACGTGTAAAACTATTTTGAAATACGCAATTAATTTATATTTTGCACAACTATAAATTGACAATTATTAATATTGATAGTACGTATTCGCAATACGCAATACAGTCCATATATGAAAATATTTTAATGTTGTCAATTTGGCGTCATTTCGGTTAATTTAGTGTCATTTCCGTTAATGTAGCGTCATTATTTGCAATTTTGGCTATATTTTCATCAAGGCGACATATCACTAAGTTTGCAAAATTTCGCTAAATGAGTCTCTAAATTTATCGCCAAGCGTTACACACAGACGGAGAGACGAACTTTTCTTATATAAATGACTATTAGCGGATTGTTGGTCGTAAAAATACAAAACTATTACTCAAGCATCTTCTCTCATGAATGGAGCGAACTAGATCTACGAGAATGATGTTTACAAATTTGTCGCATGAAATGTGAACATATTTCACGATAGTTAATGCTTTTTATAACTTATGTAATATTTTTGATAAATTTATTAGAAACACGTGCATATCTTGAGAACGATTTATGCTAGCATTCTAAAGTTTGTGTTATTCTTTTTCTAATAAAAAATTACATAAGAATTAATCATTTGCGTAACATTATTAAAGGTTATGATTTTCTCAAAATTCCATTCGAAAATTGGGGATGGAAGGGGGAGGGGGGGGGTCTTCCGAACATTCAGTTGCGTTTAAAATCAATAGGCATCCAGTATTCACTGCTTAAAACATTTGGACTTATTAAAAAAAGGGAGAAAGAGGGAGAGGGAGGGAAAGAGAGTAAAATTTGCTCCTTCCTAATTTTCACTTTGGCATGCTAGGTAATACAGTATAGAGAAGGTTTTATTTTCACGAAAATTCTGGATTTTGATGTCAATTTATGTTTCAAGACCTTCAGAACACGTTTCGACCATTTTTTGAGTGATGCCTGTCTGTCAGTCTGTCTGGGGTAAATTTCTTGCATGCACGATAGCGGACACAAAAAATAATGGGGTTTCACGAAACTTTATATCCGGCTTTGTTATCGAATTAACTGGAACTCAGCCTGCTTTTCTCATACCAGAATATATATATATTTTTTATTTTACAAGAGAAAGTATGAAAAATTGCTGTCGTGGGTCCAAATGATTACGATTATATGGTGTTATACCCTTCACTTTAAAGAGCTTGAAAAAATCTTTCGTTTGATACCATACTTGACAATGCACCTTTCGGGGGTAACTTGCTCCCCCCCCTCTCAAGGGGGGATAATGATGTCATAAACAAAAAAAAATTGTATCGCGGCTATTTTTCACATCATTGATTAAAACTATTAAGTCTCGTGATCATTGAACCATAAATCCTTTTATATATGAGTATGTTAAATATTGTCCTGTGCTGCTATATTAAAAAAATAAAAAAATTCGAATAAATGGCGAAGTTTTGCTCGAATTTTAAAAAATCATATCTAGTTCTAGATTTTTTGATAACAAAGCTGGAACAAAGTTTCGTGAAAATCCATTAGCATGTGTGGTTGCTATCGTGCACACAAGAGATCGACTCCGAAAATGGACAAAACATAGGAAGTGTGAACATTCAGGAGGTCTTAAAGCATATAGTGGCATCAAAATCTCGAAATCAAAAGTTTTCGTGAAAACAACATTTTCTCATTACTAAGCATGAGAAAGTAAAAATCTAGAACGAGATAAAAAAAATTTTACATTCGATTTTGCTTGAAATTTTATATATTTTTGACATTAATTTTATAATTTTTAGCGCCCTACTCGGGGGAAATTTACCCTTCCCACGGGGGAGTACATTGTCATGTATGATATCAATCGAAAGATATTTTCAAGCCTTGTAAAGTGAAACACGCTATATATGAAATCATTTGGACCCACGATACCGATTTTTTAAAAATTTTCATGTGAAATTTGGGAAAAAAAATGCATTTTAGTATGAGAAAGTTGAGCCACATTTCAGTTAATATTTTAAAAATTTTAACCTATTGTAATAAATTTTATTTTGGTTACAAAAAAAGTCTTTAGATGTAATTTATTGCCTCCAGGTGTTAACTAAAATGAGTCTGACTTAATTCATGATGTCCTTTTCTCTTATAAAAAAATAGAGTAAAAATATAAAATTGTTTCTGATTTTTAAAAATATTACTTATTGTAATAAATTTTATTTTGGCTCAACAAAATTGTCCCTAAATGCTGTATATTATATTTTGTAAACATCAACATGGAGTTTATTTGCTGTATTACAGGTGGAATGACAGACGTACAAACTTTTTGCAATAAAATTGGTTTTCGTATTTGTGAGATATAAACACACTAAAAAAGGGAGCACCATCCTTTCTTTCATTCTACTCATATCGTCCGACATTTTCAAAGATATAAGGTATATATTTGGATGCTGGGACAGCGCCTTCCAATTTAGACCGGAATTCAAACCACAGGGACTGTACCCATCATTTCTTGGATGAAATTTCGGACCTTACAGATTCATTGTGGCCATATTCCTCATAGACACGGGAATGTAACATTCATATTTACTGTCAATTTAGTTTTTTAATTATTTCGCAAAGCTTCATTAGAAGTTTCTTTCTTCAAATTGGCAACAGCTTAGTGACTCCGATGAATTCAGTACCTTTGGCTTAGCCGTGTTAATATAAACGATTTTGAAACCACAAACACACAAAACATAGATCAAATTATCAATTTCCTCATACACTAAATGTAAGTAACATTGTTTCGGAAATTCATCATTGTTTTCCATAGGAAATAATGCTACGAAAATCTTGAAATGAAAAAAAAAATATATAGTTCTAATTATGAGAATTGTAAAGTAATGTATCTAGTTTTAGTTTTTCACATACACTAAAATTTCATGGCAGTACGGGTATTTGACCTTGAGTTAACGTATTTACACTCCGCAGACATACACACATACATATATACACAAAAGGACACATTTCTAATAGTGTTTGAAATAGATTCAGAAGGTATTAAAATGTGCATATCCGTTAAAATCTCCAATTTGAAAACTTTCAGAAAACCAATACCTTATATAATGATATTGTAAAAAAGTAAAACTAGCTCCGGATTGGCTCATTGAAACAAATTCCTCGTGTTTCAGATATTCTCGGAAATTAAATTAAAAAGCATGTGACAACGGAAAGATATAAACTTATTAATTTCGCTTTCCGCCGATTTAACACACCATTAAACTTGCAAATATTGGCAGACGATTATACGAGCATTAAGGGATTTTTGCAGTACATCCAATGAGCGCCATTTTCTCTAATGCAGCTTTACTGACAAGGTAAAATATTCGTCATATTTAGGTATTGCCGTAACGACCCCCCGAAGGCGACGAAATGTTTTTGGCCGTTTTATTTTTATGGGATGCATTTATTTCCAAAGGACAGTTTAACTAGTTCTAGCTGCGCTCATAAAGCCTGGGGAAAGAAATCTATTTTTTAATATCACGTTCTATAAAATTGAAATGTGTTTTCTTCGAAGGTTCTAAGTTAAAATTGGCAGTGGCTCCAGGCAGATGGCGTCACTGAGGATTGGTTTCCATGAATAACATTTTTCTTTGGGTAGCTTGTCTTCTATAGACATTTTCAAAATAGTTCAAAATATTAAGATATCGAAATTAGAAGCACCTTTTTGTAAAAAATTCAAAATATTAAAATATCGGAATTAGAAGCACCTATTCAAAAGATTTCAAAATATTAAAAAATCGAAATTAAAAAAAAACTTTTTTCAAAATAATTCAAAGTATTACAATATCGAAATTAGGAGCACCTTTTCAAAGGAGTTCAATATATTGAAATATAAAAATTAAAAGAACCTTTTTCCAAAATAATTCAAAATATTAAAATATCGAAATTACAAGCACCTTTTCTAAACAGTTCAAAATATTAAAATATCGAAATTTGAAGAACCTTTTCAAAACAGTTCAAAATTAAAATATCGAAATTAGAAGAGCATTTCAAAACAGTTCAAAATATTAAAATATCGAAATCATAACCACTATATCTCGAAAACTAAGAACCTGATCCAAAATTCAATTATATATCTTAGTAGGGCTTTCAAAAGACTACAAATTTATATAATTCATAGCTAGCACTTACAGAGTTTGAGATATAAGTATTACAAACTTTAACAAGAAAAATCAATCATGCATAAAGCATTTATTATGAAACACTTTCCAACAGCAATGCAATTTTATTTAAACATCTCTAAAATGCGATACATTCAGTGGTGATATTTTTAAAATTATCACAATACTGCAATAATTTATTATATTTAAAAACTTAAAACTTCATCCGAAAAAATGAACTTTATTCAAATGACGTCATCGAAATATAAATCACGTGGCACTTTACATAAAAGCAGTGCATATTTCATTCATAAACTTTTATTCCATTCCTTTCATTCAGCGGTAATATATTTAAAATTATCACAATACTACAATAATTTATTTTACTTAAACTTAAAACCGTGGAGGTAAAAGTACCTTCTAACTCCATGCTTAAAACTTCATCGAAAAAGGCAATACTATGCAATCGTCTGTTTCCATGTAAAATCAATGTATATTTTATTCATATCAACTATATTCCAGACTCCAGAGCTAAGTAATTTTACGTTAAAAAATTTAGCAATTCTTATACAACTTGTCTTACAGCTTGATGTGTTGACATTCTGCATACGTAAAAGTTAGTCTTTGTTGTAGAAATAATCAAAGTTTGATGATCATTTAAACTAAAAAATATTGTAATTGTGTTGGCGCAGTATATAGATGCGCAGAAATTACGAAAAATTAAAGTGGTTTTAGGACGGATGCAACATTAAATATAAATTTAAAGGAACTTTAAAAATCACGATTTTGACACTTGGAAAAAAGATGCTTGCCATATTTTATTTTGAAGTGGGTCTCGTGATCTCTTCATATAATATGGCCGCAATTATTATCTAAATTTTTATTTAAAAAACTACCGAACATATTTTGCTGAATTTTTTTTTATTTTATGGGATAATTTGAATATTTCCTAAAATTTTCGAAGCAATTTGTGAATTTTAAATTCGCTTAAAAAATGTTTGAAAAATTAGGTCCCATAGGGTTCAATGTATTTCATTTTTTCAACCCGGGTTCAATCCAAAACTAATTGGGTGATGTTATTCATTTACATTCCCATATGTCCCACAAACCGCCTCAACAACATACTAAAATTTCATTTAGATAAAGTCATTTTTACGGCAGTTATCGTGCGAACCGACAGACAGAATGACCACAGTCATAAACACTTTCCAACTATGTTGTAAAGTGTTAAAAAAGGTAAATTTTCAATTTTCTTGAACTTGAAAAGGCGATTGATTCCTCGAAAACTACAAGAACATTGTAAAGACAAATTGCTGATCTAAAAATTGGAATTCCTCACTGAACATTTTTGTCGCTTATTATCTAGGTCGCTTATTATCTAGATGAATCTCTTATAATTTAGAAGATACTTCGAGTGAATATAAGCAAAGTAAAGCAAAAACTCACTCGGACAAAAAAAAAACTGCAGTTTTTTTTCGAAAAATAAAATTCAGGAATGTTAAGATTATTTTTATATATTCATAATCTGAACCCTATTTCCGTCAAAACAAGGAAAATTGTTTGTATTTTTACTTTCCCTGCAATACATGGTTATAGGGAAAGTATTGGAATCATACCGAAAATCACAACTCGAGTTTTCGACGGATCTACACGTTTCGAGACCTCTAGAATACTAAAAAACCATTTTTAGCGTGACGTCTGAGTGTGTGTCTGTCTGTGCAGATTTTGTATCCACTCTAACTAAAAAACTAATGGACCGAATTTCACAAAATTTGGTAGGTAAGTCACTTGTGAGCGAGTCTGGTGCTGATTAGTTTTGGGTACGATTTGGGATGAAAGAACCCGCCTTTTTATGCGAAATGGCCCGCAAAAGCTTGTATCCACTCTGAAAAACTAATGGACCAAATTTCACAAAATTCGGTACATGAGTCACTTATGGATCACATTGGTGCTGATTAGATTTTAGTACGATACGGAAAAAAATAACCTGCCTTTTTTTGCAAAATGGTCCGCAAAAATCGTCAAATTCTAAATTAAGGAACTAGGTATACTCAAATATATCCATTAAATGCACGTTTAATACGTAATTTTTAACGACGAAAAGAATAAGGCCAAACCCATTACACTAGGACCAGCCCTTCTCGAGATATTTTAGTTTTTCGCACTTTTCCTACGCCACCTTTGAAAACAAAAATCGTCAAATTCTAAACTAAAGAACTAGGTATACTCAAATATATCCATTAAATGCTTGTTTAATACGTATTTTTTAACGACGAAAATAATAAGACCAACCACATTACACTAGGTCTAGCCGTTCTCGAGATATTTTAGTTTTCCGTATTTTCTCTACGCCACCTTTGAAAATAAGTCCGGTTACCGAATGAGAACGAAAATTGAATTAAAAGTGAAATAAATTTAATTAAAATATAGAGAACGTTAATATAAGTCTGCAGGGAAAGTCATGTGCTGCCCACATCAGATTTTTATCTATTAGGTTCGGAGATATAAGCGTCCAAAGTCTTCATATTTTTCGTAACGCTCCGATTTCAGCCAGAGACACCCCCAACCACAGATGTTGTGCACATGAAAATGGACCACAGAAAAGAACAATTGAAATTTATGATGAGTACTAAAGTTCAAACAGATTACAGCGTGCAAGATGTCAGGACTGAGAGATGAAAAAAAAAATAGTTTAAAGTCTTACTTTTTATGGTAATAAATTTAAAATAAAACGAAAAATAAAAATAGACTGAAATATCTTTGTTAAGCACGGAATCCCTCCCATCCCCCATGGAAGAACAAAACAGTTTATAAAACATTTGTTTACTTCACTTCAAAAATATTTGTAAGGCAATTTAAATAAAAGTGCAATCTGGCGGTATTGGTATTGTGCATGCAACCCCGCAAAGAATTGCAAATTTTAAAAAGTTGTACTGAGTTCCTAGAAAAGTCTTTAGGCACTCCAACAACTTTGTATGGAACGTTCCCGAGTGTACACGTTATGTTTATCTATAGTAAAGTGACCCTGTCCGATCGAATAAAAATGATTACAGCGTGTCCTAGTGGAGAATTAAAAAGTTACGACACGAACTCAGCAACAAAGCGAGATAGACGATAGAAGCCAAACTCAAAGTTTTAGAGCATTATCTAATGAGTAGGAATCGATACCAGGAACGAACAAAATGCGTATACGCAAGACAATAATACAAGTTATATTTAATGAGTTGTTAGATGTGCAGCCACGTCAAAATACTGTTAAATGTGGCCGAACGATTGGCGAACGTAGGAAAATAAAAACAGTGACGTTGTACCCATTTGTAAAAGACGGCATAAAAAACAGATAAAAGACGGCACGTGCTGAATGGGATATGCGATAAACTGGTTGGTTCAATGGACGTATCAGTGGTCATCTTAGTCAGAGTGATATGGAAGTCACTCGGTGTTGGCAACAGTGGATCAGCGAAATCACATGGGACCATCACAGTGGCTCAGGAAGACAACTACTCGACAACTACAGACAACTACTCGAAGAATCGGCGTAGTCAGGAGAGGAGCCACGTCTACACTAATGACGTTACTATCAGCCAATCGAAGATATTTGCCATTATCTAATTTATCCTGTATCAAGGGACACTATTCGGAGACGACTCACAGAAGGTGGTATTAAGTGTTAACGTCCATAAAAGCGCCTATCACTGACCCCTCAGCATAGGCAGAGCCGTCTGGATTGGTGCAGAAGACGGTCCGATTGGAGGTTGCTGTCTTTAGCTACGAATCCCGCTTCTTCCTCAGTGCTAATGACCGCCGCCTACGTGTGTGAATTCCAAATTAACTTGGAGCCTTCATATTTTCGAAACCAGTCGAAGGCGAAGGCTGCAACTGCCATCCTTAACTCCTTTTTGGCTAAAAACAGCCGTCTGTCAATATCCAACAAATTACTGTTATACAAAGCTTAAGTCATGCGCATTATGACGTACGGTTTCCAAATTTGGGACATTGCTGCCACTATTCATCTTCGGAAACTTCAATTTATTTAGAGCCTGGCTCTTTGTTCTATCCTTAATGCTCCCCGTTATGTCAAACCGGAGGCCTTACAACCCGATCCCAATATTATGTCCTTTTAGAAAACTATTCAAAAGTTATCACACAAATTTTTGAGAGATCTTGGAAAAGTCTCAAATGCTACAATCGATAGTCTGACGGTCTACGATCCAAGACCTCTGAAGTGTTCCAAGCGGCCAGGGATGCTCCTATGTAGGAGACCCGAGGACGCATATTTACATGCCAAACGTGAGCGCAGCACCCAAGACCTGGAGCATCTTTGTACTACCCCATACTTTCACTCATTATAAAATTTTAACTACTCTTCGACCTCGAGGGGAATCATATCCTTAACATTCGGATTCTGTTACGCAACTTGAGTACCCCTGATGATTACCGATCAAGGAACCCATATTCCTCTCCCCTCATTATCTTCGCCGTCCATTTTTAAAGCAGGACACTTTTCAAAATTGTTAATAAGTCTCTAACAGGCACGATATTAGATTTTTCTAATGCAGCGATGAAGGATAGAAAAGAGACCATTTTCTCTCTCAACTCTACTTTCAAAAATCTATTTTTCTATCTTCCACGTAATTTCCGCAGAGGTAAAAGCTGGAATTTTTACCAGCCCAGGGATTCCAATAAACTGAATTTCTTGATCCTTGAATTCTTTGATACATGTGGGGAGAAGAACTGGCCAACGATCCGATCCCGCAATTGTTATCGAGCAGCACACGGCCATCTAGCGTGGCCGCTCGACTCCCAAAACAGTATTACACCACGTGTGATGACCAGCGAGCGGTCATTGCATGTGATGTAACAGTTTGGGGAGTTATCTCGTAAGATAGCCGAAGTGTGTTGCAAGTCAATCTGACTGCTCGCTTGTACGTCGACGATATTCTGAAACCGATTATTCTGCTTATATTATCGTACCGACCAGGTTCCATTAACCAACAAGACAACGCTCGACCACATACTGCAAGATTTTCTCAACAACGTTTTTGTAGATTGAATACCTTCCCATGGCCTCTCCAGACTCTTCAGATCTATCACCAACAGAACACATCTGAGACATGCTAGAACGGCAACTGCAGCCTTCTCGGAATATGACCAAATTAGCTGACCAGTTGCAACATTTGTGGCAGAATCTTACACAGAGGGACATAAGAAACTTAATTCTCTCTATGCCGCACCGAATATTGGCTTGCATAGTTGCCAGGGGAAGATTAATCCCTTATTAAAATGTCATTTTCTTGTTGCCGCCATTTCTTAATAAAACGTTTTTGTTTGCTCCCAAATTCTAATCATTTGCACATTTCCTCAAACGATACATACATGTCGAGTATCACGACTGTAGTTTAATTTCTGATGGGTGCATATATTTTTTTACAACAGATTGTATTTTATGATAAATTTATTTAAAGAACATGCAATATCTCGAGAATGGTTCATGTTAGCGTTCTAAAGTTTATGCTATTCGTTTTCTAATAAACATTTATGCATGAAATAATTATTTATTTAAAAGTATTCAAAATCCTAATTTTTTAATCATCTTTCAAAAAAATTAGTCGAAAATCGTGTAATATCTCGAGAACGATTTGTGCTAGCGTTCTAACGTTTGTATCATTCGTTTCCTTTAAAAAATCATGTATGAAATTATTCTTTTTTTATTATCATTACTGAAAGAGCGGATTTTTTTCAATAATTGAATAGAAAATTGGAGGAGGGGTGGGGTCTTTCCGATTCGATTGCGTTTAAAGTCAATTTGATTCCAGTGCTCACCAATTATAATAATCGTACCAAATTATATTCAAAATGCTTTATTTGTGAGCATCCACACACCCATACACAGACGTCATCTCAAAAACATAGGAAAGTAAAAATGGATTAAAACACACGAATTCCATTCTATTATTTTTTTTTCTCAATCTTAGAATGGATTAAAATTCCAGAAATGTCACACTCAGCGCTGTTTGATTTGTAGATTATAGTGTTTGACATTTGGAATAGTTATAAATGTCAAATGTGAATTTGATTGAGGAAATTTGAATTTATTTTGCACGTGGCGTTCATTTGTTTGAGAAAAAAATATTAAATGTAAACAGAATTTATGATAAATATTTGGAAACATTTGCATAAATTGGAGTTATAAAATGTCGTTACATTTAGACGCGTAGGATTTTATAGTAGGCGTATCTTACGTAGGAGTACTTAGTGCAGACGTCACTTGCTGCAATGCTGCCACAGAAGCAGCGGAATAATAATCTATAAAAGAAAGTACTTGCAAATATCTGAAAATAGTCATTAAACATAAAAAGTTACTAATTTTATTTATGTTTATTACTTTCATTAAAATATTAATTAATGTCATGAACATAATAGAATATGTGACATTTATCGTATCTGACAATACGTTAAACTGTTTCGAAGTACTCTATGTATATTTCGCGCAACTCTAAATTGACATTTGTGTATCAATATTGATAACATCCGCAATAAGCAATATAATACATATATATATTAATAATTAATTCATCAATTTGAAGTCATTTTCGTGAGTTTTGCTCTATTTTTGCAATTTTAACTATATTTTCGTCAATCTGGGGCAAAATATCTTCAAGTTGGCGATATTTTGCTAAACGAGTCCCCAAGTTCGCCAAATTTATCATCAAACTTTACAAACAGAACGGAGAGAAGGGTATTCCTTATATATAAATGACTGCTGGCAAATTGTTAGGGACACGACAACAACAACAACAACAACTGCTGGCAAATTGTGAGTCGTCAAAATAAAAAACTATTATACAAAGTATCTTTTCTCGTGAATGGAACGAATTAGATCCACAAGAATGATGTTAACAAATTTACCTCATAAAACATACAAAAAATGAACATATTTCACAAAAGTAATTATTTTTTTTTTAAATTTTATGTCGTATTTTGATAAATGTATTTCAAAAATGCAATATTTCGAGAACGGTTTATGCTGGCGCTCTAAAGTTTGTTAATCGTTTTTCAACGAAAAATTATATATGAAATTATTATTTACCTAACATTATTGAAGGCTCTGATTTTTTTGTGGTTTTTCGAAATTTCGTTCGAAAATTTGGTGTTGTTCTGGACATTCGATTGCATTTAAAATCAATAGGCTTGCAGCATTTACAGATTGTAATTTTTGCACCAAATTTCGTTCGAAACTCTCCATTCGTTCGTAAGATATCGTCTCCATAGACTCATGGACATATACACTTACACACGCACACATCATACACACAGACATCACCTCAAAAACTTTTGATTTGAGTTCAGGGATGCTTGAAACATACTATTCCGTCAAAAACTCGCATTCGAATTTTCGATCTCAATACTTCTCCTATACTATGTATATAGGGAAAGTAAAAATGTCGACGCCACGGACATGCTCATTGTCTGAAAGCACCTCATGCAAAGAAATAGACCCGAATCCCCCCCCCCCTCTTAAAAAGTTGTATTTTACCCGAACAAACTAATCAATTTTAGATAAGCTGGATCTGTCAGAAGGTAACCAGATACAAAAATAAAAAATAAAAATCTGATGTGGGCAACACATGACTTTCCTTATAAAATGTATAATGCAATGAATTTACTACTTTTACAGTTAAAAAAAATGTTATTCTGGAAAGAATATAGTAGATACTTATATTCTTTCCAAGAATATAAGTATCTACTATATTCTTTCCAGAATACTTGGTTCTTCTTACTATATTCTACCTGGAATTCCTAATATACTCTACTTGGAAAGAATATAGTAGATACTTATATTCTTTCCAAGATATTGAATTTTCTTCAATTAGTCGTAATTTTCATTTATTTAGCGTCATTTTTTATCAATTTGGCGAGATTTTCGTTAATTTGGCAACAATTAAAAATGTCGCCAAGTTAGCGACATTCCGCCGAATTCGTCGCCAAAATCTCGCCAAGCGTTATGGACGGAGAAATAAGTTATTCTTATAGCAGATAAATAACTATTGGCGTTAAAATACAAAAGTATTACTCAAAGCATCTTTTTTCATGAATGGAACGAGCTAGATCCACGATAATGATGTCACCAAATTTATCGCATAGCATTACATATGAAAAGTGAACATGTTTCTCAATAGGAAATATTTTTTTTTTATTTTATAAAACTTTTTGATAATTTTTTCGAAAAATGTGCAATATCTCGAGAACGGTTCATGAAAGCGTTTTAAAATTTATGTCAATCGTTTTCTAATGAAAAATTACATAAGAAATGTCTATTTGCGTAATTTTATTAGCAGTTTTGATTTTTTGACGATTTTTTCAAAATTTCACTCGAAAATTTAGGGAGGTTCTAAACATTCGATAAAAACAATAGGCTTCTAGTGGTTACGGATTGTGATTTTTGTATCAAATTTCGTTCGAATCGGTCCATTCGTTCGTCAGTTATCGTCTCCACAGACTCACTGACCACACACACACACAGAGAGAGAGAGACATCACTTCAAAAATGTTTGATTCGTGATCAGGGATGCTTGAAACGTGCTCTTCCTTCGAAAACTCGAATTCGAATTTTCGACCCGTCACAATACTTTCCTTATACATTATGTATATAAGGAAAGTAATGATTGAAATCAGATGAAAAAAAATCTTTGTCGCTGATTTATTAAAAAACCATGTTTAAACATTATTCTACATAAGTATTACAATAATGGATGGAAGAATATTTTCAATTTGGAGAAGTTTTTGGAGAGATTCTGTAATGATTTAGTCATAAATTTATTATCTGACAAGAAAGATCCATCATGCGTAAAGCATTGATTATGAAACACTTTCCAACTGAAATGCAATTTTATTTACAGTTATAAGCTGCTTCAAAAATTGCCATCGACAAAATTAATCTTAGAACTTCATTGAAAAAAGCAATGCTAGATACACAAAATGAACTTCATTCAAATGACGTCATCAAAAGTATAATTTCCGAGTGTTTATGATGCTTTTGCAGTTAACATTGCATCCCAATTATAATATTTCATTATTATAGAAAATACATTGTTTGTTTATCTCAGGTTAAATTAGTTCTTCGAAATTGTTATAGCTATGACAAGCCATTTCATTTTATAAATCGTCTGCCTCTGTATGTAAAATCAATGAATATCACTTATATTCCAGACTCTAGAGCTAAATAATTTTGTTAAAAACTTTTTGGGAAAAAAAAATTAGCAATTCTTATACAACTCGCCGTACAATCGCTTGATTTGTTTGCATTCTGTATCATGGAGTTAAAAAGGAGAAAAAACGTCTATGGATGAAGCGTTTGAAAATACCAAATACCATAATGCTTTGAGAATTATATCTAGGTGTCGTTAGTATTAGTAAAGTAGCTGCTATTGTTAGTAACAAAAAGGCGTAGTATTTAGTTTAAGTATTTTTGATTATTTTTAAATTAAGGATTCCCAAATTATGAGTATAATTAACCAGTACATTTTCATAGTTGTAGGCTGGAGTACAGAATATATAGAGATAAAAATAAATTCAAAGGTAAAATAATTTTAAATAGGTCGGAATATTCATTATTGTTTCAGTTCTACTTTGCATGACGTTAATAATTTATTTTTACAAAATTGAAAGTTTAAATAAATATTTTAGGTCTTTTGCCATAGAAATGCATACAATGCAGGATTACTTATCTTATCCCAGTGCCACCTAAATTATTGTCTCAAACGATACTGGCGTTTTCTTAATATGAAGTTTAAACCTCCTTGTGCTACAGTTTAGCGTTAATTAGGCTTCATTGTAAAAATGGCGAAAGTTTGGTGATCATTTAAAATAAAAAATATTGTAATTGCTTCGGCAGAGAATTTAGATACACAGATAATACGCAAAAATAAAGCGGTTTTATGAGTACATTTAAACGATCTTTAAACATCACGATCTTTACACAGAGGGAAAAAAAACGGAAGTCATATTTCATATTGCAATGAGTCACGTGATCTCTTCATATAATATGGGTGTAATTATCATTTCAATTTTATTTTAAAAACAACCCAAGATATTTTGCAGAAAATTTTTTTTGCACCTATTATAGGATAATTTGAATATTTCCTAAAATTTTCGAAGCAATTTGTGAATTTTAACACCGCTAAAAGTGTCTGAAAAATTAAGTCCTATAGGTTCAATGCATTTCATTCTTTCAACACGGCTTAAATCCAAAACTGATTGGGTAATATTATTCATTTTCATTCCGAAACATCCCACAGACCCTCTCAACAACATGCTACGAGTAAAAGGCCATTTCGACAAAGTCATTTTCATGGAAGTTATCGTGCGAACGGACAAACAGACAGACAAACAGAATGGCCAAAGTTATAAACACTTTTCAACTATTTTGGAAAATGTTTAAAATGGACTACAGTGCAAAATATGAATAGCATCGCTTAATACAGTGGTCTATATAGGTATGCATATTATATTGTGCAACGGAAATTGCAATGTTCCACACTGATGTAACAGTTTTGCTTTTAATCAATTTCAGTAAACATTTTGATATATTTGTGTGCGGTTATATTTGTTACGTGATATAACATGCCTCTCATCTGGATCGATTAGTTTGTTAAGATGAAAAATAACTTTTTTAGAAAGGTTAAAATATTGTCTATAACTCATAACCTATGAAACTCGTGTGATTCCCTCGTTAGCAAATGACTTCAGCATCGACCTTACACCTTCGGGTAGGTCTGACGGTCTGGGTCAAAATATAGAAAGAGAGGGACGGGACAGCCCAGTGGTTAGAGCAAGAGGATTGCACTCGGGAGACCCGAGTTCGATTTTAGGCGCTGCCCTAACTATCCCTGTGTCTATGCGGAGTACGGGCACGTTAAATATGTGGGTGCGAAAGTCCTTCTAAGAGGTTAGTAGCAGGCATGGGAGCCCATAGGAGAAGGTAAGAGTAGCACTTGTCCGTCCGTGAACGTTCAAGGTCACAAAGGTGGAGATTAAGCTAAATATATTCAACATGAAAATAGAATATTTTCTTAAAAATACACTTGAGTTTGTCTCTCCTGGGAAAAGTTCGTTCTATGGCTGCCCATGGTAGCAGGGGAAGAAGGGTATGGTCCTTGTGAATGTCACTCTACTGGGTTCCGGTCTAAATTGGGTAGCACTGTCCCGGCCGTCTAAAATATCCAAACAGATACCTTGCACCTTCAGGTAGATCGGACGGGTCTGGGTCGAAAGAAAGAAGGGATACATGGGAATTCATTAAGGATTTCCATTTCCTGTTCTGAAGATGAGATTTCAGGTTTATTCGAAATTTCATGTGATTTTACGGAATAAAAGTTATGCAATTGACAATAAAAATGCTTAATAGTTGCATCAAAAATGAAGTGTAATCACCACTTACCACCATATGAAGGCTTTGTTGTTAATGATTGCAAAATAAATATATCAAATTTCATGGATATGGCAAAATTATTTTGAGAGATACCACACGTTCTGTGGGGAAAGTAAAATATATAATATCTTGCTAAGGACTCGTGATAACTCCTAAACGATGAGGTTCATTTAATTCTGGTTCATAGTATTTACAAAGAATTAAAAGTAAATCTCTGAAACTACTGTAAAAATTGCGAAAAATTAAAATCTCCATTAAAAACATAGCATAAAATAAATCAAATTAGTAACGGTATCAACCGGTTTCGAAGGTAAAAAACACCTTTCTTCTTTAGTGTATAAAAACTAAGCTAAGCAAGCGTCTGTCAGTAAATAGTTGCGTCGTGTAAGACAGAAAATAATTCAATTAGAAAAGATGAAAAGAAAAACCTGGGAGGAAAGAAAAAGAGTAGTAGAAAGATTGAAAACACTTTCTCGGTGAATATGACTACAAACTTAAGTGTCCTGTGCTAAAATAAATAAGAAAACAGACTATTTTTGAATTTATATGAGCAACATCATTAACAAAAGTGTTCTCAAATTTTGTATTAAGGAACACATGAGTTATATATCTAAATAAGAACATTTAATTTGGCATGTAGTAATAGCAATGATTGGCTGCTATTTGCATTTTGTTTGAGCAGATTTATACGTTGTGATCTAGTATTTATTTAATGAATGTAATTGTTTAGTCAATTTTGGGGTTCAGTGGCATAGGCAATGAGGAGTTGAAGGTCATACTCCCCCATTGTTTGAAACATTACATTAGTTCTCCGTAGGGTGTAAAGTTCTAAGCCTCGAGCTCTAGGGTGTAGAGTTCTAAGGCTTCATTGTAGCATAATGAACCTTGGTTAGAACCCTATTGTACGGATTTATAGACCTTGCTTGCGGGATTACCTATCCGTACTTACTTAGATCTGTCACATAAAAGTGAAATAACTCTAAACTTGGTATAACTGAATACACCGGACCTTACTGCCAGGGGCAATAACACACAGATGCAATACGGTAAATCAAAACACATTTATTGTGTATTTACTCAAATTACAGAAGCTGGCTGCTTAACAGCCAGTATTGCACATATCCATTAATTAACACAAATATATTATAAAAAAATGCACTTTTACGGGCCTGGTTATATTTAAGTAAACAGTGGACTAGTTATAAAGCTCTGATGCTTACCAAACCCGTTCCTAGCGCCTCTAAACCTTGTCTTGGCTAACCCGAGACACGAAGCCCTTCTGGTCGTAGTAGTATCCATTAGTGCGGGTTTCACGGACTTATACTATCCTTCTTCTCCAACATAAGTGACATAAATGTGACATAAATATCAACTTGTGTTATCTTGTTCTTCACATTGATCATGTGTTTGGTTTTCACACTCAAATAGAGTGGTGATAAAATCAGTTTGTTTGTTCTTAATTCTGAATCTGATATTTTAATACTGTCTTTAAAATTTTTTGGTCGTTAAAGTGGAAAAATTTATTTTATTTATAGGAGAATTAAATTTTTTTTAAGTGGAATATTTTAAATTGTGCAATGCAATTTGAGCTCTTTTGGTTTTGAAATTTAAATGGGGATTTGTAATTTGATTTTCCCTTTGGTATTTTATTTAAAGAAATTATGATACACTTGGCTGTTAGTGAATTTAAATGTACTACTTATACTTGATGGATATTTTTGTGCTATTTTTTTGGGGTTCAAAAAAGATTCACAACCTTTGAGAGGACTCACAACCCTCGGCCCCTTGTCTTAATTTTTTTGATTTTTATGAGAATTGTTTGAGATTACCAGAGTTACAGATATGACATTTGAGATTATTGTTGAGAGTGCAAGAGGTTGCACAATATTTATTGGAATCGCGTTTACTGATATTAGTGTAAAATGATGCATAAGGTCATTTTAGTGTATATTTGTCGTTTAAACGACCTAATTTGCCAAGTAATCAGTTTATAGTATAATTTGTAAACAAGTCGGTTAAATTTGAGTTCAGTTCCAAATTGTTAGGGAATTGAGTTTGTTATTTTGGGGGTAAATATTCCACAATTTTTTTGTTTGTAACTTGAGCCAAAATTGATATTATTATTTAAATTGGAAATTATGCTTCGAATAATTGTTTTCTTTGTAGAGGAGGAGATTGATGATGAATTTGTTGATTTGTATTTATTGGTTGTTATGTTGAAGGTACCTTTTCAAAATTTATTGTTTAGAATATTGGAATTCTTTGGCTGGTCCAAAGTTTTCGTTAAAATTTATGTTTATTCATGACAGCTAATGATATAGAGATCTGTTTATTATTTTTCTACTGCTTCTCTTTGATGACGTATTTGTTGGAGCATTTTAAAATGAATTGATGAATTTTCATAATATAGAGTTACAATGAAGTTGAAGGATTTAATGTTGAATCTATATGTATGTTTAAGAGTTTAGACGAAATGTTGAGAAATATGATAATTGTTATTATGAAAGTGTTTAGTGAAGTGATTATTTGATTTTTGATTTATTTATAAGGAATTTGATTTTTATGTGATTTTTATGGCTCATGTTACAGCTGTAGTTGAGATTTTGATTTTTTTTTTTCTCTCCTTCGTTTCGCGGAATTTTGTCATGTGTTAGCTAAAATTTTTCATTTTTCAAATGAAAAATTTTTTTGGGACGTTCGAAGGAGTTGTTGGGTTATACTTTTGGATATTTAATAATTTTAGAAATTTTGCTTTTGGTTTAAACGTGTTCAGAGGTCTTAGTTACATAGTCATTCTCTTTTAGTTATTCATTTTCCAATTGTTCAGGTTTTTGATATTCTTCTGTTCCAAATATATTCTATTCCATAGGTTTTGTGTTAAAAACGGCAAAAGTTCGTTCATTTTAGGTTTTAGCAATTTAAATTTATTTAAAATTGGCTAATTTGGAATTCCATTTATTGCCCCTTTTATTCCCTTTAATTTGATTCCAAATTTATTGCCCTCGGTTAAAAATTGGTTAATTCATTGCAATTTTACAGTTTTATTCTATTTTCAGCTTTTTAAATATTTCAGAATCGTCCATATTTAAATTATTGCCGAATTCGTATATTTCCAAATCGTTTCACTTCATTTCTTTTTAATTTTCGTCTGCTCCGAAATTCCATTGCTCTTCTTTAAAATTTCGAGTTTTTAATTGGTTGATCGTAATATTAAAATCGTCTGTCATTAATTATTTTATCGTTCATCGATAATTTTGTTTACAATCTGTGGCAGCGATGTTTCGCATATATAAGTCAAATCGCGCACTTTTTCGCTCTCTTTTCTCTTTGCCCTTTACTTCTCTTTCTCTTAATTGGAACTAAAATGTAGTCTTATAGAGTTGTTTTCAGCGCCTCGGCGCGAGCCGAGCGAAATTCGAATGCGGCATGCGTTCTGAGGAACGTTTTATTTCCCGGCCTGCCTGTAATGTGTGTGGTATCCTGATATTATAGCAGAGAGTTGTTTACTTGATAACGTTGCGAGCGAAGTGATTGATGTCTACTGAAGTATCGTCGGCGCCTTTGGAATAATTGTTTAGTTCCGGAGGTCGGATTTGTTCTTTCATAGTGAACTGTGTAGTTTAAATTTTCCGAGTCCTAGGACCGGACCTCCAATTGCTTACTTCACGGTTTTGATGATGGAGCTATTTGTTCTTTTGTTCCGAGCGATGTCCACTGGCGCTCTGCTACTCTCGGCTGAGAATTTTATGATGTGAAGGAGCTGCCCGTTTTTGTGCAGATCAGGCCTTGGGAGTGTTCTTTTCGCGGAGTTTTGGAGCACCATATTCCACTCGAATGGTTGGACTCACTTGATGTACCGATGCCCTACGGGAGGTACTTCTCCGTTTGGCCTTTTCTGGAGCAGGAAGGGACTGCACCCAAGCTGATGATGACTGACATCGATTTCGTCCTCGGGACTTTATTACTGCCGTTCAGCGTTTTCCCGTTTATGGGTGATATCTTTTGCATTCTAATTTTTAATTGTTTCTGCAGTTTAGACTATTTTAAAATTTAATTAAATTAGCATGACTAAGACCCCTTTCACTTATATATTATAAGTTGCGAATCCTGTGGATTGTTGTTAGGATGTTCTAAATTCCCTTTTGGCTAACTTATGTTCTTTTATCCCAAATTTTAGTTTTGATAAATAGTTGTATAAGTTTAATATTGTTAACTTTAAAATTTAATATTCTAACGTTTTTCTACCACTATACGACCGGCCATTCCATTTATTTTTATTATTTAAGATGTTTGATTTTAGTTAATGAGATGTAAAATGTTTTAAAAATTATTTTAAAAATGAAGTTTAAAATTTTAATAAACGTTAGATTTTGAAAACCTAAAATCTGTGTTCTCTCTTTTACTTTAATGTTTTATATTTTAGGAAAGTGTCAATTCTTATATTTTACAGGAGTACATATTTGTACACGTAGGGAAACTGGTCAATAGGTCCACTTTCAGTTTATTTAAGAATTCAGTTTATTTTCAGAATACTTTACAGGTTTGAGGAACTTTAGAACTTTTTTTCAGAGTGTATTTCAGTGTTTTCAGATTTATGTTAGATGAACTTTACAAATTTCAGATATTTCAGATATATTTTCAGATGAATTTCAGATATTTTTGAGTATTTTCAGAAGAATGATTTTTAGGTTTTAAGAGCTTTAAGAACTTTGAGAATATTTTGAATGATAGAATGTTATATTTTAGTATATCATAAAATGCACAAAAACTACCGAACACATGCACCCAGCGAATTCATTCGTCGCGACTCACCCAGCTTAACCAGTTCCAGCTTACTCTAACCTCTTCGTCTTTTCACAGCTTACTACCCAACTTCTTTCAATAGATTCATCCCTCACTCACTCAGGATTCGAAACTTATCCTGCCACCAAACCAGGATCACAAAATGTTACTTGGCTTGGTAATTGGTTTACTAACCGAACCAGTCAGAAGTTGTTAATATAAAGTAAACATAAAGTATAACAAAACTGAGGTAAATAATAACTAAAGGTTATATAAATCTCTCAAGAGTTCATATTGGAAAACGAATTGCACCCCTCGAAATACAGCCAACGGCCCTACCGTGCTGAAAACACCGGTTCTCGTTAGATCACCGAAGTCAAGCAGCATCGGGCGCGGTTAGTACTTGGGTGGGTGACCACCTGAGAACACCGCGTGCTGTTGGCACATTTCGGGCGCGGTAACCCGGTGGTTTGCGCGCTGGATTTGCACGCTGCCACAACTGCCGCCGTGTTCATGCGGAGTACGATCACGTTAAACACATGGGTCCGTAAGTCCTTCCGAGAGGTTGGTGGTGAGGGAAGGAGGGTACGGTCCCTGTGGATGCCTCCCCCACTGGGTTCCGGTCTAAATTGGGTGGCACTTCCCGGCCGTCCAAACGGTTACCTTACACCTTTTTGGTAGGTCGGACGGTCTGGGTCTCAACAACAACAACCCCTCGAAATACCTCCATTCAGTCTTCGAACATTCTCTATCCGAAATCATGGCCATGCATATAAGGAAGGATGTGACTGCTAATCCCTCTTCAAAAGTCACTATGTATCCACTAACCGTCCGATTTTCATGAACATTTGCAGTTTGTTGAATTACGTGCCTCTGACTCTGATTAGATTTTGATGCAAATCAGAAAAATGCAACGGATTTTTCCTTTTTAAATGTGAATAACATCTACGGTTGGGAAATCTCTCGCTGAAATCGGAGCGTTACGAAAACTGTAAATACACTCACGGACAATGAAAGTTGCGTACCAAGAAGGAAGCATAGGATGGACCTGAACTTTTATTGATGGAAGGATACAGAAGAATGATATACATGATCACAAAAACAGCGCAGCAGAACACGCACAGAGGGAGCTGTGGTACACAGTCCGGTCATCCTCAATAACGCGTCGCACCGCCTCTTGCTGCGATGCAAGCAGAAATACGGTCCGGCAAGGTGTCGAACAGATGCCTGATGTTGTCCTGCGGCAGACGAATCTACACCTGTTGGATGTTACGTTCCAAATCCCTAAGATTGTGGAAACGAGGCAGCTGGCGTTTCAACTGGTCCCAGGCATGCACGATAGGGGACAGATCTGGGGAGCGGCAGGCCATGGAAGTGTCTGGACATGACTCAGGCAGGCCTGTGCGACCCCAGTCGTGTGCAGCGGGGCATTATCCTATTGAAATTGCACACCGGGAATCCCAGCAACGAATCGGAGCACATGGGGCCGTAGAATCTCATCTACATACCGCTGACCCGTCAATGTTTCAGGTACCACTACTGGAGCGGATCAACTGTCGTATGCTATGGCTCCTCAGCCCATGATGCCTGCAGTGGGGATAGTGTGGAACTTGATAACGAGGTTGGGATTGGATTGTGGCGTTGTGTAGGGGACCGCAGACCCGGACCCGCTGATCTTCAGTCCCCAAAACGAAGCAGTACTCATCGCTAAACACCACACATCGCTAATCTGTGGCGTTCCACTTTGCTCTGGCCCGGCACCACTGCAACCGGAGCAGCCAATGTTCTCGTGTTAACGGCAACAGACGAAAGGGACGCTGGGATAGCAGATTCGCTTCCTTCAGGCGTCTAGATATGGTTCGTGGGCACACAGGAGCCGCTAAGTGTGCCTGTATCGCGGATCGGGTCGTCGTAGGCTCTATGCGTGCCTGGCGCACGATCATTCGATCCTCTCTACTCCTGGTATGCCTGGTCCGTCCAGAGCCGATCCTCCGTGTCTGGGTGGTGCTCCCAACACCGCCGCGCGCGTCTTTGTTCTTAGTCCCAGTTAGTTACTCTAGCCGCTCAGCCCTCGAGGCTGCCTCCTTCTCTCGGTCTTATTTGCCCCACAGGCGCATGACCTCTAGCTCTCTAGTTTTAGTACTTTTCTTTCCCTTTCTTGTTGCCCTCTAGTGGCTTCCTTTTGGCTTTAGGTTAGTTTTAGTTAATTAGTTTTCCTTTGAGTAGTTTACTAGAATAGACTTTCTGCGGTACGTCTCTTCTGCTAGGCTTTTGGCGAGGGCCTCTTCGTCCCCGGTATTTTTTTCCCTCTTGGGATCGCCGCCTCCTCGGCTCATCGATGTTCTTTTGGGCTGCGCCTTCGCCCCCCCCCCCCTTGTTGGCCCTTAAGGCCATGCTCGCGCGCTCTTTCTTTTTCTCAGGTTCTTTCGCTCTCTCTTTTCCTTTTCCTTTCCCTTTTAGTTTCCTTTCCCTTTCTCAGGTTCTTTCGCTCTCTCTTTTCCTTTTCCTTTCCCTTTTAGTTTAGTTTTCCCTCCTTCTGTTAGGCTATATCTCTAGGTTAAGCTAACCTGGCAATACAGGTTTAGGTTCGGGTTACGACAGCGCCTCTTTAAGTTGTATACTGCCTCTGCATAACTACCGAAGGGTAGAAAGTCGAAATCCTCTGCAAAAAGAACAAATTTTCTGGTGTGCCAAATATGTTGGCGTTTCTCCTCGGCCCTTCTGGACGGTCACTGCAATCGACATCTATCGTTTCCCGCTGCCATGGTGCCTCTTCTCCTCTCTGGAGTTGGGGCTCTTTTTTCAGTCCAGTCGGCCTCTTCTAGGGGAGGTTCCCCGGGGGTTGTCTGTGCTGCTGCTGCTCTCTGCTGCTGTTCTCCGGGGTGGGGTGTGTGTGGTCTTGGGTCCTGAAGCTGAATCATCTACTACTGGCGTTATGTCTTCTCTTGGTGTATTGTTTGGCAATAACCACTGCACCCTTTCTTTTGGACCTCAGCTTGGTCGTCTGCTGGCGACCCTCAGTCGTGGGGGTTACAAACCTGTTAGCCTTGCGGTAGATCAGGTCCTCACGGCTGTCTTCCAGTGCTCCCAACACCGTCGGACGGTATAGTCCGAACGATCCACATGGCGGGCTATCCGGCGTGCTGACCATCCTGCGGTTTTCAGCCCGATGATCAGGCCTCACTCGAAGTCCGTCAATTGTGTATATCGACGTTTCTGGCGTCTACCCACCATTCTTTTCACTCCATACTCGTGCTTGCGTCGGCCGAAGCTTCTCGCCTTGATGGGGCGTCGATTATACGCCAGTTTGTAAGGCCGCTGGTTCATGTTCGTAGCGCCACCACGGGTGTACGGTCATGAGCAATCACATCAGACTAGGATCATTTGCATACCAGGCCGCCCTCTAGCTCTTTACATCATTTCATGGTTGTGCCATTTTTTCTTCTTGATGCGCAATTTTCATTTTCCATGAGTGTACTTTGGATGCCTATATCTCCGAATCTCATAGATAAAATTGCAAAATAGTGTTACTTGTTTTGACGAAATTATGCTTATATTTATGAATACGAGTATATAAACAAGTTTTTGTCTCACGTTGCTTACTTTCAATGGAAATATTTTCTAAACTGTTGTAGATAGGTATAAACAGAAAGCAACAAAAGTTTTCAGCGGGAAATCCAGTTTCGAGATTAATAATTTGTTTTTAAAAAACTCTTATAGTTTTCGAGGAATCGTCTTGTCAAATTTAAGAAGATTGAAAATTCTTCGGTTTTCAAAGTTGTAATATTTATATCTCAAAAACTAAAAGTGCTACTATAATAAGTACCGTGAACTATATTAAGTAATTTGCAGTCCTTTTGAAGCCCTATAAGGATATATAATTGGATTTTGGATAAGGATATATAACAGAATTTCGATATTTTAATATGTTGAACTATTTTGAAAAGGTGGTTCTAATTTAAATATTTTGAACTGTTTTGAAAATGTTTAAAGAAGACAAACCACTCACAAAAGATATGTAATTCACGCAAAACTATTTTGACTCCATCCGATAGAAATCATTGCCGTCTTTTCTTTTTTTTCGAAATAACCCTAAAAAATTAATTGAAGTAAAAAAGGGAAAAGAAAACATTTGTTATATAAAATAAATGGTTGTTGCAAGTATAATTTTTGACAGCAAAACGAATGAAACCACTACCATTACGGCAGTACGGGCCGAATAAGTATTGATTTAATGTGTTATTTTGTACGAAGAAAGGAGATTTAATGACTGAAAATCACGAAATAAAGAAATAATTAATTTGTGAATGTGGGGAAAATGATGTGCTGCCCTCGTCAGGCTTTTCTTCACGCGACGACTTAGAAACACGCGACGAAATAAATAAAAAGTTTGTTAAGCTCACAAAATGGATGAAGTGATGGGAATCGTTGTGTACACGGATCTTCTGTGCATGTGTGTTATGCTGTGTATGTGTACGTGTTATGCTGTGTATGTGTACATGCCTGTTCAGAAACTCAATCGATTTTTAAGAATTTCGAAAACAAAAATTGCATTTCCTCAATCTAAATACCATGCTCGTTTTTGATAATGATAGTATGATTTGTGGTTCCTAATTTTTAGAACTTTAGTCAACAATTTTCTGATTTATAGCCTGTTTCTAAGCGCAAAACAATTCCTTAAACTGCTGCTAAGATCGCATGTTCCAGTGGAGATTCGAACTTTCTGGCGTTCTATGCTAAGTTACTGAGACGATTCTCTTTCTCCTACTACATTTGATATCGATACATACATCTTCATATTTCAGATCGAAGGACAACATCTGATATATATAGCTGCCTCATTCCTCTGCCTTTTGTACAACATTAGTATAGTATAGGCTGGTCAAAGTCAGGAAAACTAACGTTCTTAAAAAAAAAATAACTTGTAACAGATTTTAGTAAGTTTTATTTTGTTTAACAGTCCATTAGTATACAAAATGTTTGCCTTGATCGAATACTATAAGGTATTAAAGTTTCAGGTTTCTAGGTGACTGGAGGACGGAGAAACTTTTAGAGTATCTTTTCGAACAAAAAATCTATTTCCTCCGCCCTATCGGGGAGATTGAAAATTCAGCTCCGTTAGATTATATTTCGTGGACGATACTGTGCAAAGCTTCAGCCTTCTAAGTCACTGGGTGCCTTCTAAGCTAGAGGGCTTGGAAAGACTTTTCGAACTCTGCATCTCATTTTATCAGCCCCCCTCCAAGGGTGAAGAGGAATTGAACACCTGGTTCCTCTAGGTTCCATCATAGACATAATGTGCGTGTGTGTATGAGGTCTGTTCCGTAATCGATTTTATAAGACTTTTTCTTCAAAAAAAACGAGAGAAAACCCTTTCTGAGCTTCGGGAGGGGGGGGGGGGACCATAGTCCGTCCTCATAATCATCCGTCCATTAAGTTCTGTTCCTCAGTTGATATTATTAGTATGAAAAAAAATCAGTCTTCTCGGTTACTAAGGAATTCTGGGGAGTTCTGGAAAACCACAAACACGTAGAACAATTATTATGGAGGCAGTTTATTGTAGTTTCGTGAATTGAAAATAGTGCTTTAAACCTTGCGTCTTGATAAAATTTGAATTTCGAACTATTCGGACCCCAGTTATTTAATGTAAGTAATTTCAATGTTAAGGTGACTCAGGTATCATTGTAAATATCTCATGTACCAATGTCTCAGAGAGGATTCAAACCACCGATCTTCATATGGAAGACACTCCCATTGCAGATACCTGCATCCATGACTCCCATTGCAGATACCAGCATCGATGGAAGGGTTTTCCATATTTTTGGGAGCGCCTCTTATACGCGGGTCTTGTGTTCTATGCACTGATCTTCACTTGGCACTCTCAACAAGGGGGGGGGGGGAGGGGCTACTTTCGGTTAGTTATATTCGTTTCTAGGCCATTTCCCAAAATAATTTATGTTGAAGACCCAGGCCGTCCGACTCGTCCAGAGGACTAAGAGTAACTATTTGGACGGCCGGAAAATAATTTATGTGTAATTTTTCATTAAAAAACGAAGACACAAACTTTATAACGCTAACATGAACCGTTCTCGAGATACTGCACGTTCATCAAATAAATTTATAAAATAATAATTTATAAAGTAATAAAATTTAAAAAGTGGTCGTGAAATAGATTCCCTTTCCATATGCAATATTATGCAGCAAATTCGATAACACATTTCTCTTGGATCTAGTTCGTTCCACTCACGAGAGGAAACACTTTTTATAATAGTTTTGTTTTGCGGCGCCAAAACATTCTTCAATAGTCATTTATTTCACGGAATATTAATTAATTGTAAATTACATCTTGATGAAAATTTTGCAGGTGAGTATGAAAAAATCAATCTGTTTGGACAAAAAGTTCCTAAAAGCGACCATTTTAATTTATTACGTGGTCGATACCAAAACTATTGTGCCGTAGATCTGCCGCACCATTATATCGCATTGAATGAAGTAAAGTCATTGCATTGTGTAGGGAAAGTCATGTGCTGTCCATATTAGGAATTTGTTTTGTTTTAAAAACTAGTAGACAATTCTATTTTTCTTCGTAATGCAGTCTAATAATGTTTTTATTCCAGCCATTACTTGCTAAACTCGTATCATAATAGCTTACACGTGACGGCTTTATTTCAATAAAAACTTCATTTATAAAATGACATTAACGTAAATGCCGCTTATTGTCTTTTTAAAAAAAAAACGATAGAAAGCCTAAAAAAGGCTCAAGGCGAATAGCTAATTTAAAATGATTGTATTATTTGTGTGGTTCTTCATCTCGTGAACCCTATCGCTATTGTTTCCGGTGTGTATATATATATATATATATATATATATATATATAAAAATATAAATTAGTAAATCCAAAGTTAGAATGTATGTAGTAACTCATAATACACTATTCCAAAATTTTCTACAAAATACAAAGAAATAAAAGAAATTAAGACATAAAGAGGAAATAATAAAGCGTAATGCAGGTCATAAAGACAAAGATATATATATATATATATATATATATATATATATATATATATATATATATATATATATATATATATATATATATATATATATATATATATATATATATATATATATATATATATATATATATATATATATATATATATATATATATATATATAGCGAGAGAGAGAGAGAGTTATAAACTTTCTTCAATTCCAATTGATCCAAAAAATATTTCTTTTTACTTTACGCATATATATCGTATAATGTATAGGGAAAGTATTGTGGCGAATTCGAAATTTTGAATTTGAGCTTTTGGCGAACTAACACGTTTCAAGCATCCCCGAACTTGGGTAGAGCATCTTCAAAGTAATATCTGTGTGTGTGTGTGTGCTATAAAATTTTGGGTGTAGATACATTATGTGAAAAAGGTAGAATTAAATAGAGTTTTTAGTAATTCTCATGATTAGAACTCGAGTAGTTCAAATTTTAAGATTTTCATATTGTTATTTCTTATTGAAAACAATGATAATTTTCGCAATGATGACAGTGTATAATATACCAGGAAATTGATAATTTAAACTATGCTATGGATCTTAATGGTGTCAAAATTTTATATTAACATAGATAAGCCAAATGCATCCAATTCATCAACATGACTATACTGTTGCCAAAAAATAAAAAAAATAATTATTTTTACGAAATATTTTGAAAGAATTTCTTGAATTCAGAATTTAAAAAAGATGCATATATATTTCATTTTGATAATAATTGTAATACAAGTAAAACTAAATGCAATGAAATATGAATGTATGAGGAAGTCGAGTGGAGACATAGTCCAGATATTTTACAATTTTGTTTTCATCAGCACGTCAAATGAACCCAGAAATGGCGGCAAGTGCCCCAACCTGTGAAATTCGGAGTCTCTACCCGGGATGTTCCTAGTCATCCGTTGCTAAGCGACCAAAGAGTCCTGATTGACCTCCTCAGGATTGTATCCTAGCAACTGGGGAGACCGGATTCAAGTAAACACAGTTACGCGGGATGCCATTGAAAAAGCAGAGCTAGAAATTGAAGTTTCTAGTTCGGATTAGCATTAGTAAGAAATAATTGGATTTACTTAATAAATGCGAATTGAAACTCGCAGCATGAAAGGAAGCTTTAACGTACGGCATATTCGTAATTAATGGAATTCTGGACTGACAGCGTGTAAAGACAAGAATTGATTTTTGTCATCATAGGACGCATTTTATTAAAGTCTTTGTTTTAAAGGGATATATCTCTTTGCGGTTGTAGCATAACCGGCAAATTCTGATGAAATCGGGGATTTGCGTTATCATAAAAGCAAAGATTTTTAAATCGTCTGGGACTCCAGCTGTTATTTGGTAAATATTGATCGATCAAGCAATGCACGCAGACGATTGTTTGTAACACCTATTCTACAGGTTTTTAGAAAAGTTTTTATGTCTCTTTTCGGTAAACAGCAATTGCAAAATTTTTGTGAAATTAATGCGTTCTACATTTCGAAGTTCATTATGAAAATGACATTTTAGAAACAATCAAGGTATGACTATTGTTATGTAAAATTCTTTACTTTGTATATTTATATGTTAAATTACTTTTTAAATTGATTTTAATGGATTTTTTAAAAATCAACTTTCATTCTTTTGTGTTCATTTTGAAATAAGACTTTATAGTCAATGTATTTTTAATATATTCAGTAATTATGAAAGAAATCAATCTACACAAAGACACTTTTTTATATTTTACGGTAATAAAAATATAGAAAGTTAAGAAATTAAAAGGAAACTTTTGTTATATTTTTAGGAATTATTTGAAAAACCAAAACTTATATATTCTACAAAGTTTTTAAAATGTTTGCCAGTGCAATTTTTGTATTCGTGCTTTCGATACTTTAATAATTAAATTTTATAAACTTCAAAATAAATGTTAATGAAATTTAGGAAATTTTAACTGCAGTTATACTGTGAAACACTAATTTGTTTTACGGGTATGTATTAATGTTTATGAGTGAAATATGTTTCATATTATATATTTTATGAAATCAACTTTAAAATATCTGTTGGGGGCTTTTTTTTAAGTATGTGTGTGTGGAGGGGGGGGGGGGGGACAAAAGCAATGTTTATATGAAGCAAACCTTATAATTCAAAATTTTTATTTTATTTTCAATTTACTTTCATATTTTAAGAAAATGTGAAAAAGCATTTTATTACATAACAACTACATATAATTTAAAACCATTTAATATATAATATTTATTGGTATTAATTTCAACTCTAAAGTTTTTAAGGAAACTTACTTGAAATCATTTGTAAAATTACAAAATTTGGAAGTATATGTTGAGTTACAAAAGAAAAAAAAATCTTAATTTAGTAATTATTTACAGGAAGTTCTGCAATTCCTCTTCATCAGAAGAAAGGCAAAAGAAAATAACTATAAATCAACCATGAATTCAACAGTTTGCATTAAAAGAACCTCATTTTGAAAAAGAATGGGCTGCATAACATCAACGGCCGCGAAAACTCCTCCGGAAATTTACACTCCGCAGCAAATTCAAATTAACAGTAAGTAAAATGGATTTTTTCTTATCGATAATTCTAGAAATAGAAAAATATTCAATTAAAATTAACTAGATTGTGGCTCAACTCGCTCAACTCGCTCAACTCGACTTTCTCATACCAGAACTCCTTTTTTTTTTTTTTTTACAAATTTTACAAGAAAAATTTGGAAAAATTGGTATCGTAGGCCCAAATCATTACAACTATAGCGTATTACTGATCACTTTAAAGGGCTTGAAAAAAATCTTTCGATTGATACTATACTTGGCAATGTTTCCCCCGGAGGGTATTATATCGCAGCTAGTTTTCACAACAATGATTGAAACTATTAAGTCTCGTGAGCCATAAATAAACCTTTTTATACATGATTATGTTAAATACTGTCCTATGCTACCATGTTAAAAAAATATAAAATTTTAAATCGATTTCGAAGTTTCGCTCGAATTTAAAAAAAAAAAATCTATCTAGTTCTATATTTTTTCTGATAAGAAAGCCGGATATAAAGTTTCTTGAAAATCCATTAATATTTGTGCCCGCTATAGTGTGCACAAGAAATTGACTACAAACACCAGACAGACGGACATCAATTCAAAAATAATCAGAACGTGTCCAGGAGGTCTTAAAACATATATTGGCATCAAAATTTCGTAATAGAAAATTTTCGTGAAAACAATATTTTCTCAATATTACGTAGGAGAAAGTAAAAATAGATATACAGATCGACCCGATTGTAACGAGCAGCTAGGAATCCAGGAATATGTTCGCTAATCCAAACGACCGAATTCATACTATACTGTTGCAAAAGTACATATTTTTTGAACTAATGCGATATTATGCAACGATAGATAATTATGTGCATATAATATACTTTAAAAATAAGCAAGATCTTGGAATTTTAATTAAGTAAATTAAAAAGGAAATCATTCAGTTGTCATTGACGTCAAAATGTAGCTAATTATTAGTAAGATAGCAGATAAGTTCAAAAAAGGAATTACATTTAAAGATTTCTCGAAAAAATGTCTTTCGCAGTTTGTTTTGTTTATACTTGTATATTTGTTCATTTTATTTTTTAGTTTTTAACCGCTTAGATCTTCTGAGACAACATCTACGAATTCACGCATTTTTCTGCTTCTACAGCTATTGTTGGACAAAGGAAAACTTTTTATTTTGCTTCGATATTTATTTTATACTTTCACTTTTCATCCAGTTGTACTATTTTGCATGCTCATTAAATACAAGAAACTATAGTATTTTCCATGTTAAAAACTAGTAAATCAGATTTGAATCAAATAACATTATATATCAATTAAAATTTCATAATTTCCTTTTTAAATCCGTTTAACAATAGAAATTTGCTCGTTAAAATCTGTAAACTATGTTTGAATTAACATTCTATCAATTAAAAATTTACAACATTCTCTATAAAATTGGGAAACTATACAATTTTGCTCGTTAAAATAGAGCAAATCAGGCTTGAAGTAACATTGTATCAATTAAAAGTTCATGATTTTTTCTTCGAATCCGAGAAACTATAGAATTTTACTAGTTAAAACAGAGAACACCGGGCTTGAATTAACATTGTATCAAATAAAGGGTCATGATTTTCTCTTTAAATCCAGAAAACTATAGAATTTTGCTGGTTGAAACTATCAAATTAAGCTTGAATTAACATAGCACAATTAAAAATTCATAATTTCTTCTTCAAATCCGAGAAACTATAGAATTTTGCTCGTTAAAACAGAGAAAATCAGGCTTGAAGTAACATTGTATTAATTAAAAGTTCATAATGTTTTCTTAAAATACGAGAAACTATAGAATTTTACTCGTTAAAAGAGAGCAAATCAGGCTTGAATTAATATTGCATCAAATAAAAGTTCATGATTTTCTCTTTAAATCCAGAAAACTATAGAATTTTGCTGGTTGAAACTATCAAATTAAGCTTGAATTAACATAGCATCAATTAAAAATTCATAATTTTTTCTTCAAATCCGAGAAACTATAGAATTTTGCTCGTTAAAACAGAGAAAATCAGGCTTGAATTTATATTGTATCAAATAAAGGTTCATGATTTTCTCTTTAAATCCAGAAAACTATAGAATTTTGCTGGTTGAAACTATCAAATTAAGCTTGAATTAACATAGCATCAATTAAAAATTCATAATTTCTTCTTCAAATCCGAGAAACTATAGAATTTTGCTCGTTAAAACAGAGAAAATCAGGCTTGAATTTATATTGTATCAAATAAAGGTTCATGATTTTCTCTTTAAATCCAGAAAACTATAGAATTTTGCTGGTTGAAACTATCAAAATAAGCTTGAATCGTATCAATTAAAAATCCAGAAAACTATAGAATGTTACTGCTTAAAATCAGCAAATTAAGCTTGAATTAACATTACATCAATTAAAAATTCATAATTTTTCTTTAAATTCAAGAAACTATCGAATTTTGCTCATTAAAAAAGAGCAAATCAGGCTTGAATTAACATTGTATCAAATAAAGGTTCATGATTTTCTCTTTAAATCCAGAAAACTATAGAATTTTGCTGGTTGAAACTATCAAAGCTGGAATTAACATCGCATCAATTAAAATTTCATAATTTTTTCTTTAAATTCAAGAAACCATTGAATTTTGTTCGTTAAAAAGAATAAATCGTGCTTAAATTAACATTGCATTAAATAAAAGTTCAGAATTTCCTCGTTAAAACCTGAATCTCGTTAAATGCGGGGTCGTTGTAAGCGAGTACCGTATCCATGTTTTTCTACATTCATATTTATTACAGAAAACATCAAAGTAATATTTTCACTCTTGCCTATTTATTTCAAGTCGATGTTTTGTATCTGTAGATTCACTATATATTTGCTGAAAAACAGTTTCACCGTATATTGGTAACGTATATTGGCGACTATACAAATCATTATCAAATTTCAGTCGACAAAAATCGCTACTTTGGTGATAATTTTTCAAATGTGTCACCAAGTCATGCATTAATCCATCCGGCTTACCTTGACAGGAAATTTGTTTAATCGCAATGATAAAAACCTGTACATGTTGTTTTTCCTTTTGAAAACTCCAAGAGCAGAGAAAGTGAAATATCGGGTAATCGCAATAGCATTATAATGATGTGAGCACTGAAACGAACCTAAGAAAAATGTTGGGTTCCCAAATAAGAAATTAATAGAAGTGTGGCTCAACTCAATTTCTCTTACCAAAATCCATTTTTTAGCAGCTTTTTAATTTTCAAATTTTACACGATTTTTTTTTTTTTAAATCGGTATCACGGGTCCAAATGATTACAATTATACCGTGTTACAATTCACTTTAAAGGGCTTGAAAAGATATTTCTATTGATACCATACTTAACAATGTACCCCCCCCCCCCCCAGTGGGCTGGTAACTTGCCTCCCGAGGGGGGCTAATGAGGTCATGAATAAAAAAATTATATTGCTGCTATTTTTCACAAGAAGGATTGAAACTATAAAGTCTAGTGATAATTAAGCCATAAATAAACATTTTTATCACTTTACAACATAGTTGTTAACACTTTACAGCAGTTAAAATTTAAGTTTTTAAATAAAATAAATTAATATAGTATTGTGATGAATGAAAGGAATGGAAAAAGGTTTATCAATGAAATGCTGCTTTTATATAAAGAACCAGGCAATTTATATTTCGATAACGTCATTTGAATAAAGTTCATTTGTTTTCGATGAAGTTTTCAAACATAATGAATTATTGTAGTATTATGATAATTCAAAAAATATTACCGAAGAATGTATCGCATTTTAGAGGTGTTTAAACCAGGCAAATTATATTTCAATGCCTTCATTTGAATGAAGTTCATTTTTTTCGATGACGTTTTAAGTTTTCAAATATAATAAATTAATGTAGTATTGCGATAATTTTAAAAATATTACCGAGGAATGTATCGCATTTTAGAGATGTTTAAATAAAATTGCATTGAAGTTGGAAAGTGTTTCATAATCAATACTTTATGCATGATTGATCTTTCTTGTTATACATGATTATGTCAAATTTTGTCCTATGTTGTCATGTTAAAAAAAAACATAAAATTTAAGTTTTTGCTCGAATTTAAAAAAATTCTATCTAGGTCTAGATTTTTTAGTAACAAAGCCGGATATAAAGTTTCGTGAAAATCCATTAATATTTGTGGCCGCTGTAGTGCACTCAAGAAATCGACCCCAAACATACAGACAGAGAGACAGACAGACGGACATCATTCAAAAATAGTCAAAACGCATTCAGGAGGTCTTAAAATATATATTGCCATCAAAATCTGGAGGTCGAAAAGTTTCGTGAAAGTAATACTTTCTCAATACTTCGTATGAGAAGGTAACAAAGCTCTGATTTGACTGAAATAAAAATTCAGATTTCCGATGCTGACGCACACAGTATTTATGACCCGAAAGCACTGTTTTCCTTTTGTGAAGGAGCTAAAGATCCAACGTTATAGAAAAAATGATTTTGAAAGTTTAAGAAAACATAATTGTATTATAAAATATCTCAAATATTATGAATTGAAATATATTCCCAACAATTTTTTATACAAGTGGAAAACTTTTTATTGATTCTGAATCACAAATTGAAAAAAATATATATATTCACTCTGTCACACATAGCTAATTGTAACAGGGTCGGGAATTCGTTATCGAACATGAAATAATGAGGATTACGCACCTATTACAGATAACAGCATTCATGCACCGGTTTCGCGCTTATTATACGCTCGTCAGTAAGGAATAGCCGATATCTGCAATAGCAGCAAGAGACGAGCTATAAGCCATGATTTATAGCAACTCCAAGTTCATAGTCATAGTAATAGTTCTATAACTATGAACTATTGATCATTTCAGCTTCGTGTAGCCCGAGCTAAGTTTTATTAACATTTGAAGCCTACTAAGTGGTAAAAATGAATTTGCCATTTCCTATAGAAGTTCCCAAAACTGTGGTAAGTTTCTTGCTCCATTGCAGATATCGGCTATTTCGTGCTGACAAGCTCATAATAAGTGCGAAACCCGTCCATGAATGTTTTTATCCGCAATGGATGTGTATTTTAAATTTTCGGTCACGGGCCCTGCAGCCGAATTCTATGACTATGAAATACAACTATTTTCAGCTATATTTCTATGTAACTGCACTAGCATATACAAAATTTTTCTGCACTCTTATAGCCTAAAAAATATTTTTAGGATCTAGTGAAATTTGAAGTCACACAATTCTTTGTTCTTTGACCCAGATCGTCCAACCTACCCGAAGATGTAAGGAAGGTATTTGGAAGGCCGGGAAGTGCAACCCAATTTCGATCGGAACCCAGTGGGGGCGGCATCCACAGGGATATCCTCATTCCCCTATCATCAACCTATCGGAAGAACTTACGGACCCACATATTTAACGTGTCCGTACTCCGCCGAACAAAGGGACAGTTTGAGCAGAGCCGGGAATTGACCTCGGATCATCCGAGTGTAATCCTCGAGCGCTAAACACTGGGCTGTTCCACCCTTATACTATTCTTCTGTTACTTAGATATAAATACAAATTTCTGTGAAAGGGTGGGTAGCAGTTTCTCTTTTTTTGGTAAAGAAAATAAATCCAGCCATTCACGCTCTGCTAGGATAAACTGAACTCATCTATTGACTTTTTTATGTTTGCAAAATATTAAGGAGTTTGGCGTCATCAGAAGGAGTTTGATGATATCAGCGCTAACTGATGCTCAAATGTGAAATTAAATTAATAAAAAAAAAACTACAGATGAATGGGTATTTATTAAAGGAGCATCAGTCAAGGGCTCTGATCTTCCAAAAAGATCATGTGATAATCCTGCAAATACTAAGTTTATGTGTGCGTCAAATATTAAAGTTTTTGCCGTCTTAAGTAAATAAACTGAAAATATTTGATATCGCAAAAAAAAAAAAAAAAAAAAAAAAAACGTGTTTACCGCGATTGAAGTTCATGGCTCGGAGCTGATCAAAAAAACGTACGCCATTTAAGATAGCGTACGTCCGATTTAATTCAAATTTTTAGAACACACATATAAAATTGAGATAAATTTAAAAATTTGAAAATATTTTTTTTAAATTTCCGAAATTAAAAAATTGTGAAATGTATAGCATTTAAAGTTTAGACCGAAAGTCTGAAATATTGTTCGCAGAACACCTGCGAGAGAAAGTGCTCTCATTGGGGCAGACAATTCTGCTCGATAAATTGTATTCAAAAATGGAGAAAATTCGGCCGAATTTCGACTTTAAAGTTCATAACTATTAAATAATTCGAATTAAGAAAAACTCGACGCGATCTGCTGTCTTGGAAGCTTAGCTACCTCTGCACCGAATTTCGCTGTCAAGAGCTTCGATTTTCCGCTAGTAGAAGACACACACATGCACACAGACAAAAAAGAAATACTATTGTATTATGTAAGACTAGAAAATTTATCCAGCGTTACTAGGGGTTTAAAGCAGGAATTAATGGAATTCATTCACTAAATTTTTCAAAAAGTATAGTCGCTCTCCCCCCTCCCCTGTTTTTAAAATTAGAAGTAAAATTAGCTAATGTGCAAACCTTCACATGATAAAACGGTAATATTTAAAGAAAAAAAATTAAACGCTATTTTAGCGAACTTTTACCAAAACTTTGCGCCATTTTCTAGCACAATATTTATTATGATTACATAGTACAGTATATCCGTTCTTCGTACTAAAGAAGCCTAAAATTCACAATTATGGACAACTTTCTATAGTACTCTGAATAACATTCTTATTCAAAACATTTTAGAAAATATTTAATTTAGTTCTCCTAAAAAATGGATAAGAATCTCTGTTCTTGCTATGCAAACTTATCTTCACAGGCAGATCTGAATAAGATATCCTGGTCTCGTTTGTAAACAAATTTACAAAAATAATTTAATTCTTACAAGACGACAGATATTATCAAGAAAATTGTACTTAATTTTTCAAAATATTGAATTTTCATCAATTTGGCGTCATTTTCATTAATGTAGTGTCATTTTATCAGTTTAGCTACATTTTGAAAAGTCGCCAAATTTGCCGCCAAGTGGGATGATTGGAGTGGCAGACAAATGCTATCGAAACATCATTATAATACTCTTTCATAACAAAACACAATTAATTTTTCATGTGACTTGTGACTTTGATGTGACTTAATTTCATTGATTTAGCGTCACGTTTATCGATTTGGTAAAGTTTAAATCGATTGGCGACATTTTCATCAATTTGGCAATATTTAATAAAATTCACCAAATTGGAGATATCTCGCCGAATTCGTAGAAAAATAAAACATTCTGATACCGTTTGTATATATGCTGAATTTAAAACGCTAAAACGGTATTAGAAGATATATCCGTACTAGTACTCTTATTCTGTTTCAACAATCGGTTAAACACAATATATAAGTTCATTGGCTAAACGCAATATATGAGTTAATCGGCTGAAAACAATATATGAGTTTGAAACTGCCAAAATAAAAGAGATGATGTGAAATTGAAAATATCAACAATTCCCGTAGCACGAAGTTCGTAATTAATATAAATCAAAAAATGAAATATCCTTCAATTATAAGATATATTTTATTTTTATATTCATTTATTTATTATTTAAATCGAAAAAAAATAATAATAATAATAGTCTGCCGTATAAACAAATATATTTGATTTAATTGCGTTGTTGAGCAACATGATATGAGAAATAATCTTCCCCATAAAATGCTGCTATTTTATTTCGTCATACTTTTTATTGTTGAGTAAAAGCATGTGCAAAATAAACCATGGAGTTTCCATATAATTTTATGTTTTAAGCCAGCCATTTTCACGAACGTCTGATAAGCTCAATAAACTGCCGTCAAACTTGGAGATAGAATTTTCACTTACTTTCACGTTTTAAACCAGCGATTTTCAACTTTTTTTTGTTTGGAGGAACCCTGGAGTTAGAGAGGAGGCGGTTCGTTTTTTATTAACGCTTTCCAACATAGTTGGTTGTAAAGTGTTTATGGCTTTGTTAATTCTGTCTATCTATATGTCTGTTCGTTCGCATGATAACTGCCGTAAAAATGACTAAAATTTCATCTCAACAAAATGAAATTTTAGTATTTTGTTGAGACGGTTTGTGGGACATAAAGGAAGGTAAAAGAATAACATCACCCAATTAGTTTTGGATTTAATCCGGGTTGAAAAAATGAAATACATTGAACCCTATGGAACCTAATTTTTCAAACATTTTTTAAGCGGAATCAAAATTCACAAATTACTTCGAAAATTTTAGGAAATATTCAAGTTATCACGTAAAATGTAAAAAAAATTCATCCTAAATATGTTAAGTAATTTTTTAAATTAAAATTGAAATAATAATTGCACCAATATTATATGAAGAGATCACATGATTCATTTCAAAATAAAATATGGCATCCACTTTTTTTCGCTGTTTCAAAATTTTGATTTTCAAGGACCGTTTATATTTATATTTAGTGTTGCATCCGTCCTAAAACTGCTTTGTTTTTGCATATTATCTGTGTATCTAAATTCTGCACCAAGGCAATTACAATAATTTGTATTTTAAATGATCATTGAACTTTGATTATTTCTACAATGAAGCTTAATTTTAATGAAAAAATTAAGCGATTGTTAGGTGAATTGTATAGGAATTGCTCAATTTTTTTCACGCAAAATTATTTAGCTCTGGAGTCTGGAATATATATATAAATAAAATTGAAAATCTGTGTGTTTATTTGTGTGCTTTTTTCATCATCAAGGGAGACCGACTAAACCGAATTGGATGAATTTTTCGGGGTAGACTTGGAATAACCTCATTTAAAATGGTCCATGTTTCGAGTTTTTAAGACCAGAAGTTATCGAGATTTTAATAACAAACGCACTATAAAATCTTCCATTGAGATAGCAATATGCAAACGATATTTGTTCAGCAAAATTATTTGGGAAAAAAATAATATATATATATATATATATATATATATATATATATATATATATATATATATATATAAAAATTGAAAGATTTTAATCGAAAATTATGCATATACTACTGTATGTACAAAAAAAAACCCCCATCTCTAGCATATCTGTTACAAATGAGTAACTATAGACCAAGACTAAGGATAAAGATAGAAGGTAACATATCACTACAATGGAAAGGGGGATGAGGAGAATATTAGGATACAAAAATCACAATTAAAAGTATATAAATATAAATAAAAATGAAAAAGAAAAAACGGCAAAAATGAGAAAAGGCAATAATAATTAGCTCAAGATAAAAGATTAAGACATAGAGAACAATCAATTGAAACTACACAAAAAATGGCGGTTAGTTTGAAATTGCATTCTCATCAGGACAGCCATACAATTCGAATTAAAACCGATAGAATAGCCAGTTTCTGACAATGGCGATAGTATTTAACTATAGACACCATTGGAACTGTCTACTGGCTAGTGGAAGGAGAAAAATAAATCAATTGAATTATAAATCAGAATAATAATACCTCCTCGAACAGAAATATAAACTCACAAGCATTGCTACCACCTGTAAGTTGAACAAGCTACTGAGCATTTCACCTCACTTCGTCAATGCGAGTGGGCACCGGAATGAATACATTTGAACGATACATAATATGTATGGAGACTTTCAAAAATAGTAAACAGTATACGACTCAGGACAAGTGGAAAATAGTCATTCGAAAATAGTAAACAGTATTAGACTCAGGCCAAGTGGTAAGTTAGGTGATAAGAATGGGTGACTTCTCAAAATTGAGTTATCCAATCAAAGATAAATGCAAGTGTAAAATTATTACGTGGTATATTTGAAATTATTAATAATATTATTTACAAATACTTCTGGATATTGGTAATTTTGACAAATGCGTTTAAGATTATTGATGTGGAGAAAGTGAAACCGAGGATCAGAAAGTCGATGTATTCGAAATAGCTGGTTTAAGATGATGTTTCTAAACAATTGAATAGAATTACAAGAATGATATGATAGCAGCTTTATAATAGTGAAGTTGTAAGAATCTTTTTCCACTGGGTCTTATTGAACTGTTCACCTGTGAACTAAACTTCAGATGTATTTCACTTAGTAGAGGGTATTTCTTATTTATTCTGTTTATTGAAAATTTCAGGTGTGTGCCACCCTCTAAATACCAAATTTTGCAACACAGTAAATGTCTTCCTTTTTTCCATCATACGAGTTATCATGTTACCATAATCTCAATCTCAATCTCAACTCTTTCTTTTCTAAACAGTTCATATTTCGAACGTCTAGGTACCCAGCAAATGTAAATTTTAGAATAATTAGATTTTTATAGCAGGTCTTATCGACTTGTTCACCTGTGCACAAAATTTGAAGGCTCTATCTCATTTAAAATAGGTGTTTCTCATATATTCAACAAATCCGACGTTTTGGTGTGTAGCACCCCTAAAGTAGCAAATATTAGCCACATTATTCTACGAAACAAAGAACCCTTGTATCTATACACTTTTAAGTCTCTAACTCACTTAAAAGAAGGTATTTCTTAGCCTCAGAAGGCTATAAGTAATACATTCAGCAAATCAAATATTTTAAAGTTGACTTCCTTAAAGTAACAAATATTGGAAAAGTTAAATTGTACAACTTCTCCTAATCAAACGAGCAAATTTCTAATTTTTATCTCATCGCGAAGTACGATTTTCAATCATTCCGTTTTTCGAACTTTTTGGTGTGGAAGCACCCCCTCAAATAAACATTTTTGAAAAATCATTTTTTTTTTTGGCGATTTTATCTAACGATAACCCATGTACCAAATTTCTATCCTATCTATCCGTCAAGTGTCTGAAATGGCAAAGAGACACAGGCAGACGGACACTTTGTAATTAATATATTATAATAATAGACGTTTTATGTAAATAGATGTTTTATACAAAATTTGTATGTAGTAATAGACGTTTTATGCAAAATTTAATAATTCGGTGCATTTCTAAAATAAAGGTCCATTGTGAGCCCCACCTCAACACTGCTGAGCTCCTCTTGGGTTTTACCATCGAGGTAGTATATACTAACTCGTTGGGTTTTACTCTACCTCCCCCCCCCCCTTGGATTTATTCCCCTCTTCGATTTCGTCTCTGGTTATGCCCCCAATGCGACATAAAAACACTCCAATATTTGATTTTTAGAGCAATATACAAAGGATGTTTACACACTTTTAGAACGGAGCCAACAGCCGTACCGTGCTGAAAACACCGGTTCTCGTTAGATCACCGAAGTCAAGCAACATCGGACGCGGTTAGTACTTGGGTGGGTGACCACCTGGGAACACCGCGTGCTGTTGGCGCATTTCGGGCGCGGTAGCCCGGTGGTATGCGCGCTGGATTTGCACGCTGCCACAACTGCCGCCGTGTTCATGCGGAGTACGATCACTTTAAACATGTGGGTCCGAAAGTCCTTCCGAGAGGTTGGTGGTAGGGGAAGGAGGGTGCGGTCCCTGTGGATGCCTCTCCCACTGGGTTCCGGTCTATATTGGGTGGCACTGTCCAAATGGTTACCTTACACCTTTCTGGTAGGTCGGACGGTCTGGGTCTCATAGCAAACAAACAAACACTTTTAGAACGATTTTGGTAAAATATGACAAGAGTAAAAGAATTCAAATACATGTTAATGTGTTAAATGTCTTGAATTATTTATGATTTCTTTAAAAATTCATTCGAGAATTAAGTAAACTTCCAATCGCGTGTAAAATCAATATGGTTCCATCAGTATTCACAGACGGTAATAACCGTAAAATATTACGTTAAAAACGTTCCATTCGTTCCATAGATATCGCATCCATAGACTCAAGGACACACACTAACGCACATATACACACAGACTCCACCTCAAAAACGTTCGATTCGAGTTCAGGGATGCTTGAAAGGTGCTCTTCTGTCGAAAACTCAAATTCAAATTTTTGATCCCTTCGCAGAACTGCCCATAACGGAGAACGGACACCACTCGGGTGGAGGTGCTCGGACTTTAGAGGGGACTCGGGGAATATTTTATTTTGGGGGCTAGAGAAGACATGAAACATTCACAAACAAAAATATAAGAAAATTTAATATTGAGGGGCGGGGCTGAGGTCCGTAATAAATATTTGTAGGGGGCACAATTTCTATGGACGTCCATGCCTATTTAGGGAAAGTAAAAATGCTGTAAACGTTATGGAATTAATATTTCGAAATGAAAAATAAGCAATATTATTAATAATAAAGGGACAAATCATTAAACATTGCTTTTAACCGAGAAAAGAACATTAAAAGAGTAGCTAAAGGACGTAGTACTACTACTATTTCAAAGGTAAGTTCTCTGAAGAAATTTGCCTGACACCAAGAACAATTAGAATGTCTTTACATACCTCTGCATCAACTGTAAACAAGATAATAAACAAAGATTTAAAAAAAAACGTTCGCTGTCTAATATATATAAAAAAAAGTATAATGTATTTTTTGCATATATAGGCATATAGATGAATGCAGAACACAGTGTGAAATCCTTCACGAAAATTATTTAACCGGAAATATATAAAAATATAGTGTGACTATTGAAGAAGCATGGGCCTACTTCGAAACACTAAAAGATAGATATAAATAGTAAGCGACAAAAATATGCATTAGGAAATTTAGTATATAAATCTATATTTATTAAAAAAAAAATCTCTTATAGTTTTCGAGTAATCGTTTTATCAAGTTGAAGAAAATTGAACATTTTCCGTTTTACAAGTTTGTAATGTTTATCTCAAAAACTAAAAGTGAACTCTGAACAAGAAGCAGGAATTTGTAGCTCTTTGAAAACCCTATGTGCATGTAATGGGATTTTGAATTAAATTCTTAGTTTTCGAAGTATAAGGGCTATAATTTCGATAATTTAGCATTTTAATCTGGGTTTTTCAATGGGTGGGAAAGCTGTATTGTTTAAAATGTCACGATTGTTGCAATTCAATCTGTTTATTTACTCCTTGGTGAAACATTGGTGCACAAATACGAAATATTTTGTTTTGTTTAAAAAAATTTAAAAAGTTAAATGAACTTGGGGATTCTAAAGATGTTTAATAATTGATGAGGTTTGAACAGAATAACTGGAAATATACGTATTCAAGTATTTATTCAAGTACTTATTTATCTGCCAATGGGAAAGTTTGTAAGTAGGCTTGAATGTAGAATCGCGTCAGATATTGTATAAGTTTAATTTATACAGAGCAAAGCAAGTTAGTAAAATAATTGGATATGTTGAGGGATTTTGTTTTTCAAAATGCGATTCAATCAAATCCATTTCGGCTCTATCGGACTAGAGCCACCACGGTACTGTTTTTCGTACAGTCAGAAATTAAATCTAAGAAAAGTAAAAACAAATGTTAAACCTAATTCTATATAAATAAAATCAAGCACACAACTTTGATAAAAGGTCTTTATTACACTTCTTATAAGACGTACAAAATAGAAAAAGGTTATGATCGTATTAACGCTCGAAAGCGCTCTGGCCTTTTTCTATTTTGTACGTCTTATAAGAAGTGTAATAAAGACCTTCTATCAAAGTTGTGTGCTTGATCTTATTTGTTTGAAATCAGAAGTGATACCAACTTATTTACTAATTCTATATATTAAAACAAGAAAGATCAATCATGCTTAAAGCATTGATTATGAAACACTTTCCAACTTCAATGCAATTTTATTTAAACATCTCTAAAATGCAATACATTCCTCGGTAATATTTTAAAACTTATCACAATACTACAATAATTTATTATATTTGAAAACTTCATCGAAAACAATTGACATTCATTCAAATGACGTCATAGAAAAGATAACACGCCTGACTGGCTCTCTCTATAAAAGCAGCGTTTCATTCATAACATTTGCCCATTCATTTCATTCATCACACTACTAAAATAATTTATTTTATTTAAAAACTTAAAACCATGAAGCTACAAGTAATTAAACTTTATGCTTAAAACTTCATCGAAAAAAATCGTCCTTCTCTCTGTAAAATCAATGAATATTTCATTCATATCAGCTATGCTGACTCCATGAGCTAAATAATTTTGAGTTAAAGAAATACACAATTCTTATACAACTCATCCTACATATTTTGCTGTTTACATTTTACATAAGTGAAAAATAGGCTTCGTTGCAAAAATAATCAAATTTGGATGATCATTTAAACTCAAATATATTGTAATTCCGTTGTTTCAGTATGTAGATGCACAGAATTTAAGCAGAAATAGAGCGGTTTTAGGACGGATACAACACTCAATATGAATTAAAAAGAACTTTAAAAATCACAATTTTGTGACAAGATGGATGCCATATTTTATTTTGAAGTGGTTCACGTGATCTTTTCATATCTTGGTCACGTGATCGCTTCATATAAGAGGTGTAATTATTATTTTAATTTTTATTTAAAAAAACTACTGAATATATTTTGCTGAAATTTTTTTTATATATTTTATGGAATAATTTGAATATTACCTAAAATTTTCGAAGCAATTTGTGAATTTTAAATCCGCTTAAAAAATGTTTGAAAAATTAGGTCCCATAGAATCATCATGTATTTCATTTTTTCAACCCGGGTTCAATCCAAAACTAATTGGGTGATACTATTCATTTATATTCCCATAGGGCCTACAGACCGTCTGAACAACATACTAAAATTTTATTTTGATTAAGTCATTTTTACGGCAGTTATCGTGCTAACGGACAGACAGACAGACAGAATGAACAAAGTCATAAACACTTTTCAACTTTGTTGTAAAGTGTTAAAAATAGTGTTTTAACTTTTACATTTATTGACGAAATACCACCCCTGAATCCACAGAACCTCAAAGAGCAGAGCTAGAGCTCCATATAGGTTACCAGATGTATATCCAAATCTGCCACTAAATTTCTTGAGAAGGTGACAAAAGAGATGGATATCAAGGCTATACCTTTTGCTCATAATCCTGCAAAATCCTTTTCTGTCACTAATAGACTATTGTGGCTTTAGGACTTTTGAATAAAAATCTTTCTAAATTCAGACCTAAAAGAATGGTTAGTCTAGGGAAAGCAGTGAAGGAGGAGTGCAGTAAAAAAACATCGCTACTAACTTTAAGAAATGATTGAGTGCCTGCACGTTGCGGAGTACCAGAAAATGAAAAAGCGGACTTTTTGGCCCAAAAGGTTGTTACAGTGGACGAAAGATTCTCAGAGACCATGACTTTTCATTCAACAATTGTGTAGCACTTTAATGTACAATTGTACATTAAAGTGCTACACAAAAAAATAAATTGAGGCAGAATCTCTGGAAGCATCAAAGGGAAAGTCGTGGAAGGTCCTCAGCAAGAACGTTTCTGTCACTCCAGTGGCTCATCGACGAGAAGCAGTTGCCAGTTTCAGACCTCTGACTGGTCATGACTATCTCAAGGCTCATATCCATAGAATTGCACTTGCTGCTTCCCCGGATTGTACTTTATCTGACCTAGGACAGCCATGTCTGGAAAATATTTGGACGAGTGCCCTACACTAGTGACTTTTAATTCAATTATTGAGAAATACTGGAAAGCTCACTGTCTAATGCCCTAGAGGCCAAACAACCAGCATTTGTAAACAACAATACTTTAAGAAATGTCCTCTTATCTTGGAAACCTAGATTTAGGTTGATAGTCCCGGGAAAGGGTTATCATATACAGAATTTAAGAACTAAATATTTTTTTTTAAAACATTAATTATATTACATTAATTACATTAATTATATAATTTTTTTATAAATGTGCAAACATCCTCTGTAGTATTTCCAAAATTCAGTCTCGCACAAACGAGTATAGATGCTATTAAAAGGAACTGTGGAATCGTATCTACGCTCAGTCACATTAGTTACTCTTCTGTTAAACTGAAACAAGCCTTGTAAAATATTAGATCTTTCATTTTTACCTTCTCATACTGTTCAATAGGGTATAGAGAACATATTGTTTTCACGAAAAATTTTCGATTTCGAGATTTGAATGCCAATATATAGGTTTATATAGGTTTCAGGAGTACCTGAACACGTTTTGACTATTTTTAGAGTGATGTCCGTCTGTCTGTCTGTCTATGGTCGATTTCTTGCATACACGATAGCTGCTATAAATACTAATGGATTTTCAAGAAACTTTATATCCTACATTGTTAATAAAAATAAAAAATCTAGAACTAGAAAATTTTTTCTGAAATTCGAGAGCTTAAAATGTATTCTGGGAGAAAATATTGTTTTCATGAACATTTTCGAATTCGAGATTTAATGCCAAAATATGTTTTAAGACCTCCTGAACACGTTTTGGCTATTTTTTGGGTGATGTTCGTTTGTCTGTATGTATGTCTGTCGTCGATTTCTTGGGTACATGATAACTGCCACACATATTTATGGATTTTCAAAAAAACTTTATATCCGGAACTAGAATTTTTTTTAAAGTCGAATGAAAACTTCGAAATTTTGCATTTATTTAACATGGCAGCATAGGAGAAAATTTGACATAATTATGCATAAAAACTGCTATTTATGGCTCAATGAATGCGAACTTTAACCATTTCAATCATTGTAGTGAAATATAGCCGCGATACAATTTTTGTGTTCGTGATTTGAGCCTCAACCCCCCCCCCCCTCCCCCTTTAGAAAAGTTTCCCACCGAGAGGGTATACTATTGTCAAACTTGGTATCAATCTAAAGATTTTTCAAGCTCTTTAAAATGAAGCCCTTTAAAATATGATGTAATCATTGGTAATCATTTGAACCATATTGTAATCATTTGGACCATATTGTAATCATTTGGACCAACAATACAGCTTTTTTAAATTTTTCTTCAAATTAGAGGGGGAAAAAAAGCAACGCAAGTCATTTAAAAATAGATTCTGGTATGAGAAAGTCGAGTTGAGTGGCACTCCAGTTAATTTTTATTCGCAATATGGTGGACCTAATTTTTAAGAAATCTATAATTTAATCCCTTTTTAAGTTTTACAGAGTCCATTGTGGAATATCTAGCCTCTTCACAGTTTGGGAAGCATCGAACTAGAGAATTCTTTTCGCAAAATAAACAAATTTATACTTAATAATTTACTTCTTATTCTCAATCAGCCTTTATAATAATCAGTAGCGCAGTCAGACTTTTGGCTCCCTGGAACAAATAATTTCAGTGCGCCATTTTTTCCCTAACACTATTCGTTTCCAAAGGCACCCACTTCCCGTTCGTCACCGCGGTGTGATCGCTCACATCTCGCTTCATGACGGCACCGGCACTAACACTAATAATGCGACAAAACAATTTTCAGCAGCAACATTTTGTTCGAAGCAATATCATTTTCCCTTATCATCGTAGAACATTTTGGCGTTGTTGTACGTTGTTTTTGCTGAATCGCTTGAAAGAAAAAACAACTTTCTGAAAGGGGGCGTATTTTGTTCGAAACATAAGCTGAGCATACAGATTTGTCACTTTCAAATGCAATGCTCTCCGAAAACGTAGGAAAAGTTTTCATGTGCATAACATTTCAGAAACAATATAAATAGATAATATTGAGAATTGACGTAAAAAATATAAATGGTATAGCGTAATTTGCATGGGTGTACTTAAGGGGTTAAGGGTGGTAATGTCATGTAATACGAGAAAGAAAATAAGGATAAATGCTGTTTGGAATTAAAGCAACCTGCCACATCCGTGTGTTTCCTTCCTCGAATATTTATATACGTAATTTCAACTTAAGTCAAAACTGTATTTAATATTATCGAACAATATTATTTTGTTGAGAGCAATGTTGAATAGATTGAATTCTAAACAAATATTGAAAAAATTGTCTGTCTTATTTATACCCTCTTTTTAAACTCCAGGAACAAAAAATTGACAGTTATCAGAAATTTAGCCGTACATTAATCCTGTGTTGTTTATTGTAGCATTTTTTTAATAAGAGAGCCATTTGCCAATAACTATATTGTGTGAAATAAATACCTTCTCTAACAGTTTTAGGGTGGATTCTTACTCATTAAATAATGTTCTACAACTTTGTAATTCACTTTTTTCGTCTATCTCACTTTGTTGCCGAGTTTGCTATCCTTAAAGTGTTGTAACACGGAGCAATTCCTTCAGGCAATTTTTTTAGCAACACCATACATTTCAATGGAAAGAAATATTGCCGCCGAATTGCCACATTGTTTTCGAACTCCGCAATAAAAATTGCCCAATTTCTGAGAGCGTACCAATCAGAGGACGATAAGATTGAACACGCCTTTCTTCTTATTATTTGCATTCAAGATAGCAATGGCGACTGCAGCAAGCACATCTCAAGCAGCTGAATTGCGGTGGAATCTGGAGATGAATAAAAAATTAATAGAACTTTTGCCAAATTACAGACACCTGTGGGATATAAAAGATCAAAATTATACGAAAAAACACACTAAAAAATGCTTCCTGGAATGAAATTGGTGGCATTATAAAGAAGGGGTTTGTCAGAGAGGAGGAGGCCTAAAGTAGGATTGAAGGGCGGAATTGCCGAAATTCGGTGATAAAAATTGCCCTGTGTAATAACATCATAACTCTTTTTAATTTCTGCTAGAGGAGCTTCAATCCCATTTATTCGAACGGGCATCGCCATTTTACTATGCAAAGACCTAACATGCACACTCATGGACCTTTCCTTACAAAGTTATTGGGGCGCTTTAGGACTTTTTCTTGGAACCCTATATAGTTATTTACATGAAAAACTAATAATAACATCATTAAGATAAGGCTTCTATATGACGTCAGGTCTCTGTTGCACTAAGGTCTAAATCGAGCTTTTGATGCACATATACCGTTTTCTACTTTTCAGTGCATTTAATACCACTGCTGATGTGCTCTAATAAGAACACAACCAGTCCAAAAAAAGATGCCTTTCACTACACAAAGAGTGCTATTTTCTAAAATAACAATCATACATATAAATATATGTGGATAAAGTTTTTCTCCTAGATTAAGTTTTCCCATAAATGATCCATAACGAAAATGATTTATTATATATACACATATTTTCCTCATAATTTTATTATTTATCCAGCCCCTCTCCTTTCTTCGCGTTCTCTTTCTAGCTCCACTTAATTCTTCATCTCCCGAAACCTCCAACGCAGATGCTTCTCACGTTTGAAATGCGCGTGACATTCTCCTGGATCTCGTTTAAACTTCATAAATATTGGAATATTCAAATGAAATTGAAAGAAAAGCACATAAACGATTCGGTGAAATTCTTTCGCAGACGATATCAATATTTTTAAAAATGTTTTGATGCGACCATTTATACTTAACTATATATTTCTTCATGGCGTAGTTTATTTCCCTTGAATGTGATAGTTAAAAAAAAAAAGCTTTAAGGTTAAAGTTAATACATCTGTAGTAATTTCAAGTAATTTTCTTTGAAGAATTTCTAGTTCAGTTTATATGTTTCAATTTATTTAATTCGGTAAAGTTTGTTTTAACCCGCAATATTCGCATAGAAACACACATTTTTGTTGGACGTGCTGGTGTTGTTTACAACATTTTATGCCATTTATATTTACCATTTTCACCTTTTCAAATTTAATGACTCATCTCATTCTTTTCTTAAAAGTACTTTCTAACTACTATAATTCTTAAATTAAAAAAAACAAAACAATAAAATGGAATTCATAACATACATTAACACTAATATGGAAGCAGTTAAAAAAAGAAAACGACGCGACGGTGGCTTCAGTCCGATGGAACCGAAATGGTTTTGCGTGAATAACATTTTGCAAAATAAAACTCCATTAAAGTTCGATAAGTTTATTCGATTTTTTCAGGCTCATTTATTTCGTTTATAGGCTGACTGTTTATACCTTGTTAGTATTTCTAATTTTTAACCCGATTTCATCTGCAGACTCCGACCACAGACGTCACGCCAAAATATCAAATTATTACTTTCCTTATATACATAATGTATAAGGAAAGTATTGTGACGGGGTCGAAAATTCGAATCCGAGTTTTCGACGGGAGAGCACGTTTCAAGCATCCCTGATCACGAATCAAACATTTTTGAAGTGATGTCTGTGTGTGTGTGTGTGTGTGTGTGTGTGTGTGCGCGTGTGTGTGAAAGTATGTGTGTGTGTGTGTCAGTGAGTCTGTGGAGACGATAACTGACGAACGAATGGACCGATTCGAACCAAATTTGGTACAAAAATCACAATCCGTAAACACTGGAAGCCTATTGTTTTTATACGTGATCGAATGTTCAGAACCCCCTAAATTTTCGAATGAAATTTTGAAAAAATCGTTAAAAAATCTAAACCGCTAATAAAGTTACGCAAATAGACATTTCTTATGTAATTTTTCATTAGAAAACGATTGGCATAAATTTTAGAACGCTAACATGAACCGTTCTCGAGATATTGTACATTTTTCAAAAAAATTATGAAAAAGTCACATAAAAAAAAAATTCCTATTGAGAAACATGTTCACTTTTCATATGTAATACCATGCGATAAATTGAGTGACATCATTCTCGTGGATCTAGCTCGTTCCATTCATGAAAAAATATACTTTGAATAATACTTTTGTATTAGAACGCCAATAGTCATTTATCTGCTGTAAGAATAACTTTTTTCTTAGTGCATAACTCTTGGCGAGATTTTGGCGACGAATTTGGCGGAATGTCGCCAACTTGGCGACTTTTTTGAAATGTTGCTAAATTAATGAAAATCTCGCCAAATGGATAAAAATGATGCTAAATCAATAAAAATGACGACTAATTGTCGAAAATTCAATATCTTGGAAAGAATATTAGTATCTACTATAAGAAAATCCTATTACTTTCCTTATATACATAATGTATAAGGAAAGTATTGTGACGGGGTCGAAAATTCGAAATCGAGTTTTCGACGGGAGAGCACGTTTCAAGCATCCCTGATCACGAATCAAACATTTTTGAAGTGATGTCTGTGTGTGTGTGAAAGTATGTGTGTGTGTGTGTGTGTGTGTGTGTGTGAGTGTGTGTGTGTGTGTGTGTGTGTGTGAGAGAGAGAGTCTGTGAAGACGATAACTGACAAACGAATGGACCGATTCGATCCAAATTTGGTACAAAAATCACAATCCGTAAACACTGGAAGCCTATTGTTTTTATACACAATCGAATGTTAAGAACACCCCTAAATTTTCAAATGAAATTTGGAAAAAATAGTCAAAAAATCAAAACCACTAATAAAGTTACGCATATAGACATTTCTTATGTAATTTTTCATTAGAAAACGATTGACATAAATTTTAGAACGCTAACATGAACCGTTCTCGAGATATTGCACATTTTCCAAAAAAATTATCAGAAAGTCATATAAAATAAAAAAAAAATATTTCCTCTTGAGAGACATGTTCACTTTTCAGTAATACCATGCGATATATTGGATGACATCATTCTCGTGGATCTAGCTTGTTCCATTCATGAAAAAAGATACTTTGAGTAATACTTTTGTATTTGAACGCCAATATTCATTTATCTGCTGTAAGAATAACTTATTTCTTTGTCCATTATGCTTGGCGAGATTTTGGCTACGAATTTTGGCGGAATGTCGCCAACTTGGCGACTTTTTGAAATGTTAACACATTAACGAAAATCTCGCCAAATGGATAAAAATGACGCTAAATCAATGAAATGACGACTAATTGTCGAAAATTCAATATCTTGGAAAGAATATTAGTATCTACTATAAGAAAAACCTATTTATTTTACTGTAAAAGTGGTAAATTCCTTACGTTATATAAGGAAAGTCATGTGTTGCCCACATCAGATTTTTTTACTAACTTGATTTCCGGAACGGAAATTAATCTCATCTGACGAGATTTTACATTCAAGTTAACCTATAAACTTCTCTTGGGGCACATAAATACATACTTCAATACTTGTATTTCCATTTATTTTGTTCAAACCTCATCAATCATTAAACATCTTTAAAATATTCAAGTTCATTTACTTTCCTAATTTTTTTAAAAACAATACAAAATATCTCGTTTTTGTGCATCATTATTTCATCAAGGAGTAAGTAAGTACATTGAGCTGCAACACTCGTTACATCTAAAATATTACAGCTTTCCCATCCATTGGAAAATCCAGGTTAAAATACTAAACTATCGAAATTATATCCACTACACTTCGAAAACTAAGAGCTTGATCCTAAATCTAATTATATATATATATAATTGTAGGGCTTTCAAAGAGATACAAATTCTTGCTTATTGTTCATAACTGCACTTTTACTTTTTGAGATATAAGCATTACAATTTTGATAAACGCAAAATTTTCGATCTTTCTCAATTTGAGAAGACGATTACTCGGAAATTATAAGAGCATTTTTTTTTTTTTTTTAAATATATAAATTTTGAAACTAAATTTCCTTATACATATTTTTGTAGCTTACTATTTATATATCTACCTTTTGTTGTTTTGAATGTATTTTGAGTGAAAATAAGAAAAAAAAAATCTCGTTCGGATACATACTGTTTTAAATTTGTTTTTATTTAAAGGGGACTCGATCCAAAATCCAATTATACATATATACTTGTAGGGATTCCAAACTACTACAAATTCTTGCTTTTTGTTCATAGATAGCAGGTATATATTTTAAAATATAAGCATTGCAAACTTGAAAAACGGAAATCTAGAAACTAAATTTTCTAATGCATATTTTTGTCGCTTACTATTTATATCTTTCTTTAATAGTTTCGACATATTTCAATTGAAAGTAAGAAAAATGAAGAAAAAAAACTCGCTCGTACAGATACTTTTTTAAGTTTGAAAAAAAAACAGTTCAAAATATATAAAAATAATAAAATTATGAATATATAAAAATAATATTGAAATTTCTTTTCCTCCGGACATTTATTTCTCAAGGTTGGTTATAGATAGAGCGTAGATAACTGATATAAATTCGGAATCATATTCAGAAGAATGTAAGGTAGTTTACTAAGAATTTCTGTTTCCGGTTCCATTTTCACCTCCGGTTAAAAAAATTTCCTAGATAGCGCTTATCTTTTAATTTAGATAGAGCTTAGAAACTGACTGATTTGGATAGAGGTTAGATATTGACTGATATGGATTCAGCAGGTGTTACCGTGTTAGAGGCTCTGATGATGCAACATTTTAACAGCCCATTTATTTCCTTTTGTTCATTCCCTGTATCTATTCCTGCTTATAAGCAATACGCTACAACTTTGAAATTGGCATTTTCCGTCTATTTTACTTCGTTGCCAAACTTTAGTATCCTAACTTATTTAATTATTTTTCTAAGATTGATAGGCCTAATATAAATATAAATAGACCTAATGTCTTTACAAAATTATAGGGGAGCTAAGGACTATTCTTAGGAACTCTGTATTTTTTCTTAAAATACTTTTATACACAAACACCAAACAAATTAGATCTTATAAGAGAAATCGTAAAAAAATTCAAATTACATTTTATTAATACTTTTCAAAACAATTGAAAAGTGTTTATGACTTTGGTCATTCTGTCTGTCGGTCTGTCTGTCCCGCGATAACTGCCCTAAAAATGACTTTGTCAAAATGAAATTTTAGTATGTTGCTGAGACGGTTTGTGGGACATACAAGAATGAAAATAAATAACATCATCCAATTAGTTTTGGATTTAATCCGGGTTGAAAAAATGAAATACATTGAACCCTATGGGACTTAATTTTCCAAACATTTTGTAAGTAAAGCTAAAATTCACAAATTGCTTCGAAAATTTTAGAAAATAGTCTAATTATCACATAAACTGTGTTGAAGACCCAGACCACACGACCAACCCAAGGGTTTACGGTAGCAAAATGTGTGGCCGGCACACATAAACTGTGTAAAAAAAAATGTAACACATAAACTGTGTAAAAAAATGTTCAGAAAAATATGTTGGGTAGTTTTTTTTAAATAAAAATTGAAATAATAATTGTAAACCATGATATAGGAAGAGATCACGTGACTCATCACAAAATAAAATATGGTATCCATTTTTTCCCGCTGTGTAAAAATCTTAATTTTTAAAGATTGATTTTCAAATTTATATTTAGTGTTGCATCCGTAATAAAACCGCTTTATTTTTACGCCTGTTTCTAAATTCTGTACCAACGCAATTGCAATATTTTTTATTTTAAATGATCACTAAACATAGATTATTCCTACAACGATGCCAAATTTTAATGCTATAATATAGCATGCAGAATGTAAGCACATCAAGTGATTGTTAGGTGTCAGAATTGCTGAATTTTTTCATGTAAAATTGTTTAGCTCTGGAGGCTAGAATATAAGTGATATAAATGAAATATTCATTAATTTTACATAGAGAGGCAGACCACTCAAACTGCTGCTCATCCCTCAGGGTGAGTCGAGTGGTCTGGGTTTTCAACAGAGAGGCAGACGATTTATATTTCGATAACGTCATTTGAATAAAATTCATTTTGTGTAACCAGCATTGTCTTTTTCGATGAAGTTTTAAGTTTTCAAATATAATAAATTACTGTAGTACTATCATAATTTAAAAAATATTAGCTATAATTTATAAATAAAAAATAAAATAATAAAATGTTTAAGTACTTTCCTTGGTAGGCATCTTGTAAAATTTCACAATCATCCATAACTTTTGTATTGGTGTCAGGAAAAAATTCTCGTCCACACTTTCATATATATTTTTTATTTCTTCCCTCAACAAATAAAATTTATATATGTTTAGGGAAATATCGGTTTTTGGAAAGATTCTTCCAGGATAAAATGTGTGCACTTCACAATGCAAAATTCGAAGTAACTGCTACAGATTAATATTGACGTAAAAAATATAGTCGTTAGGATATTAGGAGGGCTCAGTCCACCTTGGAAAATTATTAGGGGGGGGGGGGGAGACTCGAGCCCCACGGGCCCATACAACTTTACGCCTATGACGTCTGTGTGTGGTTATCCACTCTAATTGAAAAACTAATGGATCAAATTTCATAAAATTTTCTAAGTTACTTGTGGGTTACCCTGGTGTTAATTAGATTTTAGTACGATTCGGGATAAAAGAATCTGCCGTTTTTTGTGAAATGGCCCGCAAAATTCGCACGTATCCACTCTAGCTAAAAAGATTAATTGACCAAATTTCCCCCAAATTTGGTAGATAAGTCATTTGCTGGTTATTCTGGTGCTGATAAGATTTTGGTACGATTCGGAAAAAAAAAACTTGTCTTTTTCTACGAAACGGCCGACACAAATCGTCAAAATCTAAAATAAAAAACTACATGTGCCCAAATGTATTAATTAAATAGTCGTTTCATATATAATTTTTGACTATGAAAATAATAAGTTCAACCCCATTACTCTAGGACTAGCCATTCTCGAGATATTTTAATTTTTTTGCATTTTTGCTATGCCGTCTTTGAAAATACATCCCATTACCAACTGGAAACGAAAACTGAGTGTAAATTCAGTGTTAATTCAAATAATTACACGAGTCATTTAGTACAATTAAGCTCAATTTAACGATTCATTAATGAAATAAAGAGAAAATGAATTTGAATCTGTAGGGAAAGTGATGTGCTGCTCACATCATATTTTTTAATTTTTATTCTTAGTTTTCAGTTTTTATCGCCGAACTTCTCGTGGAACACGTATTAGGAAATGCTGTTTAAAAAGAATATTCCCCAGAGCCTCTAAGAATTCAAAGACCCAACCTCTGTGTTCTATTCCCCAACCTCTGTGAGAAGTATGCGGCTGACGCAGATTTTGGAAATGATCTTCTATTCATAAATGAGATACAGAGATAACATTTGTTTCCTATTGATTTTCCAGTACGCTCGTCCTATTCTTCGCGTCTCAAACACTTAAAGGACACTCTAAAGGGCAAACGATGACAAGACGTTATAAACAGGGTCATACAAATTTGTACTTCAAAATCACGCCTCGTACTATACACTTCGAAGTGAGTGTCAAAGAATGTATGTTAATGCATTATTTTTGCATTTATATATTACACACGTGCCTCTCCCAATCAATGCAAGAAATTAATTATTATTCGAGCCCCTTCTAAGGAAACACAAAAACTATGCTTACCATCTCCTAACAAAAAGTAATTAATTTACGGCCTTCTAATAAAACACCTGTCTCACGGACACTGAAACCTACATTTTAAATCGAGAATGTTGAATTAATACATCCCACAAAGGGACTGACAAAGATTATTAAAGAAATTATGCTGAGTTTTCAAGATATTGAATTTTCGGGAATTTGGCAATATATCCGTCAATTTGGCGACATTTTAGTCAATTTGGGAATAATTTCCAAAAGTTGCTAAATTAACGATATTTTGTCAAACTTATTGCCGAGGTCACCACATTTGGCGCTAAGTGGGGCAGACAGGCATACAAATGAGTTCTTATAGTATTTTGATGCCATTAACATCCATAGCGTATCATGGGCACTGTGCCGATTTAAATGTTCCTAATTAAATTATATTTGTCGCCTATACGTATAAGATGTCCCCAAAAATGTGTTATCTGCAATGGAAATTGTATTCCAAATCCCTAATATAGTTCAAATTATCAATCCCGCCATATACTACTGATAACTACTGTAAACTATCCTCATTGTTCTATCTGTGTTTTCCACGGGAAATAATACAATCAAAATCTTAAAATTCGAAAGATTCGAATTCTATTCATGAGAATGGCTAAAAATTATAATTCTAGTTTTTCACATAATGTACCTATGCTTAAAATGTTAGAACGGTAAATGCCTTTGTTCTTAATTATCGTGTCCCCACACATATACACATACATCGTACCAAATGCTCTCGAAATGGATTCAGGGGTCTTAAAACGTGTTTATCAGTCAGAATTTCGAATTCGAAATTTTTAATTTTTTCTGATTTTTTTCGTTTGTTTAAGGGGGGGGGGGGGGGGGGCTGTTTTGCGGAATTTTTCAGAATTTCAAATTCAAACAAAAAGTAAGGAGGGGGACGCTTCTCCGAAATGACGGAATTCTTCAGTCCACATTTTACATAAGGTCCACCAGAGTTGAACTGGACGTGGTTTTCGGCCCAGGCGATGTTAAGGTAGCGACCCTAGTGAAGTGAAGAGGGGGAGGATCAACATATTAAGAAATAAATAAATAATGCGAAAGCCCGTGATTTTTTAGGAAAAGTTATTCTACATACAACATAGGAAAGTGTCTGAACATGCGTGCGTGCGTGTGTGTGCAGTCTGTAGCGAAAAATCTAACCACCGTACGGTTATGAAATTTGCTACACAGGTAATTTTAACAAAAATAGATGCACCTCGACCTTGCTATTTTTTTTTTATTTCAAATCAGTTTTTTAGTTACTTTATGTTTTAGCCAAATTTACAAAGATTTTGGGGCGATATTCATACAAATCGATTTCTTAGCGACCTAAAATATTAACACAGAGTTTCCATATTGACACCATCGAAAGCATCAAAGAACGTTATTTCGTACAATGTTTGAACCGAATCCGTGGGACAATTCCTTCATATTTATTTATTTATTTAAATACATCGAAATTTGCATTTTTTACGTTATCTGACATATATAACGTCGCATTCGAAAAATTAAGATTAACACAATTCTATAATTTGAAAAAAAAAAGTTTCGTATATATCTCAACTTTCCAGCAAAAAAATTCTTTTTCGATTTCATAAGTAATTTTATTTTTTTGTAATACTTTAAGTGATCGCATTCAGTCATTGCAATGGATATTCCGCGATCCGCCCTCACGCTCAACGGAAATTAGAGTTTCTACCGGTTGATTTTATCCAAGCCTTCTTCCTTTCCGTTTCGCAAACGATCGAACAGCTAGACAGACAATTATCCTGGAGCAGAAAAACAGCAAGTGCATATATCATGAAGCCTAAAGGAGTCTCTCTACACAATTTGCGAATTCCAAAGATGTCAGCTTGTCACAATATAGTAATATGCCGTGCAGCCCGTGATCAGTCTGAGGGTGAGACCAGCAAAAAATTGACCTCCGGCCATTGCAAACGTCTAGTGTTAGATGACCAACTCAAGTCCTTACTGTTCAACAACGTGCCAGTCGTGAAATTTTTTTAATGTCGACGACCTGGACTGTCCCGCTACTGTATATAAGACTCTGAACTGGACCATTCAGAAATACATGGATGTTTCCGGCCAGTAAATGTGATTGGATGATTATGTTCATTAGAATGTTCTCTATGTTGAATGAAATGCTCTCTATGTTGATTGAAATGCTCTCGAACCAAAGTGGTCCTCAAACACAGCGGTCCATCGGGCAACGCCAACCTTGGGGGTCCACATTGAAAAACAAAATTCAGCACTATACCCTCTCTTATCTCCCCCTGGTTATGCCCGTGATTCGTACCAAGTTTTGCGGTTTTCCCACTGCTTCTTGCGTCATGGCTTTGAATAGGGATACTATAATTATGGGCACTCGGTATGTATACTCAGTTAGCTGAGTACCAGTTCATTGAAAGAGATATTCGACTTTTAATCGTAGTAATAACAATACATATCTTCCAAGACGTAGGAGTAGAATAAACCATCGGAGAAATACGGAGATTATGCCACTCACTTATTTCACTTGCGGGTTGCCGAAATATTTCTTTTTAACCTTTGACGGACACTTGAGTAAAATTTCAAATTCCTATCGTCCCAGGGGTCGGACAGATGGGATGATCCTATCGCTCGGACATCCCACCACTGCACTGCCCCTCCCCCCCTCTCATTCTCTTGAGGTTGTGGAAATGTCTCTATGCCCCTCATCAGTGGCGTTCGCCACTGATGAGGGGCATTGTGATGCCCGAAAGCGCCTTAGGTGTTGAAGACCCAGCCCGTCCGACTCATCCGAGGACATAGAACATCTATTTGGACGACCGGAGCGCTTTGGGTGTGTAATTTTGTACGTCGAAGAAAGGAGATTTTATTAAAAGACTTTTAAATCTATTTTTTGTTGTCTTTGATTTTAAAGTCTCTTATTACTGTTTGCCCATGGTTCCCATGGGGAACATCCCTGTAAAATCCCAAGCTTCTCATTCAAGAGTCTGAGGAGGTACGATGATCATGGTGCTAGGTCGTGCCACCCCCATCTCCGTGCAAATATTCATTTTAGTGATATCCCTTTTTATATATGTATATAATCCATGAGGAGCATCCTAGAAAAAAAATTCTCCTAGCTTAAGAGATTGCGAAGATATGATGATCATGTCCCTCTTTTATTTACCCCTTCGACCTGGAAAACCACAATATTCTATTTGCTATGGCTATGACTCATGTGACACTTTCCTATAAAAAATTCACATTCCTAGAGGGAGTGACTGTGAAGATGCAGTGATTAGTAGGTGAGCCAGTGAAGGCTCACCTATTCATCAGCAGCTTTGCCTTCAGTATGTCTAGATTCATTTTAATCCCAATAAAAATATTAGGAAGTAAAAATGGTTCTGTTCAAAGTCAAATTCGATTAATTTCGCGGATATCATTACAAAGAGAGACGGGCAGTGGAGTGCGTAAGACGGTGAAATTTCATTAGGTTGGAATTCGGAATACTTTCACTCAGGGCAATATTTTGAAATCCGGTCAGGGCCACCAAGGAGTGTATTTGGCTCTGCCGTCGAGGAGAAAGAGAAAAGAAAATTCAGATAAGAAAGATGAAGGAACGGAATTCAGTCTGAAATTGACATTGCATAAGAAAAGTACTGCAAGTACACTACAGAGGACCGGCCTAACCCCTAACAGTACTCCTAGGGCCCTATAAAAATTTTATAGTGTAAAAAGAAAAAAATAATAGTAATGAATTAAGAATAAAAATAATACAAACTTCAAGACAACTTTGTAAAAGATTAGAACGAATTACCCGACGATGAAATCCTACGATGATTCTAAATAAGCACCTTCTACATAAATAATACAGATACAGATAACACTATTTAATTTCCAAATAACTTGTTTTGAAGCAAAATCATTTCCATGCTCCGTTTTTTCCATGCGCAGTTGTACAATGCGGACGTAATACGCCCTAAATAAGAGCACTAAATTAAAATACTCGAAATCGCAAAAGGAAAAAGTTCCTTTATCGAGAGAAGTAACATTAAAGGATTAAACTCTATTTCAGCGGGTTTTCATTCGTTTATCATTCGGTTTTCATTCATATGTCCTAAAAGTCTACAATAATTTTATTTTTCTTTTCAAAAGTTAAAAATTTTCGTAGAAATTAACACGCTTCGCACAAATACAATTGACTGTAGGGACATCACCTAGTATAGTTGTCGGCAATTGACTTTGGGGGGACAGAAAATGTTCGTTGGCCAAGCCGTTTGATTTGGAAGTTGAAGTGTTGAAGACGATAACTAAAAAATGTAACCCGTATTACCCGGGAGTTAAAAGTGGGGATAAATTGAATTTATATACGATCCCACGTCTAAATAAAAAAATTATCCGTTTTCGCCTAAATGTCCCGAATCGCACGCTTTTCGCAAACGTGGAAAACAAATAAATAAAAAGAACGATCTGGCGAGAAGGCCTAATCTTTCAAGACAGGAATGCGCTGTAAAATCCACAGGTAAAAAGGTCGAAACTATGAATGCGGAGACTTCGGAAGACGCGTTCGTTGCTTTCATGCGATTACTTAAAAATCACCAAAATTGAAATAACGTATTTGTAATGCCAGAAATGTAAAGTAATAAATATTTGGAAGGATTAAAAAATAATGGAACCAGGAATGCGTGCGGATTATCCCCACGCTAAGCAGATGGGCGATAATATACAGGTGGCCCCATATCTTACATACCACGCCCATGTTTACATACCACGCTAAGCCGTTTGGCGGCAACCGAGACGGCGACGCCATGTCTACGGATTAGCCCTCAGCTCTGCATTTCAGCACGTGGACCGCGGACCGAAAAAGGGATATAAGTGAGAGTTGCTCGAAGTGGGAGTCAGAATTGGTCAAGGCAGGCTGTTGGAGTTAGACTAGTCAAGAAGAAGCGGCGGTAGCAGAGTTAAGAGTTGTGTGTGCGTCTCTGATATAGGAATTCGAAGGAGAGCTCATGTTCATCTGGTATTGCAAGTGTAAAGTGTGACAAAGCATCGGTGTTACCCAAGTTATATGAACGAAGATCAGGTACCGTACAATTAAACTATATGAGGATAACCTCTTTGTCTAAATTTGTGTTTTTAAGGAAAAGCTAATTAATGCATCCCACCACGTGCTCCAACCAAATATCAATTCATCTGGCATTACACCCCCCGAACTACCATTGAGATGTATTCCACTATTGTGATATTTATTTAATTTGTAAAACTAAAGAGTGTAAATTGAGTATGTGATAAATAAATGTTTGTTCCTTTACTATTAACCTTAATTTTTAGTTTGTTAACTTAGTATCCCGTTAAGCACAGAAATAGGTGGGTTTTGCGGCCACCAACGCAATGTACACAGCAGTAAGTTTTAGAACAGATTACATGTATAATTAATATACTAATAAATAATTAATTTAATGTAAAATGCATTTTTGACAATATTAATTTTAATCAACAAAATTAATAATCGGCACATTTGGTGCCGTGACCAGGATGCATTTTACATTAAATTAATTATTTATTAGTATATTAATTATACATGTAATCTGTTCTAAAACTTACTGCTGTGTACATTGCGAAAATAAACTGTTAATGGTAAAGAAGGAAAATAAAAGACAAACGTATAGGAAAATAAATGAGAATAAGATTGTAATACCGCACTCGCTAAAGGGAAAGATAATAGAGATAGCACATTTCCCTCATTTCGGAGTAAAAAAGACATACCAATTACTTGCAAGAAAATATTTTTGGATAGGGGCTTTCCAAGACGTGGAAAATTTTTGTAAGTCTTGTAATCAATGCTTATTAGTAAAACACAAAAATATACCACCAGCCAGACTTCAGGCTATGCCAGAAATATTAAAACCAGGAATATATTTACAACTGGATTGCGTAGGAAAACTACCGCGCAGTAATGGAGGAAATAATTTTGTAATTACAATTGTAGACATGTTTTCACGATACTTTGAGGCCTATGCAGTCAGAGACATTACTGCTAAAACAATAGTGAATAAGCTAACAAACTTCGTGACAACTTATGGAGTTCCAATTATTATTCAAAGCGATAATGCTCAAATTTTTAAAAGTAAAGAATACATAGATTTTACAAATGCATTAAATATTGAAAGGCGATACAGTTCGGTTTATTTCCCAAGTTCTTTAGGTCGTTGTGAAAGAATACACAGAGACATGAAACAATGTATAATGTGTTTGTCAAAGACTACGTTTGAATGGGATGAATCTTTAAAATGGTTTAAGTTTTATGTGAATAACACTATTAACAGTAATACAGGATTTGAGCCTTCATTCCTGTTCTATCTTAGAGATTTATCATTGCCATTTGAAAATATTAAACAAACAAACATACCAAGTAAGGAAGAAATAGATATAATGTATAGTGATGTAAATAATTATAAAAATTATGTGGCACAGCATTTAAAAAATATAGATAAAGTAGTGAAAGACGCATCGGAACAACAAAAGCTGGTAAATGACAAACAAATAAAGAAATATAAAATAGTGAGAAAAAACGATATATTTATAGGAGCGACAGTGTACCTAAAAAAGTTCCTAAAACCAAGGGTATTAGAGGATCGATATGATGGACCATTTAGAATTACGAAATTAGTCCGAAATAATAATGTTATAATATGTCTTAAAAGTGATGAAAATAAAACTTATAAAGTGCACATAAATAAACTATACATGGCAGCGGAGCGAAAACAATATTTGAAAGATAGTGACGAAAGCGAATCAAACCACACACACACACAGGACAAAGAAAAAAATCAAAATGAGAAAGTGATTAGAAATAATGATCAAAGTCAAATTAAGGAAGGGAAGGTCACTAAAGAAAAGCAATTAAACTGTGAAAATAATAGAAATGATGATGAGGTTTGTTATAATGCCAGAGGGTATAATTTTCGCCCTCGAATTGTTGTAAATAGTAATTTCATAAAACAAAGAATATGAAAAATATGTAAAAAGTTTGTAATTAATGTCATAAATAGAAAGTGATAATTGAGTGTATATGTATATGTTTTTATGTTTTAAATTGTGGATATAAGTATATTTCAAAAAGTATGTTATGTATTTCTGACATTACATATATGGCAAGTTCAAAAAAAAAAAAAAAAAAAAAAAAAAAAAGTGAAATAACAAAGTAATTTATAAATAATATGGTGGTATGGAATTCAACCATAACCAAGAATCGGAAGTTGATAGTTGCACTACTACAATATGTTACAAAATGAAATGATAACAAGAAAATGTATAATAATAATAAAGTAATGAATGCTGTTATGTAATGATATGTCGTATGTAAATAATTATGTAAAAGGAGAAATGAAAATTATGCATTGCAAATAATATATATCAAAATTTACAATTTAATAATAATGTGAATGTTGGTAATCCTCATGTAATTTATGGTACATTATGTCAATTATGAATAATGGACTAACTTGACAGGGAACTATCAAGAAACTACAAAGAACTATCAAAGCTATGAGTTGTACGAGGCTAAAAAGTGGAACTCAGCCTTTTTCACGATGGATGAACATATGTGTTTGCGAGGAACCATTGTGAACTTAATTTCTTACCACTGGGGTGAAACTGTGGGAGAGTAACTTTTGGACTTTTTTTTCGCGGGGGGGTGAGAATGTAATGCCAGAAATGTAAAGTAATAAATATTTGGAAGGATTAAAAAATAATGGAACCAGGAATGCGTGCGGATTATCCCCACGCTAAGCAGATGGGCGATAATATACAGGTGGCCCCATATCTTACATACCACGCCCATGTTTACATACCACGCTAAGCCGTTTGGCGGCAACCGAGACGGCGACGCCATGTCTACGGATTAGCCCTCAGCTCTGCATTTCAGCACGTGGACCGCGGACCGAAAAAGGGATATAAGTGAGAGTTGCTCGAAGTGGGAGTCAGAATTGGTCAAGGCAGGCTGTTGGAGTTAGACTAGTCAAGAAGAAGCGGCGGTAGCAGAGTTAAGAGTTGTGTGTGCGTCTCTGATATAGGAATTCGAAGGAGAGCTCATGTTCATCTGGTATTGCAAGTGTAAAGTGTGACAAAGCATCGGTGTTACCCAAGTTATATGAACGAAGATCAGGTACCGTACAATTAAACTATATGAGGATAACCTCTTTGTCTAAATTTGTGTTTTTAAGGAAAAGCTAATTAATGCATCCCACCACGTGCTCCAACCAAATATCAATTCATCTGGCATTACACCCCCCGAACTACCATTGAGATGTATTCCACTATTGTGATATTTATTTAATTTGTAAAACTAAAGAGTGTAAATTGAGTATGTGATAAATAAATGTTTGTTCCTTTACTATTAACCTTAATTTTTAGTTTGTTAACTTAGTATCCCGTTAAGCACAGAAATAGGTGGGTTTTGCGGCCACCAACGCAATGTACACAGCAGTAAGTTTTAGAACAGATTACATGTATAATTAATATACTAATAAATAATTAATTTAATGTAAAATGCATTTTTGACAATATTAATTTTAATCAACAAAATTAATAATCGGCACAGTATTAAATAAAGAAAAAATGTTAGAATGCTAAGATATAGACGGAACTTTTTGCCAAACTATAGAATTGGGCTGATCTTCGTGTTTTGGATCCGGCGAAAGAAGTATCAAATAACACAAAAAATGTAAATTTCGATGTATTAAAAATAAATAAATAACTATGAAGAAATTGTCCTACGAATTCCGTTCAAACATCGTTGGAAAGAACATTCTTCTGGCTTTTCGATGGTGTCAAGATGAAAACTCTGTGATAGAATTTTCGGTCGGCAATAACCAAATTTGCGTAGAAATACTGAATATCGCTCAAAATCGCGCTGAAATAAAAAAAAATATCTAAAATACTAATTCAATTTAAAGAAAAAAAATATCGCCAAGGTGAACCTTCCCGGGATCTGATGAAGTGCCTGTGTGCCAAATTTCATGGTTATGCGACGCTTAGATTTCCTGCTACAAACTGCATAGACATCTTTTATTTGTGCAAGATTTGGACGTGACGCTACATGCAGTCAATTTTAACATAGTTAAATGGCTTAAAAAAATCTTCCGATTAATACTACACTTGACAATGTACAGCCTGGGGGTAACTTACCCCCCCCCCCCCCTCCCCGTCCCCAAGAGAGGCTAATGATGTCGCGAACAGCAACTAAAAAAAAAAAAAACATTTGTATGGCAGCAATTTTTCACAACACTGATTGAAACTATTAAGTTCCTTAATTATTGAGCCATAAATAAACGCTTTTATGCAGGATTATGTCCAATTTTGTCCTATGCTGCCATGTTAAAATAATATAAAATTTCGAATAAGTTTTTAATCAAATATAAAAAAAATTCTATCTCGTTCTAGAATTTTTGATAACAAGACCGGATATAAAGTTTTGTGAAAATCCGTTAATATTTGTGACTGTACACAAGAAATAGATCACAGACATATAGGCAGACGGACATCACTCCAAAAAGAGTCGAAACGTGTTCAGGGGATCTTAAAACATATATTGACATCAAAATCTCGAAACCGAAAATTTTCGTGAAAACAATACTTTCTCGATACTACTTTATGAGAAAGTAAAAATACTACTAACACTCACGGATTTGAAAAAAATTTTCTTTCAATAATGCACAAGACAAAAAAAAATAAAATAAAAATAAGAAATAAAAACTAGCCTTAAAGCGTCCCCTTAGCTGAAAAAGAGGAAATTGAATAAAGTGTATTATTTCGAAAAAGAAATAAAAGTTAGATTTCGACAAGGGAAACAAAATAAAAAGATCTCTCCTATCAGAGCAAACTGATAAAAAAAAAATTGAATTCAACAAAATAGGGTTAAAAGGAGCAAAAATTGAATCCAAAGGAGATAAACGATTTCAATTACTGAGAGTCGTTCTATAATGGATCTGAAGGTGTTAGAGAGAGAGCAGTTAGTTCACAAACTACGAGTATTAGAAATTTCATTAAAGTTTGTAAAGGGAAAAAAAAATAGTAAAGGCGGCAATTTCAGAATCTTTTTTACTTAATTTTGTATTGGAAAAAATGTTAGAAAAACATAAAACCAGGGACCAAAATTAGCAAATAAACATTTGCAACTGTATATTTTAACAATGTTACAAATAAAATACAATAACTGAATTACGCAGTTTTGTTATTACAGTGGACCCAATTTAATAAGTTGGAAATGCACGAGAAACTCGATTTTAACTAGTCTATCAAAGGAAACAAGTAAGAAAATAAATATATCACTCATAAAGTTTTACTTTCTCACTTTATTGAAGGTTGAATGCATGGTTCACATAAAAAAATTCCAAACGTATCAAAAATGCTAAAACCCCTACAATTTAGCGATTATCTCAATAATGTTTGCATATTCTCTTTTAAAATGGCTCTGCAGAGTCCTCAGACAATAAACAGTAGATTTACGGAAGCGAAACAATTAAGGAAACTGCGAAATCTCGCACATTAGACCTATGGCTTAGACTCAGCTAAAGCAGCTAATTGATAGAAGATGCGCGCGCATTCCCTTTCAGTTTCTCTTCCAATGCAACATCTCTTGACGCAGATAGACATATAGAAAAACGTCACTCCTGAAAATACTCCTGTACTTAAGAGTCAGACGCCAGACGAAGCAAAAATATGTCTATCTAGTCGTTTATTTACACAGAAAGCAATTTATACATTTATTTCGAATTATATAATTAAAATAAAAATTAATTGATTGTAAATTATTTGAATAGCCCAATGTCTACTTTGTCTCCGGTATTTTATAGAACTGCTTTATGGATTTATAGACATGTAGACTTTATAGAGAGCTGCAGTTTGCTTTTTACTTTCTTGTTTTTATTCTGTATTTTTGTATATTTCTTTTTGCCCCTCCTGTGAACTGTGTGTTTTTACACACTGCTCAAGTCCCCTGGATGAGTCGGACGGCCTGGATCTTCCACACTAGCAAATTGCCGGCCGTCCAAATTGCTGCTCATGTCCCAGGACAAGTCGGACGGTCTGGGCTTTCGACACTAGCAAATTGTTTCTCCTGTGGTGTTTGTACTGTGTTTTTACACACTAGCGAATGATCCCGGCCGTCCAAATATTTGCTCAAGTCCCCAGGATGAGTCGGACGGTCTGGGTCTTCAACACTAGCGAATGACCGGCCACTCAACCAGCTGTTCATACCCTAGGGTGAGTCGGGTGGCCTGGGTCTTCCACACATTTCTGGTAGCAGGCGCGGTAGGCCAGTGGTTAGCGCGCGGAAATTGCACTCTATGGGCCAGGGTTCGATTCCCGCCACAGTCAAAACTGCCGCCGTGTTCATCGAAGTACGATCACGTTAAACATGTGGGTCCGTCAGTCCTTCCGAGAAGTTGGTGGTAGGGGAAGGAGGGTACGGTCCCTGTGGATGCCTCCCCCACTGGGTTCCGGTCTAAATTGGGTGGCACTTCCCGGTCGTCCAAACAGTTACCTTACACATTTCTGGTAGATCGGATGGTCTGGGTCTCAACAACAACACTAGCGAATTACATTCCCGGCCGTCCAAACGGCGGCTCATGTCTTAGGACGAGTCGGGCGGTCTGGGCTTTCGACACTAGCGAATGATTATTGTATCATTCGCTAGTGTTGTTGTTGTTGAGATCCAGATCGTTCGACCTACCAGAAAGGTGTAAGGTAAGTGTTTGGACGGCCGGGAAGAGCCACCCAATTTAGACCGGAACCCAGTGGGGAAGGCATCCACAGGGACCGTACCCTCCTTCCCCTACCACCAACCTTTCGGAAGGACTTGCGGACCCATGCTTAACGGGATCGTACTCCGCATGAATACGGCGGCAGTTTTAGCAGCGGAGGGAATCGAACCCGGACCTACCGAATGCAATTCCCGCGCGCTAACCACTGGACTACCGCGCCCTCATTCACTAGTGTGTAAAAACACCACAGGAAAGATTCCTGCAGTTTATTCTGTATTTTTGTGTATTTCTCTTTGTCTCTCCTGTGTGTTTTTACACACTAGACGCTGCCTTTTCCCGGCCGTCCAAATGGTTGCTCAAGCCCTCATGGCGAGCCGGACGGTCTGGGTCTTCAACACTAGACGCTGCCGGGCGCGGTAGCCCATTGGTTAGCGCGCTGGAGTTGCACTCGGTAGGCCCGGGTTCGATTCCAGCCACTGCCAAAACTGCCGCCGTGTTCATGCGGAGTACGATCACGTTAAACATGTGGGTCCGAAAGTCCTTCCGAGAGGTTGGTGGTAGGGGAAGGAGGGTATGGTCCCTGTGGATGCCTCCCCCACTGGGTTCCGGTCTAAATTGAGTGGCACTTCCCGGCCGTCCAAATGGCTACCTTACACCTTTCTGGTAGGTCGGACGATCTGGGTCTCAACAACAACACTAGCGAATTGTCTCTCCTGTGGTGTTTGTACTGTGTATTTTTACACACTAACGAATGATCATTGTATTAAAGGCTACTGCTAGAAATTAAAGATAAAAACTTTATTTTCAGCGGTGTGTCGGATTTGTGGAGACTAAACTCATAGGCGTATGGGTCCGTGGGGCTCGAGCCTCCCCCCCCAATAATTTTCCAAGATGGGCTGAGCCCTCCCAATATTCAAACGACTACATTTTTTTACGCCAATATTAATCTGTAGCAGTTACTTAGAATTTTACATTGTGAAGTGCACACATTTTCCCCTGGAAGAATCTGTCCAAATAAAAAACAGCTTAAACTGCAGAGACATAGATATCCTGTGGGTAAACAGCCTCCCTGTTTTCTTTTTATGAACATGAAAACCCATAGATGGGAAGACGCGTCATTTTGCTCTTTTTGGGCCTGGTAATGCGAATGCTAACCAGATGTCAAGTAATTAATTGCATCCAAAGACGGTCCCCGACATTTTGTTTTATTTGCACTCTACAGGAGTCTGGATAAATCCAAATATTTTAGGTGTGGGATGTTCTAGAGAAATGCTCATTCATTACAAACCATTATTTTAAAAGATGTACAGATTTTATAACTTTTAATTAACTTTTTTTTTTAAATTAGAGTTAAAGTGCTTAAAATGAAATATATAAATGAATGGATGATCACCATGGCGCTACCTTTGCAAATTTAAATTATTGAACTCCGAAAAATTTATTATTTTCATCGAATCTTAACTTTGGTGTTCGAACGGGGTTTACTCCCTTTCATTTTTCCATACCATCTATTTTCTTTTTTTACAAGATTTTTCTGTAGAGAAAGTTATTCTTAAAACTATAGATCATTCAAGTTTTTCGTTCACTTTATAACTAAACATTTGCTTATGTGCTGTCTATGTGCTTAGATTAGATTAGATTAGATTTATTAAAAGCTGAAAACTAGTTATACTCCTTACTGCATAGCTGCGGCGGGGAGTGGAAGTTCCTCTAAGAATCAGGGTTGCCCATACAAATTCTGGGCCCTCTTTCCAAACATTTTTAATGGACTCCCTCCCCATATTTGATTTTTCCCTTCTTGTGAATCTTTAATGTCTTCTAATCCTTGAAAAGAAAAAAAAACACACGAATAGTTGTGACCACCTTAAACTCGAGTGGTGCCAGTCCTCCGAAATTTGAAACTGTCAAGCAGGTTAATGTTAAAGCAAAATGTTTTAATCCAAAACACATATATTTTTAACTGTGTAGGTTACTGTTAATCAAAAGATAAACGTCATTAAAAGTTTGCGTGTGCTTTATTGAAAAATTTAATTACATTATTTATTTAATTCTCTTATGCAACTTACTAGAAACGCTATTTAATTCTAGCCATGGAATTTTAAAGAACCCATACATTTTGTATGGTCATTTTTATCGAGGTACAAATGAAATACATGCACACACATGCAGATTTCCTCAAACGATGGCAAAATGCTTTGATGAGTATTAAAACAAATTTGATATTAAAATATGAATTTCTACAAAAATGTAAAATTGAATCTTTAAAACAGATTTTCAATACTGTATGAGAAAGGATAAAGGACATATAAGATATTCAATATTATATTGCATAACAAAAATGTTCTATGAATGTTCTCTGAAAATCATTTCTCCAAAAGTTATCTCTCTATATTAAAATAAAGTAGCCGCCCCGCCGCCGTTTGACAAATTTCGCGTTTTTCAAGTTTCTGTGTCACATTCCGCAAAATCTATAGCATATAAAATTCTGAAAGTTAGTACATTTGTAGGGAAATATTAGGGAAATACACTGATATAAACTATTTTCCAATTTAAAATTTAGTTTAGGAAATGTTTAATGTCAAAGTCAAAGGAAGAGTTTTTGAGCTGCGAGTTCGCGTCCTGGATAGACTAACAATCTCCAATTTTTGTTGACATATGTCTCCATATTTGAATTTTTGCAGGACGGAGATCTTTTCTTAAATTTCGGTTTAATTAATGAGTTATTCAATTTTTTATACATTTCTGAAGTGAAACATTTTCTTCTCTACGGGCGAAGATTTAATGGGTCGAGACGATTGCTAGCTTCTTTCTGATTGGTTTCTGGCAGAAAAGTTACAAAATGGGCGAGGACTAAGTTATTGAAGCCTTAAAAACTTTATAAACTTTAAAAACTTTTTTTTTGAAGAGTATAGATCTTTATTTTTGTTGTTGTTGTTGCTAATCTCCCATCTGGTCTGACGGAGTCAGATCAGATCAGTAAAACCGTTGACTTTAATAAAATCCGATACCAAAAGGGGAGAACCATAAATGTCCTCCCTGTCCAGCCCGAGACAGTCCAAAATATGTTCTGGCGAAGCCTGGACTTGCCGGCACTTAGTGCAAATGGGAAAAGTTTTTTGGCCTCCAGAATACAACAGGCCTTTCAAGTGTCCACTGGCTAGCCGGGTTAGACAAGTGTTGAGTTGCCTGTCACAAGAAAGAGACATAGAAAGTCCTGGTCTATTTCCCCTATACCAGCAGTGAGAGGGACACAGAAGCCATTTTTCCTTGTTTTGGGCCTTTTGCCTCGAGAATAGTTCCAGGTAAGTAAGCTCCTCGGCAGCAGGAACAGGAAGATCCAGTCCCTCCCTAGCATGGGAATCCACCAGTTCGTTTCCGTGAATATCCACGTGGGACGGGATCCACTGAAAGTGTATTTCATGCTGGTGGGAGACATAGGCGCCGACTACGGGGGGGCAGAGGGGCACGAGCCCCCGCTGAACTTTTCCAGAGGGGGCAAAGCCCCCTCTGGGAAATTTCAAGATTTTTTTCCAACTTCATATTTTACTAAATACCAAAAAATGAAGTTTTTTAAACATAAAAATATTTGAAAGAAAATCCTATCAACGTAAATGTCACATCTCAGTCACAGTTCAGTCTTGTTCACTTCTTCCTTACCATAGCTCCCTTAACTATCTCGCACACTAACCAAGCTGATCTTTACTCCCAGGAAACATGTTTACGCTAATGACAAAAACACCTGGTTTCCAGAACTTTTTCGACTGACCACCTAATTCAAAGAGAAATTGAATATTTGCAGCCATGTTATTGGCATTTCCAAAAAATAGCTGTTTCCCTCCAAGGTCCGTAGAATATCTTATATATAAGGTTGTCTCGTTCGGGGAAAAAGTTGTCCCGGGAAGGAAGGACGAGTGACGTCACTGCTAGACCCATTCTCTGACAGAGGCGAGAAGAACTATTGAGAAACGTCGATCGGAAACTATTTAAATATTTATCTAATAGTAACGGTGTGCAAGCAATATAGAATAAAATAAAACAGTACATGCATAGTAATGTGAAGTTTATGAAAATAAATTCCGTACATATGAAAAGAAATAGCAATTTTTTTATGAGAGTGGAAGCTATTAAAATTTTAACATAAGTGAAGTTTATACAAAGATTACTGAATGCTATGTTGAAAGATAATTGAATGAGCAAAAGTTATGTATAAAAAATAGTGAATGATCAGAGAAGAGCCAATAGGTGTTAGGTGTGTTATGTGAATCGGTTTGAGAAGGATATAAATATATATTTCTAATCTAAATGTGGCAAATCAGTCATCATTTAAATATTGACTGTATTCCGAAGTTTACAGGCATGAATAACGCAGTATAAATTAGAATAAATATTATTTCCAGGCAATGAATGCATAGCTTTTGTCTAGTTCAAAAATTTTACATGTTTTAGAAAAAAATATATCGTCTGGATTTGAGAGAAGGTCAGGAAACTTTCAAAATCATCTGAAGAAAAAACAGTAATTGATTTAAATTTGAAAACACATATTTTATCAAATCATTGCAATAATAATTATTAGTCACGTCAAATGTAGTTTGTTAAGATTTTTTTTGTTAGTAAATTTGTTAATAAAGTTTTTGCTAAGGCATTTATATCTTGATTCGTCAAATTGAAGGACTTCATCATGAGTAAGACGGAGTAGTTTCGATTCAATAAAAAAGGTTTTTGTTCAAAAAAGGAATATTCATAAGTTAAAAGAAACAAGTGTAATTTTATGGATAATTTTGTAAAAACAAAATAAATTTATAGTCGCATTAAAATGATACATTTACCCCTATTTATTTTAAAGCAAACGGTGAATGGAATCTTTTTAGTTTGAAGCTCCTTCCCCATAAATATTGGACAAATTTCGGAGAAAAAAAATTCGTCGCCGAATAAAATGATAAAAATAGCCTTTGTTTCTTTTAGCATAAAATTCTGGATGATACTCCCTAACCCTCCCCCCCCCCCCCCTTTTATTTTCCACGATTTTCTGTCGCATTTTAAAGTGCTGATTGACTGAATTCTACGGTAATATCTATACCATAAAAGAAATTAAATGAATTCACAAAAACTTCAAATATAAACAAAATTAAACAGCAGATGTATATCATTAAATATATAGAAACGGGGTTTTCTTTAAGCATATAAAATGAAAATATTAATTACATGCATTGTGCATGCAATGATACAATCTAAATATTTTAAAATCAAATCGATGACATTTTTCAGAAAATTATAAAGCTCAAATATTTTTTGTATAGGAACTATTAGGAACGGAATGGTACGCTTACTCGATAGAATAAGTGCCATAGCATTTATATGCAGAAAATTTTAAATCATCCAATTTTTAAAGAAATAGAAATTTAATTGCAAATTGATAAAGATAATATGGAGAGTTTTATAGAAATAAATATTATTTAATTCTATTTTTACATATTTCTCATCAGTTGTATCCTATTCCAAACCTTTAATAGAAAATACAGACAGTAAAGTGCACAGTCTCTATTTAATGAATTTGAACGGGATATTTCGTTTAAAATCTTTAATGTGTTGTAAAAGTAATTGTTAAAAAATACTATATTAAAATCCATATTCATGCAATATATCTGTGAGTAAAAATATTAATAAAGATTATCAATTTACACATGAAATATGTAAATTTTGTGTAAAAAAGAAGATGAATGTATTTGTTATACGAAATCACCCGGAAAATCATATCCTTGTCTTAATATATAATTTGTCAAACGGCTATTTTTGACTTCTTCATCCGTTAATTACAGCAATTTAGTTCGTTTTGAATTCAAATTTGAGTTCATTTGTCATATTTCAGTATTAGCACATTATTTTAGGAAACATTTCATGTATCTCGTTGATGTTTAAAGCAAGGCATTTTTAAACAAAACCGTGCTGTTTTCCAACGTTTTTCAACGAAGCGCCGCTTGTCAACAGAACGGAAGGTCTAGCAGTGACGTCACAGCTCGCCCAGAAATGGTACCATGGGGGGAATAGCGAACGAGACAACCTGTTAATTCTATTAACCTTGGTTTCCCTCCAGTAATAACTATAAATGATTACCACGAAGTAGGGATGACTTATTTTGTCTACCTAAAGAGATCTTATCTGTAATTACTCCTGGATTCTATATATCAGTGCTGTCTTTACAGGTGGCATCCATTCCGTTTGAAGCTGTAAACCCCGCGGGTAAATTCCTGGTGAACACCGGACGTTTGACGCAGCACCGTAGTCAGGCAAGGGCCAGAGGGAGCTAAGCCCCCCCCCCCCCCCCCCCCTCACACACACACACACACACTAGGTATACTCAGCCCATCCCCCTGATATAAATATTAAAGTTTTAGTTGTGATAAGAAATGTCAACCAACATGTCATCCAAATTTTGCATAAAAATATTATTTATGAGATTTTTTTAGAAATTGCTTTGTTTTAAAGATTTTTTTAATTTAGCTGAATGTGTGGTTATAGTGATGATCAATTTATTTACATATTTAATTTAAAAATATTTAAATATAGACAATAGTATTTGGATACTTTTGTATTATTGCTGGGTTCATTGTTTTAATTTGTGTCAAAATCACCTGATAGGTAGTTAAGAGCTGATATTAAGCGTTAACGTGTATTAACTTTCAGACTTTTTTTAATTAATTAACAGCTTTGCTACTAGTTAATTCTTATATAGTAAAATCCATTGTAATTATTATATATTTTAATATTGATGCATAGTAACTATATGGATTTTCCTAATCAACTCTTAGCTTACAAATAAAAATAGGCCTAAAAAGATTAAAAATATTTATCGTATAATAAATAAAACTGCTGATATCTTTCTTTCGACCCAGCCCGTCCGACCTACCCGAAGGTGTAAGATGTCTGTTAAGACCGCCGAGACAATGCTATCTAATCGCTTGGAAGGACTTTCAAACCCACAAATTTAACGTGCTCGTACACGAGAACAGTTTAGGCAAAGTTAAAAACCGAACTCGGGTACTCCGAGTACAATCCTGTGACTTAACCACTCGGTTATCTCACTCCAAAACACCTGCTTGTAAAACAATAACTTACAAACCTTCCTTGAGGAAAGCATATATATGTCAGTTAGGTGACTACAGTTGCTTCGATGGCATTATAATCCCTCTTTTTCAGGACAAAATAACCATATGAACACTTAACAACCACTACTGCCGTTCGTTGGACAGTTCGTTCTTGGCGGTTGTTAAGGGCGGATACTGTTCTTTTGGCCTGAAGAAGGGGCTTAAAATGACCACGAACCAATTGCAGTCACCTAACTGACATATGCTTGCTTTCTTCAAGGCGGCCTTGTAAGTTGTTATATCTTTATCGACTTTGTGAATTTTTATATAATTTATCGGATTGTGCTCCCTCTGAGATTTTGAAAACTCGGCGCCTATGGTGGGAGATGATTTTTACTTTCTGAAGGATAGGTAAGCTGGTTTTATCTCTAATGTGGGTCCAGTTTTTAAGGTGTTGAATAGAGCTACGGCTATCAGATAGTATCCAGATACCTCCATAGTTGCCCGCACTCATTATAATCTCAAGTCCCATATTGAGATTGCTAGTAATTCGCTTCGAGAAACCGAGCAGTAGTCGGGGTTTCGTTGTTTTATCGAGTATTCATCTGTAGGTGTTTTAATAAAAACTCCACTTCCTGCCTTTTCGTGACTAAACATGACTACAACGTTGGTAGTGTACTTTAGAAAATGTGAAATGTTGATAATCATATGACTTATCGTTTATTCCGACAAACAAACAGAGCGTTTCGCAACCATTGTTGTCATGAATATCAAGATGTCATTGTTATATTGCACAACAATTAAATGTTTTATTGTTGTAAACATCTCTATACTGAAAGAGTAACACGTATTATGAAACAGTATTAAGAACAAGCAGCAAAACCTACAGTTATAAAATTTTGCCGTTTCTTCCTAATACAGTTAGCTATCGTTCTTAATAGCACGCGGCAAGAAAGGATTCGTGATGAAAGTTCGGCGAGTGCAAGGAAGTAGAAGACGAAATCTTCCAACTGACGGAGCTATATTCTTAGTTGGCGAGCGTAGCGATTTGGAGGCTGAGCTTGATGACATTGTTCGCGAAGTTAAGGGAGTTGATGAGCGCTAACTAATAATGAGACGAAGCCGCTAAGTGGACATCACACCTGTGGCGATTTGCGATTAATGAGTGGCAGTCAATGGAGGATGGAGTCCTGGGATTCTGCGAGCTGCAGTGAGCGTCATCGATTTGGAGGCGAAGCCTTCCGACTAGTGAATCGAGATACAGGGTTAATGAGCAGTAGCCAATGGAGGGCAGAGACTAAGCGAGTATGGGCGTTGCCTACGTAATATACACGTAATATACGTAGGCAACGGTGTACCTCGAGCGTTGCCGTGAACCGTCTGCTGTTGCGTTGCGGCGTTGCCTACGTGATAATAAAGGCCGGGAAAATTCGATTTAGAAAGTGGGGAATGTGTAGTTCCAGAACAGTTGGTAGAGGGCGCTGTTATTTCCTGTCAGAGCTGATTTATTACTGTCAAAGTTCGTATAAACCTCGTATTTTTACATTTCTTTACATTATCTAATAAATTAAAATCAGCATCTGTTTGCGTATTTTTTGTTTAATAAATATAGTTATTTTTTATTTAACCTAGAACATTTTTAATTTTGTAAATTAAAAAAAGGTGCAAAATTAATGTCTTTAATATGTTTTATCGTTTATTAAATTAAAAAAGGCAAACGTTATTATTAAAATGTTAAAATAATTTTTACAGGAAGAAGGAATATATACCTGTAAACATGCGTGAAGCCAGAAGGGAATTTGTTTCTTCAATTTAAAAGCGAAATTTTTTTATTAACAAGTTTTTTTAATAATTTTAAAATTTACAATTTTTTATTTTAGTTATTATGAAACAAAAATTAAGTTTTACAAATTATATTAAATAAAAATTAAAATATTTTTAATTTTTTTAAATCCAACTTTTCATTAACATGTCATAAAGTACCCCCCCCCCCCCCCCCCTCGCCGGGAGTTCTTCAGGATTCATAAACTCGGGAGTGTTGTTGTTGTTGAAACCCAGACCGTCCGACCTACCAGAAAGGTGTAAGGTAACTGTTTGGACGGTCGGGAAGTGCCACCCAATTTAGACCGGAACCCAGTGGGGGAGGCATCCACAGGGAGTGTATAATTTTTAAAAAAATGGAAGGGGGGGATCAACAGGATAGATTGATTTAAATCAACATTTAAAATGTTAAAATAATTTTTACAGGAAGAAGGAATATATACCTGTAAACATGCGCGAAGCCAGAAATTTCCATAGGGGAATGTCAGAAGTGAATTTTTTTTTTTAATTTAAAAGCGAAATTTTTTAATTAACAAGCTTTTTAATAATTTTAAAATTTTCAATTTTCTATTTTAGTTATTATGAAATAAAAATTAAGTTTTTAAAAAATATATTAAATGAAAATTAAAATATTTTTAAATCCAATTTTTCATTAACATGTCATAAAGTACCCCCCCCCCCCCCCCCTCCGCCGGGAGTTCTTCAGGATTCCTAAACTCGGGAGTGTATAATTGTTAAAAAAAATGGAAGGGGGATCGACAGGATAGATTGATTTACATCAACATTAAAAATGTTAAAATAATTTTTACAGGAAAAAGGAAATATACCTGTAAACATGCGCGAAGCCAGAACATAGGGGGATGTCAGAAGTGAATTTTTTTTTTTTCAATTTAAAAGCGAAATTTTTTTATTAACATGTTTTTTAATAATTTTTAAATTTTCAATTTTTTATTTTAGTTATTATGAAATAAAAATTAAGTTTTATAAATTATATTAAACAAGAAAGATCAATCATGCATAAGCATTGATTATGAAACACTTTCCAACTGAAATGTAATTTCATTTAAAAATTTCTAAAATGTGATTCATTCAGTGGTAATATCTTTTACATTATCACAGTACTACAGTAATTTATTATACTTAAATATTTAAAACTGTATCGAAATATAAATCATCTGATTCTTTATGCAAAATCAATGAATATTTCATTCATATAACTTGTATTCCAGACTCCAGAGCTAAATAATTTTGTGTGAAAAAAATTCAGCAATTCTTATGTAATTCATCTTACAATCGCTTGAGATATTTGCATTCTGCATATGTTAAAATTAGGCTTCCTTGAAGAATTAATAAAAGTTTAGGGATCATTTAAAATCATAACTATTGTAATTGCATAGGCACGGAATTTAGATACACAGATAATACACAGATAATATATTTGTGTATGTGTATGTACTCAAAGTATTGGAATCGTGCCGAAGATCGGAACTCGAATTTTCAAAGGATCTACACGTTTTGGGACTTCTAGAACACGAAAAAACTACTTTTAGGAAGACGTCTGTGTGTGTAAGGGTGTATCTGTGTATGTTTCTGTGTGGATATTACATCCACTCTAATTGAAAAACTAATGGACCGAATTTCATACAATTTGGTAAGTATGTTTTTTGTGGGAAATCCGGATGTTCATTAGATTATAGTACGATTCGTAATAAAAGAATCTGCCTTCTTTGCGAAATGGCCGCAGAAATTGCCTTTATCCACTCTAGCTAAAAACTAATGAACCAAATTTAACAAAATTTGGAGTATAATATTTCTATAACCTACAAGTGATTTATATACCAAATTTAACAAAATTTTGTATATAAATCATTTGTAGGTTATTCTACTACGATTCGGGAAAAAGGAACGGACTATTTTTGCGAAATGGCCAGCAAAAATCGTTATATATAAAAATTAAATACTACGTGTGCTCAATTATATCAATTAAATTCCTATTTTATATGTGATTTTTGACAACAAAAAGAATAAGACTAACCCCATTACTCTAGGACTAGCCGTTCTTGAGATATTCTAGTTTTTTCGCGTTTTCGCTACGCCACCTTTGACAATAAGTCAAGCTATCAAATGAGAACCAAATTTAAGTTTAACGTGTAAATTCAATGTCATTTAAAATACTTATGTTGTGCAGATAAACTCAAATCATCATTGAATAAATAAAGAGAACGAATATGAGTCTGCAGGGAAAGACATGTGCTGTCCACATCAGAATTTTTAACAATATTACACCAATGATTTATAGAAGTGAACGGGGATTATTTTCAGGCCATTTCGAAAAAAATGTATGATCTATATTTAAAGATCCATCAAATTTTTGTCGAATAAAATGTTCAACAAATTTAAGCTGTGTACCAAATTTTAACTCTCTAGGACGTAGGAAAGTGCATTTAAAATGCCATCAATTAAATTTATCAAGAAGAGTTATATAAAATTTAAAAAAAATGAAAAATTGTTATCTACCAAATTTATTTTAAAATATGAAGCCACTCCCATATGCAAAACGTTTAAACAAATGAAGATATATTTATTATATAATATCTCTCTCTTTTCTTTCTGGAAGATATCCCAAAGTCAGAATTTAATTGAATTTGTTTTTTTCCCTATATTAAATAATTTTTTTAATTAAAAAACTACTTAACATATTTTACTGAATTTTTTTTTATATATTCTATGGGATAATGTGAATATTTCCTAAAAATTTCGAAGCAATTCGTGAATTTTAAATTTACTTAAAAAATGTTTGAAAAATTAGGTCCCATAGGGTTCAATGTATTTCATTTTTTCAATCCGGGTTCAATAAAAAACTAATTGGGTGATATTATTTATTTATATTCCCATAGGTCCTACAGACCGTCTGAACAACATACTAAAATTTCATTTTGATAAACTCATTTTTACGGCAGTTATCGTGCTAACGGACAGACAGACAGACAGACAGAATGAACAAAGTCATAGAAAGTGGGGAATGTGTAGTTCCAGAACAGTTGGTAGAGGGCGCTGTTATTTCCTGTCAGAGCTGATTTATTACTGTCAAAGTTCGTATAAACCTCGTATTTTTACATTTCTTTACATTATCTAATAAATTAAAATCAGCATCTGTTTGCGTATTTTTTGTTTAATAAATATAGTTATTTTTTATTTAACCTAGAACATTTTTAATTTTGTAAATTAAAAAAAGGTGCAAAATTAATGTCTTTAATATGTTTTATCGTTTATTAAATTAAAAAAGGCAAACGTTATTATTAAAATGTTAAAATAATTTTTACAGGAAGAAGGAATATATATATACCTGTAAACATGCGTGAAGCCAGAAGGGAATTTGTTTCTTCAATTTAAAAGCGAAATTTTTTTATTAACAAGTTTTTTTAATAATTTTAAAATTTACAATTTTTTATTTTAGTTATTATGAAACAAAAATTAAGTTTTACAAATTATATTAAATAAAAATTAAAATATTTTTAATTTTTTTAAATCCAACTTTTCATTAACATGTCATAAAGTACCCCCCCCCCCCCCCCCCCCTCGCCGGGAGTTCTTCAGGATTCATAAACTCGGGAGTGTTGTTGTTGTTGAAACCCAGACCGTCCGACGTTTGGACGGTCGGGAAGTGCCACCCAATTTAGACCGGAACCCAGTGGGGGAGGCATCCACAGGGAGTGTATAATTTTTAAAAAAATGGAAGGGGGGGATCAATAGGATAGATTGATTTAAATCAACATTTAAAATGTTAAAATAATTTTTACAGGAAGAAGGAATATATACCTGTAAACATGCGCGAAGCCAGAAATTTCCATAGGGGAATGTCAGAAGTGAATTTTTTTTTTAATTTAAAAGCGAAATTTTTTAATTAACAAGCTTTTTAATAATTTTAAAATTTTCAATTTTCTATTTTAGTTATTATGAAATAAAAATTAAGTTTTTAAAAAATATATTAAATAAAAATTAAAATATTTTTAAATCCAATTTTTCATTAACATGTCATAAAGTACCCCCCCCCCCCCTCCGCCGGGAGTTCTTCAGGATTCATAAACTCGGGAGTGTATAATTTTTTAAAAAAATGGAAGGGGGATCGACAGGATAGATTGATTTACATCAACATTAAAAATGTTAAAATAATTTTTACAGGAAAAAGGAAATATACCTGTAAACATGCGCGAAGCCAGAACATAGGGGGATGTCAGAAGTGAATTTTTTTTTTTCAATTTAAAAGCGAAATTTTTTTATTAACATGTTTTTTAATAATTTTTAAATTTTCAATTTTTTATTTTAGTTATTATGAAATAAAAATTAAGTTTTATAAATTATATTAAATAAAAATAAAAATATTTTTCATTTTTTTTAAATCCAATTTTTCATTAACATGCCATAAAGTACCCCCCCCCCCCCCCCCTCGTCGGAAGTTCTTCAGGACTCATAAACTGGGGAGTGTATAATTAAAATAAATTGGAAGGGAGTGAGGGGTCGACAGGATAGATTGATTTGAATCAACATTTAAATCAAGATTTTAATTACTTGGTTTAAAAAAAAATATTGATTTAAATCACTTATTTTTTTTTAAAATTATTCATTAAAATCAATGACTTTTTAAATTAATTGATTTTAAACAACATGAACATGCATAAATTTATTTCACGTTTATAAGTTTGGGCTATATAAAATAATAATGCTTATTAAATTATTACTTACTAATGGTTTGTCCATCAATAATGAAGGGGAAATTTAGTTATTTGGGATAAAAGGCTTATGATAAAAATACATATACTTGGGATTTTTATCCCAAGCATATGTATTTAATATATTAAAATTTGTTAAAGAAAATAGTTTTAACCTTTTGCTTACGTTACGCTACAATCAGAATTGCAATATGGTACACAACAATGTACCATTTTTACCGAATTATTTTTGCACAATATTTTATATTAATGCTATAAAAATCAGTATAATTTAATAAAAAATAACAAATATAAAATTATAAAAAAAAAGCTTTAGGAGTGCATCATTGTTTGCATTGAAAAACTGCGAAAGGACAGGAAATAAAAGCGATCCTAGCGGACACTTGAGTGAACTAAGCTGTCGCCCGTTTTTCGCCGAAAATACGCGAAATTTCCCGGCCTTGTATATTACGTAGGCAACGGTTGCGGTGAGTGGGAAGGCACCTTAAGTGATCGTGTAAGCCGTCTGAATCAGCAGCATCTAATGGAAGGCAGAGCATTGCAAAATTGACGCTAACTTAATGAAAATGACGCCTAATTGATACATTAATTATTAAAATATTTTAATATATGGACTATATCGATTATTGAGGATGCTATGAATATTAATAATTATTTATTTAGAGTTACGCGAAATAAGTTAATTGGGTTCTTTGAACTAGTTTTACATGTTGTCATCTGGAAAATTGCCAAATGCACAATTCAACGATAAAAGCACAGTACTGGATATTTTATACATTATATTTTTACTGTAAATGTAGGAAATTCATTGCATTATATTAGGAAAGTCATATGCTGCCCACATCAGATTTTTAAAAAAACTAAACATGTATGTTCGTGTATATGGCAGAGATGTTTGATGTTTTTAAACCATTTTATCATTTCCTCAAGCAGAGATTCGTATGCATAACATGTTCAAGATAATCAAGCTTAGAAGTAACGGCTTAATAATAATCAGGCATGTGAAGACATTTTGAGTAACTTCGTCGGATGGGCATAAATTCTAAACATTCAAAAGGGGTTGGATGTACGCCTTTTTCTTGACTAGATATTAATCTGAATATAAAATGGTGTGTGAAAATGTATGTAATACATTTCCTCTCATCAGCGGAACATCATCTATGCTAATATAACTTGGTACGTGCACAGAACGCAACTCTGCAGAAACATTTTAATTATCCCCCTGAGAATTTATTGGCTTAAAAAGTAATTATCAAGTGTAATAACTTGTATAAAAGTTAAAGAAAATAAAGCAAAAAAACTTACGATACGGAAACGATATCTTTGCTATCAACTTTGATATTTGAATACAGTCTTACAGTAAACAGAATGAAAAAATACAGCATGAATAAATTAAGCGGCAATATAATCAACCCTAAAGACTTATGTTCTAAATAGAATCGACATCAAACCCTCAACACAGCTAAAAATATTTTTGTATTATTTGACATTATTCCTGTTATAATACTAAAATTATATACTATACCACACTCACATTTGGAGAATTTTTAATAGATGCAATTGCTTTTTATATTTTATTAATTTAGGAGGTAACTTATAAGATAGTTTATATTAAATTCGACAGAAAATCAATCTCATTTTTCAGGTCATTTGTTTTTCTTCTTAGGAAATACGTGCTGCATCCATAGTTGAACTCCAATGCAATCTGTATTTATGATAACAGTGTTACATTCCATATTTCTAGATTATGTATTGAAAAGGTCAGAGTAAAATAATGCAGATAAAGACACAGATAGCTGTTTTAAATATTTTTATCTTTTAACCGACTTTTTCCTAAACATATATAAATTTTATTTGCTTAGGGAAGAAATAAACAAGAAAGAACAATCCTGCATAAAGCATTGATTATGAAACACTTTCCAACTGCAATGCAATTTTATTCAAACATCTCTAAAATGCGATACATTCAGCGGTGATATTTTTAACATTATCACAATACTACAATTTATTATATTTGAAAACTTCATCAAAAATAAATGAGCTTTATTCAAATAACGTCATCAAAATATAAATCGCCTGGCTTTCTATATAAAAGCAGTGAAAATTTCATTCATAAACCTTTATCCATTCCTTTCATTCAGCGGCGATATTTTTAAAATTATCACAATACTACAATAATTTATTTTACTTAAAAACTTAAAATCATGGAGGTAAAAGTACTGTATAACTCCATGCTTAAATCTTCATCGGAAAAGGAGATAGAATCGTCTGCTTCTCTATGTAAAATCAATGAGCGTTTCATTGATACCAGCTATATTGCAGACTTCAGAGCTAGATAATTTTGTGTTAAAGAAATTCAGCAATTCTTATACAACTCATCTTACATCTTGATCTGTTTACATTCTCCATATGTGAAAATCAGGCTTCGTTGTAGAAATAATCAAAGTTTGATGATCATTTAAACTCACAAATATTGTAATTGCGTTGTCGCAGTATATAGATGCAAAGAAAAAAAAGAAAAAAGAAAGCGGTTTTAGGACGGATGCAACACTAAATATAAATTAAAAAGTACTTTTAAAATCACGATTTTGACACAAGATGGATGGCATTAATCATTTAAACTCAAATGTATTGTAATTGCGCTCTTTCAGAATATATATGCACAGAAATTAAACAAAAAATAAAGCGGTTTTAGGACAGATACAACACTAAATATAAATTAAAAAGAACTTTAAAAATCACGATTTTGACACAAGATGGATGCTCCGGCCGTCCAAACTGCTACTCATGTCCTAGGACGAGTCGGTTGGTCTAGGCTTTCGACAAGGTGGATGCCATATTTTATTTTGAAGTGGGTCACGCGATTTCTTCATATGATATGGGTGTAATTATTATTTTAATTTTTATTTTAAAAACTGACGAATATATTTTGCTGAAATCTTTTTTATATTTTTTATGGGATAATTTATATATTTCCTAAAACTTTCGAAGCAATTTGTGAATTTTAAATTCGCTTAAAAAATGTTTGAAAAATTAGGTCCCATGTAGGGTTCAATTCAAAACTAATTGGGTGATATTATTCATTTATATTCCCGTAGGTCCCACAAACCATCTGAACAACATACTAAAATTCCATTTTGATGACATTTTTACTGCAGTTATAGACAGACAGAATGAACAAAGTCATAAACACTTTTCAACTATGTTGTAAAGTGTTAAAAATATATATATGAAAGGCTGGACGTGAATTTTTTCCTACCACCAATACAAAAGTTATTGATGAGTTTTGAAATTTTACAAGATCTCTACCAATGAAATACTTCAACATTTTATTATTGTATTTTTATTTATAAATTAAAATTCACTTAAATATTTATACTTCCATATTTATAAATGTTATTGTTTTACTTTATATAGCGTAAAATTAGCGCAGATTTATGCACTTTCTTTGATGTGCATAGATCGGCTTTCGCGATATGATGTCGCAGCAGAATTCTTAAATTAATAATGTGGGGCAACTCGGCACAAAAAATTCAGAGATGCGGCCTATACGTCTCCGATCTGAGACTAGTTTCCTTACAATCCTAATGCACAATCCAAATAAATTGCTAAGAGTAAAGCAGAACAGATGCTGTCAACGGAATTCATATCTAAAAGCCAGTCTAAGACCAACCATACTGACCTTCCCTGCATCTCCCCAAATCAGCTACTTTTCATTTAGTTTGATTGCTAAGAGCAAGGTAGGAGTATAAATACGGCATGCCAGATGCGTATCCAGGCACGTATCTCCGCACACCTTCGGTGTATCAGCTCAACCTTATCTCCGTGCAACAGCTGTCAGAGTTCGAGAGGGGAAGAATCATCGGGATGATGGAAGCCGGGTGGTCACGCCGACATCTAGTTCGTTCTGACTTTACTGTGAGGATGTGTTGGGACCAGTGGATGAGAGAGAGGTCGCATACACGGCGGCCAGGCTTAGGACGCCCTCGGTAGATCAATAGCCGAGAAGACCGTCACATCACCCGACACGCAAGCCAACTGCATCATTGACCGCCATCTGGACACAGGCAGCACCTTTACTACGGGCCCCTGTGTCTGTCCGTACCATCGTGAGACGCCTGGCTGAATGATATTTGGTATCACGGCGCACATTACGTGTGCTGCCAATGACTCCCACCCACAGTCGTCTCCGTTTGGAGTGGTTTCGAACTGGACCGTAACCGAATGGAACCAGGTCGTCTTCAGCGACAAATCGAGATTCAATTTGGGAAGTGATGAAAACCGTGTACGTGTGTGGAAGCCCCGTGGTGAACGCCTCAATCCTGCCTTCGCTTTACAGCGGTACGCCGCTCCCATAGCTGGTGTGATGGTATGGGGTGTCGTCGCAAGCGACACCCGGTCGCCTCTAATATTGATCCACGGAACCATGACAGCCCAGCGCTATGTTCGTGACATCCTTTAACCACATGTGTTGCCACTTATGGCAGGGCGTTCAGGATGCATTTTTCAACAGGACAATGCTCAGCCACACACAGCAAGGGTGTCACCGAATGCCTCCGTCACATTACCACCCTTTCCTGGCCTGCCAGATCCCCAGATTTGTCACCGATCGAGCATGTCTGGGATCCTTTGGGACGGCAAGTTGGACAGCCTACGATTTTGGTCGAACTAGAGGCGCGCTTACAAAAATTATGAAATGAGATGACGCAGGACACCATACGGGGCCTGTATGCTTCAATGTCCACCCGTATCGTATCGTGTATTGACGCTAGAGGTGGCCCAATACGGTACTAGAACCTCCATTTTTTGTAGTTTTTCCTGTAATAAATGATCACTTATTTATATCAACGTTGCACTCACATATATAAAATTTCGTTCGATTGTGACAACTCTTTTTTGATGCGCAAATTTTTATGGCAATGAGTGTATAATTAGACTGAAGGAAATCAGGGTTGGGTTTCTACTAGGTTATTAGAAGAAACGGGAACCGAAAAATCTGAAACACCTTACACCCTTTTCCATAAAACGATATAAAAAAATGCCGCAGTTTACAACTGAATCGCCACTCTAGCACGGGAGACAATTTTTCCTAGTTTTATTGCAATTTCTGAACTGCGGTACCTGTAAGAAAATTAAGCATTTTTAAAACAATTTGGCATTTTTACAATTAAGGTCTTTAGAAATTCAAATCAGGAATTAAGTTTTTAAGGGCCGCAAGCACTCTGATAAAATTTAAATTAATACATTACGGAATACATGTAGAAAAATCTGATGTGGGCAACACTTGACTGTCTCTACGTGACATTACTTCTTTCACAGCGAAAGCATGGTGTACAAAAATTCACGGCACAATATTTTGGCCACTGAATTGTACATCAATGTTGTTAACGTTGAATTGTACATATGGCGCTTTTCAGGATACCAACATGTAAAACAAAGTAGTACCCAATTCGAAGTACCCAATTAACTTATATTTCACACAACTCTAAATTGACAATTATGAGTATTGGTGGCATTCACAATAAGCAATAGAGTGCATACATTAAAATATTTTAATAATTAATTCATCAATTTGGGGTCATTTTCGCTAATTTGGAGTCATTTTTATTAAGTTGGCGATATTTCGCTAAACAAATCGTAAAGTCCGCCAAATTTATCACCAAGAGTTATACACAGATGGAGAGAAAAGCGTTTCTTATGTATTATCAATAACTATTGGCTAATTGTTGGAAGTAAAAACACAAAACTATTACACAAGTATCATCATTCGTGAATGAAATGAATTACATTCACGAGGATGCTAACAAATTTGTCATATAATGTTGCAGGAAAATTTAACATATTTCACAATAACTATTTTTTAGTGTAATATTTTTGATAAATTTATTTAACAAATGCGCAATATCTTAAGAACGGTATACGCTAGAGTATTCTAAACTTTGTGTCAAACATGCTCATCCGTCGAAAACTCAAATTTGAATTTTCGACCCCCATCACATTACTTCCTTCCTTATACTATTATTATGTATGTACATCATACTATTACTATGTATGTAAGGAATGTAATACTAATATGCTGGGAATATAAAAACGTTATTTCTACAAAATAATTTCGATATAATTTTTATAGAAAATTGAATAAAAGCAATCAAACTGATCTGGCAAGCCAGTTCTCAAATTCATGATAGCTAATTCCCACTGTACCTTTGGAATCTAAATTATATGCAATTGTGTTAAGTACTTAACAGTTTTTAATCAATCAATAACCTCATTATTTATTTCCATGAACACATTTTAAATGCTCCTAAGCAGCGAAATATATCTCCGAATTTTTAAATATTATTTAATTGATTTAAAAATTAATTTTCTTAATTTTCAAACATTGGATCAAAATTTGAATAAATAAACTTTAGCCAAATAAATTGTTTGTATAAATAAAAAATTAAGATAATTTGTTTAAATGTAAATGTGCTAAACTTCCGTATAAATTTAATTTGTGTAACTATAAATTAAGCTAAATGTTTATATAAATTTACTTCCAGGAGCGTATTTATGAGTGGTGGTGGTGTGTGTGTGGTGGTGGGGAGGGGAGTTCAATACAAATATAAGGACAATAATTCGTCTTATCAATATATTAAATTTAAATTATAACAGTTTGCTCAAATAAATTTTCGTTCAACATTTGTTATCGGAAAGAAATCGACGAAAATGTTTTATTTTAAGAACAGAATGTATTTAATTTTGATAATTTAGAAACATTCGGAATCTAATAATTGAAATTAAAATCTCAAAAGTTGAAAATAAAATATCAGTCTTAAATTTGAAATAAGCATTACCCATTGGCTTATTTATTTATTTTGATCTGGCCTAAGCCACCAGAATTTAATAAAACGTGGCCTGAGCTCGGTCCACGTCGGGCCCAAGTCCACAGGCATAGCCTGTGGGCCTGATTGGACTCAAGCCCACAGTCCAGGCCCGAGCCCGTGCAGACCTCTTACTTGGATCTCTTAAGATTGATATTTAAAATTGAAACTCTTCTCCCAAATTGAATTTCAAAATACGCCACTGTGTACTTTAATATTTACAAAAATCGATTTGCACGTTTTAATACATGTATAAATGTTATTTTCATAAAAACACATTATTTATTTGATAGTTAAATGGCACTAATGCTCACTGTTCTCAAATGTTCAGAATGAAAAAGTTTTATTGACAGCAGTAGAACAATTCAGAAATTGCTAAGAATAAGTTTGGACTTTGGCGCTTTACTTAACTAAATACCATTGATTTGTATTGTAAAGCTCACCGACATCATCCTGGCCAGTTTCCTCCAGCCAATACTGTGAGACTATCAAATGGGTCTGTTGTATCAATAAACATTGACTATTGGTACTTATGGAAGAACTAGCTATCTGTGCATGCCAGTGCTGTAGTCGTAAAAGAAACAGAGGGTATACCATGGGCGCCCGCAGAATTTTTTCCAGGAAGAGGCGAAATATGTACTTACTACTTACACTTTCCGGGGGGGGGGGGGGGGGGGGCAAGAAATTATGTACACGCACATACATATATATATATATAGGAAATCCATAAGCCTGGGGGCGACCTCCCCCTCCGAGCGCCTATGGGGTATACTCGGACCGGGGGAAACGTTCGAATTCATCGAAGTTCAAATTATCGAGAAAAAGAAAAGCCTATTAATTTTATATTACAGGAAAGGAATTGTGGAACTTTGAAGAAACTTCGACTTAAGCAGAAATTCGTATTCACAGGGTTCGAGTTATTGGGAGTTTACTGTATTTATGCAAAACAAAATATGCAGACTAGCATCGAGTGATATTCAAATTTGAAAATCTCACTATATTAATATTTAACTATGATATAATATAAAATAATTACAGGAAATGTTATGAGAAAAATATTTAAACACATATAAAGTAGGATGTAATTTTGTTTTATTTTAACAAATTTTAAGGCCTGCCTCTATCATTTTCATTGAAATATTTTCCAAACTGCTTGACGAGAGAAATCCGTCTCTGTCTTTTTTTGTAGCGCATACTCTTGATCTATTGTCAACTGAAGAGAGATGGTTGGCCAACCAAAAGAATTTACAAATTTTTCCGGTTGAAAGTGTTCTATAGGTGGTCCATTTGCATTAATAAACATTAGATTGGAGACGTTTGAAATCAATAAAGATGATCTCAAATCTGTTACTATGTTGTTCATTAAGGGTGAGCGTCAGTAAATTTTCTGCCCTATCCGCGCTTTGTTAACTTTCGCGGCACACATATTTCGCCGAAATTCTGCTCAAACTGTTGCGAAATATTTTCTGAAAGATAAAATGCAATGCTTAGATTATATTAAAACTAAATTTAATGCCACAAAAAACATAAAATATATTTTTTATTTTAATTCAAAAATTTTTGGTGCTGCCATCTGTTGTCGTAATTTAATTCATACCGATTATTTTTATTTTTTAATGAACATTTTTAAATATCTATTCCTTCTAATACAGTGTTAAATACAACAACAGATCATATATAATAATGCCCCAATAACGGAAAGGTAATTTATCATTCTATAAATTTGATAAGGGATCTGAATGTACATCACTGAGGACTGCAGTTTTGTCTTCAAGTCCAAGTTCAATTACGTTTCCGTGATTATGGCATTATATATGATCTGTTGTTGTATTTAATAGCGTATTAGAAGGAATAGACATTTAAAAATGTTCATTAAAAAATAAAAGTAGTCGGTATGAATTAAATTACGACAACAGATGGCAGCACCAAAAATATTTTAAAATAAAACATATATTCTATGTTTTATTGGGTATTAAATTTAGTTTTAATATAATCTAAGCATTGCATTTTATCTTTCAGAAAATATTTCGCAACTGTTTGAGCAGAATTTCGGCGAAATATGTGTGCCGCGAAAGTTAACAAAGCGCGGATAGGGCAGAAAATTTACTGACGCTCACCCTTAAGCAAAGCGTGTACGTAGTTTTTAAGAAAAGCAGAGGGTATACGGAATTTGCTGGAAAAATAAGAGGGTATACCGCCGTATACCCTCCACTACAGCCCTGGTGCATGCCCTTGTTTATCTATAATGATGTTAGAACTCACTCCATACACCATCCTACGCACACTTAGATGGTTCGAGTCAAAGAATGCCACAGGTTCATTTTAGTAGAGTGACGTCAATTGCAAAGAGAGTCCGCATTTTGAAATTCTCTTCTGTAATTTATCTTTTAACTACTATTTCCCAGCCTTCCCTTAAATTGGAGTGTAAAGGCAGTTTTCCCAGGCTGTCCAGCGAACTCCGCAATTGGTTTCTCCTTGAAAGAGTCATTTTGAGGCAAAACCTATTAGGATAGGTCGTAATACTTGAGGAGGAGGGCACATCAATAGAGAATAAAGTAATGGTCTGAGAGCGCCATACTTGCTATACCGCAGCATTCGCTTCTGCTAACATTCTGAGTGATACTGGGTATTAGTTCTATAATAAATAAGCAAGTTTGAATTTTCGAAAATACAATTGCGGCCAAGCAAAGATTGTTCATTTAAAAATATATATTTCAAGCCATTGCTATATCAATACAAAGATTTAAAAAAAAAATAATTTGAGGTAGCACCATCTATTGATGACTAAATAAAAATATAGTTTCATGTAATATCATTTGAAAATCAACAACGAAAAAAAAACATCCATATTGATCCTGTCATTATCATGTATATGTCATTATACTACATATTCAGCATTTTATCACCAATATAATTGATTTAATTGACTTTTTAATTTGCAGTTATAGCTGCCAGTAAGACGCCATCTTTTGCCAGTTCAATTAGTGGAGAAAGACAAGTATCTCAAACAACTAGCAACTGCGCTAGCCCTTCAGTCGTCGATGGTTTAACAAGTGTGGCGATGGCCAGATCTGTGTCATGTACGACGGAATTAGCAGAAAAAGATGAAGACACAGTCAAGAAACCAAACAGAAAACAAACTGTGTGATATCACGCCATGTTTGGTCTTTTGTATAGCCCCAAAACTGTTTTGTTAGCAAGACATCTTAAAGTCGCATTATTACACTAAATGCGCTAAGTTTGGAAAAGAGGTTTGATGGCTTAAATTACTTTTCCTAATTTCTAGAACACAGTCTGCTTCAAACCTTATATTTTAAGTTCAAAATTTAAAATTTAAGGATTTAGCAAAAGAAAGTATTTAATGGTATCTCATAATTATTTTTCAGAAACTAATGCAACAATTTGTTTAACTTAATTCTAAAATTTCCATTCAAGCATGTATTATTAAAAACCTGGAACTTTAAAATATATAAGCGAGTACAAATTGCCCTTATCAAGTTTTATTTATTATTCTATATCAATAGAGAAATACTACAAGGGTAAAATTTAAATTAATATATTTCAATTATAATACAGAAATAGTAAATACTTATTCAAGTCAATTATAAAAAACTGAAATGTGATATAACAATTTTGCCATACAAAGGAGAGACATGTAACCCTTACACAATGTTTTTAATGATTCGGCTTAAACACTTAAAATTATTAACTCATGTGCAATTTAAAAATAACATTAAATTTTTTAAAGAGATTCAGATATATCATTTACTAAACTTTCTGATTTAATATACGTACAAGTTTTTATGTGCATGTCTAAGCATCTTAATGCCCCAATAAATAACATTTGTTTATTATATATGACTTTCCTAATTTAACAATTAAAATTATGGTCTCTTCTAATTCACTAAAAAGAGGAGACACATCTTGAGCCATTTTGTTCCTAAACCATAACTGTACTGCCAACCATTTTATTATTAAAATATCTACAAAATAGTCATTAGGGATTTTCTATTTTGAAAAAAACTACCAAAATACTTAATTAAAAATTTACAATTTCGTCATTTAGAATTTACAATAATAAATCGTTATCGTTAATAAGCACTTGGCAGTCAACACCAACTGTTAATTACTTTTGTTTTTAAAAATATTTTCAGCCCTCTTACCGGCTTCTGTATAGGGACCCCTTGTAAATAAATTAATTTGTTACATTTATAGCAATGTTATATTATCCGAGGAAGACGTTTCCTTTAAACTTTTAAAATAAAGTAAATAAATGAGAAATTTCATTTATTTTAAATTTAAAATTGTTAAACATGTATACAGCTAGGTGAAGATTTATAATGGAATTTTGCTCTTAAAAGGCTGCATAACGTTTTCATAATATCTTGATAATTAATAGGATAGGTTCCAAAAATTTTTGCAGTTTAAATGAAATTCAGCTACTTTTTGGAAAAATAAATAAAGCAATTTTCTTTTTAAATCAGAAATAGGAATTGATATCAACTCAACTGTAGACATATTCAGATTATTAAAGATTACAATTAACATTCCATTGATTATAGATTGTGCTACTAACTTTATTGATTGATTGATTGGAAACATTATCCTTTGCATATTTAAAACTGGAATTTTCTTTGTTTCAAATTTGACATTTTTGATAGATTAATAGAATGATGTTCAAAGATGTTTCACATAAAAAAAATTCTGCAAAGTTTCTTTGCGTTGTATACTATGAAAAAAAGCCATCTGTAATCTTCAAGATCAGAAAACTACAATGCCATATTTTATGTTCAAGATGATTATACTTTTCCTTAAAATAATTTCAAGAACTTTTCAAGGTATTTTAAGTATCATGCAATTTTCCCCAAGAATGTCTATCAACCCTTCATTATGAAATTATATGCATTTCCAGCAGGAAAAATCATAGCAAATTAATTGTTAATTAATTAATTTATTGTTCATTGAATAAAATTAAAGAGTTAAATTGCACCCTATATGTTCTATATAGATTTTATGCTTTTGCATTCAAATTTTCTATAAGCCAAATAAAGTATCATTGTGTAAGGTGCAGGGATAATACACACTAACCCTTTTCCAAATTATAAAGAAATCTTTTAAAATTCTTTTTTCATGTCATAACTTATTAACATTCTACATAATGCCTTTACATTTATCATACAAATGCATTCAGAAAATAAAGATTCTTAATAATTGGGAAAATTAAGCAGAGATTGTAAATGTAAGATGATTATTCAAATCCAAATATCACTAAATGTACATTTATTACTTTTTATGGAACTTAACTAGTGTTGCTATTTTACTGCAATGTTTAAAATGGCTGAACTTAATCCAATAGTTGTATTTAAAACATAATTTTGTACATTTTTTAGCACAAGCTGTATAGATGCTCTTTATAGGTGTTCATCGTTCACAAGCACTAAGTGTTATCCTTCAAAGTGTTATTAATTTATACAAATATTTTTTATACTTTTATTCCTAGATGTATTGTATGAACTATTGTAATTTATGAACTATTTTCCATTGGAGTTGTTTCTCAACAGACTTGCTCTTACCATTTATCCCAATAAAAAAAAATTGAGAAAAGTAAAATAAAAACAGTAATTTCAACATTCCATCTCCTCCATAAAATATACATATATATATTCAACATTTGGAAGATATTAAAAAAATTATATCTAATTACTTATAAAAACCATTCATGACAAAATAATAGAATTTATCCCATTTTACATACAACTCAATTTAAACACATGCATATAGAAATTTATTTTTATCCAATTTTCACTGCCCAAATTATGACAAATTTTCAATGGGCAATATATAATGTCAAGAACAATTTGTCAGATAGTGGTCCTTTGATCACTAACCATGTCAATAATAGTAAATGCAAGTATTTCTTTTGAGGAAATGCTATTTTAACATGTCCAAAGATATGGAATTTTAAAGCAAAAACACTTTCATGTGTTATTTCTGAATTAACAATTTTTAAAAAGGCAACAAAATCCAATGACAATAAAATTTGACAATCTTGAATAATAAAATTTTAATTACTTTAATTTAGCGAACGTATGTCTGAAAGTAAAACTTTTATTATTCATAGATTATGAATTAAAAAAATTATGCAGTCTGTTTAGTGGAGTTTAATGTACTTATAGGATAGTATTCAGAATTATAATTAAATTAAGGGCTATCAAAATTTCACATTTTTGACCTTTTTTTTACATTTTTTCTATTATGCCAGTTTGGAGTGTACTCATTTATTTGAAAGTGCAAAACATAACTTGTGCTATTTATTTGTAAACATTTCTTCATTTTGAATTCTTTTGGAAGCAGAAGACAGATTTAAACTTTCAAACTTCACAATAGAATGTTTGAACCAGGCTTCGGGAAATCAGCAAAATCTAACTTATCCACAAGGACAACTATTAAGATTTGTTACCGTTCCTGAAAATTTGCATTTGTTATAATATTACAATACATGCTATTTTTTGCTGACAGGATCACTAATCTTATGGACACCTGAAAGGATGGTAATTTTATAAAACTAGTCTTCTCTGAATTTAAACCTGACTAGAACAAGCAATACCCGGAAGCCTTGTTTGAACAGTACTTCATGGCTATAAAAATCCCTTATATCCTTTTTAATCATTGATAGCAAGACTGTGGAGTCCATACACTAAACCTTCGATGAAAACTCCATTTCTTTTTCCTCCAAGATCTAACTATTTTATAAATGACAAATGTATCAACTTTCTTTTTCCAGGATCTTCGAATGTTACGATTCATTTCTAAGTATACCGAGAAAATGGTGCACCCATTAAGGTCATTTCTGAAAAGTAACAAAACTCTGAAAATTTTCTACATTACCAATGTAAAAGTTGTTGAAATGGGCAACTTCAGTAGATTTTGACGAAATTTTGAACTTTTAGCAAGTATTTGCTAAAATGGTTTTGTGCTGAACAGAAATGAAAAGGAATTGCATAATAGTGAAAAACTGTACTATGAATTCGGGTGCATCAATTTACATCTATATTTAATTTCAGAGACAAACTTTTTTGTTTCATCAAGTCATTTTTCTGTATTAATTCAAATTTATTAAATTATTAATTTATATAAATTGATAAGACATTTGATTAAAGTTACTGTCATAAAGACAATTATCAAAATTTAATATTCCAAAATAAAATTTTCAAATAATTTTATTTTAGAGTTTGTAAATTTTTATTGACAGACTCCAAATTTACTACCAGCTTAGATTCCACAGCTTTGATTTATAGACAAATTCAAATTTCATGTATAACCACATTAATAGAAGCTAACATTTGCACGAATCTCAATTATTTCTCTCTTTTCTTCATTAGCACAATTCTTAAACATGTTAATTGGAAGTTTTATATTTAATGCACATTTATCAAATATTTAGATCTATTTTATAAACAACAATCTTAGCAAAAATTAACAGAATAATTTTCAGATGATTTTCTGAAGCTGAGAACTATCAATTGACTGACCACTGTTATTTGTTTACAATTTACTCGATGTTCAAAACTATAAATGTTTGCAAACAATTGTGAGAATTTTCTATCTGACCTATTTTTTAGTATAATTATTTATCATTTATAAAAGTTTTAAGAACTTTGTAAAATAGTGTTTAAAATAATGCTCAGCTCTGTATTTCTGTAGATAAAGACTTTTGCATGCATTAGTGTTATTCAATGTAAATAAAATTCAAAACGCCATATAATACAACATTTTGCATAACAAATATTTCGTCACTTGCTCTTGACAACATTGTAGTTTTCTAGTTGAAGGGGTCTGTCTAGGATTTTTTAATATCCCATTATTGTAAAAAGAAAATTAGAATAGCCGAAAACTTCAAATTCATTATCATTATACAGGGTGTCCCAAAAAGATTGAAAAGCGCTTTAATTACCTGTGGGAGATAAGTGGGCAATGTAAATTGCAAAAATGTTGAAAGTAAGGTACGAAATAAGACTATGTTAATGAAATAGTCCTTCCATTCATTTTCAAAAAGTTACTTTAATTTTTATACGACCCCCTTAGACAAATTTGGTCAATCTGAAAATGTTTATTTTTAATGCAACAAGATCATTAAACAAGAAAGATCAATCATGTACAAACCATTGATTATGAAACACTTTCCAACTTCAATGCAATTTTATTTAAACATCTCTAAAATGTGATATATTCCTCGGTAATATTTTTAAAATTATCACAATACTACATTAATTTATAATATTTGAAAACTTCATAAAAAAAAAAAAGAACTTCATTCAAATGACAGCATTGAAATATAAATTGCCTGGTTTAAACATCTCTAAAATGCGATTTGGTAAAATTTTTAAAATTATCATAATACTACAATAATTTATTATATTTGAAAACTTCATCGAAAACAAATGAACTTTATTCAAATGACGTCATTGAAATATAAATCACCTGGCTCTCTATAAAAGAAGCATTTCATTCATAAACTTTTTTCCATTCATCACAATACTATAATAATTTATTTTATTTAAAAACTTAAGACCATGGAGGTACAAGTAATTTAACTGTATGCTTAAAACTTCATCGAAAAAATAGTCTGCTTCTCTGTGTAAAATCAATGAATATTTCATTCATATCAGCTATATTGCAGACTTCATGAGCTAAATAATTTTGTGTTAATGAAATGCAGCAATTCTTATACAACTCATTCTACATATTTTAGTAGTTACATTCTCCATAAGTGAAAATTAGGCTTCGTTGTAGAAATAACCAAAGTTGGATGATCATTTAAACTCAAATATATTGTAATTGCATTGTTTCAGTATGTAGATGCATAGAATTTAAGCAAAAATAAAGTGGTTTTAAGACAGATAAAACACTAAAAAATTGAAAATTATATTAATTAAAAAGAACTTTAAAAATTCAGATTTTGACATAATATGGATGTCATATTTTATTTTAAAGTGGGTCACGTGATCTCTTCATATAAAGGGTGCAATTATTTTAATTTTTATTTAAAAAACTACTGAATATACTTTGCCAAAAATTTTTTTTATATTATTTTAAGGGATAATTTGAATTTTTCCTAAAACTTTAGAACCCATAGGGTTCAGTGTATTTCATTTTTTCAACCCGGGCTCAATCGAAAACTAATTGGGTGATATTATTCATTTATATTCCCTTAGGTCCCACAGACCGTAACAACATACTAAAATTTCATTTTCATAATGTCATTTTTACGGCAGTTATGCTAACGGACAGACAGACAGAATGAACAAACACTTTTCAACTGTGTTGTAAAGTGTTAATAAAACTGGAGGATAATACATAGGAGACATTTTTGCGAATTCCACATAAGAATCAGTGATTGCATCATGAGCCTAAGTAGTACTTTTCTCATTGAGAAATGCCATTTTTTTTTATTTGAAACTATTCTTTGAAAAGACATAAAATAGCATTATGAATAACTTAAACCCGGTCTTTTCACAGCTATATTACACTCAGCAGAAATATCATTCAGACCAGGCAAATATCACTTTTATCTGATTTCAGAATTTTCCAGGTGTACAATGATGAACCTATGAATCTTAGATAGCATACACAAAGTACTCGACCGAAGTTGTCCGATTATGTTTTCTGCATATATGATGGTGGCTAGGGAAGTGTTGGAGATAAAAGTGTATGATGAAGAGGAATATAGAATCCACTTTTTTCATCCTAAAGGACCCGAGACATGGTTTAAAAAATCAAGTAATGATAGCCAAACCTGGGTTCGATTTCAAATTGTTTTGATGATCCTGACTGCATCAGAACTAGTGTCCTCTTCCTTGAACAGACCAAACATTAAACCTATCATGAGCGAACATCCGTGAACTCTTCTCCATGAGAGGGCAAGTCATTAAAGCCTAGAAATTACCATGTGTTTTTAAATTATGTCTATATAATCTCATTAAGCTACTGGATACTACCATAAGAATGTCATTTTTTCCCCAATTCTGTCTTTTTCAAACAAAAGCTTTTAAAATGTAATACATACTAGTAAGTAAGGATGCAAAAATCCCCGGAGCCAAAACCTTGAATTAAATTTAAATGGGGTAGAGGGTGGATTCAATGGCAATGAGATAATTTCTATTCTATTGACTACGGCCCATCTTAATATGAATTTAAAGTAGCCCTTAGATTCTGATAGTTCAGCTTAATCTATATAATAAAAAGCAATATCTGTCCATGTGTCTTATACACTATAGGCTGAGCAACAGCACGTCGCAGAGCTACGAAATTTGGCAATCGGAGACCCGGGGCGTTGGGAAGGCGACTCATGAAAACCGATTTTTAAAATTTGAATTTTTTTGTTATATGTTTTATGCGATTTCGACTGTTTTTTCCCCTTTTTCCTCCACCATCCAGATGTCGTAGAAAAAAACAAATCACACGACCGGAAAGAGCAGACAATTGCGAGTAAAAATATAACAGTTTCAAATCTCAGGGACAAATTCTAATATTTTTTAAAGATTTCAAAACAAAAGTCACTTTCGGCTCATAAAAAAACGAACTTTCATTTTTAAATCCTTGCATCGGAAAAAGTTCCTACAATTTCGACTAATTTACATTTTTAGAAACTCAAACATCAGGCATTCTTACAAGCCCAATCTAGTCAAGAAATAATTATAAATAGCTGCCCAATCCAGATCTTAAAGAAGTAATGATTTTAAATTTCTCGGCGAATTCTCTGGAAGTTCCGATTTTTCTCCCACATGCGCGCACAGATGCACGGGAGGTAGAGGGGATGTCACGGTGTTTCCATGGAGAAAAATATAAATAAAAAGAAAGTTAAGAGATTGTGCATTGGGTTAGACGCTATATTTTAAATGATGGAATTAAGAGCGTAGCACATAGTCATTATAAAATTTAAATGATTGAATTATGGTTTTAACATTAAACTAAAACAAACTTACTCCACGGGATTATCACAGTTCACAAACATTAGAATAAATTCACTTTACAAATCAATTTTCAAGAACCCCCACTAGAACATTATTTTTCATCTTAAAATTTCATTATTAGTTTTAACGTCATTAAACTAAACCAAACTCCACGGGGTTGAGAGCGCGGTAGCCCAGTGGTTAGCACACGAGAATTGCACTCTGTAGACCCGGGTTCGATTCCGCCACTGCCAAAACTGCTTCTATGTTCACGCGGAGTACGATCACGTTAAACATGTGGGTAAGTCCTTCCGAGAGGTTGGTGGTAGAGGAAGGCGGGTACGGTCCCTGTGGATGCCTCCCCCACTCGGTTCCGGTCCAAATTGGGTAGCACTTCCTGGCTATCCAAATAGTTACCTTACACCTTTCTGGTAGGTCGGAAATCCTTCCGAGAGGTTAGTGGTAGGGGAGGGAGGGTACAGTCCCTGGGGATGCCTCCCCCATTGGATTCTGGTCTAAACTGGTATGGAGATGGTCGTGGTGCCTTAAAATTTCATTATTAGTTTTAACGTCATTAAACTAAACCAAACTTGAACTCCATGGGGGTTAAGGATGCGGTAGCCCAGTGGTTAGCGAGCGGGAATTGCACTTGATAGGCCCGGGTTCGATTCCTGCTACTGCGAAAACTGACGCAGTGTTCACGCGGAGTACGATAAAGTTAAACATGTGGTTCCGCAAGTCCTTCCGAGAGGTTAGTAGTAGGGGAAGGATGGTACGGTCCCTGTGGATGCCTCCCCCACTGAGTTCCGGTCTAAATTGGGTGGCACTTCCTGGTCGTGCAAATAGTTACCTTACACCTTTCTGGTAGGTCGGAAGTCCTTCCGAGAGATTGGTGGTAGGGAAGGAGGGTACAGTCCCTGCGGATGCCTTCCCCACTGGGTTCTGGTCTAAACTGGGTGACACGTCCAAATAGTTACCTTACCAACAACTCCACAGGGTTATGGCGCCAGCGAGTTTGCCATGGTCAAAATTTTCAAGGGTAGCGAACAGGCTAGTCACCGAAGGTGGCTAGCTATGAATATTATAATTTAAAGCTTTCTTTCATTTTTGGAAAAGCATTGTTTAGGAGTTCAGATATATTCTGCATTCCTGTTAAAACCCCTATTAGCTTAAATGCAAAAAAATTAAATATATTCCTTAACATTGTCTTTTTGAACTATCTTCACCATTTAAAACAAATAATAATTGCATAAAATTTCTTTTGCGGGTAAAAGGTACTTTAAATGGCATGAGTAAAAAAAATTTTACTCTCCCTCCCCACATATATTTTTTTAGCTTTGAAAACTGGATTTTTCAGACAATTTGACTATTTGGGAGATTATATTTTATGAAGTGGTCAGAGTAACAAGTATTTTTTTTTTTTAATACAATAAGTAACCATAGATATGTATTTAAGGAAAAAAATGGACTGGTTATTCCAAGCCCTTCAAGGACTTTTAAATTTCCAAAAGTGGTAAAAAATGAGTTTTGTTCGGTAAGCTTTGACCTTGAGAAAATAGGATTTGGCTTCACATCTGAAATTTGTTCATATTACATAAAAAAAAAGAGTCGTTTCTTAGCTTTCCAATGAACTATGGTTGAGCTCTGTAGCTTTGATAGGAAAAAAGTAATAGCTCATAAGAGAAAGCTTCAAAATACCACTTTTTTTTTTGTCTGCCATAAAAAAATAGCCTATATAACAAAGGGTATATTTTTTATAAATAATAAAAATATATATTTGAGGTCTAGGAGGTAGAAGGAATGCACATGCAAATTTTCATCAAAATCAAAAATGATGATGCTTCAACTTTTTTGAATTACTGAATTAAAATGAAATGACCTAATTACAAAAATTCTAAATAAATATTTAGTAATGAAAATGAGGATAATAAAAATGGCATATACAGTTGAAATACTCTTCAATGTATGAAGTTTTATAGATTTGAGAAGATAAACAAATTTTTAAAATGGAACTATGTGGGTAAAAAACATTAGTTAAACAAATCATTAAAACAAGAAAACAGTGTAGCCTCAATGAAAAGATCATCAATACTTAATTAAATGTACTAAAAATAGTTTGAAATTTTTAGAATGGTCAGAGATTTAAATCATGGTTAGACAACACTAATAAACAAACATTGCTACAGATAATACAAATACTTAATTGTGGTTTAAATGGAAAGTCAACAAACAATAACAGAAAATATTCAAGTAAAATTTTATTGCATAAATACGAACAATAACTTAAAACAAGACTTCAGCCAATGATATATACACATGGGAACTGTCATAACCTGCAAATGAAGGATAAAATTAGAAATACAGCAATGTAAAACATTCATGTTATGTACATCCAAGAAAAATTTTAAAAGGTTTGAGCAGCTGTATGCAGAAAAATTAATTTAAGAAGTAAAGAATAAATGGCGTGGTAAAACCAATAAAACATTTTTACTGCATTTCAGGATGCAGTAAATATAAGGGCCAGTGAAATGAAAACGAGACAGACTATATAAGTGGCCTGGCACGGAAGTTTGTAATGCAGGTACGGTTGTGTATAGAAGAGCCCTCTATTGGGCATCAGGAAGGAACAGCGCGAATGTTAAGCGCAGTGTCATTCGTCTGTTAGACGTGCTCGAAGTGAAATCAGTGAGTCGTGTGTGCATCCGACATCACTATGGAGGCCAGGAAAGAGGAACAGTGTTCTGTAGTGAGTTTTTTTTACTGCGGAAGGAGTGACAGGAAGTGAAATTCATGCCCGAATGTCTGCTGTGTATGGCGAATACAGTATGTCACATGCGTGCGTGTTTTGGACTAAATGATATCGAGACGGTCGGACGTCATTGAAAGACAACAGTCGGCCAGGACAGGCTCATCCTGTCATTAACCCTTATGTAGTTGCTGAGGTGGATGCTGCCGTTAGAAATGACAGACGGTGGAAGACATTCGGCTCATGTTGGGCATTAGTCATGGTACTGCTCACGCCATCTTGACAGAGCATCTGAAGTTCCGGAAAATCTGTGCGCAGTGAGTTCCCCACAGCCTGAAGGAGGATCAGAAGTTGAACAGAATGTCGACATCACTGTAGCACCTGGAAGGGTATCATGATGAAGAATATCGTTTCCTGTGCTGTATTGTCACGGGAGATGAAACATGGTGTCATCATTTTGAGCCAGAGAACTGAAGAAAGACATTCGTGCCCGTCAATTTGCCTCGGATGAAGAGGTGCATGCCTGGGTACAATCATGGTTCCATAGGCAACCAAAAACATTCTTCCATGAAGGCATTGACCGTCTTGTCTCACAGTGGGACAAATGCTTTAACAGTTATGGTGATTACTTTAATAAACAGGTTACGTAATTTTTTTCCCCCATCTGTCTCCCTTTCATTTGACTGCCCCTTATACAACATACCAGGGTTTGCATCACTAAAATGTGACTGAAAGCGGGGAGCAGAGAGAATAGGGATTCTCTTTCATTATGGAAATATTTAGGCTTTTTATTCAAAATATGTTAACTCACAATAGCTGAAATGAAAAATACATCAGAGAAATCTGCATATGAAAAATTATTTTGCGTAATAGACCACCTTCGAGAAGTTGAGCAGAGCAAGCAGCAGTAAATCTCAAAAAGTTCTACTTTAAGTGACAAATTTCATAAGATAGTCAATTGAGTAATATATTCATGAGTATATTATAGTAATAAAATTATAAGTGCTACTTCACATTCTGCACATTTAGAAAAAGTTTTGTATGTTATACAAACAAATCAAACAAGTCTTAAATATGAAATGGGACCTCCTGACTTTAACACAAGCTTTGCATCAATGTTTCTTCCCTTCAATCAGGTGATTCAAAGGGCAGTTTTCAGCTTCTGAAGAGTAGTGATGGAGAGGTGGTTGGGTAAAGAACAGCAGAGACAGCTTTTCCAAGGGTATTGAAAATATTTTTGATGGGACAGAGGTGTGGAAAATATGCTGGCCATGAGCAATACTATCACTCAATATATTAATTGCTTTCTAAAAATCAATTTCTTTTTTTAAAATGCCTCGGAAATGTAAAAATCATACACAAATTTAAGAAAGGGTAACATCCTCCCCCTCCTATTAAGTGCAATCTTCATCGGGAAAACCTGTTCAATTAGTTTTAATCACATTCAGTAAATTTATTTTACAATAAAAAAAAATTTCCCATATGTTTAGGGGTGGGGGGAGGCTGTTATACAGAATTTCAAATTGAGACAAAATCTGTGAGTTTTCCAGAGAAGATGGATTGACAGAAACTTACAGTATAGAATCTGTGTAGTACATCTCTAACCAAAGTGGAAATGTTCTACTTTGCCTGTAAAAGAGAACTAAAAAAAGCGATTTTGGAAGATTTCAATGACTATGTCCAACTTCAGTTCTCGGATACATACCATAAAGGTTTAAAAATTTCTTAAGAAAAAATTTATTTTCAATATGATATACTTTGAACAAGATTGCATACATTTACCTTTTGATTGCAAAACTTTTTTTTGCAAAAGAGCTTTGTCAATCTTTAATGGGGAGAAATAAAAATGAATGTAATTAAATGCTTTTAAAATACACTACCAGACAAATGCAATACCATGAAAATTTGTCTTGCAATTTGCATAATTATACTGTGAAATGCAGCTGGCCGATGTATGCAAATAATCTGAAATGCAAGTAGGTCACATAATTAGAGCACAGGATAAAAGGGATGGAAATGGCAGATGAGCCAAACAGTTGTTACAATTTGTCGCTTATGTTTTCCGAGCTGTTTCTAGTTTCAGAAAACACGCCTGGCCAATGATGCCGAAGTCCGTTTCAGCATTTGGACGATCGCGAGGAGATTCATTTTAGGCCTAAGTAAGGCTGGGTGGTCATACTGGCATATCACCACTGAAACACAAGTAGATGACTCCACTGTGCAAAGGATTGGGAGAAGATGGCTTGAAGAAGGTCATGTGAATCATCGCAGGATACAGGTCCATCCAGACGTACATTACCACGTTTATCGACACATTCAAAGGCATGCGTTGATGGCCCCACAAATGATGACTGCGGACATTCTGCAGGATTTGCAGGGTACATTGGATGTTTCAATATCAGCGAGAACAGTTTCTCAACAATTGGCCAAAAGTGGCTTGCACTCTCAAACCGTCCTTTACGAAGACTGCCATTGATGACAAGACATGAGAGACTGCAATGGTGTCGGGCCAGAGCCTCTTGGATGACTGAAGGGGACAGGGTCGTGTTCAGCAATGAGTCTAGGTTCTATTTGTCGAATGACAGTAACTGTACGAGTCTGATGGCAATATGGAAATGGATCCAATTCTGCTGCGACTGTTGAATGCCATACTGCTCGACAATACGGCATTATGTTTTGGGCTGTGTCAGGTAGTGTATATTTAAACAATTCATCAGGGTGTGTAGAGAAAATCTTCAAAAGGCTTGCATTACTTACAATTTATAAAGATGATAAATGGTACTGTTTTATCAATTTTTAATGTTGAACAATTTAAGAGACCCTTATATTAGTTACATAAATCAAAGTTTTAGGGATAGAAACTATAAAAATACATATCTAGAACATTGGAATAAAAGTTGTTAGTTCGTACAGTAATTTACTTTCCATTTGCAAGTAGATTAACCAATCAACATTTTTCATCGTTAACTTAAAACATGAGAGAAATTATTGATTTCTAATTTCTCTAGCAAATATAATACTACATATCAAGAGAGTCAGTTGGATGCTCAACATTCCTTTTCCAGAAAATTACAAAAGATGATACTGTAGCAGTTTTCATTAACAAAAACTTACTTTAATATCAAGAAATTAAATCTTTAGAAATCAAACGTTCACAACTAGTAACGGAATGCATTAGATTTTCAGGTGAGAAACTGTCTTGGGAACTTTCATTACATTCTACAGAGTTTTTCACATTGTGTTCATTCGAAACCAAATGATTTTCCTCATCTTTCGAACAATCAGAACTACTATCTTCATCCTGATCTTGACTAGTTTTATTCAGTTTCTTTGTACCTAAAAAATATTTTAGTATAGAATGCAAGAAATATTAAAATGTTATATCTAAAAATATCTACCAATGTAACATTCTTAGTCAAGTCAGTATACTGGTGTCCCAAAATTATCTAACACACTAAACACCAATTTATCAACTGTTGAATATAATTGAATAAATTTCGGTAGGGTGATAAAAAGCATCATAGCACAATACATATAGAAAGATCAAATGAATGCATATGATACAAAACCAATTATGAAACAATTAAAACAAATAATGTGCAACGAGGAGATTTTAGAAAAATTTAAATATGAAATAAATGCAGACTTTACATTAATGGGAATACGATCTCCCTTAACTCATACACATCTCCTAATACATTTTCATGCTCTATAAAGTGGTTAATTAGAGCTAATTTCATGCTCTCTGTAAGGTGATTAATTCACAATACAGACATACAATGCCCTCAATATTTGTGGTTTACCGCAGCTTTAAAAAAATTTATATGTAAAATTAATAAACAATTCATTAGTTTCAAATAAAAACTGGGTCTGCATTCTTTGAGCAGAGCAATGGGCATTATATATATATATATATATATATATATATATATATATATATAATTATTTCAGGTTATGCACATGTATGCATGTAGAATATCTATTATAAAATGTATAACACATTTTTTTATTGTGCATGAAGCACTTATAGAATTTTTATTGGCCCACCATCCCTTTAAATTGTATATACTACACAATACAAGTATACCGTATTTTTCATTGCTCCATCCTCTTGAAGATTAGGCAAAACATCAGAATACTTTAGTTCCACATATGAGAGAGAAAATTTTTACATTGTAAATGCACAATGTAGTGTTAGAATGTATGCTTTACTATTACTTAAATGTTGGTAATGTTTTATTGTACATCATTTATCCATTAAACATTGTATTTATGCATGTTACACAAATATCATGCTATTTTAATGTTAAATTTTATTTTGTTTGCAATCATCCTAATATATATAGAATGAAATTTTAATTGCAAATTTTGGTCCCCGGGTTTTCAGTCTCCTTAAATTATTTTATCACGCTTTATCACTGAACAAAACAGAGCCTCTGTTTATGAAAAGTAATGATAAAATTTAAATGTTCTGATTCGTGACAATATATTTTATAGAGAAATAGTGATTGGTATGTACTATCATATACTCTATACTTCACTACACGTTCATTGACATCACATGCAAGTGAGCGCCATTTTGAAAAAGTTCTTTTAGCTATTACTTTGCGAAATTTAATTTTCACAGCATGGTGACCTACATTGCTGGAAAGAGCTCAAAATCTATAAAAGCTCTTCAGCCAAATATTAAAGTTTGGTTTTTTACACGGGTTATAAGGAATCAAAATAGTTTTTCAAGAGCATTAATGCAAGACTCTACAAGTTTCTCCTCAATCTAGGAGCCAGCTTTTAATTTTATGGTAGTTTGCATTTTGATGATGTTTGTTATGAGCTATGAAAAATAGTAATACTGGTATAATTACACAAAGAGGTTAACAATAATCATTAAATTATTTCAAATTTAAATTTATAAGGAAAGAAAAAATATATATTTACATAATATATTAAATTTTTATTTTATTTTTGGTTTTTGAAGCAAAGTACTATTCGTCCAGTTTTTTGAAGAATTAAAATCTTTTACAGACAGACAAATCATCATTAAGTGATTTTGATTCTCTCTCTATTTCAATCAGGGTTCATGCCCTTTTTTTCAAAATGAAATTCTCAGAGTTTTCAGGTTTCCCCTGTTGTCTTCATCCATCAACATGCCAGGTATTGCATATTACTAATTTAACCCTTTCCAGACGGCAGCATTCTGGAACTGCCGCGGCACCAAAAGACGGAGCGCTTCGCTTCCGAACTGTTCCCAAAGGATGGCAAATTTTTTGCGCTAAGCCTAACTCTCGAAAAAAATTCACTAAAAATCACCTATTCAACACAGAAATCTACTTTTTTCAGGAATAAAAGAAATATTTATTTTCTATTTGATTTATATTTTTTCATACAAATCTGAATACAAAATACTCGTTAGTTGCTTCCATTCTTTTATCCGCAATAAACGAATAATTTCACTGACTCTAAACTCCCCCCCCCCCCCCCAAAAAAAAATACTCTTCCTATGATTCACCAACGAAATCATAACACTGAAATAAAAACAAAACCTGAAACTCAATTATAAAATTGTTGATGCTGCGAGAATTGCTCAGTCTGTTTATATTACAAAATCATGTTTCACCGCTCCAAATGGAGAAATAATTCATTGGATCCTCCTTATGCCAAGGTCATGTATCTGCAAAATACATTGTAGTTAGTTCCACGGACATTTAACGTCATCTAGTAGACAAATTAAAATGTTCTATGTTAAAGCACGCATGAGTGCCACTCACCGTTTACGGTAAAGTTTCCTCCGTCACGAATGCGTGTCGTCCGTCCTTGAATGAAAGTTCGCAGCCGACACGCGGGTGTGCCAATCGTCCCGAAAGGGTTAATGCCAATTTTATAAAATAATTTTAGATGTAACTGATATTTACCATGAATACATGAAAGTGAGAAAAAAAAACATTCAAAATAACTCAAAATTTTCTATATTTGTATAAAATTTTATCTGCATATACAGTACAACCTCGAAAATCTGGACTTTGGCAATTTTGAATATTATAATTTTTTGGATTATAGAGTTTGGATAAAATTCAAACTTAATATTCAACTAAAAACACTATAAAACATATGTTTAGTAAAAATAATGACAAAAAGTCAAGTTAACCCATTAAAAAGTATCATTAATACAAAAAAAATTGGAGCAAATAAAATTTTAAGAAAATATACAAGAAATAAAAAGAAAGTTCACATTTTATCATTTTATTTAAGCATTTGAACAAATGTTCATTGTTTCATTAATTTTGGTTTGTGGGAAAGCAGTTTTTCTCTTATACTGTAGGTAGATAGGCATTATTTCCTGTTTGGTTAAGAAGTTTCATTGTTCAAGGCCTTTAATTGCATGATCAACTGTTTGTACATGATTATAAATAGGTATTTTTTCTGTTAAATGCAACTGCTTTGTTGCATTATCAGTTTTATCCAACAAATAAAGTTTCAATTTTAATACATTTTATAAATAAATAAAAGCAAAAATTTATAAGATGCTATGATTAGTAAATAAGCATACTTTAAAACACATGTGAAAGAATAGCGAAATGGCTATGCTTGCAGCCCTGTTATGATTATAGAAGCCTCTCCCACAGATACTACGGTACTTGGCATACAGTGGTGGCAAAAAGTCCTGAACACACTCACTCTTTTGGCTAAGTTTTGTGTTTGACTTAATTTTTCGTTATGAAATTATTGTACTATCTTAACTATTTTTATTGATTCTAATGTATTTTTTCATGCTGATTTCAAATCTGTGTAGAATTCATGTAAAGTAAATATTTTAATCTGTATTTTGAAAAAACCATGATAAGACAAGCACAAGGTCATTGTAATAATGAGTGACTGTGTTTTCACCTAATGAAATGCTCCGTTATTCCAACCAATCAGAGAGCAGTAGTGATGAAGGGTTGAAAGCAGAATGTGCAGCATGTTCTAGTGCATTGAAAGCAGTTGTGTGTTGCAATTTGAAGTGAGTGTGTGGAAAATATTGGAATTATAGATAAATTTTCATTTCTGCCTGATAATAAAAGGTACAAAATAATATTTTTAAAAGAAGGTTATTCTATGCGCCAAATTGCTGCTGAAGTACCATGTGGTCTTTCTACTGTTGTGAGAACATTGAAAAGATATTCTGAAACAAATTCTATTGCGGACAGGGAGCGAAGTGGACGACCAAGAAAAACAACTTTACGTGAAGACAGGGTATTGCACAGGATTTCTCTTTCAAACAGAAAGCTTAATTCCCCGCAAATTTTGAAACAATGGATTTTGACATCAAATGTGAATGTGTGCCCAAGAACTGTGAGAGGAAGACTGCTGGAAATTGGATTACGAGGCTGCAAAGCTCGGCCAAAATCATTACTGACCGATTTTCAACGCAAGAGGAGATTGGCGTGGGCAAAGGACCATTCATTATGGACTATTAAAGACTGGGAAAAGGTAATATTTAGTGATGAGTCAGTTTTGTATTTCTGGTAACCAAAGTAGTGCCTATGTAAGACGACGCACTCATGAGGAATTCAGCCCTCAGTATCTGAAGCCCACAGTAAAGTACCCGACGAAAGTGATGATATGGGGCTGCATGTCTTCTCGTGGTGTTGGAAGACTTCACATCTTGAGCGGAACAGTGAAAGCCAGGGGTTACATTGAAATACTAAAAAATAAATTGCTACCAACAGCGGGAGATCTTTTTGGGAATCGGTCATGGATTTTTCAGGACGATAATGCTCCATGTCACCGTGCAAAGGTAGTCTAGAAATGATTCAAAGACAATACTGTGAATAGGATGGAATGGCCAGGACAGTCTCCGGACCTTAATCCTATCGAGAACCTATGGAATAAAATTGGTTATGATATTTCACAGCTGTACTACAAAAAATACTTGCGGCATTAAAAAACTAGTAACAGATTTGAAATCAGCATGAAAAAATACATTAGAATCAATAAAAACAGTTAATTTTTCGTTATGAAATTATCGTACTATCTTAAGTCAAACACAAAACTTAGCCAAAAAAATGAGTATGTTCAGGACTTTTTGCCACCACTGTATATGACATGACCCACACAAGGCACGGACTTGTGGCCAATCTCTGATGGGGAGATAACTGTTCATTTCCCATACGAAATGAAGCACTGTGAAGCTGATTCCCACTGCAGATGGGGTAAAGCAAAGCTCAACTAGGAAAGCTTATATTTTCTCTAGTCAATCTTTTTTTTTGACAATCTGCCAAATTTACCATCACCATCACTAATTTTTTAGGCTCCATAGTCTGTATTTATCAAGCCCTGCATTAATGGTGCGAAAAATCTCAAAATGGATGCTTCAGTTGTGACTGGTTAGAAAAATGTTTGACCAATTTTAAATAATTTGGATGGGCACATCGATGGAAACGAAACATTCTTTTAGTCTCATAATGCATAGGATTGTAATTGGGAAAAAAGATTGTTGTAAAGCCACATTTGATTTTGCATAACAATTCACAAAATATAAGAGTTACAAATCTATATAATAAAAGGCAATGTCTGTGTGTCTGTCTTATACACTATACGTTTCGCGACCGCGCGTCGGAGAGCTACGAAATTTGGCAATCGGAGACCCGGGGGGGGGAGGGAAGGGGACACGTGAAAACCGATTTTTAAAATTTTAATTATTTTTTTATTTATTTAATGTTTTATGCGATTTCGACCGTTTTTTGCCCTTTTTTCTCCACGATCCAGACATCGTAGAAAAAAACAAATTACACCATCGGAAAGAGCAGAGAATTTCGAGTAAAAATATATCAATTTCAAATCTGAATTTCGATTTCTAATATTTTTTAAAGATTTTAAAACAAAAGTCACTTTTTGCTCAAGAAAACGATTTTTGGTTTTTAAATTCTCGCATCGTGAAAAGTACTCATAATTTCGACTAATAATTTACATTTTCAGAAAGGTCAAACATCTGGCATTCTTACAAGTCTAATCTGGTCCAGAAATAATGAAAATTGCCTTCAGGATCGCAATTTTAAAGACGTCATGATTTTAAATTTCTCGCCGTGACGCTTCGTTTCTCCCCCGCTGAAGCAGGGAAGGTGGTGGGTGGGGACGTCAAGGTGGAGGTGACGTCACGGTTCTGAATAGAGCGCCTTTGCTCTATATAAATTATTATATTTATATTTTAAATGATGGGACGATCTGGATTTTTTAAATGTATATTTTAACTTTTGGATATTTTAATTTTATGGATATTTTAAATGATGGAACAATGAAACAATGGAATGAGGATGATGGAATTAAGCATATGGTCATTTTAAATTGCAGATTAGCGCGCGGGAAGTTAGCGGTAGGCCCGGGTTCGATTCCCGCCACTGCCAAAACTGCCGCCGTGTTTACGTGGAATACGATTACGTTAAATATGTGGGTCCGTAAGTCCTTCCGAGAGGTTGGTGGTAGGGGAAGGAGGATACGGCCCCTGTGGATGCCTCCCCCACTGGGTTCCCGTCTAAATTGGGTGAATATGTAGAAAGTTATGGAGATTGTCGCGGAGGGCGCGGCAGCCCAGTGGTTGGCGCGCGGGAATTGCACTCAGTAGGCCCGGGTTCGATTCCCGCCACTGCCAAAACTTACGCCACGTTCACGCAGAGTACGATCACGTTAAACATGTGGGTTCGTGAGTCCTTCCGAGAGGTTGGTGGTAGGGGAAGGAGGGTACGGTCTAAATTGGGTGAATAAAAAGAAAGTTATGGAGATTGTCGCGGAGGGCGAAGTAGCCCAGTGGTTAGCGCGCGGGAATTGCACGCGGTAGGCCCGGGTTCGATTTCCGCCACTGACATGGAGTAAGATCACGTTAAACATATGGGTCCGCATGTTTTTCCGAGAGGTTGGTGGTAGGGGAAGGAGGGTACGTTCCCTGTGGATGCCTCCCCCACTGGGTTCCGGTCTAAATTGGGTGGCACATCCTGGCCGTCCAACCAGTTACCAGGCCCGGGTTCGATTCCCAAAATTGCCGCCGTGTTTACGCGGAGTACGAGCACGTTAAACATGTGGGTCCGTGAGTCCTTCCGAGAAGTTGGTGGTAGGGGAAGGAGGGTACGGTCTAAATTGGATGAATAAAAAGAAAGTTATGGAGATTGTCGCGTAGGGCAAAGTAGCCCAATGGTTAGCGCGCGGAAATTGCACTCGGTAGGCCCGGGTTCGATTCCCAAAATTGCCGCCGTGTTTACGCGGAATACGATCACGTTAAACATGTGGGTCTGTAAGTCCTTCCGAGAGGTTGGTGGTAGGGGAAGAAGGGTACGGTCCCTGTGGATGCTTCTCCCACTTGGTTCCGGTCTAAATTGGGTGAATAAAAAGAAAGTTATGAAGAATATCGCGGAGGGTGAAGTACCCCAGTGGTTAGTGCGCGGGATTTGCACTTGGTAGGCCCGGGTTCGATTCCCAAAATTGCCGAATAAAAATAAAGTTATGGAGATTGTCGCGGATGGCACGGTAGCCCAGTGGTTAGCACGCGGGAATTTCACTCGGTAGGCCCGGGTTCGATTCCCACCATTGCCAAAACTGCAGCCGTGTTCACGCGGAGTACGATCACGTTAAACGTGTGGGACTGCAAGTCCTTCCGAGAGGTTTGTGGTAGGGGAAGGAGGGTACGGTCTCTTTGGATGCCTCCCCCATTGGGTTCCGGTCTAAATTGTGTGGCACTTCCTGGCCTTCCAAGCAGTTACCTTACACCTTTCTGGTAGGTCGCGCCAACGAGTTTGCCACGGTCAGAATTTTCAAGGGTAGCGAACAGGCTGGTCGCCAAAGGCGGCTAGTCTATATAATAAAAGGCAATGTCTGTGTGTGTGTCTGTCTTATACACTATACGTTTCGCGACCGCACGTCGGAGAGCTATGAAATTTGGCAATCGGAGACCCTGGGGGGTGGGAAGGGGACACGTGAAAACCGATTTTCAAAATTTTAATTATTTTTTTTGTTATTTAATGTTTTATGAGATTTCGACCGTTTTTTGACCTTTTTGCTCTTTTTTCTCCACGATCCAGACATCGTAGAAAAAAACAAATCACACCATCGGAAAGAGCAGAGAATTTCGAGTAAAAATATATCAATTTCAAATCTCAGGGACAAATTCTAATATTTTTTTTATGATTTTAAAGCAAAAGTCACTTTTGACTCAAAAAAACGATTTTTGGTTTTTAAATTCTCGCATAGTAAAAAGTACTCAGAATTTCGACTAATAATTTACATTTTTAGAAAGGTCAAACATCTGGCATTCTTACAAGTCCAATCTGGTCAAGAAATAATTATAAATATTCACAGGATCGCGATTTTAATGACCTAAGGATTTCCAATTTCTCGGCGAACGCGTTTTCACCCGTTGAATTTTCTCCCCGTCTCCATGGAGACCGACCGCCCTTCCGGATTGCCTGCAGGATCGCAATTTTAAAGACGTCATGATTTTATATTTCTTGCCCAATACTCGGCGAAGAGCCGATTCTTCCCCGACATTTCCCCCCGCAGTAGTTTTTCCCCCGTCTCCATGGAGACCACGCTTTGGGTTTTAAATGTATTAAGAGCTTAGCATATGTATTGGATAGATACATCGGGTGAAATTATTATATTTATATGATATTTTAAATGGATATTTTAATTTATGGATATTTTAAATTATTTAAATGATTGAATTATGGTGGATTGAATTCTGGTGATGTATTTGAAATTATTATATATATGGATTGGTGGAACGATATGGATGATTCATAGAATGATATGGATTTTTTAAATGGATATTTTAATTTATGGTTATTTTAAATGGATATTTGAATTTATGGACATTTTAAATGGACATTTCAATTTTATGGATATTTTAAGTGATGAAACGATGGATATTTTAATTTTATGGGTATTTTAAATACCATATGGTCATTATAAAATTAAAATTAGCGCGCGGGAAGTTAGCGCACGGAAATCGCACTCGGTTGCTCCGATTCCCGCCACTGCCTAAACTGCCTCCGTGTTCAGGCGGTGTACGATCACATTAAACATGTGGGTCCGTAAGTCCTTCCGAGAGGTTGTTGGTAGGGGAAGGACGGTACGGTCCCTGTGGATGCCTCTCCCATTGGGTTCCGGTCTAAATTGGGTGAATAAAAAGAAAGTTGTGGAGAATGTCGCGGAGGGCGAAGTACCCCAGTGGTTAGAGCGCGGGATTTGCACTTGGTAGGCCCGGGTTCGATTCCCAAAATTGCCGCCATGTTCACGTCCGGAAGGACCAAAACAAATTTACATTGGACTGGAAAAAAAGAAAGTTGTGAAGATTGTCGCGAAGGGCGCGGTAGCCAAGTGGTTATGCGCAGAAATTGTACTCGGTAAGCCCGGGTTCGATTCCCCCCACTGCCGAAACTGCCGCCGTGTTCACGCGGAGTACGATCACGTTAAACATGTGGGGCCGTAAGTCCTTCCGAGGGGTTGGTGGTAGGGGGAGAAGGGTACGGTCCCTGTGGATACCTCCCCCACTGAGTTCCGGTCTAAATTGGGTGGTACTTCCTGGCCGTCCAAACAGTTACCTTACACCTTTCTGGTAGGTCGCGTCAGCGAGTTTGCAACAATCAGAATTTGCCACGGTCAGAATTTTTAAGGGTAGCGAACAGGCTGGTCGCCAAAGGCGGCTAGTGTTAAAATAAATACACCTTATCACAATTTTTCAATAATAATGCAGTTTGTGGAATAACTGAAAGCAGCCCTAATTAACCAGATGAAAAAATTAGTATATATATATATACACACACACACACGCATACACAGCTGCCAACTCTGAATGGCTGGAAATCCATAGATTTTTATTCACAGGAAAAAATTCACGATTTTAGACAAAATCATCAACATTATGCAAAATCATCGTAAAATAAATTTACATCATACTTAAAAACAGAGAATAAAATAACCTAAAATAGGAAAAAAAGCTAATAGAGGGTAAATGGCATTTTATTTAATGTAATTTTAAATTCTGTTTTATGAATATTATTCGATACTACATTTCACAAATGCTGTTGAACAAGATTTTGCTATTATTAAGAAATTTTTTATCTAACACAGTTTCAAAACATTTAGCACTTTGTCTAAATTTTGTTATAAGTTTTTCCAGTGTTTCACTGGACATTGATGACCTGAAATCAGTTCTTATTTCCCTCATATGGCTAAAAGCCCTTTCACATTCTGCATTACTGTGGGGAAACAAATTATTTTTATTAAGTGCTAAAATTCATTGCAGCTGATTTAGTTTCTTTCAGGATGCTCTAATAATTCTGAATCTATATTTTCTTAAAGTTTCTGTCTCAAAAATCATTTAAACTAACATTATTATGCTATTTCCATTTAAACTAAAGGATGAAACAAATATCAATTTTTAATTAAAATTCTAAAAATATGTAAATTTAAATACAAATGCATCAAATTCTAATTTATGATTTTGAAACGGTTGTATTTCTTAAGTACCCAAATTATTATTTTGATTCAAAAATAATTCTTAATTTTATTAATAAGTTTGAAAATAGTTTCTGTATAATACATGAAATAATTAAAAAATTTTTAGATGATGCAAATGGATTGCATAAGCAGAAATTATTTTTGCAATTAAACAAAATATAAGGAGGATTGCGCACAAATACATATTTTCGAGATACTGCTGCAAAATAGCCTTTCATTTCATTAATAATGCGTTTGGACAATAGTTTTTCTGTATAAAATACAAAATAATTATAAAATAATTTGCCGATGCAGACAGGTTTCAAAAGCGGAAATTATTTTCACAATTAAACAAAATATAAGGAGGATCGTGCACAAATGCCGTTTTTAGCGAAACTGCTGCAAGACAGCCTTTCATTTCATTAAAAATATGTTTGAAAAATAGTTTTGTATATAAAACAAAATAATTTAATAAAATTAAGTCTATGCAAATGCGTTTCTCCCACATTAATTAGATAGTCATTGGTCTCTATCTCTTTCTCTTGCCATGGGGATAATCGGCATTTGCGAGCACCGATTTCGAAAAGGATTTTTAGAAAAAAATGGGATTAGAAAAAAAAACTGGGAAACTGATTTTTAGATGAAAGAACGGGAAAACTTTGATCTCAAAATTTGTGACTTCGTTTGGAATTCTATGATATTTTTGGAACATTCGTGATCTATTTCAGATATTTGTACTTTTGTGACTTGTAGGTACGAATACAAAAATCTGATGTGGGCAACACATGACTTTCCTTATATAATGTAATGAATTTACTACTTTTACAGTAAAAAAAATAGGTTTTATATAAAAAATATAAAAATTTTTAAATTTTAAAATAAATAAATTTTTTATATAAAAAAATAGGTTTTAAATTCTCCATGTGAATAGAATACATCTGTAAGTCGCCAGAAAGGAAGTGAAGACAATTCGTTTATCATTTTCAGAGGAAGAGGGGGACATTCTTAGGGAATTTTTGTAACGGAATCGGGGAAAAGTAGGGACTTTTAGCTTGTGAACTTTTGTTCACAAGCTAATCAATCGTCAATCTGAAGAAATCAGTTTCAGATATATATATATATATAAAATTTGAAAATCCAATGATAGAATAGAGAAGTTGCGACTCAAAAAACCCGAACATTAATAAATGCCTAACAAATAAAAAGTAGCAAACAGAGAATCATCAAACAAGTGGGAAATAAAATGCTAACCTCAAGTCATCAAGCTAAAGACAAACAACAAACATCAATGGAAAGGAATCTATAATATAAATGCAAATAAAATCCAAGTATTAAAGTTTTACACATGGACAAGCCCTAGGCCTAAACTAATGAGTTGTTTATTTCGATAAAACTCTTCGTCAAATCCAGGTATTTTATAAAAATGAACACAAAATGCATGTTTCTGATATCAGTGATAGATTATATCTATAAACTTTGATAACTTGGACAACATGCATAAATACTGAAAAATAACCAGAAACAAAAATACCTGAAAAAATATTGCATACGTCTGATCCATTGGAGCCTTGAATAAAGAGACCAATGTTGCCAATCGCAAAAAATAAAAAGTTGAGAACTGCTGTTGCCAATCATGAGAAATAAATAACAGTAATGCAAAAAGACTATAAAGGTGATTCAACAGTAACAGCTACAAAATAATGGGGCAGATGATAATAGAAAACATAGAGGCTAAAATATAAGGGGATGTAAATATATGGTAATGCTTATTCAAGAGAAAGTGGATGTCTAGCTAATATAAGATAATAATGAGAGAATTTAAGTATATTCAACCATCCTAAACTTTTTAACTATACCATGCACTAAATATGCTGGATATTTATATAATTTACTAGTAATTTTTAGCTTATTAATATGCATAGCATGAAAATTTTTATCTGATATTCTATAAATTCTAAAAAGCTGATTAAGTATAATATTTCTAAACAATTGAATAGAGTTACAGGAATTAAAAGGTAATATTTTATTAATGTTAAGGTTAAAATAGTCTTTATCATAAATTAGTAACTATCCTATTAGTAGGTTCAATAGTAAAATTTAAGTCCAAAAAATTAATGTTATTACTAATAGTGGCTTCATTAGGAGTTAGTTCCAAATTAACCAGATAGAAATCTATATCTATGACACAGTTGTCTGTAAAGACCAAACAAATCATCAACATATCTGTAAATTTTGTAATCTGTTGAAGAGATATATATATACACTCCTTTGAGAAATAAATTTCAGTTAAATAACATTAAAATTTTTAAATTTAGAGAAAAATACATACCCTTTTGTTTTAACTTTTGTTTTCTCTTTAACCTGCAAAATGAACATATTTATAAAACTAAATAATAGATTAAAAAACAAAAAACGAAGTTGTACACCCAGATTTTAGTTACTAAAAGAAACATTATGTTCTTTAATAGAACAGTTTAAACAAGAAATGCATAAGGAAGTCTGAAGATGAGGGTGTTGAGATTTTAAAAAAAATAAGATTCATTTATCATTACTACTATAGCCTATAACAAATGTAAGGGAAATGAATCAGCCAGAAGAACTTATAAAGAACAACGTTCTAGCATAAATTAGTAAAGGTTTATTAAATTACATCGTCGTCATCGCATCATAACAAACCAAAATATATAGTACATCGAGTGCGTTAAACATCGTATTACATAGTGTTACATCGTATGCGGGCATCAATCGTACATCATATGCGGGCATCAGTCGTCGAATACATATATCCTCACGAGATTCACTCAACTGAGTCCTGCTAGCGCAAGGTTACAAGAAAATAGTTCTCGGTTGCGGTTGGCGTTTACAATTAGCTTACAATCGGCCATCCTGCAAAATAGGCGTCCTCGTCTATGGTGCATCTGCGGTAGTCTTGCAATCTACATCCTCAAAGTCATAATGTTCTTCGCCGTTTACTAATTTGAACAGTTTCAATTGCGAGGCGTGTGCAGTTGTTTCGTAACTTGGACGTCATCTTCGTCCTTGTCCAATATTCCGCAGATCAGACACTCTATATGTGTCAGAGGGTAAAACAGTTTCTACCACTAAGGGTCCACGGTACCGTACCTGTAGTTTTGTGCTGCTACCAGTGTGCTCTGGCAAACGTTTCACAAGGACAACATCACCGATTTCATACTTAAAAGCAGGGCAATGTCGTTTATCGTAATTTTTCTTCATTTTAGCTTGAGATTCAGAAATAGTGTCTTTTACTTTTGCCTGTAGGACTTTGGGTTCACAATATTTCCCTTCTTCCGGTAACAAGTCAATTGGGAAATCATTAGTTCTTTCTGGTACATAACCATACAACAACTCGAATGCAGATTTACCAGTGGATTTGCTTGGTGTCCAGTTTATTTGACTTTGGACTTCTGTCAGAAATTTGTCCCAATCCTTTTGATTATCTTTATTACAACTGGCAGTAATAGCAGGGATCAAAATTCGATTTATTCGTTCGACTTGGCCATTTGCTTGGGGTCGTTGGCTGCAAATTAATGTGTGTTTAATTTTTTTTTCACTGCAGTATTCAGTGAATGCCTTTGAGGTAAAACATGTTCCTCGATCAGAGATTATTCGAAGCGGAGCTCCAAAATCTTTGATAAACTCATCTAAACATTTGATCACATTAGCCGTTGTGCAAGTGGAACAAGCATGTAAACGTATGAACTTCGTTAAGTTATCTATGATGACAAAAACTTCCTTGTTTCTGCGGGAACTAGTTGTAAGGGGTCCAAGAAAATCTATATGGATAATTTCAAATGGTCGTCTTCCAGGGGGAATTGGGTTTAATTTCCCTTGAACTTTTCCAGCAGGAACTTTGTTAAAAGCGCAGCTAACACATTGTCTTATATGCTGCTTTATGTAATTCGTCATATTTGGAAACCAAAATTTTTCTTGAATTAGCTGTCTAACTTTATCGACTCCAAAGTGTCCAGCAAAATCATGATATCGGACAACTAAATACTTCCGCATGGGTCGAGGCATAACAAACAGTTTCTTGGTTGCATCACGATCTGTCATAACTCTAAAAAGAATTCCGTTTTCTAGACTATACTGATTGGTAAGTTGACGTTCTGCTGGGTTTCGGTTAATTGAGGGTTTAGTTATTGCTTGCAAAATACTTTGTATTTCCTTATCCTGAGACTGAAGTAAAGCTACCTGATCGCTTTCAGTAGCAATATACAGTATTGTAGGTGAATATGTTAGTTCAACGGGGCTTGTTAGATCGAATTCATCATTTGGAGTATATTTTCGTTCTTCTACTGGTGCTCTACTAAGGGCATCAATGTGGCACATTTTATCCCCTGAACGATGTTTTACTTCATAGTCGAATTCGCTCAAGAGTTCTGCCCACTGGGCTATCTGAGGCTTGAGATTCCTTTGAGTGACAAGAAATGTTATCGCTGAACAGTCCGTTACTAGAGTAAAATGTTTTCCAATAAGAAATGGCCGCAATCGTGTCATTGACCAAACAGTAGCAATCAATTCTAAACGACTTGAGTGGTACACTGCTTCATCCGGACTCGTTCGACGGCTTACGCAGTATACTAGACGTAATCTTTTATCTTTATCGTATTGCAGGAGCATTCCAGACAATCCGACTGAACTTGCATCGGTGTGGAGTTCAGTTTCATCACGGTTGTCATAAAGTTTTAGTACTGGTTTAGAAGTTAAACGTAACTTTAATTCATCGAAGACTTTCTGGTGATCCGCAGTCCATTCAAATGTAGAATTTTTCTTCAACAATTGGGTTAACGGAGATGCTAATAAAGCATAGCGTTCTATAAATCTGCGAAAGAAACTAGAAAGTCCTAAAAATCTTCTCAATTCTCTTACACTTCTTGGTGGTGGAATTTCTGAAATTGCAGCAAGTTTTCGAGATCCAGGTTTTATTCCTGCCTTTGATATTGAGAAACCCAAATAATCTATTTCTTCCATCGCAAATTCACATTTCGATAGTTTGAGCGTTATTCCTGCCTGACGAATTTTCGTCAGAACTTTACGTAATCTAGTTATCAAATCTTCAAGTGTTTTAGCTGCTATGAGCATATCGTCGATAAAGCAAGTTACGACATTCCACAAGAGATCGTCCAGCGCCACTGTCATGGCTCTTTGAAAAACAGCAGGTCCATTTGTTAATCCAAAAATTAATCTTTTTGGCTCATAATGGCCATCGGGTGTAACAAATGCTGCCTTGTGTCTTGAATCTGCATGTAGAGGAATCTGGTTGAAACCTTGTGCAGCATCGAGTATACAGAAAAGATTATATCCAGTCAATCTATCAAGTAAGTCATCAATGTGTGGCAAAAGAAATTTATCTTTTACAGTCTGTGCATTTAAACGTCTATAATCTATGACCATACGGTAATCTCCTGTTTTCTTCTTTACTAATAATACAGGGCTACTATAATCCGAAGTACTATTTTGAACGACTCCCTGTTCTTTCAGTTCGGTAATAATTTTTCGTAAAATTTCACGTTCGTGATATGACGTACGGTATGGAGCATGCGAAACCGGCTTGCTTCCAAGAACTTCCGTAATTTTCATAGTTGTCGTTTTGATGCATCCCAACTCATTGGTTTTCACTGCAATACAGTCTCTGAATTCATTTAAAAGATCGCACACCTTTTGTGCTTCTGATTCTGTGAGCTGAGAACCGACTTTAATTTGACTTAACATTAACGGCTCACGAAATGAAGGTTCTTGATCTTCTACTTGTATATGTAAACTTTCACCAAATTCAAAGGAATTATCAAAAGCTTCAATTTCCACACAATTATTTTGTGTAACATTTAAGTAATTCTCATCAAAATTTTCTTTTTCATAGTTCTCTATTACTGTAATTGGAATTGCATTCCCTCTAAGGACGACTTGATTTTCTTTTATGCGAATTTTACTATTGGTAAAATTTATGACTGGAACACATGCTACACCATTTTGAACATATATTTCATTACCTTGATAGTTCTGTTCTTCAATCATAAAGGAATTTAAATTTATATCATCATTTACAGAATTAACTAGCTGTACACTATGAGGTTGCACAATCACAGCTTTTTCACTTTTAAGTACTGCTTTGCAATTCGAATAACTTTCAAGATTAAAATTTTCTAACAAATCGAAATTGTTTTCATCTACTAACATAGAATTTCCTTGTTTTCGTACTAATGCTACATTTGGAAGATCAATAACATTTGTCCCTATAAGTACATCAGGTCCTTTGAAACTATCATCAGGAACAACAAGAAAGCGAATCGATCTTAACTTTATCTCATCAATAACAATATTGCAATAAACAACACTAAAGGGTGTCAAACTACCCCCGATACCTTTCAAGTTTTCTGGTGCTTCTTTTTCAATAGTTTTATTAAGAGCCGATACTAATTTAAGTTTCATTAAACTCACATTCGAACCTGTGTCTATAATAGATGAAATTGAATTTAACCCGTCAACATTTATAAATTTATATGACTGATGTAGAGGTATAATATTCGAAACACATAAAGAAGTTGGATGTTTGACTTCAATGCAATCTTTAGTACCATGGCCTTCCTTTTTACACTTTGTGCAATATTTTTGACGTTTAGGTTTTCCGCAATCACGCGAAAAATGTCCCTTTTCATAGCAGTTATAACAAGTATCAGGACCAGCAAGTTTTTTTCTATCCCATTCTTTTACGGTTTGAACTTCTGCTTTTATTTCATTTGGTACATGGAACTTATTTATTTGATTGTTTTTCCTCGCATACTCAAAATACTGATGGGGTTCAACTGACCGCGCAATTCTTCTACCGCCCCTAACACTTTCGTATTCATCTAATTTGTCTGCAAGTTCACTGGAAGATACAAATTTCGACCAATCATCCAAAAAATGATCTTTAATATCATGTGGAACCTTCCTCTTTAATTGATCTGTTATAATCAAATCTTTAAGTTTTTCAAAATTGTTTATATCCAATCCTTTGATCCATTCTTCAAAATAATTTTTCAATTCGAAAGTAAAATCGCGCCAAGTGTCTTTAGGTGATTTTTGATGATATACAAACTTTTGCCGAAATTTCTCCGGGCTTAACCTAAACCTTTTTAACAATAAATTCTTGACATGCTCATAGTTATTTGCTACTTCATCGGATTCACGTGCAACTAATTGTGATATTTCGTACGGTAATAGCACTAGTAAATTTGCTACTAAATCATCTTCATGTATGTTTGCTCTACGCGCCTGTCTTTCAAATAATGTTAAATAAAAACTAATATCACCTTCTTTCATTTCAAATTTCTGCATCAAAAGCTGTAAACTATAACGCTTGCTTTTATTTTCAGAATTTTCAACATTACGCGAACTTAAATCATCAATGTTTATTTTGTTCGAAGTCTCAAGCTTTAATTTTTCCAGTTCAAACTCATACTTTAATTTTTCTTTTTCTTGCGCTAATTTTTCTTTTTCTGCTTCTTTTCTATCAAAAATTATAGTTTCTAACATTTGTTTTACAAAATCTTCATCGTATTCTTTACTACTTAATATTTTTGTTTTTAACTCTAAAATTGTATCTTCTGGAAGAATAGTTTCCCCAACTTCGCGTGCTAACAACATTAAATCAGCTTTTCTTCCTCTGGCTAAATCCGCCATCTTCAGTACTTATTATATCAATGTATTATACAGTATCAAAATAAAAATGACTTTCTTAGTCAAAACTGAGCATCAGAATACTGCATTTTAAACTACATCAACATCACAATACATTCAAATCAAAATTATTCAAAAACATTTATTTACCTGGTAATATAAAAGTTTTCATCGCCGTTGTAGATGAGACGTCTGCTTGTCTCATCAATTTGTTTTTATAAACACGAACGTTGGTCGAAAAAAGCGTAGAACAACATACCAGTTCAAACAAGTCATCGATGTCAATCCCACTTCTGAATTGTAAGGGAAATGAATCAGCCAGAAGAACTTATAAAGAACAACGTTCTAGCATAAATTAGTAAAGGTTTATTAAATTACATCGTCGTCATCGCATCATAACAAACCAAAATATATAGTACATCGAGTGCGTTAAACATCGTATTACATAGTGTTACATCGTATGCGGGCATCAATCGTACATCATATGCGGGCATCAGTCGTCGAATACATATATCCTCACGAGATTCACTCAACTGAGTCCTGCTAGCGCAAGGTTACAAGAAAATAGTTCTCGGTTGCGGTTGGCGTTTACAATTAGCTTACAAAACAAAGAAAAATAACAATACCTCTTTGCCCTTTTTTTTGCAGTTTTTTCCTCCATTTTTCTTTTATTTTCTTCAATTTTATTTCGGTATTCCTCATCTAGGCGCTCCTAGGAGTATAATTTAACATTTAAAGCAAGTTATTAAAAAACACTCAAATTTATTTTTAACAGGCAATCAGACACTATTAACCTTTATTAATCAAATGACAATAAGTTATTAGTTAACACTTATAGTTAAATATATAGACCGACAAAATAAATGTACAGTACTGCTTACATTGATAGACATATTGCTAAGTCCTGTTTTATTAAAACCAACAAGAATAACACAAATGAAAAAGATCCAACCCAGGAGATTTAACTTAACTAGTTTTTGTTGTATCAACAAACTTCTTGTATCTTGTAAGAGTTTAAACATAAGACATATTTGGGTCATAAATAGATCAACTTATGGGTACAGAAACACCAAATTTATAATCTAATTACTCCAAACAAATATCTCTAAGACCTAATATCTATAAAACCTAAAATCTCTAAGACCTAATATGGTTGATGCACCAGTCAGTATATAAGTCATTAAAGAGCTTTCACTTTACATCTAAGGTTAGAAATTAAGAGCAGAAAGTCAGACATCAATGGAACCTAATCCTTATTCCTCAGTTGCCAAAATGTTTCATTTGGAGAAATTTTAAAATTTTATTTACGTTATACAACTTGCAAAATAAATCTCTTTATCAGTGGCACCGCCTTTAATCCACTGCAAGGAAGCATGCAATCTACGGCAACATGTGTTTAGATTGTTAGAAGGAAGATACATGCAAGAAAAAAAGCGTAAAAGTTAGAAGGCAAAAATAATGATTGGGTCTAAAATATCTGTCGTCAAGACAAAATACAACTAATGAATGACCGCTAATTTTGAACCCTGTTTGCACTACGATCATTATTCAATTCTATAAAAACATTAAAATAGATGTAAAAACAAAAATTTTTTATTTGAAATTACTTTTTCACCCTTTGCTTCTATCATTTTTTGTCTAGTATACTCCTTTCTTCGCAAATGTCTATATACATGAAATTCACCACTTCCAGCTCCAGCACTTGATCCTAAAAATTAAAAACAATTATTTAGCCATAGAAAATCACACTACTATAATTATAAAAATATTTACCTAACAGTTTGATATTATTACATGTTCATTATAAGAACAAAAATCAATGCATATATTCAAATAAAACAAAAATCAATGCACATATGCAAACACTTTATATGAAGTCCATCATAATAGGTCACATTGCATTAAAGTTATGCAGCACATATTCCCGCATAATCACCAGTCTTCAGCACTTGCACTCTTACCCCCGTATTCACCATTCCTACCGAACCACTTGCGAAATCATTGGTTCATAAGTCATTGGTCCGTACCAGTTTCCCTTTCACTAAAAACTTGTATTCACCACCCAAAAATAAACTCTTAACTAGTCGATTTTTGGTTGCTGGATCACAGAAAAAAAGATGGAATTCTATTGGCTGAGACGCATCACGTGGGTTTGTGTACATTCGGACTTGCAGCTGCAAACAATATTTTCTTTTCCTGTGCTGCCGGATACAATAAACTGCATGAGCTTTTTAAATTTTGATTTTTTTTTTTCTAGATTATTTTTAATTTGAAATCATGGCTGTTCGAATGATATTTATGGCGTTTGAGAAGGAACTCATAATTGAGTTGATGAATTCTAAAATTCAATAATAGACAACATAAAAACCAATAAAGTGAGTGCTGTAGAAAACAGTTGTCTGGCAAGAGATAGCTGACGTTTTTAATTCCACAAATGGAAAAACAAAACAACTCTGTCAGTGCTATAGAAATTAAAAAAACAAACAAAAAAAAAAAAACAGAAGAAATGTCAAAAATATAAGACTGGTGGTGACCGAATTTGTATTAAATGTTTCTAACATAGTATCTAGTCGTTTCTAACAGCAGTTGTAAAATGTGAAAAATGTTAGTTTATGAGACATAATTGAATTTGAATAACCTATTATATTCTAGTTCTTTTTTGTCCTAACAGGCAGTAAATTTTCAAAAATTTCAACATTTTGAGAAAAGTTTTCCAGCATCCAAAAAACTTGTTTTTGCTTGCTTGTACAACATGCAAATAATAGTTTTTAAATTGATCTAGCATTTTTTTAAAACTCAATTTCATAAAGTAGTAAAACATTAATTTCCACAACATAACCCAAATAGAAAAATCTTTAGTTTTAAAAGCATTGTCATCAGACAAATTACCAGTAGTGACTAAAAACATTGGGCTCCAATGCAAAATGGAAAAAGGCCTATATATATTGTATAAATGATATAAGAATATTATGTACCATGTGGTTTTATCCATTAAATAGTAAGAATAAAATTTGTTTCTTGTCTGCTGCCATAAAACTCGTATCTCCATCAAAAAAATTACCATGAAAAAATGGAAAGTAGATGCTTAAAAATCGTTTATTAAATATTAATGTTTTTAAAAAAGAAGACAAACGTTTCTCTCAAATGTCAACAAATTTAATTCTAGAATGGTTTTTGTCTAGATTTAGTCCTTGCAGCCATCGATTAGTTTTAAGACTTCCACCTTTTCAGCAACTTCCTGCTAAACCAAGTAATGCAAATGCATATGGATATTGCTCGCTCCATTGCATTCCTCAGAAAATTCTTTATTAATTTTAATTTCAAAACCAAATGTTTTTGTGTTGACACACAGTGGCAGTAATAGTTAGAAATTATAGTAATGGAGAATGCACTTCAGAAAAACTAGCATTCGGGGAGAGCCAGGATCACCTGTGTGACAATTGAACACAAATTTATCAATATTGCATTGCTTTATAGAATTTATACAATTATTAGGAGAACAATTTTTATTTAACTCTATCTTAGAGGTTGTGAGGAACAGTATTTTAATAATTTTATTAAAAAAATTGTTTTTATTTTTTTTTCTGGAGCCTTTTAAAATTGTATCACCTGTGTGACCTTTTTGTAAAGAAAAAAGTCTAACATGTATTAAAAGCCAAATTTCTGTGAATTATGACTTAAACTGTGATTATTTTTTTGAAATCTATATACCAAAAGAATCAAAATAAACACCCATATGAACAAAAATATTGAAATATAATTTTAACATAAATAAAAAAGGAATTTACTACAATCACCTGTGTGACCACCGATATCATCTGTGTGACAGTGTACAAAAATTTAAAGTGAAGTTTTGTTTAAGATGCAAAATTGGATTATATTTTTAATCATTGTAATAAATGAATACAAGAAAACTACTAAATAAAGTAATTTGAGTTACAAATCATTGAATTTAAAAACTCCACGTGCATTTACAACTTCTGGTGGGTTCAATTTCCGTACAATACAATTTGATTCATAAAAAATTTTGTCAGGTTGTTGAGGCCACTTCCAGCTAAGTCCGCTCCTATGCATAACTGAAATTTCATATGGTCCACTATTTGACGCTTTAGAAGTTACAGTTCTGGGGTAAGTTTTTTTTATCGTACTCTACTAAATACCAATCCCCCACTTCCAACATTAATGTCGATAATAGATTATCAAGATCCTGGCTTTCAATTGGATAAAAAATTTTGACTCAGGGTTCCGAATGTTTAGAGTTAAAATATCCTACTAATTCAAATCCATTTTTATTGACTGTGAAGTGATGAATGTCTCTAATTCCTGGAACAACTGGAACAGAAGACCACAGATCAAGATTCTCATTGACTTTTTTAATTTCTTCGGCGGAAATGAACAAAACATTTGTTTTTTTAAGGAGTCTTCCAGCAACAACAAAAAAATCCTTTGCTGATTGCACGACAATTTCACCATGTTTGGCCATCACTTCTTTACGAACCATTGATTTCGCTAAGCCTCCTATCCCATCAACTATACCTTTGCCGTGGGATGTAGCAGTATATTTCCAGCTGAATTCTCTTTTATATTTTTCAGTCAAATATACTAGGAATCTACACATAAACTTGTTCTTGAATTCTGATGAAGGTCCATCACTCCATATGATTTCTGCAAAAATGCTTTCATCATTTATCAAGATGTCATACATTTTAATCAAAAAGGCAGCAACAACATTTTTGTCCTTATTTTGAGTGTCGGAGCATACAAGATATGTAGTACATTCACCATTTAAAAATACGGCTACAGTAAACAATGTAACGGTCTTTCTGCTCCACAAAGCTGACTGTATCTCATTCTGATATTCACATGTGTAACCCATGGCAAAGTCACATTGAACAATTCTTGTTCCTGCAGTACTTTGATCCTGAATAAACTCACTTTCTTGAATTCTCTTGATATTGACGTGCTTCAGGAAGTCTGGATAGTCAGTTTTGATTTTTTTCACTAAATCTACACACCTATCTTCATGAAATACTTTAATTAATAATTTGTCATCTTTCTGCCACTACTGCCATTGAAGCTTTTTCATTGGATCAACATTCGTTTTAATGTTATTGCCATCTTTACAAGTGTGACATGTTCCACTCCAACAGTTCTTACTCTTTACGTCACATAAAACTGTATCCTAAGATGATGTAGAATCATAATGTATATTTAAAACTTTAAGCTTTAAGAAAAAATTTTGATCACAGGTGATAAGAACTGTTCACACAGATAAGAAACTCATCAAACAAGAAGATGTCACACAGGTGATAAGAACTGGTCACACAGGTGATAGAAACTTGTCACACAGGTGAGGAGTCATTATAATACTAATTTTTTAAAGAAAAATAAAACTGAATAGTGATATTATATTAGCAAGATATTTTAGCTTTGTTTGCAAAAAAACAAAATTTCAAAATTATTTTAGTACCCCAAACAAAAACTTTTGTATGTCATATATCACCTGTGTGACTAAAAGGGTGTAGTAAGTTTATTTTTTAATAATTTATAATTTTAAAAAATGTCAAATATATTTGAATTTACTTATAATCTATTTATTTAATTCACTATTGATGCTTTTTAAGAAAAGAATTGTAATTTTACAAATAAATATGCACATAATTCAGTTTTTCTGTGAGCATTCCCTAATGATGAAAAAAATTTATTTTTTGAAGTTTTATATTTAGCCCTTTCATTCAGAATAAAATTAAGAAGTCAGGTAATTTTTTTTGCTTGTAACATGAAATATGAACATTTTTGATGTTGAATTAAAAAAAAAATGTGAAACAAAAAATATTGTGTCAGGCTCACTTTTTCTGGCTCTGCCCATTCATATCATAGCATTTTATGATAACCAGCTAAACAAACTCAAATATGTTAATATCAGTTTTTTAAATTTGTAAAATTTAAAAACAGGATTTAGGTTTTTTTAATATATGATTATTTGATCATTAGTGGCGAAGCGTATTAAAATACTTTTGGGAGATGGAAAACCAGGGATAAAAATTTGCAAATAAGTTTCATATTTATATATTATTTTAGTTAGTTATCATAATATTTTAGTTAGGTTATAAATAAAATATACAGTAAACTTCAGCAGTATCAGATACATATTCCAGATTATCAGATGTTGAACTAAAATGGGGATAAGAAATTAAAAAAAATAATTTAAATCAATATAATGGACAATGAATGTGATATTTTTTTGCCTAAAGCATTACACAGGCTGAACTATATTGTACAGTATGCATAAAACCTTAATTTCAAAATTACTAGGTAAAACTTCAATGAATCTGCTTAGGCATTTTGTCTAGATATGTCATTACAGCCAAATCGTTCTAAACAGTGCCACCCAGAATTTTTGGGCACCTATTTGTTGGGTTGCTTTTGGCTATTTAGTGAATTTTAGGAGTTTTGTTTTCAATCTAAATGTATTCAGGGGTCTTATTTACATAGTTATCCTTTTTAATTTAGTTATCCAGTTTCCATTTATTTAGGCTTTTGACATTATGTTTCAAATGCATTCTATTCCATAGTTATTGTGTTAAAAGTGGTTATAGCAATTTAAATTGGCTAATTTGTTATTCCATTTATTGCCCTTTTTATTCCCTTTGATTTGATTCTTAATTTGTTGTTCTCGATTAAAAATTAGTTGATTTATCGAGATTTTTCAGTTTTATTCTATTTTCAGCTTTTTAAATTTTCAGAATTGTCTATTTTTAAATTATTGCCTAATACGTATATTCTAAATTGTTTCACTTCATTTCCTTTTTCAATTTTCGTCTGCTTTAAAATTCCTGTTCTTTTTAAAATTTTGAGTTTTTAATTGGTTGACCGTAATATTAAAATCATCTGTCATTAATTCTTTTATCGTTTATAGATAATTTTGTTTACGATGGATGGCAGCAATTTCTGTCTGTATATAAATATATTCTCGCTCTTTTTATTGATTAGAATTTAAGGATGTAAGCTATTAAGCTGTCCTATGCCGTTTGGCATGTGTTCTGTGGAACGAACGTTTCCATTTCGTGGCCTTTAAAAATTGTTTCATTTATTCTCCTGTGGTGGAGGCAATGTTTAGTTTAAACACTTTTAAGAGCCTCTGAATTTGTTATGTCTGCAAAAACTGAAATAATGTTTTGATCTCCTGCCTGTTGGAAGCAATGTTGGTCGATGTCTACCAAATATTATCGATGCCTTTGGAGTAATTGTTTAGTAACCGGAAGTCAGATTTGTTCTTTTATGATGAACAGAGTCATTTAATTTTCAGAGTCACAGGACCGGACCTCCAAATGTTTACTTCTCAGATTTTGATGATGGAGTCATCTGTGCTTTTGTTCCGAACGATGTCCACTGCAATCTCCTATGTTCAACAAAGTTTTCTATGATGTGAAGGAGCCACCCATTTTTGGGCTGATCAAGTTCGGGAGTGTTCTTTTCGTGAGGTGTTGGAGCAGCATATTCCATTTAATGGCTGGACTCTCTTGATGCACCGATGCTTTACAGGAGATACATCTCCATTAGCTTTTTCTGGAGCAAAAGAAGGTTGCACTCGAGCTGATGAATGACATAGATTTCCAGTCTCGAGACTTTATTTTGGCCGTTCGGCGTTTTCCCGTTTATAGGTGATATCTTTTTTAATTCTATTCTTTTGCAACATTTAAAGTGTAATTGAGTTGGTATGGATAAGATCACTTATATATCTTAAGTTTCAAATCCTGGATTATTGTTATGTAATTATTCTTTGGGTTTTAACTTTCAGTTGGGATATTTATTATGTCCTAAATTTCCTTTTTGGCTAACATGTTCTTTTTTATTCTAAATTCTAGTTTGGCAAATAATTCTATAATTTTAATATAACTTAATTTAAACATTACAATATTAAAAGTTAAAGAAAACAGCTTTTAATGTTTTTACTACCACTATATGACCGGCCATTTATCAATTCAATTTATTTATTTAGTTAATGACATGTTAAAAAAGATGTAAATTTTAATGGTTTTTTAAAAGTGAAGTTAAAAGTTTAATAAACATTAGATTTTGAAAACAAACTCTGTTCTCTTTTCTGTTCTATAAAGTGTTTTTACTTTTAGGAAAATACCATTTTAATATTTTACAAATTAGCATATTTTTATACATTTAGGGTAACTGGTCAGTTGGCACCCTTTTAGTTTATTTCAGATATTTTTTAGATTTTAGGAACTTGAGAACAAATTATAGGTACTTTACAAGTTTTGCAGCTTTTGGAATTGTTTAGTATGTTTTTAGAATATCTTATGCTCGTTTCAACTGGACACATACAAATGCAATTTTGAGATTCTGTTGCTGGAAATCCTATTAATACATTAAAAAAAAAAATGTTTTCGTATAAAACACCACTTAAATACAAAAATTGTAGTCTACGGAAACAGATTAACTTGGAAAATATTTTTCATTTTTGTAAACAATATACCGTGGATTGTGCACAAGCCACAAATGTAGTTTTTTGTGATGCTGCTACAAAATAGCCCTTTATTTCACAAATATGTTTGGAAAATAGTTTTTCTTTATAAAATGCCAAACAATTACAGGTTGATCGATTGAAAAATGAGGTGTGGGCTCTAAGTACAAAATTTTGCCAAGTTGGCGCAATACAGCGGGTTACAATTTCATTCCGTTTACTTCGCCAATCTGGTAGCCTACGACTTTCTGAACATCCAATCAGCACACGGAATAGTGTTTCAATAGTAATCTGTGTATTTCATCAAATCTTCTTTTCAGATCTTTGTTTCTTTCCATGTAATTAACGTACATGAAGATTGCTGTAGTAGCCGTCGGAAATTTTTGTATTGCAGATAGTTTCTTAATGGCATCTGGTAAGCGGCAAATGGATTCGAGCAAATGTTTTTGTAGATTTAGTAGATATTTTTGTAGAATTAATTGGATTGCAGTGTGTAACGTATTCCGGTGGCGCGATGCACCGGGTTACAATTTCCGGGTTCGGCTTTCTTCGCCAATCTGGTAGCCGCTTTCCGGACATCCAATCAGCACGCGGAATATTATTAGTATAGTAATCTGTGTATTTCATCACATCTTTTTGCACAGATCATTTTGCAAACTTTATTCAAATGTATTTTGTGAATCTTTGTGGAAAGTTCGTTTTGTGGATCTTTTTCAATCAGTCTCGCTGAGTTGTTTTGAAGCAACCTTTATTGGATTATATGACTGGCCATTTATCAATTCAATTTATTTATTTAGTTAATGACATGTTAAAAAAGATGTAAATTTTAATGGTTTTTTAAAAGTGAAGTTAAAAGTTTAATAAACATTAGATTTTGAAAACAAACTCTGTATATAGTGTTTCTGTTCTATAGTTCTGTTTCTTTTCTGTTCTATAGTGTTTTTACTTTTAGGAAAATACCATTTTAATATTTTACAAATTAGCATATTTTTATACATTTAGGGTAACTGGTCAGTTGGCACCCTTTTAGTTTATTTCAGATATTTTTCAGATTTTAGGAACTTGAGAACAAATTATAGGTACTTTATTTCCACGTAATTGACGTGCATAAAGATTTTCATTAGTTTTTCATTAGATTTTGGATTTTGATCTAGAAAACGTGGTCGAGTGAATGAAAATGAGTCGGGCATAAAATTTTATTTTATGCTTGAAAGGAAAGGTCAGAGAGCAGTAATTGAATGGTGTGTAATGAAAGGATTAATTAGTGATAGATATGAATGTCCAAACAACACTCGGATACGGAGGATGACGAGGAATAAGGTTAGTTTCTTCTTTGTTAATCCCGTGTTTTGAAATTGTCTTTTGTATTTTCCCGTGTTTTTAAAATGGGTTTCTTAATTTTAAAGTATTGTTCTTCCTTTAATTTTGTTAAAGTACAGACATTTTTCTAAGTATTGTTTTTTCTTAAATTTAGTTAAAGTACAAACTTTTTTCTAAGTTCTGTTGTTTCTTAAATTTTGTTAAAGTACAAACTTTTTTCTAAGTTCTATTTTTTCTTAAATTTTGTTAAAGTCCAAACATTTTTCTAAGTATCGTTTTTTGTTTAATTTAGTTAAAGTACAAGCATTTTTCTAAGTATCGTTTTTTGTTAAATTTTGTTAAAGTACAAACTTTTTTCTAAGTATCGTTTTTCCCTTAAATGTAGTTAAAGTACAAACGTTTTTTTTTAAATTTCGTATTTTTTCTTCTAAGTATTGTTAAATTAAATTTTTGATGTTTCCAGTTATAACTTTTTGTTATTAATTTAAAATCAAAAATCATTTAATTTTAAAAGTTGTTTATTCTGCCATTATGCAATACTTTTATAATGAACAAAAATCTTATTTTGTAAGCTTTTTATGAGTATTATTCTCTTTTAATAAGTATTATTCCCTTTTATTAACATTCAATTGCACTTTCATTTACATTCAAAATCCCAGTTCATAAAATGGTAGAATACGTCAGATTGGTAGGAGGAGCCTATTTTAAAACACTGGAAACTACGTCACTTGAGTTGGGAGGAGTCAATTTCAAAACACGGGGAAACGCACCAACTTGGCGCAAATTTTGTACTTAAAAAATGGGATGTGGGCTATTGTATCGATTTACCGAAATTGGTATTTTTAGAGAATTTGCGGTTTTTTCCTCTTCAAAAAATGCTGTAACATTGTGGACTATTGCATATGCAAAGTCTTTTCACTTTTAAATGTAGTCATTTTTCAACTAGACAAAATCCACAAAGTGTGCAACACAGTACAAGTTACTTCACAGCTTTAAAAATCACAGAATGCTAGTGTCTAGCATTGACCCCAGTACAAAGCGAAATGAGACTTTCGTCGGTTCTACCTGCGCCAAATCTGAAAAAGCGCTTTCAGTCACGCCTAAAATTCAGTGGAATAACCCGTTTCTATAGCGACCGCCACCAAAACGTTTGCTGTCTAGGGACTTTCTCGTGGCGGTAGGACAGTATTCTAGTTTTATGAACTGGAATTTTGAATGTAAATGAAAGTGCAATTGAATGTTATTAAGGAAATACTTATTAAAAGTGAATAATACTCATAAAAAGCTTACAAAATACGATTTTAGGGCATTATAAAAATATTGCGTAATGGCAGAATAAAAAACTTTTAAAATTTTCGAAACCATATTGAAACACGCGATACTTATCGAAAATTTAATTTAACAATACTTAGAAAAAATACGAAATTTTAAAAAAACGTTTGTACTTTAAGAAAATTTAAGAAAAAACAATATTTAGAAATAATATTGTACTTTAACGAAATTTAAGAAAAATCAATACTTAGGAGAACCATTTTAAAAACACAGGAAAATACAAAAGACAATTTCAAAACACGGGACGAATAAATAAAAGAACTAACCATTATGCAACGGAACACGTTTCACACTGCAATCCAAAAATATTGACTGATATATCCATATATTTAATTACATCCACACCGGAACACGTTTTCCTGAGCATACACGTATATTCAACACTGGAACACGTTTCACACTCCAATCCAATTAAATCTACTGAAAATTTGCAAAAATGTTAATGTATATGAATTACGAAGAATGTTTTAAATATTTATTCTACAAAGTTTGTTGAAACAAATATTTGCAAAAAAGATCAATAAAAACAAGAGTCAACAGAGAGAGAGATGAAATACACAGAAGACTATTGAAATGCAGATTCCCAAAACGTTGTGCGCTGACTGGATGTCCCGAAAGGCTACCAGCTTGGCGAAATAAGCTGAATGAAATATAGCCCTGTGCCGGTGCATGGCGCCAAATTGGCGCGCTTTTGTACTTTGAAATTTGGGGTATTCTACCGATCAACCAAATGAAAAATGCGGGGAAATAATCTGAAAGAACATAACTGCGAATCTATGGAAGACTCCTTTAAATAAAAAATTTTATTCAATCGAATATACGGCCCATGCACACATTTATAGTTTTCTCTAAAATATTTCTTAATTAGAAAGCACATACCATCAGTGTGACCAAATCGCAATTGACTACGATTCACGTGTAGCTACAGAAATACAGTCCTCGACCGTGTGGCAATCGGCACGATTCATAATCCACAACAATAGGTGATTTATCAATTCCTGTGCTTAAGGCAATCTGCCTGATCTTTTGGCAGCCGGCACTGTGGGACTGAAAGGATTCCAGAGAAATTTTGTTCACCAGAAATTGTGACTTACTGTAATAATTTTGGTCGCCTTGACTACAAACTCAGTCACCAATGGCAACCTGGGCACCACGAATCTGCATCTTTACTTTCATGCTCTCTGCGTAGCAAGCAGCCCAGAAGAGCTCGTGAAGCAAGCTCACTCCCCGCTTCCAGACTTGTGAGAGTTTCAGGAGTCTACAAATATCAGCGAGCAGATAACAGATTTCCCTTCAAGATGTTTTTTCCATTGGGATAGAGGGTTGCATGACAAAAACGTGAGGATCTTTCCATTGGTGCGAGGAAGGATTTTCCAAGTTTAATAATTCATAAATTAAAAGTTTCAAAAATTTAATTTTATAGTTACATATAGCAAATTGATTGATACATTAAATAAATGCACAAACATTCAGAAATAAGTTTAAAATACTTGGCATACCCATAACGTTGCGAACAAACTCTGGAACGGAAAATCCCTTTTTTTCTTTGGGCATTTCAGGTATTATAACAGGTTTTTCCTGAAAAATATACAAAGCTTTTTAAATTTCTTTTAAACAATTTTAAAAAAATTATGTAAAAAAGTTGCATGTTATAAAATCTTGTCAAATTATACATACAAGACTTTTATTCAGTAAATAATCAACACTACGTAGGAAATAAGTAAGTTAATTTTACAAAATTAAAAGCAACTACTGTAAACCAATTTACAAGTCAATTAGTTGTCTTGTATTAACAAGACAACCAATTCTTATGCTTAGCATTACAAAAATTTAGAAATTAAAGTTCGCAAGATAGTTCTTGAAATTAACCATATTATAAAACATAATTGTAATTAATAATTTAGTAAAGAAAGTCAATTTACTGTTTAGGAATACAATACAAGTGCTATTCATTCATTTTTATACTGAAATTCGCTTCATCGTAAAGGCGAAAAAGAGAAATGCCATTTCAAAATAGAAAACAAACTACGATATAGCGTATGCAGAACTTTTAACTTACAGGGTTAGCCATCAGTCTCTCCAACTTTAATTTTTGAAAATCCATAGGAGTCTTCGGAACAAAAGGCTTTTGCTCGGTATTCATTGTTAATCTTCACTGTCGAGCTGCAGAGAACGATATACTAGCCGGTAATAAAAGCGTAAGCAATGAAACAATAACGTACACCTCAATAATACTTGAGAGAGAAGCGATTCAGACGTGGAATCCAATGTAAACAACGAATAAACACCGTACTTGTAACAAATAATAAAAATATGATAAAAAAAATATCAACAATCAATGCTGCCAAAATTTCAAATTATGAAATGTAATATAAATTCTGGCGAACAGCTGTAGACATCAATTTATACTTAAGCTAGCTGTGATCTGAAATTAACATAAAGGATGAAAAAAAGATTTTTGAAAATGGTTAAACAGCATATTAGTTAAGTTGAGGTATAATCAGCAGTTATAGTTATGTTCTGTTCTTTTATTCTGACTGGTCACTTTGTGGTGAGGAATGCGTTCGTTTATTCTGACGTTCGTTTATTCAGCGAAGGCTATAAAACTATCATAATGCTATATTTACCAATATTTCGATAACCCCTAGCCCTAGAAACATGGATCAAGTTTGGGGGGTTGATGCAGATCTGAGGGTTACCTAGCATTTTAGAAAAATTTTGTAGAAAAGCAAAGATCGCATTCCTCGTGGGGGAGTTGATGCAGATCTGAGGGTAACCTAGCATTTTAGCAGTTTAGGATTTTAAACATTTTGTAGAAAACCAAAGATCGCGAGTTTTCTTTAATATCAACTGATTAAGGTGGGACGTTCCTAGTACCGAATATCAAAGTTAAGTACCGAGCCAAGGCCACCTACAATAAGAGGCCCGGACATTGACAACTCAACCGCAGCAACGGAGGGAACGTATCTCCCGTGCGTAACACGTACGGGATCTGACACAGATGAATTTCTACAGTAATAAATAAGACTAATATGAAAAAATATATCTCTAAACTAACAAGTAAATTAGAATAAACTTTTCAAACTGTGATTCTAAAATAAAAAATTATCTACATTGAGAACAAATATTTTTTCACTCTCTTCTGTAAACATTTATGTTAAAATTATATTAATATAATAAACAACTATATTAATATTTATATAATATTTAAAATATATCAAAAAACAAAACTTGTGAACCTTAGAAATTCAAATAATATTTTATAACTATAAATTAGGAAAAAAGTAATTACATATTATTCACTGTAATGGGAGAAACTGCTGACACTTACCTATGACTTTAAAATACATATTATGTTAGCTAACATACATACATATATATATATATATATATCTCCAGATTTAGCATTTAGTTTTAAAATATAAGCAACATAAAACGCAGTGAAATAGTTATGAAAATATTTTAGAATCACAGTTTGAAAAGTTTATTCTAATTTACTTGTTAGTTTAGAGATATATTTTTTCATATTAGTCTTATTTATTACTGTAGAAATTCATCTGTGTCAGATCCCGTACGTGTTACGCACGGGAGATACGTTCCCTCCGTTGCTGCGGTTGAGTTGTCAATGTCCGGGCCTCTTATTGTAGGTGGCCTTGGCGTGGGGCAGCAGGAGAGCCAACACACGCGGTACACAGATACATAGATTGCTAAACACAACAAACACTGACATCATTGCACCGTCGAGACCAACCTGCTTCTCAGGTGCCAATGGCTCATTCATAGACTTTGTCCTAACGAGAAACATAGAATACGCTCACACTATTGATACCCTGGATGAATTCGACTCGGATCATCTACCGGTACTGGTGACATTCAATTTGAACACTCCCCTTCCAGCCCCTCTAGGACAAGAGAGGGTGAACTGGAGCGTATTCAAAAGAGCACTTTTCGAGCCGCATCTAGCAGTACCCAACATTATGAGCACGGCGGATATTGACTCTGCCACGCACACACTCACAACAGAAATCAGGAGAGCTATTGCATCTGCCACAACACATCGTGAGTCACCAAAAATGCCTTCACTTTCCCACCATGTCAAACAATTAGTTAGGCAAAGGAACAGAATGCGTAAGACATGGCAGGCTAATAGAGACCCTACCCTCAAAAGGGAGCTTAACAGACTCACGTGGAAAGTCAGGGATAAAATTGTCGCAGAAAAGCAGCAACAGTATAAAGAGTTAATTGAATCCCTTAGCTCGGAAGACGTATCGCTCTGGCAATTCGCTAAAAGACTCAGAAAACCTCAAATTAAACTCCCGCCACTAATAGATGGCGCTAATATTGCGTACTCAGACGAAGAAAAGGCAGAGGCGCTTGCTAGGCATTACGAAAAGCAATTTGAACCAAACCACGATCTAATGTGTCAGGACACCCTAAGAATGGTTAGGCAAACTCTAAACAATTTCAGAAACTCCCCGGTCACGGCTGAGATTAACCCAGCCACCCCGCAAGAAATAGTAGAGATTATCAAAAACCGTAAAAGCCCAGGGCACGACAAAATCAGGAATATCGCGGTAAAAAACCTACCCTTAAATATAATATTTTACTTGACCATCTTAATAAATAAAATACTAGAACTAAATTATTTCCCCAAAGAATGGAAGGAAGCGATAATTATAGCGATCCATAAACCTGGTGAGGATGCCTCAATTCCAGCCAACTACAGACCAATCAGTTTGTTGCCGACACTTAGTAAAATTACTGAGAAAATAATTCTTAAGAGACTGAACACGCACCTTAGTGAGAATGACATTATCATTCCGGAGCAGTTTGGATTTCGGCCAAAACACTCCACCACTCATCAATTGCTGAGAGTGGTAGAGTACATTTCTTCTGGTTTTAATAATAAGACACCCACAACTGCGATTTTTCTTGACATCCAAAAAGCCTTTGATAAAGTGTGGCACTGTGGATTAGCTTACAAATTGATCACTCTAAAAGTCCCTGACGCACTTGTCAAACTTTTAATTTCATACCTAAATAACAGACACTTTCAAGTCAGAGTAAAAAATAACTTATCTACACCCAAGCTCATTAAAAGTAGTGTACCGCAAGGATCCATCCTGGGCCCGACACTCTTTAACATATATCTAAATGACATTCCCAGGACCCCAGACACGGAGCTGGCACTCTATGCAGACGACAGCGCGATACTTGCAAAACACCCTTACGTCTCAATAATGCACAGACAGCTACAACAACACTTAGACATACTCCAAACATGGCTGGAAAAATGGCGAATAAAATTAAATCCCAATAAATGTCATTGGATTTATTTCTCAAGAAAACGTAAACCTCCGCCTCCTCTGTACATAAACAACCATGCCCTAAAAGCGGAAAAATCTACTAAATACCTAGGTGTAACGATAGACTCCCACCTAACTTGGAAACTGCACGTAACGAACATAATCAAAAAAGCGTATATAACCATAGGAGCCTTATACCCAATGATAGGAAACGGAAATCTAAGTTATCAAAATAAACTCCTAATTTATAAATCGGTCATCTGCCCGGGAATGCTGTATGCAGCACCCGTATGGGGATATGCCTGTAAAACTACCATAGACTTATTAGAGACAAGACAAAACAAAACCCTAAGGATTATAAGGAAAGCCCCTAGATACTTAAGAAACTCGGTAATTAGGAAAGACTTCAAAATAAAAACTGTTAGAGCCCAAATCAAAAAGCTAGCGCTTAAATTCTACAAAAATCTGCCATCTGTCCCAAATGAACTATTATTTAATCTGCATGACTATGATCATCGCAAGGCTAAATCTCGTAAGAGACCCCGCTCGGTACTTAACTTTGATATTCGGTACTAGGAACGTCCCACCTTAATCAGTTGATATTAACGAAAACTCGCGATCTTTGGTTTTCTACAAAATGTTTAAAATCCTAAACTGCTAAAATGCTAGGTTACCCTCAGATCTGCATCAACCCCCCAAACTGCTTAAACTTTTAATGTGCAACAAACTGCCACACTAAGAGCTAGGACAAATAATAAAAACAGTAAATCAAAAACCTCGAACCTCCAACTATGGACCAAGGAAATAATGTCACAGTATGAAGATAAGAACCACACCTAGAGATTGGAGATTAAAGGCGCTTCGCGCCTGGTGCTCTGTTCTGGACGAAACTCTATGAAGGAACTTTTTCTCCAATTTTTCGGCGAAAAAGTTGGCGATAGGGTTATTGACAGTTTGAAGCAGTTGTGCTAAATGACAAAACTACGGCGGTATGTTTATCGCTTTTTGGCGACAACTATACATTTGTACATGTACTTTTCGGCAGGCAGAGCGTTCTTGCTTCGACTTCGGCAGTAAAACAAGACTTTTACATAGTACTTCCTTTTGTAACCGTTATTACTTTGTAATTATGACTAAATTGCTATCAGATGTAGGGAAAAATCAAATATGCCTTGACATAATTACGCTAGGAAAATCTATTGTAAATTTTTGATTTGAAATATCACACATCCGTATAAAAAAGCAAATAAATATTTGTTGAAAAATATTCACTCTATTTTAAGATACAAAATTAGTTTAAAAAGCGATATTGCCGATATTGGCTGAAATGAAACAAAGAAAAAGAAAACGTAAAAAGTATTTAAATTCAAGGATGCCGTTATTAAAATATCATGTCTTAAACAAATTTAAGTTCATTACCATTTTATACTTGATTTTAAAGGTTTCCAATACGTATCTATATTAAATATCTGAATATGTTCTTTGCTCATTTGTAACGTTTAAAATATTTCTCATTAAAGTAAACTTTTAAAAATTATTTTATCTACATTTATATTTATTGAGTAATTATGTTTTAAAATAGATTTAAATGTACATTCCATCTATAGCTGGTGTAAAGTATACTTCAAGATGTTTTTCAAAGTAACTTCGAAATAAATTTTTATAAGCATTCAAATTTAAATGAGTAAACTTTTCATATTTACATACAAACTTATTTTTTTTATTAAAAGTAAATGGTTTTCAAATGTATTGTAAATTTCTAATTGTCTATGTGCGTTTAAAATAATGAAAAAATTCTTCAAATGTTAGCATTAAATTATTAAAATTTCAAAGTAGCTTGATTTTTGTTTTTATTCTAATCTAAAATGTTCAAAATTACATGTCGAAAGATAACTACAACTCGTATAAGGATGTTCGATGATTTCTGTCTAATTTTACATGCACATTTTATATTTGCTAATTTTACAAGCACTTTTTTACTTAAGAATATATTCCATCTATACCTGGTATAAAGTATACTTCAAGATATTTTTCAAAGTAACTTCGAAATAAATTTTTATAAGCATTCAAATTTAAAAATAATTTACTGATATAAGGTTATTTTGTATATAGAACGTAAAATAATTTAAAACAAAAAAATTCTGCAGATTATTAAAGAAAACTATATTTGAATATTTTAGCAACAGATAGCAGCACTTTTAAAATTCGCATGGATTCGAACCAGAGCCCAGTCGTTTGCTGAGCTGATTCTCTACCACCTAAGCCAAAACTTCACATTTGAAATATACTATACAAATTATATCATGCAATGCATTTAGTGTTATTTCAGAGTACTATTTTGAAGAGTAAACAGAATAAGTTTTCAAGTTGTTTTAGTATTGCAATAGAAGGATAAAAAAAAGTCTATGGGGAACATACATGAAAATTCATTTTCTAAATTCCGTCTGATGTTTTTTTTTAATGATTCGAGAAAGAGAACATAATTGTATTCGCTAAAACGAGGAAATTGCCATAGTGTAGTAAATATTCTAAAACAATTTAAATTAGGTTCCTTTGTGTTTTGTGATGGAATCACTTTAGTTAGCTTATTTTAGAAAACTGATGAAATATGTATATATCGCCAAAGCAAACTCGCGTCATAGAAAGGCGGATTTTCTGAAACGCATTTATACTGTAAACTAGCAAGCCGCTGATAAATATAAATTTGAATCAGAAGAGACCAAAGAGATTATATTAGTAATAATATCTTAAATTTTATTATATAATATTTCATGTATATAAAATCGCTTTGGAAGAGATGGTTCGTAAAGATGATATTTTCTCGTACGCATGTTTCTTCAAATTCTTTTTTAAATACAGTGGATCTTTTAGATTCCACAAAAATGATTTTTTACGTATTGATTCAATTAACTCCATTTCCATTTTGCATGACTACTTTTTTCCGACTTCGAGACGACTTCTATTGACATCCACCTTTATGACACAGAAATATTATAAATACTTAACAAAATTCTAAATCTAAACTAAAATAATACTTCGCGCTGCCTGGTTATTATATCAATATAATCTATCTGTAATTATATTCTATCTGTTCGCGCTCCACAGATTCAAACTTGCGCGAGGATTTCACGCCAAACCAAAATGTAGTAGAATCTGCGCCAACCTTTCTACACACGTGATTCCTTCGCTACTCATCTGTGATTGGCTGGTTGGTAAAAAATTGTCCCAAATGAACAACTTTTTCTATACCGGTGAGATGAAGTTGTCCCAATTTTTTGACCTTATTTCACACGAGTTTTCTCCTAACTCGGCGTAAAAATTGTTCGAAAAGTTGGTTGTCCGAAAAATTGCCGGAAAAGTTGCTGAATGTGATAGGGCCTTTACGAGATTTAGCCTTGCGATGATCATAGTCATGCAGGTTAAATAATTGTTCTTTTGGGATAGATGTCAGATTTTTGTAGAATTTAAGCGCTAGCTTTTTAATTTGGGCTCTAACAGTTTTTATTTTGAAGACTTTCCTAATTACCGAGTTTCTTAAGTATCTAGGGGCTTTCCTTATAATCCTTAGGGCCGATCCCACCAACGTCTGTTAAAATAGTGCTAATGTCTGATTAACTAATCAGTCACTAAATTTAACGGCCCACTAAAGCATACTTAAAAACCATCCCGTCCCACCAAGCTATTCGACTGTTAAAAACGTTCCGGTTAGTTAATCAATGATTAAACCGATTTTTAGATGATACGAGTTCTCTGATTGGTCCGTTATTTCTATTTCGAAAATACAACTTCAACTTCTACATGTTTACGTTCTTACTTCCCGTAAGGGAGCAATTTATTTATTTTCGTGTTATATCAAATTTGTTCTACAGGAATAATATAAATATCATTCACGTTTACACAAATATATATACATTATGAGACAAGATTTTGTTATAATTTAGCGGGAATTCTTTCCTTTTTAAGGAAATACGTATTTGAAATTAATGCATATATTTCTAATTTAAGAAGTTACCCAATTAAAAAAAATCTCTCTTTTTAATTGTATTACGATCAGTATATATAGTTTCTTTAATTCGCACTATAAATATTATTTCAATGTGGTAGATTTGTATGAATAGTACTGTCAAAAATGTAGAGAAACGTGTGTGTGTGGAATGGAAACAACCATAAATGTAATTTTATAACTTGGGTTGGGAACCAGTGATTAGTATGCTCTGCTATGTAACACAATGGTGCTATTAGATCATGATGCAAATCCATAAAAAAGTAATGCACAAAATTGAAAGAAAAATATATTCCTAATAACAAACTTTAAAGTATATTATGCTTTTGTTTCATGTATAACCCTACAATAGGATAGATATGAATTAAATAAGCCCTATCCAAGAACCAGGTGGTGCGTCAGTTAATTTGGATGAGCAAAATACATACTAGCAGGTTTGTGAAGTCAGTAACTCAAATCGTGGACTTCAACTCCTTTTTTTTTCTACTTTCTGACACAGACTCCTCCTATTTTCTAATATCAGACTCCAATACTGATATAAATAGCAATTAGTTTTATATTTTTTATATCAATAGTTTTTTAATTGTTAAACGTTGGATGTTTTCTTAATTTATTCCCTAAAAATCTCTCTATATTAAAAAAAAAGTAACTGACGCCACCACTGTTTGACAAATTTTTCGAGATTCTTTGCTTTGTACTGCAAAGACTATTGCATATAAAAATATGAAATTTGGTACACTTGTTGAAAAAGCTTTGGGAAATACGCTGAAATAAATTGTTTTTTGATATATATATTGTAGTTTAAGGAATATTTAATATCGAAGTCAAGACAAAATATTTGTGCTGCGAGTTCACGTCCTGGATAGACTAACTATAGCAAGACCACAAATTTTTGCAGGCAGGTACCTACATGGGTGAATTTTCCCCCTTCTTTTAATTTTGATGTAGTTTTTGAAATATTTTACTTTTTATGATGCACTTCTGAAGTGAACTTTTTTTTTCGTATCGGCACGACTAGTGATATCTCTGTCTCGTACCGTAAAAACTATAATATACCAAAATATGAAATTTGAATTTGTATACCAAAATTTGAAAAATATGAATTAATGTAACATACCATCTAAAGTTTAAATTTGAAATTTTTTATGTACACACAAGTTTTCAGTTTGACTTAACGTACAGAGTTTTTTTTAAAAAAAGAGAGGGGTTGGAAGCAGGAGTTCGATGCTCAAATAGATTTAAAATGTTTTATTAAATTGATTTCAATTGGATTTTAAGAACAGGTGTCATATTATCCTTTTTTCTGCGATTTTTACCTTAGTGACATAGAAATACCACCAAGTCTGTCGGACAGCATGTCTGCCATAACCGAAATGCATAAAAATATAAAATTAATATTGATTTAATACAATTATAGAAATTTTGATTAAATAAAAGAAGAGCAGCCTGATTTGTAGCAATTTGAACATGAACCTATGCCTGCTATGCGAGTTTCACTCGCCCACTAAAAAAACATCACAGAAAACAGTTCTACTGGCTGTCGGAGATTGCACGTAGCAACAGATATTCCATGGCACATAAAGTACAGGTAGGTCCATACAGTGGATGTAACATGAAAATTAGAAAATTTTAAAAACATTAAAATGACAAATATACAAAAGAAAGCAAATGTCAACAACTTAATTTTTTAAATACAATGTAAACCCATTAAAGTGATATTTTGAATTCATTCCTCACAATGTATACAAAATTAACTGCAAAATTGAAAAATAAAAATCCTATTAGCCACCTCCATTGTGCTCAAAGTTAGCCTACCACACACTAGCTATAACTAGAAAATATTTTAAGGTATTTACATAATTATAACGACTTTAAAAAAGAAAATGAAAATGAAGAAAAGAAGCTAACAAAGTCAAATTTAATTAAGTTCGTCGTAAATTTCCACAAAAACATTTATGAAAAGTAAACACAAACCTATCCAGAGAAATTCGTTGAAGATGATGATGTTAATATCGGAAAAGAATTGTCTCTCGAGAAGAAATTACAATTAGCTATAAATAAAAAAATTGCCACAAACAATAATACAAAAGTAATACAAAAAATAGATTTATCTAAAACCGTCAGACGACAAACCGAGTTGTTAGAAGGTAAAGGACTTGGAGGCGAATATTTAGAGAAAGTATATCACTCATTATTAACAGTACCACCTCATACAAAGTCTTTATGAATATTCTATATACATTTTGTAATTAGGCTCCATTTTAAGTGAGCTCATATATAAGAAAACTTCGGTTATCTAAATTTATAAGAAAACTTAACCAAAAATTACTTAGAATTGAATTCATGGATAATGCATTTTAAAATGGTTACAAATAGCAAAATATAAATATAAAATTATTTGAAAACTGCAAATTACATGTAATTTTAAATAAATATACTTATTTGAAGCCAATAAAACTAACAAATGTATATAAATAAGGAAAAATATTTAAATTACATCAGAATACTACAAAAATAGCTTTAAAGTAAAATCTCATTAAAAATACAGCATAAAACAAATTTCAACGATATTAATCAGTTCAGCGATACATGACTGAGGTGGTGATTTTAATCTCTTTGTGTTTTGTCTTAACTTCTGTGAGGAAAACTAATTTACGAATAAACAAACTTTGTTACATTTTAATTAACGAACTGAAATAAAATTAAAGGTGTTTTACATTGAACTTCTCAAATACTATACATCAAACAGGGGTCCAGCATAATATTTCAAGTTTGACGGAGATCTATTTGTAAAATTTCAAACTTTTTTCACATTAATTGAAACTTAGTATGAACTGTTTTGTATAAAATGAGCAACAGTACATTGAAATGTATATATATACAGTATCCACTCTATATAAATAATTCTGTTTACAGTTAAATCTTGCTATACAACTAGACTCAAAATCAATAATTTACAGGTTACAATTATATCCTAACCTTTTACATAATATGTAACTTCCCAATCACAATCTGTCATGCATTTCAAAAGGCTGATATTGCAACATTTCTATGACAAACATTTATATTCATCATAGAAAAAATTTCTGAAAATTCTATACATAGCAAGATTAGAAATTTTAGCTCAGAATTTACTCGCCGAAAGATTCTTTTACTTATCAGTACCATATAAATAACATTGCATAACATTTGCCATTTCTTATACATTGAAGAAATAAACCCATATGTAGATTTTTTTGCTATTCAGATGAAAACGTCTACTTCTCATTTACAATTGAAATTTTTGTACCCTGTACATTGTGTAATCAAACTTCATTTGAAGCGAACTCATGTATAAGAAAACTTCACGATAAAATACTATGAACTAAATTCTTATATATCGCATTTTAAAATGTTTCCAAATAACAAAATATGAAAAAATTATTTAAAAATTGTGAGCTCAATGTAATTTTAAATAAATATCCATTTTTGGTGGTGATAAAACTAATAGAAATGTATATAAATTAAGAAATTATTTAAATTAAAACAATATGCTATAGTAAAACTGTCAGTAAAATTACAATATGTAAAAAATTTGTAATGGTATCAACCAGCTTGGAACAAGCTCCTTCTTTAAAATAAAAAAACAAACAAAGCATCCATGTCAAGAAAAGCAAAGAGACAGACATAAAAAACCTTCTTGCCCTTGGTGTAATTGCTATGTCTTTTTATCCTGAAAAATTAGATGTTTCTTGTTTCCGAAACCGGTTGATATTGATACTATTTGTTATATGCTATAATTGTAAAGAAGCTTTTACTTTAAGGATAATAGCATATGTGATTTGTAGACTATCCGGCAAGTTATGCCTAATCATAAATAAAGAAAATAATATTCTAATTATTATTAAGGCCACATTTGATATATTGATTATAAGGCCACATTTATGCGACTGCTTCTGCATATCATGTGACCACATAATCAAGGTAACCGGGGAAAGTTTTTGGTCAATCTGGTTATAATCGTACTGTCACTGAAGTGAATTTTCAAACGGCAGTGGTTATAAACAAGATCCCCAAAACTTGTGTTACCTTACCAGTAAAATAAACTATCCTTTTGCTGCCATGAAAAAGTTTGAATTGTAGTAACATTTGAATATAATTATTCAAATTATGAGCTTGACATCTAGGGGTAGTCAGTAGAATGCAAATTTGTAAAGCGAAAAGAAGAGTCATTTAACCAATATTATGAACTATTTATTACCAGTTATAAATCATCTTTGCGCAAGTACTACTATAAACAAAATCAAATTTTTATGTTGTTTTATAATATTGTGTTTAGGCGAACAATCATTGTTCATTGTTCAAACTATTGAAGTACATGGTATAAATAAATCAAGCTATTGCTACATCAATACCGTTGTGCATCAATTAAAAGATAAAATATTGGGGCAAATATCTGGTGTATATAACAGAAAACAAAGTACTTCAAAAATCACTTCACATTTGTTATATATCCATTAAAACATTTTAATATATAACACTTACCAAACTTGACAGCAAAAAAAAATTCATTTATTTTATGACATAAAAACCGAGCTGAAGGTATATACGCAACAATTTTACAAATTGTCTAGGGAGCAAAGTTGATCAAAATCCAACAAAAATATTTAACATACGGTACAGTGGTGAATTCTAGTCTAGAAAGCAGGTCATGCAAAAGTGCATATTACATTCCAATCCCTGTGTTCTCAATTGCACCACAATACTCAAGGGATATAATGACAATAATAGCAATGATAATAATGTTACTGCTATTGTGTTATATATTTTAACCTAGAGAAGGGTTTTTGTCAATAAATTTGGTATAGTAGTGCCATACCAAATTCAACGACAGTATTCGTTACTGATAAGATAACGTCATTTATTGACTTATATAGGTAAATAAAGTTATTTTTAAAACAATTGTAGTGTGTTGAAAGTGAATTTTGATCACTTATTTTTGATATTAGTTATTAATTTGAAGACACATTTCACTTTATTTCCTATATAACATAGAAATTAAGTAAAGAATATGACTTTCCGCACAATCAATATAATAAACTAGAACACAATATAAAATGCAAGGTAAATAAATATATGTATGCTCTTTTTTTTTGCTGCATTTTATATTGTTATCCAGTTTATTATTAACATAGAAATTATCCTATCCTATTTTCAAAGATTTCTTTTACTAGTGTTGTCATTAGAATCATTCATAAAAAAATTAACATTTCATGGAATAAGAGAGACTTTTGCAAGAACAATTTTAAATATGTTAAACTTTTAGTATATAAAGTATGTGTGATACAAAATGTCTTGCTCAAAAGAGCGAACTCAATAAAAGTCAATTCAGGAGAAATTATCACAGCATACAATGGCAAGATACTTTAGAATACTACATTGAAATTTGAAAAAGGTCCTTTCTATAAGGTACCAACTAAACATAGAAGCAAGTCCATGGAAGCATTCCAATTCAGATAGGAAATATTAAAAAGAAACATCAGACATTTAATGGAAATGCAATTTTTATCTTTGGGAAATACAATAGGGATTACCATTCACACCATGCTGAATACATATACATTTAAATCTAATAACTAACTATTGATAAATTCATTTATACCCATACATAAATTATGTTTGTTACAGACAATGCTTATTTTTCAGTTTGGCTTTGTAAATAAACTGTACAGCATGCATAACTTCAAGTAAATTGAAGTTTTGAAAATATAATTTCTGAGATTATATGCAAATAAATGTAAAAATGCTATTCTAAACAAGAAAAAATTACGGACAACATATGAAATTTTTAAATCAGACCATATAGGACAATTTCTATAACTGGTTCAACAATAAAACAGCCTATCTGATATAATAAACATATCGGCCGAAATATTGCAGTACAAGTTTAATTCTCTTCCAAGACTTTAAATTCTGTAATTTTAGCATAATTCAAAAGCGTACATTATGGTTTAAGAAGTTAAGAGACTTGTAGCATAATATAAACGAAATATATGCATTACATACCTGAGTAGTGTATTGTAAATACTCCCAAGTGTCTTTCAAACTTTCACCGACTTCGATAAATAAGCAAAATCGGCTTTATTTTCCCCTATGTTGTAAAAACTTTCAAACACTCTTCTTTCAGAAAAGAAATATAAAAGAATTCCATCTTAAATAAAATTTCATCTGGAAATATCGAACGATACAGAAATTGCCGCCATCTTGTTCGACACTTAAATTAACAGCACTTTAGTGAGCTCTTTAACGCCGTTATAGTGTTGGTGGGACGCAAAATAGTGCTAATCAACCGTTAAACCTCTGCTATATTTTAACGGTTGTTGGTGGGATCGGCCCTTAGGGTTTTGTTTGGGTCCGTGGCGTAGGATGTATGGGAAGCCAAGTGGCGTTTGGGGTACGTCACAATACTCCGCCTCCGTAGCAGCTTATACTTAATTTGGACACTCTGTATCAATATAAGTATGTTTTACATCACATTGACTCCGCCTCTTCTGCTCAGTATGGGCGGATACAGGCGGAACCATAGTAAGCATTCACTAAGATACCCCGTCTCAATATATGCTGTAGGGTAAGCGGAGTGACGTTTAGGTGTGACGTTACAATGGCCAGCTCCTGGTACAGCCCATACTTACTACGGATACCCCGTATGAATATATGCTATCCTGAATGATATTATTTTTATCCAATTACCAAGCTCAAAAGTTGAATGCTTACTCTGTCTGTATGTACTGTATGTTTTTGAATGTTTATTTGCGGTTTATTGAAAAAGCATGTTAACGTCAAACCGAAGTATATATTAGTTTAAGTTGACAGAATCTTAATGGATTGTCCATCTCTTTAAAGTGAGTACTTATTCTTTTTTAATCCTTATGAAATTATGTATTAATTTTCTTTGCAGTATGATTGTGTCTAAACTAATTAAAAATTCTAAAAATAGTATAAAACATTTGTTTAAAATAAAATAAGCGCAACATTCTAGCAATTCACGATTCAATTTGTTTCTGAAATTGGCGTGCTTCACAGTGCTTTTACTGTCATATTTGCCAGTTAGTTTATTCAGTATGTTCGACCTAACTTTCTAAAATTATTGTTTGAAATTGCATTATATGAAAAATCTGTAAAACAAATATTGTATAATTTTGTGTTATGAAATTATTAAAAACAATCGTTTGACATAACGTAAATGGGCACTTTTACTTTAAAAAATCTTCTATTAAACATCCCTCTAGACTAACCTAATAAGATCTTACCATTAACAACATTTCAAATTGAAACCCTTCCCGAAATTTCAAAAATGAACTTTCGTAAAAACCGCGCTTCATAAAATGGAATGTTTAGTTTCATAATGGATTCCGTACTATGCCAATAGGTTGGTTATATTTGATTGCATCATCTGAAGATTCCAGTTTCGTTGGTGCACACAAGTATATTTCCTCTTCTTAGAGAACATTTGTTATTTAGGTAATCGGATTGTATTATCATTATATGCATTATATTATCATTGTATATCATTATATCATTGATATGCACACTTTTTATATTCGTGAGTGCTTTTAGGTTGTTAATGAGTTATTTTTACAACTATTTAGAAAATATGTTTCATTTGTTTCATAGATTAAAGTTGAGATCAGGTCAGGTGAGCACCAGAACAAAAGTTTTGAAATTTTAGTAGTGGACCCATTGTTCCCTTATGAAACTATTATTTTAATAATAAGTACTTTGGTGTTTAACAAGAGACTCAGTTATGGATGATTTTGATCCTACTTAATTTATGCGATTAAATTTAACTTGTTATTTTAATTATTTTTTAAATAGAGCTGCATTTGTGCTAAACATTTTGAGTCAAATTATTGAGCAGTTTTGATTTGAAAAAAATCCTTTTCTGTCTCAGAAATATTTATTTTTATTATAAAAAATTTAGAAAAAGTAAGTTTTTTACTATTGACTGGTAAAGGTATGATATTCCTCGTGTTACCTTAAAACATTGAAAATTTTTGCATTGTAAGGGAAGTGCTTCAGTGTATTATTTTAGAAATGGTCCTTCAATTCCTAATACTCTCTCTCTTTAACAGGGTTGATGGGTTTTATCCAGGCCAAAAAAAATCTGGCTGGCTTTTTATGGCCTGGCTAAAAAGCAGTTGAGGCCAAAAAATGATTTTTAAGCAGTTTAAATTAAATAAAAGTCAGCTGGCTGTTTTTGGTTTAAACCACTTATAAAAAGCCATCTTTTTAAAAAGTAGACAAAATAATAATTGTTTTCAAATCAAAAAGCTGGATTTTTCTCAAAGTGAAAAAAAATATTTTCACAAAATGATTTTTAAAGGTTTTTATAAAACATCTTCAGAAAATTAAAATTTTATATTTGTTAAATGTTAAGAAATTAGCAATTAACCTACTAATAGCAATAAGAACATACTTTGTAACTGTCAATTGAAATTGGCTAAATAAATGTGTACTATGGAGGAGAAAATACATAAACCTAACAAGAAAAAATGTGCTTACTTGATAATCTGTATAACCTTGAAGTATACATTTAATAATTATATCAATAAATAGGAAACGATAAAATCCACCACACTTACAAAAACAATTTTCTTTTTACTTTTACTAATTACTTTAATTATTACAAAATCATGTTTAAAATTTAATTTTAATATTAAAAGAAGATGTCTATCTATCCATCTGTGTCATCTGTAGCAAATTGGAATTTTTTTTACATTTTTGATGAATTAAGAATGTACCATAATACTTACCTCAAACAAAAGTTTCTAGAAATTTTAAACCATATATTGACCATATATTGATCTAATAATTTTGAACCTTAAAATTTTACCTATTTTCCTGTATTATATGTTCTTACATCAGTTTTAATTTCTAGATGAATGATTGTTATTCCACTAGTTCCATTTGAAACCCATGTTATGGATAGTATTGGTAAAGATTGTAAGGAGCTGAAAAGACAATATGAGGCATGCTTCAATGCATGGTATTCTGAGAATTTCTTGAAGAATAAAAATGGAGATATCAATATATGTGAACCCCTCTTTCAAGAATATCAGAAGTGTTTAAAGGTGATTTTGTCTTTTTAAGAATAGAACAATATTTTTTTTTTATATGCATTAAGAATAAGATGTTTGGATTATCTCATAACTCTTAGGTATCTTGTATGTACTGAATCCAAAGCAATTTTTCAAGGACCATACAGTTGATTCCAATTTTCGCTACTTGTGATAAAAGTTCATTTTGGTAACTGTAAGATTTGGTTATCTCCAAATGAAATATCATAGATTTTCGTTATGTTTGAAATAAAAATTTTTTGGTTACAGCAATTAATTGGTTGCACGAAAATGTTGTGCTAAGCAAAATCACAGTAATTGAAATTGAATTTAATAATCAATATGAAATATCCTAACAAAAACACCAACCAATATTTTTAATTGCATTTTTAATGCAATTTAACATGCAGAAGAAAATAAGATAAATGATAATAATTAATATTTGCAGCAAGATTTTATTGAAATGAAATTAACAAAACTAGAGATGTGGGTCAGAAAATTTTCCACTATGTTTTACTTTTGGAATTTTTTTTTCTTTTTTTTTTTAATTAATTTTTAAACTATAATGTACTAATACTCTTGCATTTTTTTTTAAACAAGTAGATTTGCAGGAAGTCTTACATTATTTTTTGCTAATTTTGAAGAGGGAAAAGGGGTGAAGGGGGTGCATGTGTGCTTTAATTTAATAAAAGAGAATATATGAGAACCAAAATTAAGTACAAGTGACATTTTACTCATTCTAAATAAAAAAACAAGTAAAGTTTTAAAAAGTCTATGCTTGCAATGCTAAGTTCTGTAAAATTTATTAAAAATATGAAATGTTTTCGCAAGTTCTGCTGAAGGAAAAAGTTTTAATAGCACTAAATATATGAACTTAACTGTACTGTAACAAATTGTCTCTGCTATCTCATTATATTCTTACATTCATTTACAAGCAAGTATTTTTCAAACATTTTAAACATTATATACACTACCTGACACACAAAATGCAACATCATGAAAGAGCGAATAGCATGTGATGATAAAGGACACACAGGCAGAGATGATATATATAAATAAGTTATGTTAATTCCAGAAGGATAATGCAATAATTAAAACAGTGTAACCTGCTGCAGCACTTCATCCACATATCGTCATGCCTTCATTGTGCCTCTGATACAAACCAGAGATGACTGGCTATAGAAGCCGATGGTATCTAAACCATGATGCTGCATTGTCGAGCAGTATGGCTTTCAACAGTCACAGCAGGATTGGATCTGTTTCCAAGTCACCTTCAGACTCTCACACACCAACTGTCATTCGACAAACGAAACTGAGATTCATCGCTGAACACTACCCTGTCCCATTTAGTCATCCAAGAAGCTCAGGCCCGACCAGTGTTAGAAATTAAAAATTTGAATTAGGCGTTATTTGGCGCCTATAGTTTTGACCCTAGGTGCCAAATAGATACGGCTAGTTGCCATTTTTACATCTCTAACAATAACAACTATTTTTTAAATGTCCATTTTTATTAAAGATATAAATAAGTTATGTTAATTCCAGAAGGATAATGCAATAATTAAAACAGTGTAACCTGCTGCAGCACTTCATCCACATATCGTCATGCCTTCATTGTGCCTCTGATACAAACCAGAGATGACCGGCTATTGAAGCCGATGGTACCTAAACCATGATGCTGCATTGTCGAGCAGTATGGCTTTCAACAGTCACAGCAGGATTGGATCTGTTTCCAAGTCACCTCCAGACTCTCACACACCAACTGTCATTCGACAAATAGAACCGAGATTCATCGCTGAACACTACCCTGTCCCATTTAGTCATTCAAGAAGCTCAGGCCCGACCAGTGTTAGAAATTAAAAATTTGAATTAGGCGTTATTTGGCGCCTATAGTTTTGACTCTAGGTGCCAAATAGATACGGCTAGTTGCCATTTTTACATCTCTAACAATAACAACTATTTTTTAAATGTCCATTTTTATTAAAGATATAAACAAAGAATAATTCAGATTTTTGTATTAAAAATTGTTTTAAATTTTCTTAAAATTAAAAATAAACTGATAAAGAAACCCAAAAGAAAATAAATAGAAAAAATTGCTAATTTGTTTTTACTTGGCAAAAAGGACACAAAAAACAACAAATTAAAAAAAAACTTATATATAACAATTTTTAATTATGGTCATCTTGTACAATTATTGCCCCAATACCCCTTCATTTCATGCTTAAAAATTAATTTTCTCGAGTTAAAATAGCAATTAATATAAAAGTTTTAGATGATGAAAACAAATTTGAAAAATGGAAAATACGTGATAATAAAACGGGATAAACGGATAATCACATATAAATTCACATTTTAGTGACATTTCCATATAATCTTTCTCATATTACTTACAAATATAAGAATTAAACGCATTTAAAATTAAAATATTATAAGGGAATCTTGAGAGAAATTTAGTCACTTTTTGGGCCAATATCGTCAAAGTATGGCATTTCATTTTAAAATCTGTTTACTGTATTCATCTTAAAAGTTTAAACAAAAGGGGGAAGGGGATTTGCATATTTGTTCGGAGATTGGCAGTCAATGCAAATATCGGAGCTTCACGAAGAAATGCAGAGTTGGCAGTTAGGGTTCAGTATTTGCAAGTCAATAATAAATTTTTGTTTTATAGTTGCTACTATTTTTCTTGTCGCTTTGACAAAATATAAATCATACCCTTGAAACTTGAAACTCATCTGCATCCTTTGGGTGAGCTAGACAGCCTGGGTAATAATAAAAAAAAGTATGAATCACATTAATTTCAGGGATTAATATAATCAGGCATTGATGCATAGATGCCAATCTACCAGAAAGAAAGATAGGAACATATTGCACGACGAAAAATCACTCATTAATACCGTTTTTCCCCATACTGCTGCAAAATAAACTTTTATTTCATTAATAATACGTTTGAAAAATAGTTTTCTATATAATATACAAAATAATTACAAACATTTTAAACGATGCAAACAAATTATAACAGTGGAAAAATACTTTCAAAATAAAGCGAAATATAGAGGATCGCACACAAATGCCGTTTATCGTGATACTGCTGCAAAATAGCCTTTCATGCCATTAAAAATACGCTTGAAAAATAGTTTTTCTGTATAATATAGTATATATGAAATAATTACAAACATTTTAGATGATGCAAACAGATTGCAGAAGTGGAAAAGAATTTTCACAATAAAACGAAATATAAAGAAGATTGCTGACAAATGCCGTTTATCGCGGTACCCGGTACTCATGCAATATAGCTCTTAATTTCTTTAATAATATGTCTGAAAAATAGTTTTCTTGTATATAACACGAAATAATCACAAAAATTTTAGTCAATGCAAATCTGTTTCTCCTACATTAATTAGAAACAGATACAATCACGTGGAAACAGATTTTTAGATGAAAAAACGGGAAAACCTCAATCTTAAAATTCCTGACTTTGTTTCTCATTTCGTGACTTACTTCTGATTTCATGACTTGTAGATACTCTTATGCAAATTTGCATACAGTAAAATATAAATGTTATGGAAAAGAAAAATCGGACTACTGTGGATCCAAATCGGATTCCCAGAACAAGACTGAAAAAACAGAACAAGTATATAAAAATCGGAACACTTGGCAGCTATAAAAATGTCATTTTCAATGTCTGATAACAAAATATTAGCTAACCAAATTTGAAAGACGCTGGAACAATTCAATCTGGAACGCAATCTGTTCTATAATAGTAAGCAATTAGAATGTAAAGACTCAGCAGGATCACTCCTTTTTCTTCCAAGTGAGATACGCAGATCTACGAGGGGATAAAGAGGAAGGGAGCAATAGAAACTAATTAAATACCCCGAGTCTCGGACATCGGAATGTCTGAGGATAAAGCAAACAAATAAATTCTTCAGAAGTGCAATTTCTAGTCTTGAAGGGTGGGGGTGAGATGAAGTACTTAAAGATTCCAATGTTTCCTTCCCTGAATAGACAGAGGGAGATTTTACTGTCTGTGTACCACCTGTAGATTTATCACTGCAGACGTATATAAAATGCCCTTTTTTTTTTACCACTGTCCAGTCTTCTACCAGGGATCGTAATTTAGTCAAAGGAAAAGGGAAGACTGATATTTAACAACAGCATTGTTAGGCGTCAAATTTGATGACCGGATTGAAGAATCTAGTCGTCAAATTGAAATTTCTAGTCGCAAATTACGACTAACGACCGCAAATTTCGAACACTGGGCCCGACATCATTGCAATCTCTCTCGTCTGTGTCTTGTTGTCAATGGCAGTCTTCAGAATGGACTGTTTGAGTGCAAGTTGCTTTTGGCCAATCATCAAGAAACTATTCTTGCTGATATTGGAACATCCAATGTACCCTGCAAATTCTGCACAATGCCAACAGTCGTCATTTGTGGTGCCGCTATCACATGTCTTCGAATGCTTTGATCAACGCATACTGACGTATGTCTGGATGGACATGTACCACTGTGACAATTCACATGCCCTTCTTTAATCCATCTTCTCCAAATTCTTTGCACAGTAGATGCATCATGTGTGTTTCAATGGCTGTACGATCACCCAGCCATATGTAGGCCTAAAATGAATCCCCTCGCATGATCGTTCAAATGCAAAAACGGACTTTGGCGGCATCGGCCAGGCATCTCTTCAACATGTGTCTTCTGAAACAGAAAATGGGTTTCCATAGGCAACAGATAGTAACAACTGTTTGCTCATCTGCCATTTCCATCCTGTATATCCCGCTCTCCAATCACATGACCTACTTGCATTTCAGATCATTTGCATGGCCAGCTGCATTTGTCTCACAATTTGTATAATTATACGTTCAAAGCTTCATGATGCTGCATTTTCTAAGTCGAGTAATGTATAATTGATTTTTAAAAGGATTTAATTATAAACATTTTTTTGAATTTCTTTTTGTCTTAAAATATATATATATATTTTTTATAAACTAATGTATTTTTCTTTTTAATTTTTTTTAGCAAAATGGTAGAATGGTTTCCTTTTTATCTATACTATTAAAAGCTGTTAGTGTATATATGTATTATGTAATTGGAATTCTGAAGCCCCTACTCATCCTAGAAGCATGCAGGGTTGTTTTTAAACATGGGTATCAAAACGAAGAGGTGCCTCTAAGATGTTTGAAAAATTTGATAAGATTTTTAAATATTTGTAAAGAACCTCATCTTTGAGAGTAAAAAGGGTGTGTGGAACATCTATCTCCTCATTCAAAGATAAAGTTAGTACCTCAACTTTTGTCAAATAAATTTTGAATGGTCTCTAAAAGCCAGATTGATAAACGATTTAAGTAGTTTTGAAGGTATGACGTGATGCCATCATTAGTATACAGATTGATAAAGTTGATGGTTTTTTTAAAAATCCCGAAAAACTTAAAAGAATCCATTCAGAATAAAAAATTATTTCCCCTCTTATTTATCGATTCACAGACTTTGTAATTAGACTAGCTGTTGTCAGGGGTACTGACAATAAATTAAAGATTTCTAAAATTTTGAATTTTACATATAAGATTCTAATGTTATGTTATAAGCATTCCCTGAAAAAAATCACAGCATTCCAATGAAAACTTAACTGTTTTACATTTTTACTATGTATTGCTCTTAATTAAAATTATGCATTTTCCAGGTACGGTCTTCAATATTTATCATCATGAAGTCTTAAGTCTTGCCTTCCATTCTTTTTATTGTAACTTTATTTGTTAATTATTTTAAATTAAATTAACCATTTTATAACTTTTATTTTAAAGTGACGTGATGCTTAGAATTAAAATTACATCAATGACAAACACTTAGAGGAAGGGTCTTCAAATATTGTCATCATGAAGTGTCATGTCTTAGCTTTACAAAACTTCAGTTTCTTTTTTGTTAATTTTATACAATTAAATTCATCATTTGATAACTTTCATCTGGAAAGTTGTTGTGTCTTTGTACTGGAAATTTTTTCCTGCTCTTCAACGGAGAGTAAAAGTTATATGACACCACTTACCTGGAAGTATGGGTGAGGGGTAAACAACATCTTTTAGTTTATAAAGAGGTACTTTTTGGTGTCTGCTGAAAAAGCCATTTAAATGCAAAAATTTAATTTCGCAAATTAAACAGATTGTGATTTATGTCTTATAATATAAGATTCTAGCATTATTATAAGCATTTCCTGAAAATATCACCTTTCTACAATATTAACTTCAAATAGTCGCAATTTAGATTAAAATTTTACTTCAATAGAAATCAATTTATATTCAAATAGCTGGGGGGGGGGGGGGGGGGGGGTGCGATTTTTGAAATAATTGTTTTTATAAAGTTATTTGTTAGGCGACATTTGCTCCAATTTTGATGCAATTTTCACATTGTATTTTCGAATCTGCAGTGGACCCACTGGACCTGTTTAGGCTGTTAGGCTAAATTTGGACCTAAATTTGCTTCTTTGCAATTTTTGCACTTGTGTGGTGGAACTTGCTAAAAAAACTGGTTGCTACATATTTAGTGACTGCTAGTGGACAAAACGCTCTAATAAATAGATATTTTTTATTTCATATACTATTTAATAAATTATTTTTTAATTATAAAGTAATTTTAACTTTTTTTTATAACATTACATTTAATAATTTACTTTTTATGCTTATAATAAACAGCAAATTATTTGCGATTCTAAACAGGTTTACTAATTACCTTCCTTATTATATACATAATATAATGTAAAGGGAAAGTATTGTGATGGGGTTAAAAATTCGAATTTGAATTTTTGAGTAGGGAGAGCAAGCACATTTTAAGTATCCCAGAACACGAATCAAACATTTTTGAGGTGATGTCTGTGTGTGTGTGTGTCAATGAGAGTCTGTGGAGATGATATCTCACAACTGCTTGAAGCGATTCAAACTAATTTTGGTACAAATATTACAATCAGTGAGTACTGGAAGCCCATAGGCACTAACTGCGGGTGTGCTCAGATGCTCCAGCACCCCCCAAAATGTTATCATTAACCAATTTTTTTAATTTAAAAATGATTTTGCAGAATGAAAATTTTCACCTTCAAAGTCAAATTCTTTGTTTCAAGATCTATATTAGAAAAAAAAAATGTTAAGCCACTTCTTTCACTCCTTCACCCTTCCATAGAATTAGAAAGAACCTTCCTATGGCTCTTTTTCTGAGGTCAGATTTTAACAACTGGGGTTGTTACCGATTATTACTTCCCACCCCCCACTGCTTCATCCATGGTTCGATCCCATTCCATTTGTTAATACCAGGACTCCACCAGCGATGGGAAACTTCGGCAATTCGATGGTGCTGCCCCGTGGGTAGGAGGAGGGAACTACTGAGTTTGGAATCCCCTTTCCTGAGTATTATGGCTAAGGATGAAATCCTGAGTATAATGGCTAAGGAAGTACAACTGCATCTTGTATCTGTTATCAAAAATGCTAGTGCAGTACAGGATCTATTATCTGGACTGCTTGGGACTTCAAGCATTCTGGATAACGGTTTTTTATGTAATTCGGAAACTTTTCTGAAACTTACTGGAATGGTCTAAAATGTTATAGAAAATTATAATTCATTTTAAAAACATGTATTAAATACAGATTTTTTACAATCCATATGAAAAGATATGCTTGGTTAACTAAAATGCAAATTACATATAATTATAGTATCAGATTTAGGGATTAAGAAAATTTTTGAAAGAAAAAAATGTCTGAAAAAAGTTGATTATTCAAGATAGTTATTAGAAGTCTTTTTTTGGAACATTTCAACTAAAGTGGGCCCTCACCATATTCATCTAATATTTTAGCAGAAGCACTTTTGTTCATATGTTTCAAAATATTTTAAAGTACTTTTAATAAAGTTAAGATGAGAAGGATGGTCATTTTTAATTGAAATGAGAGATTCAACTATGGGTGCAAATATATCAAATTCTAATTTATGCTCTTCAAATGTATTTCTAATAAGCCTTATAATTCTAAATGCCTGAATAAATAAAAAAATGTAATTTCGTTATCCTAAACATATATCTCAATTTCATCAGCAATATGTTTAAAAATAATATCCCAGCATAGAAAGCCCAAAAAATATAAAAATATTAGTGGATGGAAACAGATTGAAAAAATGGAAAATATTTAAAAATAAAATGAAATATATCGGCGATTGTGATTACATAAAAAAATTCCGCGATATTGCTAAACAGTCTTTTATAAAATACTAATTAATAAATGTAGCACATTAAAACTTCATAAATATACTGCAATGGAACTTTTTGATAGGGTCAATTTTCGGTTAAAATAGCCATTTTCATCCAAATAATAGGATTTCATTGAAAATGATTTTGATGTTGGAATTCCATCAATGTTTTTTAAAATATTAAAGATGTGTATATTTCCACGGAGATGAGAAAAAATCGGGTTTTTCCGAGAAAATGACAGGTTTATTGTTTAGGTTAAGTATTTAAAGAGATCAATCAGAAGGCTCTGAATGACATTTTATAGCTGCTATATTTTTCTTCGCATTTCGGCAAAAGTTAACTCTCATTAATTTCAGAAATTCCTTACTTAAACGTACTTTCTATCATCTCGGAAATGCACTGATGACCTTTTTTTTTTTTTCAATCTCTTCCAATAAATGTTGAAAAATAGTGTGTGCAAAATAGTGTGAATTCTGTGCGGCACATCGCGTTTGAAGGGCGAAGAAAAAGCAATTAGGATTTCTTTAGCGATATCGGAATATTTCAAGCGAAAAAGTTGGAATACTTTTACTGAAAATCAAAGTCCTGGAACAAAGAGCAGAAAAGAAAATGTAACGAATTCGGAAAAATCGAAACCTTTGTGCTTAGTGTGCTCTGCCCTATATACCCAGAAAAGAATGAAACGCCATTAAAAAAAGCACCTTGCCACGACTTGTCCGTAACTAAGGCTCCTATATATACAAGAGCCATATCCGTAATTAGTGAAGAATGGAATGACACGTCTCGCCATGAAGACTAACTAGATAGATCCTTTTAGCCTTCATGCGTCTCGCCCGTGCCAGATGCAGCCGTTTCGGAAATTTTCGGAAAAAACGGTGCTACTTCAGATGTTTTCTGGAAAAGAGGAGTTGAGCTATGGAGATATGGAACTTCCCAGAAAAAACACGATCCACGGAATATTTTCATTCCTGCTTTTCATTCGCTCTCGTGAGAATTCCTCGTGTTCATTTTCGAAATTTAAAAAGAATCAGCGGCGGAGAGTGCACGCGAATTCCCGCGCGGCATTTTTTTCTGCGCGGGATTTTTTAATTTCGTGTGCGAATCGCGCGTACTCTGGAAAAATGTAGGCTTCAATGCATTTTTCTTTTAAATTGATATTACTAATTAAGGCAAAGAAGCATTTGGCGGGATTTTAAACAAAAAATCACTATTTGGCACAATATTTGGCAAATTATCGCTTGTTGGCGCAGAATTTGGCATTATTTTGCCATTATTTGGCATTATTTTATTTGGGAGAGTCCGGATATTGGGGTGCCGGATAAGAGGTCGCATTTATGCTATCATAGTGGATGAGATGAGATGTGTCGTCGAAAGAACAAACATCGATGTGTGTCCGGGTAACCGATGAACAGTTGAATGTGCATGAAATCTTTATGGGATTTTATGAAACACTGTATGCAGATTCTGAGAGTTTTTCATGTGCAATAACAGATGTTCTAGCTCGCTTTGGTCTGGATATCAAAAATTGCCTTGGCCAATGCTACAATGGAGCTGCTAATGTCAGCAGTCATCTTTCAGGACAGCAATCAAGAATTTTGTCAATTGAGCTAATGGCTATTTATATTCATTGTTTTGCACATACTTTAAATTTGATAGTGCAAGATAGTATGTGCAAATTGCAAATAATTCATGATTACTTAACTTTGGTGCACGAGTTAATATCGTTTATAGAGGATCTCCAAAGAGATTAAAAATTTTCCAAACATTTCAATTGGGTTCAGACGATACAGTTTCCTTTGCAGCCATTCTGCCCAACTACATAATGCTCGAGAGTTAGCTCCATTTTATCATTGGAAAAAAATTATGAAACGGTCATTAAGTTTCTCGAAGGTATGTGCAAGAAAGTTAGTGAAGCAGGAGCAAAAGTTAACAGCTTTCTTAAAAAAAAAAATTAAGAATTCGAATTTTTCTTTATGACAAAAGTTGTTATTTTTGTCTTTCAAAGAGTATTGCTCTCTAGAAAACATCCTTGAACTTTCAAGATGCAAATAATTACATCGAAAGTGTAGTAGAGTCTATTCAGACTCAAAGAGAAGAAAATAATTTTAAGGATTTATGGGAAGAAGTAATAAAAAAGGTGTAGAATTGGATTTAGAAGATCCTGTTCTTCCACGGATTAGAAAAATTGCAAGATTTGACGAGGGAAGTGATTGATCCTCATCAATTTCAGTCACCTAAAGAAAGATATCGTCAAATTTACTTTCTATTAGTGCACAATGTCATAAGTTCCCTAAAAACAAGATTTGAGAAAAAGACTATGGAAGATCTTTCTATAATTGAAAATTAAAAGCGAAGAATTGAAAATTATCCCTCAATAAAATTAAAAGTGAAGAACAAATAATATCTTTTTACGATTCGGATTTTGATGCAAAAGGTTGTCGCTTCACTGGGATATGTTTTGGGATGGAGTTAAGGCGAATTTTGTAGAAATTAACAGTATATCCGATATAATTGAATTTTTTAATAGAAAAGAAAACATTTTTCTTCACTCGCTCATACCAGAGTTCTGTAAAGTTCCGGTTACATCCTGTACAGCTAAAAGATCTTTTTGTACTCTCCGACGACTCAAGACTTACTTGAGATCTACAATGAAGCAACAGAGACTAAATAGCGTGGCTATTCTGCATGTTCACAAGGAGATAGCTGCCAAATTGAACATGGATTTAATCGCAGACGAGTTCATAAAGAGAGCACAAGTCCGATTAAATACATTTTGTATAAGTAATAACAGAAATTACTAGCAAATGAGAGTGCAAATACTTTTCTCATTTGTGTTATTACGTTTTTTTAGGCCATTTGCCCTTCATCCTGGATTTTGGTCTGGAGACGCCCCTGATGGGGATATAAGTTCTGCATGGGTTTATGTTTCAACTTGATCAATTTTGCAAACCTTGTAGGACTTCATTAAATTCATGATAAGCTACCATTTTTCCGAACAATTAAATACATTTTAATTTTTGAGCACCCCTCCCCGAAATTTTTGAAAGTCGGCGCTTGTGTGAAAGCCTATTGTTTTTAAACACAATTGAATGTTCAGAAGACCCCCAAATTTTCAAATGAAATTTTGAAAAATTATCAAAAAATCAAAACCTTCAATAAAATTAAGTAAATAATCATTTCTTATATAATTGCATTACAAAATGATTAGCAGATTTTAGAATGCTTTCATGAACCATTCTCGAGGTATTGCACATTTTTTCATATAAATTTATCAAAATTCACATAAAATTAAAACAACATATTAACTATTGTGAAATATGTTCATTTTTCATATGTAAAATTATGCAATAAATTTGTTAATATCATTCTTGGTTATCTAGTTCGTTCCATTCAAGAGAGAAGATATTTTGGGTAATGGTTTTGTAACTTGACACCTAACAATTCATCAATAATCATTTACCTATTATAAGAATAACATAATTCTCCATCCGTAATGCTTAGCAAAATTTTAAACTTGGCGAGTTTTTTAAATGTTGAATTTTACAAAAGTATTGATAAAATTGTCGCCAAATTATTGAAAATGATGACTAATTGATGAAAATTCAATATCTTGGAAAGAATATAAAATCTATTATAAGAATAGCTCATTTCTCTGTCAATTTCATGACTTTTTTAAATGTTGCCAAATTGATTAAAATATTTTGTTAATGAGAGGTAATGTTTTGAAAATTTTTAATTTCGTCATACAACTGGCATACCTACTAGTATATATAAGAAATGCTGTTTGTCTGTAATGCTTGGCGATACATTTGGTGAATAATCTAGCAAAATATTGCCGACTTGGCAAGATTTCACCTCAGATTGACGAAATTTTCATCAAAATTTCAAAAATGACGCCAATATGATGAATTAATTATTAAAATATCATAATATATGCACTATATTACTTATTAAGGATCCTATCACTATTGATAATTATTAATTTAGAGTTGTGTGAAATATAAGTTAATTGGGTACTTCGATATAGTTTTACATGCTGTTTTCTGGAAAAGCACCAAATGTATAAATTCAATGTTAAAAACACTGCCATGGATCCTATACATCATTTTTTCACTGTGAAAGAATTAAATTCTTTGCATTATATAAGGAAAGTCATGTGCTGCCCACATCAGATATTTTAAAATTGATTTTCATGCTATTTCTGTTTTAAATAATAATGTTTTACATTTGTGATTTAGAAAAAAAAAATTCTTGTTTTAGATAAATAGCTGTTGATAGTGTAGATAAAGTACTTGGTTTAGATAAAATTTTATAACTTTTTAAAAACCCATGTATTTAAGAAAAATATTAAATTGTAACTGCTGACTATAGTATACAGTTATAAGAAATATTCTTGCATTGAATTCGTATAAGTTTCTGAATTTAAACCTTATTTTAACCAATCTAGCTCTAATAACTTTGGAATAAATACTTTTTAAAGTTGGTAGGGGAAGGAGGGTACGGTCCCTGTGGATGCCTCCCCCACTGGGTTCCGGTCTAAATTGGGTGGCACTTCCCGACCGTCCAAACTGTTACCTTACACCTTTCTGGTAGGTCGGACGGTCTGGGTTTCAACAACAACACTATTCAAGCTCTTCTCCGGCCATCCATTAAATTGCTCTATGTCCTAGGATGAGTCGGATGGTCTGGGCTTTCGACACTATTCAAGCTCCGGCCACACATTAAGCTGCTGTAACCTTTGGGTCAGTCGTGTGGTCGGGGCCTTCAACACTATTCAAGCTGAAAGGTATTATTGTTAATAATTTCAAAATTTTTTGGGGAAAAAATTTTTCCAGAAAATCCACATCTCTATGAATATGTTCCCATTATCTAAGTAGAAATCAACAGATCATTTTTGATTCTAAAATACATTCTGTGACAAAAGGGAAAGCTTAACTTTTGTCGTTTAAAAGAAAATCTCGTGATTATCTGTAACTGTGAAAATAAGTAAATGATCTGATAAATAATTTGTGAAATTAACTGAATACCTCTATAATAATTTAATTTTTTTTTCAAACACTATATGCACTTAATAAATACCTATTTTGATGTTTTATTTTGCTTCTTTTCCTACCTATTTTAGTATTTTTTACTGTCTGAAATTCTGGACTTTACTTATGACAATTTAAAATTTTCAATTTTAGGTAGCAATAAAAAAGAATAATATTCCATTGTGGGAACTTGATGCTGAAATGTTGCATGCTAGTGAAAAGAAAACAGATAGTGGCACTTCAACATAAAAGATGGAGTCATTGCTTAGTAAATACATTTTTAGAATTTCACAGTTTCCTGCACAAGTATATAAAAAGTAAAGATTTTGATCTTTTGTGCAGCAGAAGGTAAATAGTATTTAATCTTGTATCTCTATATTAAAAAGAAGCAGCAGATGCTGCTATTTGACAAATTTTGCAACCCTTGAGTTTTTCTGTCTCGTACCATAAGAACTATGGTATACAAAAATATGAAATTAGGTACAATTGTTGAGAAATGCGGGGAGCATGCTGGAAAAAACCGTTTTTGGATTTAAACTTTAATTTAAGCTATACTTAATGTCAAGGTCGAAGAAAGAGTATTTGAGCTGTGAGTTCACATCCTGGATAGACTAGCAATTGTAAGGCCAAACATTTTTAGTTGGTATGTACTATATAGTTGAATTTTTGCAAACCAGAGACCTTATTTTAAATTTTGTTTTAGTTTATAAGTTATTTTATTTGTTCTACACTTCTGAAGTGAAAATTTGATTTTATTATGGACAAAGATCACTACTTAACTATACCACCAAAATTAATATTTAAAAAACTTTAATATGATCTATAGTATTATATGACAGCTGACCACTCCATAAATCTACTGAAAGAAAACTACTAATCTTTAAAAGAAAGATACTGGGAATAATTTTTGGGGCTGACCTTGAAAATAATGTCTTGAGCATCCGCTATAACCATGAAATTTGTAACATATATAAACAACCTGACAGTGTTAGTCATTGAAGCATACTGTATTAAATGGTTTGGACATTTATTAAAATCTGAAGATTCCAATCCTTATAAAAAAAAACCTGACTTTTAGTAAGCCATTACACATTAGAAAAAGAGGCCTCTCTCTGTCTCCATCCCCCACTACCATCACCAGATGACTTGACAATGTTGAGAATAACCTAAAACTGTTGGGAATTACCAATTGGAGAAGTGTAACATTTGATAGATCTCGCTAGTGAAAATTGATTGGGACAACACTGGCCTGCTCTAGACTGTAGTGCCCAAGAATAAGTTAGACGAAGATTTAATTGGGAGTAGAAGGGCGGTTATCTGTGCCAGCTGTTTTGAAAAAGCTGGCGAAGCAAGCTCTGTGCATTAGTGGGTGCCAGCAAACGCGGCGTAGACCCCAATGAACATATTATGCCTGCATAACAGGCGGCATGAAAGAACTTATGAAGCAAGCTCATCAAACACAAACACGTAGGCGGCAACCCCCCCGAACTCACACAAAGCAAGTTACAGGTCTTGTCAAGTGTAGCAAGCAAGGGTTGGAGACCCCCCCAGTATTTATTAGATAAATAAATTCAGTGTATGAATTTACTGCTTCATTATAAAAAGTGATAGAATAGCAAAATATGTATATCATTCTTAGAAACAGGGCCATAGCCAGAAATGTGAGACAGGAGAAGGCTCGGAAAATTACAGGGGGGGGGGGGGGGCTGATTAAATTTTTCTTCTAAGATTTTATTAATTCGGTGTTTCTCCATCCGGCATTTGTTGATGATCAATCCAATCCATACCTGCCAACTCTCCCGGTTTTTCTCTATATCTCTAAGTCTGATCTTCCGGTTTTCACTCAGCTGCCCTTATTTTCCCCCTTTCTAGACAGAAATATCATGAATGTAAGTCATGTGACATTCAGTTGTTTTCAGCTTGTCAATTTTCTGCTACCCTGGTGTAGGAATGGATCACGTGTAACGTTTGTATTATTTTTTTATGCAAATCTGCATAAGAGTATCTAAAGGTCACAAAAATAAAAAAATCAAAAATAGATCACAAATGTTCCTAAATGAGAATCGAAGGAATTTCAGGAAATGAGAATCGAAGTTTTCAAGTTCTTTCATCTAAAAATCCATTTCCCAGTTATCGAGTAATCAGCACTCACAAATGGCGATTATTCCCAGAGTGTCATCAGAGAGAGAGAGAGATGCCAATGATTATCTAATTAATGTAAGCAAAATGCATTTGCATCGACTAAAATTTCAAATTATTTTGTTTTATATACAAAATTATTTTTCAAATGTATTACAGGGTGCGTACTCAGCCTGGAAAACCTTGAAAGTCCTTGAATGTCATTATTTTTTTCCAAGGCTTTGAATAGCCTGGAAAATTGGAATTATTTCCAAAAAGGTCTGGAAAATCCTTGAATTTCTCATTTCCAATTCAAAAACTTCAAAATTCCGGTTGTACTAGAATTTCTACATCACACATTACGTCACAATTTCAAACCAGTTCTCTTTTCCCCGGCGCTGTCAATCACAGTTGAATTGGTTCCTCCCATTACTTGTTTTCCGCTAATGGTGGCCGTTCGTTTCGTCATTACCACATGGTTTGCATTTTGAAAGGCACTGGCAACTAGTGTCTGCTCCTTGCGCCGGCGTGTCGCGTTTCCGATATCCTGTTTTGTTTTACGTTTGCTCTACATCTCTCCCCATTCTCAGAGATGCCAACTTTTTTGGATTTTCCTTAGTTTGTACGGATTTTTACTTCATTTTATGGTTTTACGGACATTATTCCCAAAACTACGGAAAATCCCGTGAAATCCATGCATCTTTGCTGAAAGTCCAAGATTATCAGTTTGCATTCATTTTCTTCTAATGATTTCATATTAGAACAATAGACCTAATTTATTTTTATAGTGCGAGTAAAAATAAAGAAATATTTTACTAAACAAATTATATTTCACTTAAATTATAAGATTGCATAATTCAGTCTTTTTTTTTCGGGTTTTGCTGAAAGTACACAATTGCCTTTTTCTATCACAAACTTTTCACATACTTTTTCCATCTATCTCTGTCCCCTTATTATTGCACATTAACTTGACTAAACTAGCTTATTTTCATATTTTGGTTGATTATAAAAGTTAACTTTTAATTATTTTCATATAAATAGTAAGATCGTGAAATTGAGTTTTTTGTTTTCTTTGTGGCCGTTGCTGAGATTACGCAATCATCCTTTTCCATCGATCTCCATCTCCCTATTGTTGCATATTAACTTGACTAAGCTAACTTATTTTCATATTTTGGTTGATTATAAAGGTTAATTTTTAATTTTCACATAAATTGTACGATCATGAAATACAGTTTTTTTCTCGCCAGCGTTGCCGAGAGTACGTAATTATCCTTTTCCATCCATTTCCATCTCGCTATTGTTGCACATTAACTTGACTAAACTAGCTTATTTTCATATTTGGGTTGATTATAAAGGTTAATTGTTAATTTTCACATAACTTGTACGATCATGAAATTCATTTTTTTTTTCGCAGGCATTGCCAAGAGTACGTAATTATCCTTTTCCATCCATCTCCATCTCCCTATTGTTGCACATTAACTTGACTAAACAAAATTATTTTCATATTTTGGTTGATGATAAAGGTTAATTTTTAAATTATTTTCACAGAGATAGTATGATCTTGAAATTAATTTTTTTTTCGCAGGCGTTTCTGAGAGTATACAATTATCCTTTTCCATCGATCTCCATCTCCATATTGTTGCACATTAATTGCACATTACATGATTTAAAAAAATAACCGAATAAAAAATTAGATGTAGCTAACAATACTAAGTAATATAATAACATTTGTTATGGTTTATTACTGATTCATTTTTCTATCTAATTCAGAGGTGAGGTATGGGATAAGTGTGACATAAATATTTAATTTGATGTTTTTTGTTTTCATAAATTTTTGAAAATGCTGATATCAAATTTTGCTGCAGCTGTTCAATATATGTTTTGTGTTCAATAATAAAATTTGATAATTATAGCTTTGATTTGAATTTCAACTTTTACAATAATTTCTAACTATTGGTTAAAAATATATTACACTAGAATCTATTTTGCTTGTGTTTTGAAATTTTTTCAAATATTTTGTGTTAAAATAAAAGAACTCCAAAATTAAGGTTTTTAAATTGTACTATAAATACAAACTTAAGATAATTTTTTATATTTATTACCCCATTAATATAATATATAAACATATTTTTAAACTGTAAGAGGTATTATACGGATGGTTTTTTTGGATCGTTAATACATTTCAGTGATAATAGATAATTCGGTGATAACAGATAATTCATGCATTATGTCAATAATTACATATGGTTACATCTTTTTTGTTTAGCAATATATTTTTATATTTAAAACTTCTTACAAATTCATTAATTTAAAAAAAAAACTTAAAAATGCAATTTTTGTATTGACTCAGTTTTGTGCAACGGTAAAATATGCTCTTAATTTTTTTGTAATGTCCTTGAAAAAGTCCTTGAATTTCACTTTCAAAAAAGTGTACGCACCCTGGTATTATTAATGAAAGGCTTTTTTGCAGCAGTTTTGCCAAAAACGCCATTTGTGTGCGATCTTCCTTATATTACGTTTTATTGTGAAACTATTCTTCCACTTTTGCAATCGATTTGCCTCGTCAAAATTTTTCATAGTTATTTCGTATTTTATACAGAAAAACTATTGTTCAAACGTATTATTAATGAAATGAAAAGCTATTTTGCAGCAGTATCATGAAAAAAAGCATTTGTACACAATCCACCTTATATTTCATTTAATTGTGAAAATAATTTCCACTTTTGCAATCTGTCTGCATCGTCTAAAATTTTTGTAATTATTTCATATTTTATACAGAAGAACTATTTTCTTAATAACAATATTAAAATATTAATTTAGGTTCTTATGAAATACAGCCATTTCAAAGGCATAAATTAGAATTTGATGCATTTGTATTTAAATTTACATATTTTTAAAATTTTAATTAAAAATTAACATTTGTTTCATCCTTTAGTTTAAATGAAATTAGCATAATAATGTTAGTTTAAATGATTTTTGAGAATAATAAAAATTAAGAAAATATAGGTTCAGAATTATTAGAGCATGCTGCGAAAGGCTAAATCATCTGTAATGAATTTTAGCACTTAATAAAAACAATTTGATAAAATTATTCCATTTCATTGTTGAGTATGTGTTAAATAAGCTCAATATATGTGAGTATCAGTTGCTGTACAATTTAAGGTTTAATTGCATTAAGGAGCCCCGTGAGTGTGGTCAAAAATCTTAATTTTTTTTTTCTTGTGAAATGTGTGCCTATTCGTCGATTTCATCCCAGGAAGCATTCTTTAATGTTGTTTCGTATAATTTTGATTTTTTATATCCCACAGGCATCTGTAATTTGATAGAAGTTCTATTAATTTTTCCCATCTCCAGATTCCAACGTAGTTGAGCTGCTTGAGATCTGTTTACAGTACGTTCAATCTTATCGTCTTCTGATTGATTTGCACTCAGAAATAGAGCAATTTTTATTGCTAAGTTCGAAAACATTGCGACAATTCAGCAGTAAAATTACTTCCCATTAAAATGGTGCTGCTGAAGGAATTGTTCTGTGTAATAACAAATTAAGTATATAAGGTCTATGGAGTTACAAAAATATAAGCTTTATGATGTCGCTAGATGTAAAAGATTTTCATGGGAGCAATGTCTCCTAGGGTGTTCGCCATCCAGAAGAGATTATCTGGTCTCTCTTGATGTGTTTGTCATGCCTTTTTGTTCAGTTGTCGACTGAGACCTGAGACATATAACCTTATACTATACATAAATGGTTGTAGGTACACACCAATGAGGGCACCAGAAATAAGTAATAGGCTAAAGAAAATGGTAAAGAGTTAAAGACAGCTGATGGTTTTTAAGACATCTTTGGGGTAGGGTTGTAAACAAATACCAATTTATTAATTTCTTATGGCTACTGGGCAGGAATTGATCTGAGAGAGATTTCTTTCATCATTCTCCTTTAAGTCCCCCCCCTCCCTCAATATCATCTCATGATCTGAATTATCGCATCCACAAGGACATCCAGTAAGCATTTTACTTGCCCAAAACTCAAGCCCAAAAAGTTGAGGGGGCATCTGCCCCCCAGTTTCTATGCCTTGCTAGTTTCTATTTATGTGATAGATCATTTAGATATATTTATATAGGACAAATAGAAAACTTGCTCCCCCTAAAATTTCATTCACCCCTTGGCCAAAAAAGTCCTGAAAGAAACACTGACCGTATGTATTTTCAAAGGCAGTATTGAAACACTGCAAAAGAGTTAAAATATCTTGAGAACAGTTAGTCCTAGAGTTATTAAATTGGTCTTATTCTTTTCATCATCAAAAATTATGTATAAAATAAGCATTTAATTAATACATTTAAGCATATGTAGTCTTTTATTCTAAATTTTAGTGATTTTTACGGACCATTTCACCAAAAAAAAGACATGTTCTTTTTTTCCAATTTGTACCAAAATCTAATCAACACCAGGGTATCCACAAGTGGCTTATTTACCAAATTATGTGAAATTTACTCAATTCGTATTTGAGCTAGAGTGGATACATACATTGTACAGATATTAGGCTAAAAATAGTTTTTTTCTTGCTCTAGAGCAGTGTCTCCCAAACTTTTTTAATTCGCGGCGCACTTTACAACAAATGAAAATTTTGCGGCGCACTAATTATATATATATATATATATATATATATATATATATATATATATATATATATATATATATATATATATATATATACAGTATAAAATATTTTAAAAACATTATGAACAAGTAAACCAAGACTTAAAAGCAAAGTAGTATTGTAAGACGCAATGCCGCACTTTCAATATAAGCCGAAATAAGTTAGAAAATCGTTGAAAAAGATTGAAAAGAGGAGGGTGTGGAAAGGGGGGGGGGAGTTTAGAGAGTACTTACAGGAACGGCAGTAAAAAGGCCGGGGGAGATTGTGTCCCCCCGTTCCCGGTTAAAGCGCTTTTATTCCATGGAAACCATCCCGGTACTTCTGCCTTCCCGAAGTATTTCTCCATCCGATGAAAAATAATGAAACATCCAAGAGGAAAACGAACCAAAATTCACAAAGGGGCAAGTGGAAAAAAACTAATTACACCACCATTTATATTATTTTAATATTAATGATTTATATTAAGAGTTTTATTTCACATTTTACTCATTTTTAATATAATTTTAATTCTTTCGCGGCGCACGGTTTGGGAAACACTGCTCTAGAGTGTTCAAGACATGTAGATCCATCAAAAAGTTGAGTTGTGATTTTCGAAACAATTCCAATACTTTTCCTATACATTACCATGTATTGTAGGCAAGGTAAAAATTGTAATTTCTACTTTCCTTACACACATAGTATAATGAGTAAGGAAAAATATTGCAAGAGTAAAAAATTCAAATTCAAATTTTCAGCTTCTATTAAAAATTAAAGCAAGTAGTTTTCCAGTCTGGGCTGAGTGCCCCCCCCCCCCCCCCCCCATCCTCTTATCATGACCCCAACTTACCTATAGCCTTGCTCAGAATATAAGGAACCAATTCCAAATTATTTTTAAAAACTGTGCTTACTACTAAAAACATTTCAACATGAAATGTAAAACTTCATTGAATTTTACAAATGCAATACACATTGAAAAAATAACAATTAATTTTAGCAGTTACACCCGATGTTGCTCATAATTTAAAATATATGCAAGTTCTAATAGTGTTTTAAATGATATGATAAATTTTATTAAAATATTTAATTAAATTCTCTAAAAATTCAGGTATAAGGATATTTGTTCTAACTATAGAAAATTATCTGCATAGGCAAATCAAAAGTATAAAATCATCCTGGTCCCATTTCAAGACAAATTTACAAAGAAATATGAACTTTAGTTATTATATGCTAAATGCAGGGGTGGATTGGACTGGTAGGATACTGAGCAAATGTCCAGTGGGCAGCTGTACTATGAGCTAATTTCTGAGAATAATATTGATTACAAATCCTAAAGAAAAAAAAATCATGTCATAATTGTCATATACACTAATGTTGTCTGTGATTTTATTTGTACTTATAATGGCACTTTGTAGAATTTAATTAAAAAAATTAATAATGTGCTTTCAACTAGTGGTCTTCACAGTGTAGGGGATAGTCCGGAGAAGGTGGGACTTAATTTTTCTGTTCTATGGTGGGACTTAATGTTTCAGGCTTTTCTATGGTTGTTTGTGAAAACCTTGCTGCCTAATATTTTATAGATGCCGTTCATGACCCAGAAATTCAGCATGGTGTTCTTATGGCCAAATACAAGGATTTGCAAGCTGCAAAGCAGCAAGCAGATATTACATCTTGTTGACATATTTTAAACTTGCCTAGCCACAAGTTTAAAACATCTCAACAAGCATCTCATGGACTTCATCATTCCATCGTACATGACACAGTTGTGACTGATAGCAGTATTGAATCTGAGATGCTGCACATTATGAAGGAAATAAGACAGTCTTCCGAAGCAAAGTAATGAAATTTTCAAGCAGTCATCTGTCCCATTTACTAAAAGACTGGTGTGCTAAACCTGTGGAGTAAGAGATGATACAATAAGAAGATGCCCTTTCTCTAAGCACCAGGACATAAGGGCATTGACTCCCGAAAAGCTGCATGAGAAACCAGTCAGTGGCCATCAAACAGGATGGAAGTTGCAGTGTGAAGAAAATTCCCCTTTTAAAACCCACAGAGTTTTATCATTGCAAGGAGTCAGAAGTGGACTTAATGTCATGAGTCATATCAATGACATCCAGTGCAAGATGATCTTAGATTTCTTGGCATAATGTTGTAATTTAAATTTTAAATTATGCCATAGAATCTTCTTGGCCCATAGTAGAATGGTTGTTTTCTAGTGACGAGAAACTTAAATATTGGTTATGATGTCATTAGGCATGACATGTGTTGCGTAGTGGTGAGAAAGAAAAACATAAGTCTATTTCAGAAGAAAAATGCTGAAACTGCCTTTATTTAAAGAGCATTATCTTGCCGATTACAATGGCTTGCTGCAATAAACACATGCAGCATGAATATATTTACAAAATAGTTTGTTGGAATTGAATGCATAAGGGTTCTGTATGGAAATATCATAAACAGTAAGTTTTAAGTTACCTTTGTTGATATGCAGTTTACTTTCCACCCCATGCAGGCCACATATCCGGAACATGGTACTTATTTTGTCAAATTAATGTTGAAACATATAACTTTGATCAGTCGTCTTTTATGTTTAAAAGCAGAAAAATTCATTGGTATATTATGATTAAAAATACTACTAGCTGGGTTAGAAATATCTGAAAATTTCTACGTGCCCTTCGGGCATGTTGTCCAAAAAAATTGATGTCCAAGCTATAATTTTACATGCCCAATATGTTTTGGTGACATTTTTCATCACTGATAGATCTGGAGTCCACGAAATTAAGTATTATTAAATATCATTATATACATAGCCTATAATTTAATATTAAAATTAGAGAATCTGTTATTTTTTATATATTTACTTCATTAAAAGTGAGAAATCAATTATTTTTAATATATTATCAGTCACTACATCCTGTGGCATCACACAGCTGAAGAGCATGTCCATTAATATGCCTTATACCTTTGGTAGCTGACTGCCAATGTTCGATGGTTAGTCATGCATCATAATTACAGCTGTTAGGGCCATCAATACTTATCCGCATCAAGTCATTCATGGTATCAGTCAAGAGGTGAGAACGAAGAGAGGTCTTTACATGGTTCATACAACTGAATCTTCTTTCACATGCAGAGGTGCTGGGTGAAAAGCAAAACATAATTACTACCAATAAGAGGATGTTGGTCATGTCTTTTAGTTTAGTTTTAAGAAGATATGAATATACAGTGAAAGGGCATGTTGATGCAGTTGTACATACTTCTTACATTTAACTTAAAAGTTGACCATTCTAATTGAGCCAGCCTGACTTTCTGGTTGTCAAGAACTGCACTAAAATATTCACATAGTTGAACAATTTCTTCATTACCATAACATGATAATGACTGAATATTGTTAATTGGCCATAAATGAAAATTAAAAACTTGGAAGTGCAATAATGGTTTATGCAGCATTTCAAATCTGCTGGAGACACTATCCATCACATCGCTGATGAGATCTTCAAGAGGTTTGGCATTATCTTTCCCACTCAGTTTTTTATGTAGTACAATAGACTTCTGGTCGATATGCTGGGCTCTTCTTGAGCCACCCATCTCTCATTTCATTTCATTTTTTCTCATTCAGTTTTATGCCATGAAAGAAGGAACCGTTAAATGCATCTTGAAAAGATTTCAAATATCTTCCAGTGGTGCACTTTAAGCTTCCCAACTTAAAGCATGCATCCTTCAGAGCACTACTAATGTCTAACAAAGTAAATTCATCTGCTTGGAATTTCTTTGAAACAGCTGCTAGGATTTCAAGAACATCAAGCCAGTAGTGCAATGTTTTAACAAATCGAACACTGCAAATTTCTTTCAAGTAACCCTTTGTCTTTGTTGACTTTGCACTATCTTTTTCTGCAGCAACATTTTCAAAATGCATGTCTATCATCATCAAATTCTTTTGCAAGGCAGAGCGTGTTGCTGGCTAGATAGCCACCATATTTGAGATACTCTGCCCATCTGCACGGAAGCAACTACCAATATTTATACGGTCCTTTAAAAATGGCCTGAAATTGGACATTTTTGTGCGCAGAAAAGCGACTTAAGTCATAATGTTTAATGCTTCATAACTCGATGAATTTTGGTTGTAAACGGATGATTTTTTTTTTTTTATTATTTTGCATGAAATTGTATGAGGATGATTTTCCTAAATATAGCTGGTAGGACCGGGGGCCGTATAAAAATTTATATTTCATATTTCTTTTAGAAATACATTTATATTGATTGAAGTTTCTAAGATAATAGATTTTAAAATTTAAAACATTTTTGCAATTGGAAGTATATCTCTGTGACTAACGGTTGAGGAAATAGCTAGCCATTGGTCACCGATAGCACTGGACACCCCTGTATAATAGATTGTGATGTTATTTCTATACACTTAAAAGTAAGAATATTTATTTATTTTTGCACTTAGCTAAGCTTGCATTTCTATGTATTAAATAAATATTCGTTTTGGGGGGAGAATTTTCATTTTGCATGAATTAAGAGTGGCATCTTTTAAACATTATAGGTTAAGTACATTAGAAAATGCATGAACAAACAGAAGAATAATTTTGCCCCCATTTCTAATACATTTCCAGTTTTCAAATGAGACTACAAACTGCAGAAGATCTCCAGAGGTCTAACTATATACCAATTTGAAGACCGTTTATTTGATAACTAATCAGATAAGTAATGGGTGGACACAAATCTCTATAAAAACTGTTAAACATTCTTTTTGGACACTTCTTAGCTGTGAAAAATAAACAATATTTTAAATTATGCTCGTTGAAGCCTTTATGATATGTAACATAAACATTTAATTAAAGTAAATTCTTTCCACATCTGTGGTAATCCACCTTCTTGATTTTTAGCTAAAGCTGCATGTCATAGCAGCATACAAGCCTAATGGAAGAGATTTGATAGTGAAAAGATGAGTCAACTGGCATTTCATTGTTGACTATTGCTCTGTCAATATTAAGATATTTATCAATTTTTATCAAAATTTTTTACTTTCTAGAAATGTGGGTAGGACAATTTTTAGAAAGTTTTCCATTATGTTTTTCTGGAAATTTTTGTGCTCTTTTTTTTCCTTTTCTCTTTTTAATGTATTTGAAACTAAAATGTAATACTCTTTCAAAATTGTTTCTGGAAAAGCAAGTATTTTTACTAGAAGTCTTTGATCACTAAGTTTTCTAATTTTGAAAAAGAGGAAGGATGTTTGCATGTATGTGCTTTATTTTGATGAAAAATAATGAATGAGAACCAGAAGTACATGGGACATTTTATTCATTCTAAAAAAAAAGTACGCAAAATTTTAAGAAGCCTATTTTTTCAGTATTAAGTTCTTTAAAATTTATCAAAATGTTAAAGTTATAAAATGTTTTTGCAAGTTCTTCCATTCAAGGAAAATGCTTTACCGCATTAAAGACCGCTATTAAATTTGCGTGACGCAAAAATGTTTTGGTGACTAAAAACATGGGATTATACACTAATTAACACAAAACAATTGAAACATTAAATATTTTTCAAAAACTGAGATTTTTATGGTATGTTCCCAAAATGGGAGCAATGGCTTTTTACTGTATCATTACATGTGTTCCCAAAATAAGAGCAATGACCCTTTACGATATCATATCAAGTGTTCGTAAAATGGGAGAAATGAAGTTTTGATCATTGCTCTCATTTAGTGAATTTAGTAATGGTCATAATTAAATGTAATATATGTGTTCAGTAACGTAGTCAGAAAAAAAAATGGGTGGTGGTGGTGGGAGGGGGAATAATGTTAAATATTTCTTTAGGGTCAGGTTTTTCTTTTTGTTACTGATGCCTATTCAATAACATACAGGACCGACATTTTGGTCCACCCCCTGCCTACGTCCCTGTATGTGCTATTTGTTTTGTAAGTACAATGAACAATTTGATAAACATAATAAGTAGCAGATGAATGCCTTAATTACTGAAATACAGTAACTGTATGTTACATAAAATTAGCACATTTGATATATCAAAAAATATCCCAGAAAAATGTCTGTTATCGGGTATGGTATGCAACTGAACATGCTTTATGAAGCATAACAAAGCATTTGTTGCAATGCAATCATGTGTTTTTGCCACACATTTTACAATGTGATTGCTTGTTGCAATTTTCAATTATATGATTTATGCCATCAAAATGTACGTTAGTGTTAGTTGGGTAACTCGGACCAGAACGATTTATCACAACACACTCAGCACTGTGCAACAAAGCCATTGTTACATCTCTCAGGAAATCTAACTGAGGCATTTTTCCGGTCAGTTCCCTATGGATCTTCGATGCTGTGATAAGTGCCATATTCAAAGCATTACTAAAAATGGCCATAGTTGCTCAAGCACCTGTCCAAGAGATCTATGCCTCCCATATAGCTGTAGTATGAACCAATTACATGAGGCTGTTCAATGTCGATTTTTTTCCTTTCTGTTCGGATCCACCTTTTTGCTTTAGAAGCTGGATCTATAGTTTCAAAATTGGATGCTATGTTTAAAACTTTATTGTCTCTCCACTTTAAAACCACTAAATTATTAGTGGGACACACATTGTGACTTTCACAAGGTTCTTTCAACATTTGCTTTACGTCTTTGATTAGACAGTGTTGTAAACGGTTTTCCCTGAGTGTTTTTGTAGCTTTGGATCCTTTGTTTCGTAACTTTTTTTAAAAGAGACATAGAAGTGAAAAAATTATCGAAATTATTCATGGCAGTAGAGATTTTCAACACATTTTATCAGATCTAATACTATACGAGTTCAAAGGGACTGCTATAATTTCTGAATTAACATCTTCATCTTCTTCTAAATACTTCTAAATGCTTCCGATATAGTAGGAAATTGTTTTCTCATATTTGGTTGTTAAATAATTCAATCAGAGTTCAAGAAGTGGCTGTAGCACAACAAAGAGACTGGGAGTAGAATGGAAGATTCTAGACCTCTTGTATTTGCTAATAATGCTTGATTAGTGCTGTCATCTATTTTTGGTAGTGTAAAGTTCCAATCTCCAATTTTGGGAGCACATAATAAAATCGCCAGAAAATGACAAAATTTTTTTCAAAAATTTGATTCCTAACTGTGAAATATAGAACCATATATCGGCTTTCAAAATATAAGTTTCGAGGTTTTTTTTCTGGGTATTTTCACAGGAAAATTATAATATTGTGGAAGTCTGAATTTCGTAAATATTTGAATTTAAATTTCGAAAAGAAATATTAAAATTTAAGATATACAAAAATTATCAGAGATTTGGACTAGACTATGGATAATATACATAATTATTTTAATATTTTAATATTACATAAAATAATTTATTTTTAAAGTGTTTAATTATAAGCATTTTTTTTTTTTATTTTTGTCAAATAATATTTTTATATATTTAGTAATTTATATTTTGTATATATAATAAACTGAGTAATTCATTTTATATTTCTAAATTTAAAACTTTTTTTAGTCTTGTTATGTAATATATGCTTGATTATAGCTGTAATATTGGAACAAATTCTATTAAAAATCACTGAACATATTATTCCAGCTGAAATATAATATTGAGAATAATTCACAATTTTCCACTGAGAAAATTTTCCACTCAAATTTCTTTGGAAAATGCACATTGCTAGTATTTTCTTTTGCACCTCAATATGAAATGAAACTTTCATATTGCGATTGATGCATAGCACATTTCTGTATTATTATTCATTACTTAGTTATAGGCTTGTCAAAGTGTAAAAATATTTTTAATTACTCTATATATGTAAACTTATTGCTATTTTTATTATGTTTGCATGCAAATATTTATTTATTGCTATAATTTTCTTTTTTAGAAAATTATACAGATGAAGAATATTGTGTTGAAATTTTTATTTAGACCACTATTTAAATATTAGAATTGGAAGATGTTGTTTTTAGTTCAGTAAGATAAATGAAGATTTGGGTTTACTGTATTTTTGTTTACTATGAGATTTGGCTTATAGACCAATTTTAATTATTTTTTTTATATGCTTAGTAAATAAAATATATAACATCATCATTTGTTTGGGCTTGTGTATATATAATACTCTTTTATAATGAATTTCAAGTACAAAAATTTAAATGGAAAATTGAAAGTTATTTTCTGTATATATATTTTTTTGTATGTATATTATTAACTATTGAAATGATTTTACAATAAAAATATTTTTCTTCTCTTTATTTTTTCTGTACAATAAGAAATTCAAATTTTAACATCAAAACTTAATTGTAAAATATATTTCAGTACCAATGCCATATAGTGCCAATACGAAAATCGTTATATTGAAAAATAAAACTTTCTAACGTACAGCACTTAATTGGTAAAATATTTCAACCAGTTTCGGAAGTATAAACGGAAGTATAATTCGGAAGTATAAAAGTCCAGAATGAAAAAAAATAAGAAAATTACCAACTGAGGAAAGAAAGAGATATATAAGGATTTTTTTTTATAGAGACAATTAAAACATGCTTTAAAATTTCATATTAAAGAACAGGAAAACTGTGTCAGAAAACAGGAATGTGATAAATTTTCAGATTTACAAAATTCTTGTTGATTTATGATCTTGGCTTTTTTAAGCCTTCCATATTAAAAAAAAAAATTATTATTTTGTTAATGACCTGTCCAGTACTCCATTTTTGACAACAATCTGGTGGGATGCACTGTAATTTTTTTTCTTTTAATTTGTTTCATTTCTTAGCCTTTGTGACTATTTTGTGTCATTTGTCTTTTTTTGGAAGTCCAGGGTACCCCCGAAACAACTGTATGCTGCATTTTTAATTAATTTGTGCTTGAATACATTGCTAAACTTTCCTTATCCTTTGCACAAAGAATCTTTTACTTATTGAAAGGAAGAGAGATTTCAGTCACCAGTGTTTCACAGATGTTCCAGTTTGTAATGTCAGCAGTGCAATTTCGCAGATACAGATGAAACTCCCATGCAAACCTGAAATATCCTTTATCAACCATAAAAACTTTATATTCATAAAAAAAATCCAAAGTTGAAGAATGAAAACTAACATATTTTTACATTGTTTAAAAATGATTAATTTATAGAAAAAATGAATTGTATAGTTAGACTTAGTAGTAAATGTAATTGCACAATACACGCACACAGTTTATATTTATATCAAAATGGAGTCAATTGTAATAATTTCTAGTGTTAATTTATTTTCTTAAATGATAATATAAATAGCAATTCTAATATACTAGACCAAATGTGTGATTTTTATACTCCAAAACACTAAGTTTTGAAACCAAATTAATTGATCATTTCCCTGTTTTAAAACTGATAGTAAATGTCAAATGTAAGACAATTATATTATCATCCTTCTCCTCCCCCCCCCCCCTGATTTCATGGGAATGCCATTTAAACTTCTATTGGTGTATCGTAACCAGGTTGTTCATGAAGAATACATGTTCTACATTTGACGTAAAATACGCTGTTTTCTACTAACGTATTCTACATCATAGAAAACCTGAGGTTTTCTATGTATTCTACATCTACGTGTAGAAAACCGATCATTTTACTTCAAAGAAATGTTTTAAGACTTTAAAAAATGTATGATACATAAAAATATTAACATTTTTACAGTTTAAAATGAAAAAAACTAACATTACCAGTTTATAACTTTATTATAATTAAGTACATATAATATTAATTCTGATACTTAAGGATTTTTAGTTTTTATACATATATATATCAAATGCCTATGAAAGAGGTAATATCTCACTATACTGTTTTTTAATTATTCCAAATCTTTGTTTTTAATATTTATCTGAAGGGGAAACTTTACATTCCTTAATTTTTAAGGTATGATTAATTTTCTAAATACTATGAGGGGAGGGAGGGAGAGGGAACAAGTTTTTATCTATGTTATTATTTTTTGGAAATTTTTGGGATTTTTTAAAGCATTTGGTGATCAAATGCAATTCAAAATGTATTGTATATTTTGTAAAATTTACATTTTTGTCATAAAGTTAACTTTCAAGATAATTAAAATGTTTCCCATTTTATATTTTAACTTATTATTAATTTAAAGTATGGAGTCCATTATTTCCAAGATTAGTGATTATCTGTTGAATTTTATTTCCTAAAAATTAACTTGAAATATTGATTAATTCCTTTTATTTTTATGACACCAAGCTATCAAGTAAGAAATTACACTAAGCATAGTATAAAACTGTAAGCCCTTTTAAGACCACTGCTATATAGTGAAATAGGAGAAATCTGAAGAAATATTCATTGTAACTGTATTTTAAGGTAAAAAATTAAAATTATGAAAAAATATCCTTTAAAAAAAACCCATGAGTCAAATTGGAGTTGAAAATAACATTAGTTATGATACACAAATAATTGTTTTAAATGAGTCAATATTTATTTATAATCAAATTATGGACATATGATCAGTTTGAAATAACTCTTTCAAGTTGAGCAGTTGATGTGGATTTTTGAGCATTTTCATAACTGTGCTACTCATCTCTAGATGTTGCTTTGAACTCATTTCCAAATAGTTTAGTAACTTGTATTTCATTGAAGATATATACCAAATGTACCAGAAGTAAATCATGTTGAATAATAAAAAGTAAACAAATATTTTTTAGGAATTATATTGCATCGTAATAATAAAGAAGTTATATATAATTAAGTTTTCTATTATTTTCACGTATTGATTTAAAATTTCACATATTTTGAAATTACAAATTTCTTAATATATTCTTTTGAAATGGTAAAAGTTGGGGGGAGTAAATTATGTTGAATAATAAATAATAAGGAAATAGGTTTAGAAATTATATTACATTTTTGTACCATAAATAAGTGATGTATAATATGTTTTCTACATGCTCTACGTATTCTATATGTATTATACATATGGGTTTTCTACTGTAGAAAACCCAACTCTTATCATAACAAAAGAAATCAATAATTTCATTTGGACTTTAAAATTTTTGCATATGCTATTATTAGAGAGTTTCTTAAAAGAAAGGATAGTTTTGGTGAAATAATAAATGTTTTTGCTATTTCAACGTATGTTATTGTTACACGACATATTCTCTCAAATAGTGAGTGTACTCTCAGCATACAAAAATGCGTCCAAATTTCTGGATAACTATTCTTAAAGCACTAAATTGTAAACAGGAACAATTTGTAGCTAACATCATTATAGTTATCTTACAAGATTACTAAACAACTGTTAAGTACTATAAAACAGCAATTAAATGCTCTAATAATTTTCAAAACAGCTTATTATTTTCTCAAAACACTGACGTATCTTACATTTCACTTCGAATTGCATTATGTCACTTTACTTAACTGTATGATGACTTCTTTATATAGTGTCCATAGATATTTCTAGAAAGAAGGCAATATCATTGAAACTAGTGAATGTTTTCAGAAAGTTCTCATAGATTCGGAAATTCGGCAAGTTGGTAATATTTCACTAAATCTGATATCCAAGCCCCGAAAAAATCATCAAGGTTTGGCAACACTACTTTCACATAACAATGGTTGCCTATTTTCCTGTTTAAGTTAGAACTTACGCAGGAAGTATTTTTTTTTTTCATGCTGTTATTATTGGCAGTCTGCCAAATACTTAGTACAAGTAACACTAGATGCTAGATGGAACTTGCTTCATTTCACTGCATGCCACTTGTTGATCCATTCACAAGTGAAACAACGAACTTCCTCCAACTATGCCTATGGGTTTTAAACATATAAATCAGGCAATTTAGGAGCATTGTATGATCGTCTAAAGAATGTGTGGTCAATTCGTGGATATCACTTCTGTAAACTAGCAGGAACAAAGATATGTCACAGTCCCAATTTTGCTTATTTCTGGATACAAATGGAGATAATTAAGTATTGTTCTGTTGAATCTCTTTGTCATACTGTCTGGTTAAGGATGAAAAATAGTACTTTGGGTTTCATCCATTCTGAGACTCAGAATGGATGAAACCCAAAGTACCTTTTGTAACTACACAAACAAGTTCATTTTATAACTACACAAACTGCGGGTAGCTACACACTTAAAAAAGCCCTGTTCTGAGTAGTATGCAACAGCACAGTGCTGTAAATATGCTGGAGTTTGCTCCTTAGTCAGAATGGATAAGCGAGAGAACCATGTAATGACATCCAGTTCCAGATTAGAACTTCACTGGTGGTTGTATACTCTTAGTCATGGATTGTATAACCTTCTGGCCACTTTGTGAAATAGTAAACTGAAAATAGGGGTTTTAAATGATCTTTGTTGATTTTAAAATTTGAAGGGTATGCTTATTTTTCCATAGATTTTATTAAGAAAATGTCTTATACATCGTCAAAGTCATAATAATTTGTTTTATTTGCTTTATTTAATTATTAAAATAACTTTTAACCAGTGTTGCCTGTCAGTTTTTACTAGTTTAAAAAACAAACCATGGAAAAAAAAATATTTTTAAATCCTACTAAATTATTTCTTAGAATCAATTCAATTTGTGAACTGCCCTTGGATTCACGAATTTTGGTGATTTAAAAAGTCTCGAGAAAGTGGTGTAAGTGCGGAAGTCTGACAATTTATGTCGTCCTTGAACTTTTGTGATCTAAATTTTTCTTTAGTTTGAGTAAATGAAGTATTGACGACAACATTTTTGTAATTTCACTTCTTCTGTTAGAGGGGCTGTATAAAATGTTATTATTTTTTTAAATATTGCACATTATTTAAATTACTATTTCATTATTTTCGACCTTTTTTCCCTATGTAATTATACAATGAAAATTATGTATCTACAACCAACGGTTCGAAAGATCTTCCATTGTTCACTTTTTGTGAGACACCCCTGTATATAATCTGCTATATGTACCAAAAACCATTTCATAAAGAGAAACCAATGTGTGCAATTTTGTATCTTATATCGTATTTAGTCTTTTCTATAGTCAATACATGTCGCCACTATTGATATTAATTTGAGTCCCTTTATACATCTATAAATAAACTTTATGGATGTGCTGATTAATGCGCTGATTGATAAATAAACTGAATTTAGTTAATTTTTTTTATCGCTATTTAAAATTATGGATAATTTTCCATTTCTAGTTACGTATTACAATAAATTTACTTTGAATGATAAATGCTATCATTTGAGTTCTAATGCATTGTGTTTCGAAATAAAACTTATGGCTCCTAAGATGGAAAACCAATGTTTAAGTTTCATTTTCTCATATTACTTTCCCTGCAATACATGGTAATATATAGGGAAAGTATTGGAATCATGTCGAAAATTGCAACTCGAGTTTTCGATGAATCTACACGTTTTGGAACCTTTAGAGCACGAAAAATCTGTTTTTAACATGACGTTTGTGTGTCTGTTTATGCAATGTATGTATCCACTCTAACTGAAAGACTAATTGACTGAATGTGATAAAATTTGTTACTTGTGGGAAATCCTGGTGCTGATTAGATTTTGGTACGATTCGGGAACAAAGAACCAGCCTCATTTTGCGAATTGGCCCACAAAAATCTAAAATAAAAGACTACATATGCTGAAATATATCAATTAAATTCTTGTTTTATACATCGTCTGTTTATGCAAGGTATGTATCCACTTTAATTGAAAGACTAATTGACCGAATATGATAAAATTTGTCACTTGTGGGAAACCCTGGTGCTGATTAGATTTTGGTACGATTCGGGAACAAAGAACCAGCCTCATTTTGCGAATTGGCCCGCAAAAATCTAAAATAAAAGACTACATATGCTGAAATATATCAATTAAATTCTTGTTTTATACATCGTCTGTTTATGCAAGGTATATATCCACTTTAATTGAAAGACTAATTGACCGAATATGATAAAATTTGTCACTTGTGGGAAACCCTGGTGCTGATTAGATTTTGGTACGATTCGGGAACAAAGAACCAGCCTCATTTTGCGAATTGACCCGCAAAAATCTAAAATAAAAGACTACATATGCTGAAATATATCAATTAAATTCTTGTTTTATACATAATTTTGGACGATAAAAAGAATAAGATCAACAGCATTACTCTAGGGCTAGCCGTTCTCGAGATATTTTGGTTTTTTTTCTCATTTTCGCTACCCTTTAAAAATAAGGTCCAGGTAACAAATGAAAACGAAAATTGAATTAAAAATACAAATTCCGTGTCATTTATAATAATTTTGGTTATTTTGTACAATTAAACTCAATTTAAGGGTGAACGTCAATAAATCTGCTCTATTCGGGCTTTGTTAACTTTCGCGGCACACTTTTTTCGCCGAAATTCTGCTCAAACAGTTGCGAAATATTTTCTGAAAAATAAAATACAATGTTTAGATTATATTAAAACTAAATTTAATACCCAATAAAACATAGAATATATTTTTATTTTAATTCAAAATATTTTTGGTGCTGCCATCTGTTGTCGTAATTTAATTCATACCGACTATTTTTATTTTGTGATGAACATTTTTAAATGTCTATTCTTTCTAATACGCTATTAAATACAACAACAGATCATATATAATAATGCCACAATCACGGAAACGTACTTGAACTTGAAGACAAAGCAGTCCTTAGTGATGTACATTCAGATCCCCTTATCAAATTTATAGAATGAGAAATGACCTTTCCGTGATTATAACATTATTATATATGATCTGCGGTTGTATTTAATACTGCATTAGAAGGGATAGATATTTAAAAATGTTCATTAAAAAATAAAAATAATCGGTATGAATAAAATTACGACAACAGATGGCAGCACCAAAAATATTGTATTAAAATAAAAAATATGTTTTATTGTGTATTAAATTTAGTTTTAATATAATCTAAACATTGCATTTTATCTTTCAGAAAATATTTCGCAACTGTTTGAGCAGAATTTCGGCGAAAAACATGTGCCGCGAAAGTTAACAGAGGTCGGATAGGGCAGAAGGTTTACTGACTGAATTGAAGAAATAAAGGAAATGTAAATATGAGTCTGCAGTAAAAGTCATGTGTTATCCACATCATATTTTTATTATTATTTAGCACTAACTGCATCTAAAGCTCTTCAGGGAGAAAATAATCAATGCAACATATTTTCTGAAAACATACAAGCTAATACACATTATTTTGTAATTTTAAAAAACTAAATAATGCGATATTTTGTCTCATTTTTTTAAAAGCAGATTGTATAAACACTACTTTTTAATAATGCCAATAGATGGCGCCACTATTTTGTTGTAAAAGGATTATTAAATTAATTCTAGACTTATAATTTTCTATTTTGAATTCATATCATGGCTATACTCATTGCGCTTTTAAAACTTTTGCTGGGGGTGGTGGCAAACTAAACGATAAGACGTACAATGTCAACTAACTTGGTGATTAAATTGGATGGAAAACAGTGTCATGCGATTTGTAAAACAATGTATGTCGAAATTAAATAGCAATTCATTTTCTATTTTATATACAAAGAATGAATGAAAAAATGTTGTTATTTAAACGCGTAGTCAAAAACAAATAATTTGAATGGCAATGCTTTCAGGAAATGTAAAACGTAAAATTAAGTCTTTGGGGAATAAAAAAAGGAGATTGAAGATGCCATATCGATTTATATTATACAGGTTTTATTTTTAGGATTTATTATTTTTTTCATTTTAATCATGTAATGTTTATTGTTTTAACTTACGAAGTTCTTTTTATTTAATTGAATAAAAAAATCATATAAAATTTTTTTAAAATAAATCTTTAAGTTACAGGTATTAGTAAAACTTTAATTCCTTCAACGATGTGCCGAAATAGCTCAGTTGGGAGAGCGTTAGACTGAAGATCTAAAGGTCCCTGGTTCGATCCCGGGTTTCGGCATTTGCCTGTTCCTCGGTAGTATAGTGGTCAGTATCCCCGCCTGTCACGCGGGAGACCGGGGTTCGATTCCCCGCCGGGGAGGCAATTTTTTGCATTTATTTAAATATATATTTTTTACAGTTAATTTTAAATTCATTTCCTTATATACATAATATATAAGGAAAGTATTGTGACAGGATCGAAAATAATTCGAATTTTCGACGGGAGAGCACATTTCAAGCATCCCTGATCACGAATCGGACATTTTTGGGGTGGAAGTGTGTGTGTGTGTTTGTTAGTGAGTAGTCTGTGGAGACGATATCTCACTAACGAATGGAGCGATTCAAATGACATTTGGTACAAAAACCATAATCCATGAATACTGGAAGCTTATTGTTTTAAAACACAATCGAATGTTCAGAACCCCTAAATTTTCGAGTGAAATTTTGAAAAATTCATCAAAAAATCAAAATCTTTAATAAAGTTACGCAAATAGACATTCCTCATGTAATTTTTCCTTAGAAAACAATTGACATAAACTTTAGAACGCTAGCATGAACCATTCTTGAGATATTGCACATTAATGTCGCCAACTTGGCGACATTTTTAAATGTTGCCAAATTAACGAAAATCTCGCCAAATGGATAAAATTGACGCTAAATCAATGAAAATGACGACTCATTGAAGAAAATTCAATATCTTGGAAAGAATATAAGTACCTACTATAAGAATAACATTTTGTTTAACTTTAAAAGTAGTAAATTCATTGCATTATATAAGGAAAGTCATGTGTTGCCCACATCAGTATTCATCAATATTCATTCATAAAAATTACAATTGATGCTAATATAAGCAAGAACTAGCAGCAAAACATTTAATAAATTAATTAAACATTTGAATAGTTAATGCGTAATATTAACTGTATAACTAACTACTCATTACAGTTGACTTTAAATCAATAATTTTATAATAGTTAGTTAGACTCTGTAATAATATTAAAAACCCTACATAATATTAACTTGATTAGAATAATATCTAAAGGTGTCCAACCCATCAATAAAAGTGTAACTGCATCATTTACTATATTTCTATTTGAAGAATTTTAGACCAACTGGGACGAGATAGTCCAGTAATTAAGTCATGGGGGTTGCATCCAGACGACCCGAGTTCGATTGCCGACGCTCCCAAAACTATCCCCGTGTCTGCACGAAGTATGGACATGTTAAATCTATAGATCCAGAAGTTGGTGGCAGAGGAAGGAGTGTACGATTCCTGTGGATATCTCTCAATATTTTCTGGTCAAAATTGTGTGGTAATGTCTGGGTCAAGAGAAAACTCAACTACCACCATTGAAATTAATAGCGATCCGAAAGCTTCCATACTGAGAAGACTAAATGGTCTTGACTCTCTATAGAAGGGATTCAGAACCAGTGAAGTAAATACTCCTTGGACGTGAATTGCTGTTAAGAAAATTAATATATTTATTTATTGATAATTTTGAAGTAAGATGGATGTGTGAACATATTAAGTTCCCCAGGGCCGCCCTTACAAATTGTGGGCTGCTCTACAAACATCACGGCCCCCTTTCATATTAGATTTTTTCGTCTTCGTGAATTTTTCATGCCTTCTCCTACTAGAGTGGTCGCCGTACTCCACGGATAGGTGACCCCATAGATATATATTGTTTCATAATCTTTTACGTTTATGGGTGGTCTGGAGTTCACTTTCAAAGGTATTAAAAGGAAAGGATTAAGAGAGTATGGTAACATGAAGTATTTATTATATGCCCCCCCCCCCCCTTTGCAAAATAACTGCCGGTCAGAGCTAGAAATATCAGTTGTACATGTCACATCTGAAAAATTTGAGTGATGCTTAGTCCCTGGCAAATTTTCACAGTCGCGTGCCAGAGCGCTAAATTTTGCTTACAGCGCCCCGGCAAATACTAGTGTTCTTCACAGGATTTAAATTTGAAAAATGATTTCATCACTATAAGAAGAAACTGCTACTCTACAGTTCATAAGCGTACTATAAAAATCCTTCTAGATCTCAATCCACGCTTGCTTACACTGTATGCCACGTACAACCCAGTCTTCCACAGTATTAAACTTTAAAAAATATGTGAAATGAAAAGTAGGGTCCGCAGAGCCAATACAGCGGGCTGTCTTACCCCCCACATAAATCTTTTGAAGTTGACAAATTTAGAAATAATTAGGTCATCATCGGACATTCTTCAAATAGAGTTCAGTCCCTGTTTTAGTCGAAAAACATACTACTTTGGGGTCCGTTCCCTTTTGCAGACTAGATTCTGCTGAACCTCATGATATAAATGAATGCAGAGAAATTACAAGTACAGTAGGCTATTGCTCAAAAGTACCTCAAATATCTATAAAATTCCATTCATGGCTCTAATGATATCTTCTGAAGTTCTGACCACTTCATTCATTTTTTCATAAAACGCATGAGATGGATATATATAAAAGACTATGTAAGCTCAAGTGCATGCATTAAATGCTTGTTTTATACGTTGTCGAGATATTTTTGTTTTGTACCATTCTTGCCTTTGAAGATACGCTCCGTTACCCGATGAAAACGAAAATGAAATTAAATTCGGTGTATGTGTGTTATTCTGTGCCATTCAACTCAATTGAATGAATTAATAAAGGAATAAAGAGAAAGTGCAAGTGAAAAATCATGTGCTGCCTACATCAAATTTTTACTATTTTAATTCAGTTGTTAGCGCCTATTGCTCATTTGGAGATTTTTAGAGCTACTTTTTGTCCTGACCTTCGGATCGACCCTGTCACCATGGAGATGCATTTCAAGGGCTTATTACCTAGTTTTCCCACTAGGTGGCGCGATTCTCCGCAGCCTCTTCTTTCCTCATAGAATTTGAAAGGTGATCACGCTCCGTCGAGCAGACAGTCTATACGCGAAGGATTTTATAAAGATACAGTGAAGGTATGTCATTTTTTTACAACTCCTTATACGTGTACAATATGTACAGAAATCTCATCTGTTCATTTCCGTATACTGTTCATTTACCGGGGATTTTTAAACTTCATAAAGTTCTTTTCGATTCAATTTACATCACAATAAAATAACACAAATACTAAAATAATTCATTTAAGAACGTATTGCATCCCATTCTTTACAATATTACAGCACAGCACGAAGTTTTTTCAACGAATTCTAAAAAATGTCATATGTTGACGGTAAATTTGGGCTTCCTGAGAAATTGGAAGAAATTTTATGATGGAAGTTTCACTTATTCAGCTGGGACAATCGATAAAATAAATTATAATCTAAAGCATTCTATTTATAATCTAAAACATTCTGTTTGTAATCTAAAGCATTCTGTTTATAAATCTAAAGCATTCTATTTTTTTATCTAAAGAATTCTGTTTTTAATTTAAAGCATTCTGTTTATAATCTAAAGTATTCTGTTTATAAATCTAAAGCATTATATTTATAATCTGAAGCATTCTGTTTATAAATCTAAGTCATTTTATTTATAATCTAAATCATTCTGTTTATAAATCTAAAACATTCTGTTTATAATCTAAATCATTCTGTTTATAATCTAAAGCATTCTGTTTATAAATCTAAAGCATTATATTTATAATCTAAAGATTCTGTTTATAATCTAAAGCATTCTGTTTATAAATCTAAAGCATTCTATTTATAATCTACAGCATTCTGTTTATAATCTAAACTCTAAAGCATTCTGTTTATAATCTAAAGCATTCTGTTTATAAATCTAAAGCTTTTGCTTATAATCTAAAGCATTCTGCTTTGAGCGGAGCAAAAAACAAGACATGCAGCTGTTACAGAGGCCATTGGATTTGTAAAAAAATGTATGTCAGAAATTTATTTTTCCTTTTTTCAACATTTTAGTCATAGATTTATAATACGAGACTGCTGAATTAAATATTTATCATTCACGTAAAACTTAAAAATTTTCTGTGTAGATGCAATGAGAAGAATATTGAATGTTTTTGTAATTAGCTTAATTAGAAAACGGCTTATTTTATATTGAAGATTTTCGTAGCATTATTTTAGATGAATAATAATAATTAAGCAGCATTGTCAATAGTGGTTTTAAACTATATGCCTGTATCAAAATAGCCTGGATTTTGTTGTTTTGATTAATATGTTGCCATCTTATATTTGTTTAAAGAATTGTGAAACTCATAAACGAAAGTTCATATTTTTAAAGCATTTGATTAAACAATTTTTTGAAGCATTTTATTAGCGCTTTCTTTTAAGTATTTTATTAAGCATTTTATAAAGCATTTATTGTGACGAGGAGAATGAATGTGGAAACTTACACTTGAGATATTTTTCTCGATGATTTGAATATACATTTAAACATAACTATCCGTATCTAAAAATTCAGATTTGTATTAGACTTATATTTAAGTCTGTCAAATATAAGACTTTTAAAAGCTTAAGATGCAAACTTTTTTTATGTTTTGTTTAACAATGTAAGAAGTTAGAGGCGAAAATAGTTGCCTCAATTAAAAATTGGCCCAGTTATGTTCTGCCCCGCGGTCGAGTTAAGAATTTTATGTCCGATTTCCGGAGATACTTTACCCTCGTCCACTCCGGGAGAAAAATCAAAAACTCGAAAATCCGTTAGGCTCGATACTATAAATGTGCAAAGATTTGGCTTTCTAAGCCACTGGAGGGATGTCTGAGTATCTGGAAAGACTTGTTAAAAAAAACTCCTCCGTCCCGTGGAGACAAGATCGAAAATCGGATTCTGTTAGGTTGTGTCTGATAGTCAATGCAGGGCCGGATTAACCAAATCATTTAGGGGAAGCACAACCCCATTTTGATTTTGATAGCATGGCCCAAGAAGCTTCCAATCAGTGCTCGAAAAATTCTATTATTCCATTGTCCTAGTCAACAAACTGATTTTTACTTTCCCTGCAATACATGGTAATGTATAGGGAAAGTATTAGAATCATGCCGAAAATCCAAACTCGATTTTCGACGGATCTACATATTTATTTCGAGACCTCTTGAATACGAAAAAGCTATTTTTAGCGTTACGTGTGTGTGTCTGTCTGTCTGTCTGTATTATCCACTCTAACTCAAAAACTAATGGACCGAATTTTATAAAATTTGGTAGAGAAGTCCCTGGTGCTGATTAGTTTTTGGTACAATTCGGGATAAAACAATCCACCTTTTTCTGCGAAATGGCCCACAAAAATTGCATGTATCCACTCTAACTGAAAACCTAATTGATCAAATTTTACAAAATTTGGTAGATAAGTGACTTGTGGGTCACCCTGGTGCTGATTAGATTTTGATACGATTCGAAAAAGAACAAACAACCTGCTTTTTTGTACGAAATGGACAGCAAAATTCGCGAAAATCTTAAAAAGACTACGTATGTTCAATTGTATCAATTAAATGCTTATTTTATACGTAATTTTTGACGAGGAAAAGAGTAAGTACAACTCTATTACTCTAGGACTAACCGTTCTCGAGATTTTTCGCGTTTTTGTTCTGCAGTCTTTAGAAAAATGTCCAATTACCAAGTAAAAACAGAAATGGAATTAAAAATGCAAATTTAGTGTTATTTTGTACAATTTAGTGAATTATTAAAGAAATAAAAAAAAATGAATTTGAGTCTGCAGAGAAAGTCATGTGCTGCCCCCATCAGATTTTTACTTTCCCTGCAATACATGGTAATGTATAGGGGAAGTATTGAATCATTCCGAAAATCGCAACTTGAGTTTTCGACGGATCGACACGTTTCGGGATCTCTAGAACACGAAAACACTATTTTTAGCGTGACGTCTGTCTGTCTGTGCAATGTACGTATGTATCCACTTTGACTCAAAAACTAATGGGCCGAATTTCATAAAATTTGGTAGGTAAGTCACTTGTAGACGAATCTGGTGCTGATTAGTTTCTGGTACAATTCGGAAAAAACAACCCGCCTTTTTTTGAAAAATGGCCCTCAAAAATTGCCTGTATCTACTCTAGTTGAAAAACTAATAGATCAAATTTCACAAAATTTGGTAGATACGTCACTTGCGGGTTACCCTGGTTCTGATTAGATTTGGTACGATTTGGAAAAAGTAACCTGTCCTTTTTTGAAAAATAGCCCTCAAAAATCGTCAAAATCTAAAATAAAATACTACGTATGCTCAAATATATCAATTTAATGCTTGTTTTATGCATAATTTTTAATAATGAAAAGAATAAGATCCACCCCATTACACTAGGACCAGCCATTCTCGAGATATTTTAGTTTTTTCGCATTTACGCTGAGCCACTTTGAAAAAAAGTCCAGTTACCAACTGAGAACGAAAATTGAATTAAAAGTACCAATTCAGTGTAATTTTAAATAATTGTGGGCGTAATTTTGTGCAATTAAACTCAATATAATAAATTATAGAAGAAATAAAGAATGTGAATATGAGTCTGCAGGGAAAGTCATGTGTTGCCCACATAAAATTTTCTTAAAATGTTTGCAAAATCCTAAACCACAGTCTATTTTATTATTGAATCACGGGTGTCCACGTTTACTTTCGCAATGAGTTCTAACTTAAATAATAACTGCCATCCTACCTTCTGTTGTTAACAGTTTAATATTTAAATGTAAAATAAAAATATGAGCAATACACATTTGGGCTTAGACAACCCAAATATTTCTGTGTTTTCCTGTACGGGCAAGATACTAATTTAGCTGAACTATTTGACAAATAACTTACATTTAAGAAAAAAAGTGCAATTTCGGGGCCCCTTTGCATGTCTTGAAGTGAAGCATGTAGCTTTTCGATAATTGGGCCCTCAGTCAATGGGCAAATATTCCCCCTTTTTGGTCATCAGGGGAAGAGTGGAGGATCTGCCCCCTAGACTCTTCGAAACAAACTACAATTGTCGAACTCTTTACGCATGAAAGTATCTCCCACTGCCGTCATCAGCAAAAACCGGATACAAGCCCCTTCTTCTCACACGCCTCATTATGAGAAATGAGTAAGTTTCTATAAAATTGTAGTCAACATGAGAATTAAAACGATTTTCCTCTTAAAAATTATTTTCCCTCTCTCTTTTTATAAGTATGTTAGAGCCAGGCACTTAGTCAGGATTTGATTTTTTTTTTTTTTTTTTTTGGGGGGGGGGGGAGGGGGGGGCAACTGCATGCTTGATACCTCAATACATCTTTTATCTTATAGTCTTACCTCTTCAATGTTAAATTTTTCATTTCGGGAGGGGGGTCCAGGGCCTTAGGCCCATCCCCCGAATACGTCCCTGGTGTTAGAGCTAGGTGGGGCGCGAAAGATCGTCGTTCTAAAAAGTGGGTCGCGGTTTCAAAAGTTTGGGAACCACTGCCCTAGAGGGTAAATCGAAAACCCGAGGTTTTGTTTCCTAGTTGATTCACTCATTTAGGTCAGCGATTAAGCGGGAGGAAAAATTGTGAGGAAAATTTGTTATGACGCGTGAATGGTGTTACACTTTCCGGGTTTGTGGCCGTTTCTTTTTGAGTCGGTCCATTTCCGAAGGAAAAATGCCTTCTTTTAAAATTGCGAATAGAGTTCATATTTTTACTTTCCTTATATACATAATGTATAAGGAAAGGGACGGGAGAGCACGTTTCAAGCATCCCTGATCACGAATCACACATTTTTGAAGTGATGTCTGTGTGTGTGTATGTGTGTGTGTGTGTGTGTGTGTCAGTGGGTCTGTGGAGACGATAACTGACGAACGAATGGACCGATTCGAACCAAATTTGGTACAAAAATCACAATCTGTAAACACTGGAAGCCTATTGTTTTTATACGCAATCGAATGTTCAGAACCTCCCTAAATTTTCGAATGAAATTTTGAAAAAATCGTCAAAAAATCAAAACCAATATTAAAGTTACGCAAATAGACATTTCTTATGTAATTTTTCATTAGAAAACCATTGACATAAATTTTAGAACGCTAACATGAATCGTTCTCGAGATATTGCACATTTTTCAAAAAAATTATCAAAAAGTCATATAAAATAGAAAAAAAAAATTTCCTATTGAGAAACATGTTCACTTTTCATATATAATATCATGCGATAAATTGGGTGACATCATTCTCGTGGATCTAGCTCGTTCCATTCATGAAAAAACATACTTTAAGTAATACTTTTGCATTTGAACACCAATTTATCTGCTGTAAGAACAACTTATTTCTTCGTCCATAACGCTTGGCGAGATTTTGGCGACGAAATTGACGGAATGTCGCCAACTTGGCGACTTTTTGAAATGTTGCCAAATTAACGAAAATCTCGCCAAATAGATAAAAATGACGCTAAATCAATGAAAATGACGACTAATTGTCGAAAATATCAATATCTTGGAAAGGATATTAGTATCTACTAGAAGAAAAACCTATTTATTTTACTGTAAAAGAAGTAAATTCATTTCATTATATAAGGAAAGTCATGTGTTGCCCACATCAGATTTTTCATTATTATTTGGAAATTAATTGTGTTTCGTTAGTGTGGTTTTTGTGAATTATAAGGATGCTTGGGGATTTGCATGGATAAAAAGTGTCTTGCTTAAACAATTTGCGGGATAATTTTGACAGTGGGATTGTTATCCCATTCAAAACGTTCGAAAGAAATGATCCCAGTCAGCTATATCCGATTGGTTTCGGTTACAATATAGTCTTCATGGATCATAACAACTTCAACACGGTATCTCCATGGGGGGACACTTTGTGACGAGAGTAGATTTCATCCTAAGGGAAAAGTCAAGTCAAATTTTAAATTTGAATAAATATTTTTATGAAACAGCCCGGTGATTAAAGCAACTCAACACTTGAAGCTATGAAAAATGATTCCGCATCTACTGTCTCACGGAGTGACAAATCCGTATGTTCCGAGAGATGATAGGTCAAGGAAAGAAGGATACGGGTTTTGCGGATGCATGTATAGAGCATGTAGAGCTCCTCTACCGTCATAAATAAACAACCTGCGTAGTAGAATGCGCAGAAACGTAAGGGCATTCTTTTTACCATAGCGTGTAATTGTAAACGGACGATGATGGCTCCTAAAAATTGAAACTAAGCCCGTTAAACATCAAAATTTATCTTTGTGCTGAAAATAAGTTATTTAGAATACTTGAATGACAATATATATTGAAAGATTTCATTTGCTAAAGTGCACTTTAAGTGAATGTACACTACTACCCATTTTTACCGTAGTCTCTACTTAGTGTTCTAAAGACGTATACATTTACTAGCAAATTCTGCAATGTATATGCGAGCGAGAAGGGAAAGATACATAACGATTTTTCTTAAAAAAAACTCGTGTGTATATTTTAATGAAAGTGAATATTTTATTTTCCGGTCAATTGTAAATGTCCATCAAAGAAGATAAATTTAGATATATCCTACTAAAATTAGAAGTTAAACGATTGTAAGTTTCTAAAGTAACCTTTTATAATGCAGAAAAAATCTGATGTGGGCAACACATGACTTTCCTTATACAATGCAATGAATTTACTACTTTTACAGTAAAAAAAAAATAGGTTTTTCTTATAGTAGATACTTATTTCTTTCCAAGATATTGAATTTTCGACAATTAGTCGTCATTTTCATTGATTTAGCGTCATTTTATCCATTTGACGAGATTTTCGTTAATTTGGCAACATTTGAAAAAGTCGCCAAGTTGGCGACATTCCACCAAATAAGTCGCCAAAATCTCGCCAAGCGTTATGGACGGAGAAATAAGTTATTCTTATAGCGTATAAATGACTATTGGAGTTCAAATACAAAAGTATTACTCAAAGTATCTTTTTTCATGAATGGAACGAGCTAGATCCACGGAAATGATGTTACCCAATTTATCGCATGATATTACATATGAAAAATGAGCATGTTTGTCAACAGCTAATATTTTTTTTTAATTTATGGGATTTTTTGATAAATTTATTTGAAAAATGTGCACTATCTCGAGAACGGTTCATGCTAACGTTCTAAAGTTTATGTCAATCGTTTTCTAAGGAAAAATTACACAAGAAATGTCAATTTGCGTAACTTTATTAAAGGTTTTGATTTTTTGATGATTTTTTCAAAATTTCATTTGAAAATTTAGGGAGGTTCTGAACATTCGATTATGTTTTAAAGCAATAGGCTTCCAGTATTCACGGATTGTGATTCTTGTACCAAATTTCATTCGACTCTATCCATTCGTTCGTGAGATATCGTCGCCACAGACTCATTGGCACACACACACGCAGACATCTCTTCAAAAATGTTCGATTCGTGATCAGGGATGCTTGAAACGTGCTCTCCCGTCGAAAACTCGAATTCGAATTTTCGACCGCGTCACAATACTTTCCTTATACATTATGTATATAAGGAAAGTAATAATGAAAATGGCCATGATGCTAAGCGAACGAGTATTTTGTTTTGGAAACACAAGGGCGAAACTGTCCCTTTGGAATTTAAGGGTGAGCGTCAGTAAATTTTCTGCCCTATCCGCGCTTTGTTAACTCTCGCGGCACACATATTTCGCCGAAATTCTGCTCAAACAGTTGCGAAATATTTTCTTATAGATAAAATGCTATGCTTAGATTATATTAAAACTAAATTTAATACCCAATAAAACATAGAATATATGTTTTATTTTAATTTAAAATATTTTTGGTGCTGCCATCTGTTGTCGTAATTTAATTCATGCCGACTATTTTTATTTTTTAATGAACATTTTTAAATGTCTATTCCTTCTAATACAACAACAGATCATATATAATGCCATAATCACGGAAACGTAATTGAACTTGGACTTGAAGACAAAGGAACTTGAAGATAAAACTGCAGTCCTCAGTGATGCACAATTCAGATCCTTTATCAAATTTATAGAATGATAAATTACCTTTCCGTGATTGTGGCATTATTATATATGATCTGTTGTTGTACTTAACACTGTATTAGAAGGAATAGATATTTAAAAATGTTCATTAAAAATAAAAATAATCGGTATGAATTAAATTACGACAACAGATGGCAGCACCAAAAATATTTTGGATTAAAATAAAAAATATATTCTATGTTTTGGGGGGCATTAAATTTAGTTTTAATATAATATAAGCATTGCATTTTATCTTTCAGAAAATATTTCGCAACTGTTTGAGCAGAATTTCGGCGAAATATGTGTGCCGCGAAAGTTAACAAAGCGCGGATAGGGCAGAAAATTTACTGACGCTCACCCTTAAATTCCAAAATCTCGGGAGTGCACTTTCTTTGGAAAGCCAGCGCACACTACAATGAAGGAATAACTCGCCCATCCTCTTCTGTTTCTTCCGGGAAAAGCTCACGAAATCGTCGTCGATTCAGAACTCGAGCTCGTATCTTGTTGATACAGCGTGCTACAGGGTCAACAACAGAAGACAGGTTTAAGGGTGAGCGTCAGTAAATTTTCTGCCCTATCCGTGCTTTGTTAACTTTCGCGGCAATTCTGCTCAAACAGTTGCGAAATATTTTCTGAAAGATAAAATGCAATGCTTATATTATATTAAAACTAAATTTAATGCCCCAAAAAACATAGAATATATTTTTTATTTTAATCCAAAATATTTTTGGTGCTGCCATCTGTTGTCGTAATTTAATTCATACCGATTATTTTTATTTTTTAATGAACATTTTTAAATATCTATTCCTTCTAATACAGTGTTAAGTACAACAACAGATCATATATAATAATGCCACAATCACGGAAAGGTAATTTATCATTCTATAAATTTGATAAAGGATCTGAATTGTACATCAATTGTACATCACGATTCGTGTTGCCTGATGACATCGCCAAATGTTGCAGAAGCGGACCATGATAACTGGTGAATTAATGCACCACCATCAAGAACGTAGGAAGTACTTTTTTGGGAATGAGACCGTTGTATTTCATCGTATGTCAACAGAAGGTATGGAAAAGTGACAATAGTTTTTGATGGGTATGAAAAACCAAATATAAAAGATATGGAGCACAGATTGCGCATGAAGCAGTCGTCTGTTGTAGTAGTCTTTAATGAAAATTCGCCTGTGATCATCAAGAAAAATAAATTTCTTTCTAACTCTATAAACAAAGAACGCTTTATCAATATGCTGGGGAGTTATTTTCAAGGAAGAGGTCATTCCGTCATTCGTACAGACGGTGATGCAGACACACTAATCGTCAAAGAAGATTTAAACATAGCCAAAGAAAAATCTGTCACTGTAGTAGCTGATGATACTCATATTTTAATCCTACTACTATATCATTCTTCTAAGAACATTTTAATGCAGTCTGTCACATAATCTGATAAAGTTCGTAACATCCAAGTCATGCAAAGATCTATTGGAGAGGAGGCTTGCTAAAATTTACATTTTGTTCACGCATTAACAGGATCTGACACCACCAGTGCGTTATTTGGCAAAAGTAAATCTTCTGCTTTCAAGAATATCATAAAACCCAAAGTCTTATGCGAATGGGCTTCCCATTTTGGATCATCCAAAGATGTTACTAAGAAAGATTTGGTCGAAATTGGCTGTAAAGTTATTGTGTCACTATATGGAGGTAACATCAACACAAGCAACCTAAATGTGCTTCATTATAAACAATACATTAGGAAAATAGCTTCAGCTAAAAAATAATTTGATATAGCTCGTTTGCCTCCAACACAAAATGCATCGAAATATCATCTACTTCGAGTGCACATGCAGTGTTTTATTTGAAAAATCTTAATATGCCAAACCCTGATCCTACACTATGGGGTTGGCAGCTTGTTGATTTAGAATTTCAGCCGATATTAACAGACTTGAGCCCAGCAACAGACAAACTCTTAAATATGATTAAATGTGCCTGCCAAACTACAGTTGAAGAACCATGTAACACCATGAAATGTACATGTCGCCGATATAAACTTCTATGTTCAGTAGTTTGGAAAAACTGTTGTGGAAAGGACTGTACAAACACAGGAGACAGTTTTGATTTAGATGAAGATGAGATTTGATTTTGATGACATAAATATGATTTTATATTATAAAAAACCCTTTTATTGTATAACTTTTTCAAATTTTAGATTTTGATTAAAATTTAAAATTTCACATTAATCAAAATTTTAATTACTTTTTTTAATTTAACATTTTAAAAAAAATTTTGAGCGAAGTTAAAGCTACCTAGGATTTTTAAGCCGCTTAGATTAATAGAAAGATGTTTTTCAACACTGCAAAAGCTTTTTGTTTTTCGGCCACCATTTCGTTATTTCCTTTTCTTTTTTAAAACTATTATCATATTCTTTTTCAGCATGAAATTTCCTGTAATTTGATACCACACATGATTTTTTGTGATTTTTTCATGTTTTTTCAAGATGGCGGCAAAAAAACGCATTTTGCGCAACAGTACGGATGTATATTTTTAGTATGTTGATTAGGAGCGCGTTACCTACCATTTTTAACAAGAATCATTTTTGTTGCAATTAGTTCCACCTCAAGGTGTTTTTTCACTTATTTCTACTACGCTAATATGCTTAACTGCGCATTGTCTGTGATGTCACAGCTTTCATCCAAAGTTAATGAAAAGTATTTGCAATATTGTAGTCCAGAGACAATTTGTGTGCCAACATCCTGGCCCATGCCATCTATACGACGCATGACGGTATTTCTAGACAAAACTATTTTATCAACCATATTTTTGACGTTTATATCACTGACATGTTGGGCAAATATTAAAAGGCTATTTTTTATTATCTCCTCTTCATCAGAATAGGGTTTTTTCTTGCGGGCTAACAACAGAGAAAGTTCATAAGAAGCCTTCACCATAGTTTCCATTTCGTTATTTCTCCTCTGGAACAAGTATTGTTGACCGGCTAAAGATTTTTTTTTTATTGATAAATTCTCTTCGCAAGTGTGATGCGACAGGATATTTGCTGTTGAAATCACTATACAGTTGTTTGAAATGTCGATCCAGGCAGTGGCGGCTCGTAAGCGACATGTAGAGGGAGGCGCTCATCTATGTATTTGCGCTGATATACGTTGTGCAAGTTTCCTTGAAATGAATAAGAGCCTATTGCAACCATGGAAATTATTTGAATACATTTCTAAATAAATTTGTATCAAATTTGTAAAAATTAAATACTCTCAGTCGTATACATGTGCAGTATTTTTTTTATGATTAGCGCAAATGTTTTTACACCCAAAATGCACACAATTTTTCTCATATACACTCTATGGCTAATAGTTTTGTACCTGATCGTCCTTGTAACCCAAACAGTAACATAATTAGAGAGCGAAAACCAACTAAATCTACCGCCGTTTATATGCAGAAACAAAGGAACTATTTTTAATACAAGAATTAATTTGGAATTTACAGAAAATTCTTATGCTTTATGCTTATCTCTATTCGTCTTTAAAATGATACTAGCGCATTCTGCCTGCTAGCAGTCACTATATATAGCAATCGGTTTTTATAACAATAAGTAGTTAGCTCGTTGCGCGGGTGCAACAAAAGTGGATCAAAGTTTAGAGTGAGCAGATCGAGTGGGTCCATTGTAGAGTAGAAAACACAGTGTGAAAATTGCATCAAATCGGAGCAAAAGTCACTGAGATAGATAAAAATGAAAATATGAAAAAGAGGAGGGTCTTCCCTCTTCCACCACGGTTGTTTCATATTACATAATAACAGACGATATTTGTGTGTCGATGTGTGTGTAAGGTCTGTAGCAGAAAATGTAAACATCGTACGGCCTTGAAATGTCGTACACGGATATTTCAGGAACCAAGGCGATGCATTTTTTGTAAAACCGAAATACGAAATTGAGGCTACTTAAAGTAAAAGTTACGCCCAGGGGGTTGACATAATAAGGTTGTATATCTAAGTGATTGCCACCAGCAAAATCTAAATCGCTCAATTAGAATGAGAGATAAGAAATTTGGGGGGGGGGGGGCTAACCGAACTGAAAGTTACGCCCAGGGAGATGACACAATAAATATGTATATCCAGTTCACATACACAAATGGTGCCGGGACTATAGCCACCAGCGGAATCAAAATCGCCCAATTAGGGACCGAGATGTAAAACCGTGCGGGATAGTTAAACTAAAAGTTACGCTCAGGGGCGTTTGAATAAAAAATTATGCATGTCCAGGCGATACACGTATAGATAGTGCAGAGACTATAGCCACCAGTAGATTCAAAATCGCTTAATTAGGAAGCGAGATGAGAAATTTTAGGACTACCTCAAGTAAAATTTACGCCTAGGGAGTATCGGAGCAATATTGGTCCTCAATGAAATTAGAAGCAAAACCAGGGGGATTGAGTAGTGGCCGGTGAAGGGGGGGGGGGGGGATTTTAAGGAAAGCAACGTCAGATCAAAGAATCAAGTATCTGGTTGAAAATTGTTTTTTAACATTCTTTAACAAATATTTATAATTTTTTCAATCTTTAATGTTAAATAGCTGAAAAAGTAGGACAGCTGAGTAAGTCAAGAGACCCACCCCATCAGACAACACATTTCTGAAAGTGTCACTAAAAATATCCACTCGTATGCCACAAATACAATTCTCGTGGCTTTTAAACAATTAAGAGGTCAAACGCATTGAAATTCGTCACAAACAAAGCATAGAACTACCCTAAATCAGAAATGATCCCCTTTTCGAGGGATAGAACCACCCTACACCAGAAATGACCCCCCCCCTCCCCACCGGACGCTTACGGAGCGAAACAGTTTCAGTAATACGGATGGGTGGGTCAAAACTACACTGAGTACCCCCAAACAATGCATTTTTCAACCGAAGGCGAAGAACAGAAACCCCCAAAATACCACCACTTATTCAATTAAGTAAAAAGCACAAAAATCGAAACTTTATGAATTTCTATTTTCTGTATCTAATACTAAACTATTTCGCTATGAACCAAAACTGAAAGAACTAGGTCAATAGAATCAATAAAATAAATCAGAATTACATAAATACAGTAATTTATTTTCAAATATTTATTTAAACATCCAAATTTATTATTTTAAAAAGAAGCGACAGAGAAAACACACATTTATCAAGAAAAATTCGAGGCCAAATTAGCGAAACTTAGCCAATTCGAGTCAGTCGTTCACAGTATTCATTCCTTCTTGGCGAGCCGCGGCTCACATTGGATTGAAATATTGCAATGTCTGTTTTTTTAACTCTTAATTTCTATTGCCGTTATATTAACATACCGTTCATTCTATCAGCCAGAGCCGATAAAGGGACGCGGCCTCATTAAAAATCCCTCGTCTTTCCCTGTAATGCAGTATTTTCCCCTATAGACTTAATATGGTATGAATAGAGTATAAGAGACGCTTTCAAAGTTTTAGTGCTGCCATCTAGTGACAATTTCACCACTTATTTTCAATAATTCGAATTTTAGTTAAAATAAAATTCAGATACTTTCCTTAAAATTTGTAATTAACCTACATAACTAAAATAGTTTGACGTGCTTGATCAAGGGGTTCCGCGCGGCCCCTCTGAATAGCCGCCCCTGGGTCCAGGTTAAATTTTTTCGGCACTGCTACATGATTTGGGCTTTCGACACAAATTCCACATATCAAACAAACAGGCTTGGAAGTATTTTGATGCGTAAATAAAAATTGTTCTTCCCAGACAGTTTTAAAATCATGAATTGCAATATCCTCTTCATATTTTCTTTTCGCTGCCGAAGGTTTACTCATAGACATAGTGAAAATAAAATTTTTAAAACAACGACGCTCTACCGCAAAATCTAAAAACAGTTAAAAAAAAAGCTTAACGTCTTGCTCGGCAGTTTAAAATCAACTGAGCCAGACAGCCAGAGTGTCGCACTCGCTCTCACTCGAGAACGGACAATCATAGCAAGACACAACGGCGCCAAAGTAAGGCAAAGACACAACGGCGCCAAAGCAAGGCAAAGGCACAACGGCGCCAAAGTATGGGCTCGTCCCATGATCACGCTGTCACTCGAGAACGGACAACCATAGCAAGACACAACGGCGCCAAAGTATGGGCTCGTCCCATGACCAAGCTGTCACTCGAGAACGGACAACCATAGCAAGACACAACGGCGCCAAAGCAAGGCAAAGACACAACGGCGCCAAAGTATGGGCTCGTCCCATGATCACGCTGTCACTCGAGAACGGACAACCATAGCAAGACACAACGGCGCCAAAGTATGGGCTCGTCCCATGACCAAGCTGTCACTCGAGAACGGACAACCATAGCAAGACACAACGGCGCCAAAGCAAGGCAAAGACACAACGGCGCCAAAGTATGGGCTCGTCCCATGATCACGCTGTCACTCGAGAACGGACAACCATAGCAAGACACAACGGCGCCAAAGTATGGGCTCGTCCCATGACCAAGCTGTCACTCGAGAAAGGACAACCATAGCAAGACACAACGTCGCCAAAGTATGGGTCGTCCCATGACCAAGCTGTTACTCGAGAACGGACAACCATAGCAAGACACAACGGCGCCAAATCAAGGCAAAGACACAACGGCGCCAAAGTATGGGCTCGTCCCATGACCACGCTGTCTTACCGCATCGTTGTACTGGTGTCAAGCGGTGCCGCTTTCCGGCGCTGTTGTATTCAGTAGCGTATGAGTCGGGTTTTTACGATTTTGACAAAGTTCCCGAAGACGACATTATTATTTTTTCAAATTTTTTAATTTTTCAATAAGTCTTCGCGTGCCACTGTTAAAACTCCGCCATGCCACACTGTGGCACGTGTGCCGCGGGTTGGCCACCCCTGCTCTATACGCTCCCGATCCTATGAGACCCATTTTTTACATCTTGGTACCAAAAATTTTGAAGGTTGTTTGTTTTTTCAGCTATGTTCTATGCTGTTAAAATGGCGGCCATTTTTGAATTTAAATTTGAAAACTTTTAACGGGCTAACTTTTGTTAGGAAGGAGTGAATCCAAATGATTCGCAATTTTAACAAAAATAAATTAAAGATGGGACTTTTCTAAAATAAAGTAAATATTTAAAGATTTTGACATTAAAAGTCGTATAAAGAGTAAACAGATATTTTATAGTTTTTAAATATTTGCAAATCCCTTTGGGCGTCCATCTTAAATGTGAGTCACTGAGTTCGTCTCCCGGTTCTTGGGAATAACACATTCTATTCATTAAAGCATTTATAATTATTCATTAACTATTCATTCTATTCATTAAAACATTCTTTAATTAAAGCATTTATTACAAAAACAATGGCCATTTTGACCGGCCCGTAGCAAAGTTTAAATTTGGATTATTCGTAAATATGCAACGTGAATTGGATGCAACCTAGACCAGAAGCCTGCAATACATGCATGGTAATGCATAGGGAAAGGATTGGAATCACGCCGAATATCGCAACTCGAGTTTTCGACGGATCGACACGTTTTGGGACCTCTAGAACAGGAAAAACTATTTTTAGCTTGAGGTCTGTGTGTGTGCATGTGTCTGCAATGTATGTATCCACTCTAACTCAAAAACTAATGGACCATATTTCATAAAATTGGGTAGGTTAGTCACTTGTGAATGACGCCTAGTGCTGATTAGTTTTGGGTAAGATTCGGGATAAAAGAACTCGCCTTTTTTTACGAAATGGCCCGGAAAATTTCCTGTATCCACTCTAGCTGAAAAACTAATACATCAAATTTTACAAAATATGGTAAATAAGTCACTTGTGGGTTACTCTGGTGCTGATTAGTCCTGGGTACGATTCGGAATGAAAGAATCAGCCTTTTTTTACGAAATGGCACTGTGAAGATTTTATAATAAAATCGGCACAGGCACGCAAAAATCTCCAAAATCTAAAATAAAAAAACTACGTATACTCAAATATGTCAATTAAATGCTTATTTTATACGTAATGTTTAACAATAAAAAGAATAAGACCAACCCCATTACACTAGGACTAGCCGGGCCAACGGCCGTACCGTGCTGAAAACACCGGTTCTCGTTAGATCACCGAAGTGAAGCAGCATCGGGCGCGGTTAGTACTTGGTGGGTGACCACCTCGGAACGCCGCGTGCTGTTGGCCATCTCGGGTGCGGTATCCTCGTGGTTTGCGCGCTAGATTTGCACGCTGCCACAAATGCCGCCGTGTTCATGCGGAGTACGATCACGTTAAACATGTGGGTCCGTAAGTCCTTCCGAGAGGTTTGTGGTAGGGGAAGGAGGGTACGGTCCCTGTGGATGCCTCCCCCACTGGGTTCCGGTCTAAATTGGGTGGCACTTCACGGCCGTCCATACAGTTACCTTACACCTTTCTGGTAGGTCGGACGGTCTGGGTCTCAACAACAACACTAGGACTAGCCGTTCTTGAGATATTTTAGTTTTTTCGCATTGTCGCTACGCCATCTTTGAAAATAAGTCCAGTTACCCCAAAAAAACGAAAATGGAATTAAAAGTGCAAATTCAGCGTCATTTTAAACTATTATGGATGTTATTTTATGCAATTAAACTCAATTGAATGAATTATTGAAGAAATAAAGAGAACGTGAATATGAGTCTGCAGCGAAAGTCAGGTGCTGCCCACATCAGATTTTTTAGAATGCTATAATCACCTGTTTTCAAGAAATGACACATTTATAATACTTTTTACAAAAGAGTTTATGGGAAGGAACACTTAAAAAAAAAAGCCCTTCGAAGATCGTTGTAATGGCATACGTGCTCTCCACTCTCTCAGATTCTGTATTGCATATCCTCTACAAATATGTTCAGAAACCTGACTAAGCTACGAAAACTGTGGCCATTTTCATAGGTATGCCTTCAAATTAAAAAATATATATATGCCTAATTGTATGGAGTGAGTATTCATTATATATATTTTTATAGAGGAAAATAATGTAACCGAATTTTAGAATAAAACTAACTGTTTTTAAGAATTCATTACATATATTTTTATAGAGGAAAAAAAAAAGCAACCGAATTTTAGAATGAAACTAACTGTTTTTAAGAATTCATTATATATATTTTTATAGAGGGGGAAAAAAAGTAACCGATTTTTAAAATGAAACTAACTGTTTTAAAACACATTTCCTCGTGGAATGACATCTTTATATGCTTCTTGCCGAGATATTAAGGTTTTATATTTTATCTTCCAAATAAATAAATAAGAATAAATAAATATATTAGATGTTAATGCTTTGTAAGTACTTTTTACGAGAAGTAAATGTATACCATCGTTAGCGATTATTCTGAGGTGTTCTCGAGATATTAGAAAAAATATTTTTACAAACAGCCGCCTCGTGGAAGAGAGGTCATACGTCTCTTGCTGCCGGGTTATGGTTTCGAATCCCACCTGGGGGCATGAATGTTGCGGATGGGTCAAGGCGCAGTGTGTTCTGCGCCCTCTGGTGCAACGGGACAACGACATGTGATAGCAAAATGGGTCACGATCCGGCTGCTAAAAATGGTAAAACCGGGCGAATGATTGCACGTAAATGGTCATTAAAAGAAGAAAATGTGACATCTCTAGAAATAATAAAATGCTTTACATGAAATTTTGTATGATTATTGTAATCTGAATTTCTAAGATCAAGCCATAAGAAAGCCCTAGTGTAATTTGTTTTCCTACAAATATATGTTTATATTTATTATTATTTATTTATTAATCCATTTATTATATTAATCTGTAGCAAAAGTGTGTTTTGTTGGAATCCAGTGATGTGCAAGATTGCTTCGATCATGTAATGTTTTAACTGTGAGGTAATATTTGTAATTTTCAGTACTATAATTATAAGTATTACATATTTTTAGTATTATTAATTTGATTTGTTTGTATTATGATTCCTAGTTAAAGAATGATTTAAATATTTTTATTACTTTCCTTATATACAATAATGTATAAGGAAAGTATTGTGACGGGGTCGAAAATTCGAATTTGAGTTTTCGACGGAAGAGCACGTTTCAAGCATCCCTGATCACGAATCGAGCATTTTTGAAGTAATGTCTCTGTGTGTGTGTGTCAGTGAGTCTGTGGAGACGATATCTCACGAATGAATAGAGCGATTCGAATGAAATTTGGTACATAAATCACAATCCATGAATACTGAAAGCCTATTGTTTTTAAACACAATCGAATGTTCAGAATCCCCCTAAATTTTCGAGTAAAATTTAAAAAAAATCACCAAAAAATCAAAACCTTTAATAAAGTTACGCAAATAAACATTTCTTATGTAATTTTCCCTTAAAAAACGATTGACACAAAGTGTAGGACGCTAGCATGAAGCGTTCTCGAGATATTGTACATTTTTCAAATAAATTTATCAAAAAATCAAGTAAAATAAAAAAATATTAACTCTTAAGAAACATGTTTACTTTTCATATGTAATATCATGCGATAAATTGGGTGACATCATTCTTGTGGATCTAACTCATTCCATTCACGAGAAAAGATTCTTTGAGTAATACTTTTGTATTTAAACGCCAATAGTCATTTATCTGCTGTAAGAATAACTTATTTCTCCGTCTATAAGATTTGGCGAGATTTTGGCGACGAATTTAGCAAAATGGCGCCAACTTGGCGAGGTTTTTGATTGTTGCCAAATTAACGAAAATCTCGCCAAATGAATAAAAATGACGCTACATCAATGAAAATGACGACTAATTGAAGAAAATTCAATATCTTGAAAATAATATATGTATCTACTATAAGAATATCATTTTTTAACTGTGAAGGTAGTAAATTACACTGCATTATATAAGGAAAGTCATGGGCTGCCCACATCAGATTTCTTCTATTGTTTTGACATATTTTTATATTTATTAAAATATTTTGTGTGAAATGAGTTGTTATACATCCTGTGTTTAGTTAAAAATTTATATCGTTAAGATAGTAGTCTGAATAGCTCAATGGATAGAGTGGTTCGAATTCTCTTTGAGCAATGAGTTATTTTCAAAGATTAAAATGATCCGCCATTTTTGCAATCACTACATATCTGTACTCTTAGGCTCCTCTTCACTTACTGTGAAGTACATATAATGTGAACTATATTATCTTCCATGAACTATATAATCCGCCATTTTTGTAATCGCTACATACCTGTATTGTTAGGCATTGACTCAATTATTCAAATTCTAGTGTTGCCATAATGACCCGAGCTTAAGAACTAAATCTACGATTGCAATTGTTATACGCTACGATTGTTTCTAATGATGTTATATTTCGAATATAATTCACTTTACAATTTGTTTAAATATTATCCAGTTAGTTCTAATAATAATCCAGTAGTTCTAATAACGAAGAATAACTTTTTTTTTTCAATGGCCAGGCATTGACTCTTTCATCTTCGCCTATACATCGGCCAGAACAGTGGACCTCTTAGCCGTCAAAGACGTTGCCCCAGCGCACCAGTGGGGGTGGGAACACATTCCGCCCAACAACACAAACATCCATGTCTTACGTGGGACTCGAACCCACAACGTGGCGACCGATCAATCGCTGGAAACGCTCGCCTTGACAGTTTGGCCACCACGTCGACTGAAATGAGCCAACAGTGCGCGGTGTTCCGTCACCTCCGAAAGCAGAGGCCGGAGCACTAATTTTTGACGTCTTGGCTTGTAGGCCCACTGCGAGTAGGTCTTCCAGATCGCGATCGAAGCTTTTGCTATTTGTTTCCCTTTTAATTCTCTGTTCGATGTAAAGGAATCATAATTTATCAGTAAAGAAAATAATATTCATGAAATTTGGAAGTATTTTCGATAATGTTCATTAAAATGGGTGATTTAAAATCTTAATATTGCTGTACATTTCCTTAAAATAAAATATTTATAATGACTCATTCACTGTAGGAGCAAAGATGAAAGGATTCCATTCAGTCAGTGTTTTAATAAAAGTTTGAAAAAGAACCCTGTATATTTATTGCTTAATCAGGCATTTTATTTGAATAATTCTTCAGTACATTCAGCTAAAGTATGCGTACTTACAGATAAAGTATGCAGAAACTAAAATGATTACTGAATACTATATCTTTAAATATCATAAGATAATCATTAGAAAGAAACTCAGAATTTAACTTTTAATATGCTTACGTGTTTATTTATTTTTATTTCATTTTATTTTATTCATTTTTTGTTCTTATAAATTGTAAAATGATTTAGAATTAAGATAAAATACTAGTTGAATGTCATTCATTAACCTATGCACTATAAATTGTAGAAGTTCAGGTTTTCTAATATAGCACATCTTATATTCCCTTTTTTACTACCAGACATTAACAAATTGTAAACAATTTTGCTTAATTATAGAGTTTGAAATACCTCAGGGGCTTTGAAAATTTAATAAAGCTGTATAATAAAACTTTTTGGTATTAATATTTCATTTACAATTCCATTGAAGTGAAAATGTAAGAAAGATTAAATTAGCTTTGTATTATTAAAATAACATTAACTATAATATAATGAAATATACAATGGTAACTTGAAATTGTAAGTTAGTTACTTTGCTTTTTTCCAAGTTATTTTAACAATTTTCAATAACATAATAACTCGCTACATAAAAAATAAAATGTGCCCAACCTAAACACAAATGACTTCCTAACCTATTCTTCTAAAATTTCAGCATGCCATAACAAATAATAAAAAATATACGTGCAATATATTAAGATACTATATCTTTTATATGCAATTACTTATCAAACAGTTAAAATATGTTATTTGATGTGTGAAATATTCCATTTTACATTATTTTACTTTCATAACTTTAGTGTAGCATTTTTATTGCTACGATTTCTTACTATTGACAATATCTTAAAAAGAGAATGACATTTTTTTATCTATATAAATAAAATTGAAAATACATGTATCTGTCTGTGTATTTATCTATCTCATCATCACGGTAGAACTGCTGCATCGAATTTCATGAACATTCTGTGGGTAGCTTTGAAATAGCCCTACTTAAAATTTAGTCCATGTTTCGAGTTTCTAGGACCAGGGATTGTCGAGATATGAATAAAAATCCCACAATTAAACCTTCCATAAAAATAGAATTATGCAGATGATATATTTTCCACAAATTTATTAAGAAAATTATATCATGATGCTTAGCAACGCAATTAAATCAAATGTGTTTATTAGGCAGACGATTATTAAATTTTTTAAGATTTAAATAATAAAGAAATCAATATAAAACAAAATTTTATAACCATTTTTATACAATTTTAGCGCTTTTATTTTAGTTTATATTGATCCAATTTCATATATATTTTATAATTTGTTTTCAAACGAGAATGTTTTATTCAGATCTGCTTGAAGATAATTTTGTATAGAAAACACAGAAAGGAGAATTAAATGAAATATTTTAATAGAATGTTTTGAGTAAGAATGTCATTTAGAATACTGCAGGAATTTGCACATATATTAAATCATGGGCAATGTCGGGTATATCTGCTATTAACAGTATACATAAAATTGTATGTTGTACATCTATCTGTCTGTTTATTATCTCAGCACGGTAGAGATCACCTATTTTCATTTCATTAGAATTATTATAAAATTTCAAAAATTGAGACTCTAAATATTAAAACTTCACATCAAATTCTGAATTTTAGGTTTCTTGTATTATATGGTCAGTATGAAGAACGGACATGCTGCTAGTCTATTATAAAATATTACACAACTAACAACATTATTAAAGTAATTTTAAAATATTTGCAGGAGACTGTATAATTTATGTATAATGACACATGTATAATAGCTGTATAATGACACAAGCTAACTTGATAAAATATACATTTTAAACATTGAATGATTTTAAATACTTTACAATTACTTAGCAAAGCTTAATTTTACAAGTACCTGGGCAGTTCTTAATTAATATGACAACAATAAAATTTTAAAACAAACTAAGAAAACTCTAAAAGGTTTGTTGACGTTATAATTAGCAACAAAACAATTTAGAATCCAGTTAGCGTTAATTGAATAGCAATAATTTGATTGCCATATATTTAAAATTCTATATAATTTTAAATGACATGATAATAAGCAAAAAATGGTAAGCACTTACTTCTAAATAGCATTTTTCGTTTTTCACATTACAGAAATAAGGTAATTAGTAATCCAATGTTATAAGGTATGTAGTCGAAGGTATGCTGGTCAAAATGTTTATTAAATGATGAACTAACATATAAGACATTCAAAAATACGATAAAAAGACCGTTATGCATCCACACGCGCGAGCCCACGTACTGCACTGCACATACGATACTTCTTTGTGTGGGCTACTCTACTAGGGGAGAACTTTCCAGAAAAGTTGAGACGGAGGAATTCGAATTCGAAGGCCAGAATTGGGCCTACAGCTAATACGTCACGAGGTACAGGGGGGGAAAGTAGTTCGGCCTTTTCTACCGGGGGTGACGGGTGTTCCCAGGTGGTCACCCACTCAAGTACTAACCGCACCCGATGCTGCTTAACTTCGGTGATCTAACGGGAACCGGTGTTTTCAGCACGGTGCAGCCGTTGGCTCAATAACCATTATATGTAATTTTCATAGTTGTTCAGTAGTATTTTATTCATTCGTATGTTCGAATTGCGCATAAGACACAAAATAATAATTGCCTATTATCATTTTATAGAGCATGGGCATGAGCATAAATAAAGAACCTGCGTAGTAAAATGCGGAGAAACATAAGGGCATTACTTTTACCATAGCGGGTAATAACGAACGATGATGCAGGGGGCGCACTCCCTCCCCGAAAATAGGATTTCAAGGCAGAATAAAAAAAAATAAAAAAATAAAACTATTAGAAAAATAAAAACTATAAGAAATAGATAAAAGAAATTACCGGAATGAAATATGCTTAAAATATCCGACAGCTCAATCTAAAGTAGAAAATATAAACTTATCTTAACTCAAGGAAGTATCTAGAAATAAAAAAAAAAATGGAGGAGGAGGTCGTGGCTTGATCACATGAATTATTTATTTTCACAAATGAAATATATTTGGTTGAATAATGAAAAAATTCAGAAACATTCGATGATAGTTTAAGACATACAGAGAGTGCAAGACATATTTGAATTTTCTAAGATAGTATACTAGGCGTGCTTTCAAAGCGATAATAGCTAATTGAGCTGAGCGAACTACTGGAAAACTAAAACTTTTTTGAATTATACCAGATTTTTCGGGATTTTGTAACCGGAAAACACTTTATGCTAAAATTTTAATATAGTAAGAAAACTTCCCGGGAAGTTACTACTAGGAACTGCCCAAAACATAAACCTTTGGGTAGATCGGAAGGTCTAGGTCGAAGAGGAAGACGGAAAGTAAAAAGTTTTCGGAGTTTAATAAACGAAAATGAAATTACAGTCAACATGAAACTGAAACTCACAGATTATAGAGTACCGAAACTTGCATACATTGCAGATTCTAATCTTTCGGGTGCGATAAGAATTTATATCCCGCAATGCTTATAATTTCGCAAATTCGACCTTTGTAATTGGAAAGAGTTTGTGGTTTTTGTACTACGCAGTCGTGTATGTCTCGATCAATAATTTCTCAAACGTGTGAACTCCGGTAGACAGCGTAACATAAGTAAAGCCAAGGGAAAATTGGGAGTTGTCAATGTCTGAAAAGCACTGATCTTGGATTATGTTAGTTCTCATGGAAGCATAAGGGATAAGCATTGCTGGATAAGCATTGGGGATTTCCCTTTCCAGGGAGAACTTTATAATGAGAAGATTGTGGATCTCGCTAGGGTAGTAATATCTGCACATTGTTCAATTTGGCTTCATATGGACACGACACCAACCTACATCGGAGAGTTGCTTATGTGAGATTGCATATGCTACAACACACTGTTCGAGGGTTATGCCTTGACTTCAGTGTCAGTTGATTGCATATGCAGGAAAATGCAATGGAATGTGAGAATATTCAATGCACATTGTAAGGAAATAATGGAAAACTATGGAACAGACGCAATTTTTAACGAAAAGAAGAAATAAAGACATTAAATTAGAGGGACGGTTATGGGGAACTAAATTTAATTATTTGCCTTTGTGACTAGAGAAGAGACGGCGAGACCTGGTTGAGGGGGGGGGGGAGCAATATTTGTCATGTGAAAGCGACTAATAGGGTTTCATTTGCATTTATACGAACTAACTTTAAAGAAAATTTCTTCAGAATCGTTAAAGTCGTTTTGAGAAAATATTATTACTTTCCTTATATACATAATGTATAAGGAAAGTATTGTGACGGGGTCGAAAATTCGAATTCGAGTTTTCGACGGGAGAGCACGTTTCAAGTATCCCTGATCACGAATCAAACATTTTTGAAGTGATGTCTGTGTGTGTGTGTGAAAGTATGTGTGTGTGTGTGTGTGTGTGTGTGTGAAAGTATGTGTGTGTGTGTGTGTGTGTGTGTGTGTGTGAAAGTATGTGTGTGTGTGTGTGTGTGTGTGTCAGTGAGTCTGTGGAGACGATAACTGACGAACGAATGGACCGATTCGAACCAAATTTGGTACAAAAATCACAATCCGTAAACACTGGAAGCCTATTGTTTTTATACGTAATCGAATGTTCAGAACCCCCTTAATTTTCGAATGAAATTTTGAAAAAATCGTCAAAAAATCAAAACCGCTAATAAAGTTACGCAAATAGACATTTCTTATGTAATTTTTCATTAGAAAACGATTGGCATAAATTTTAGAACGCTAACATGAACCGTTCTCGAGATATTGTACATTTAACAAAAAAATTATGAAAAAATCACATAAAAAAAAATTCCTATTGAGAAACATGTTCACTTTTCATATGTAATACCATGCGATAAATTGAGTGACATCATTCTCGTGGATCTAGCTCGTTCCATTCATGAAAAAATATACTTTGAATAATACTTTTGTATTTGAACGCCAATAGTCATTTATCAGCTGTAAGAATAACTTTTTTCTTAGTGCATAACGCTTGGCGAGATTTTGGCGACGAATTTGGCGGAATGTCGCCAACTTGGCGACTTTTTTGAAATGTTGCCAAATTAATGAAAATCTCGCCAAATGGATAAAAATGATGCTAAATCAATGAAAATGACGACTCATTGAAGAAAATTCAATATCTTGGAAAGAATATAAGTATCTACTATAAGAATAGCATTTTTTTTAACTGTAAAAGTAGTAAATTCATTGCATTATATAAGGAAAGTCATGTGTTGCCCACATCAGATTTTACTATTTGTGCACATGCGCTGTTTCTCAAATAAGTAATTCAAATAACAGCAATGGTTTCAAATTTTCACTTTGGACAATATATGCATATGGAGCATCAGTTTAGCAAGCGAGTTCACAAAACACTGCTAAAATATCATTGGAAAGGTTATTATTCATTTTACAAGTATCCTTCATTTATTAACCAAAACGTTGTCGGGAAGAACAAAGGGAAGGTCAAGCAGTGCGTTTCGAGAAATAATAGCGACTTGGGTTTTTGCCGTCAAAACAAGCACATTTTTGTGGGCATCAATTATGTCGGGAAATACAAAGCTCAGTCTAGAAAGTGCTTAGTAACAGAGCCGCTTCAAAAGTGTTCAAAACTCACATGAAAAATAACATTATTTAGAAAAGAAATAATAATACACAATAGGGCGTGCTCATATATTTATAAAAACGTTCATTCTACCAAATGTAGATATCAGAAACCAGATGAGTTTTTCCTGTCAGAAATAACTTATCAGAACATAGTATGACTGCGTCTAGCAATAAAAACTATTATGTTGTTTGGCCGCCAAAATATTTCACAGAGAGGTCATCGGAATTAGACACCAATGACGAACCTACCAGGTACCAAGGAATCCTCAAAGCCCTTCGTTTTCGAATTGATAGTGGAGACAATAATATATGAAATCAATTAGAAAGATTCTCTACAAACGCAACATTAAAATGACTTGCAAAGAGTCGATAATCTGCATTGGCGCCGAGATACTGAAAGCGATTCTGACAGACGTACGGGAATAAAAATATTACAGTAGGATATTTAACAAAATTACTGATAATCTCTTAAGTTATAACTCTATTCATCAGTGCGGTATGTATCAAATGGTAAAAGAAAGTTTTGCACATTTTGTGGATCTTCAAGAAGACATTAAGATAAGAGGGAGACTGGGCAATTAGAAGTTCTGTTCATTAGAAAAGTGTTCTTAAATTTATAAAAGAACTGGAACTAGATCTGAATTATTGTGTTGCTACTCGTTGTAATAGGTGCACCGTAAATGTTTGGCAACTGTGTAAGGTGTGACAGAAATTAAAAGGTATGGAGTGAATACCCCTCTCTGTCTTTGCAAAAACCATCATCTCAATTTGGCAGTTTCTAGTTACTGCGATGTGCCTTCTTCCAGGAACGCACTAAAAACTGTAGAAATTATCTCTTTTTTCAACGCCATGCAAAAGACATGCAGCACTGAGAGACAGATCGCTTGGATATATTCCTTCGTTGGACGCTGTTGGACCCGCTATAGGATTAGCTCCACGACTCAATTCTTCAGTTCAAAATTGATTTGCTGCTCAATACAGAACAGCTTTAGTGAAATTAACACGATGCCATTATATGGGAACATCGACCAAACTAAATCTTCTCTTCAAAGGTATATCACATATTGTGAATTCAAAATGGCCATATTTACGTTGAGTGATTTAACAGTTATAATCAAACCATTGAACTCTAGTTTCTACAGAAGAAGAACGCGAAGCCACTGTAAAATTTGAGCAAGAGCTAAAGGAGAGGCATACATAAGCTGAGAAGTTCTATTCGAAATTAGCAATGGGGGAGAAAAGCGGGAGTTGGGAGTCGAACTAATCATTCGAAGACTAGCTGGCAAACAGTAGCACCAAGTTACTAATTGAGTGGAAAGAGACTCTTCATCAATAGCGCACTGGAAGTGGGCTGTTTGCATTCATTGCTCAAATACAGTTTAAGAAAATTTTCGCTGAAGGGTCTATTAAATATCTTCAGCTCCAAATGGATCCAAAGCACTTAAAGTAGAATCCAATGATGTTATATCATGCAGAAAGATCATCAAAGCATCGCGTCATCTCATTTCACTGCACGATTTAGACCTGGACATCCTACAATAAATTGTTGCCGAAGTAAAACTCCTTCGTCAGGGGCCAAACTTTGGTAAGATGAAATAACTTTTTCACTTGACGTATTGGAGCAATTGAGGGAAGATCATCTCATCAAAGTGTACAAGATCATGACTACACTGCGGGTGTCAAAAGTCACAACAGAGCGAGGTTTATTTACTTTGCGAGGACTTCAAAATTGGTTGAGGTCTCGAATGGCCGAACACCGGATCCGCTCTGATGAATTGTCACCCCCATGCTTGAGTTGATGTAGAGGCCATAATAAACAAATTTGCCACAAAAGAAACCAAGTTTATTTTGTAAATACTCATGGCTGAGATATTAAATAATAAAGAGATATTAAAACTTGCATAAGATATAAAACGATAGAAATAAAATATTAAAACATGAAAAATATTATTAAAATATATATATGTATGAATGTGTTCAGGTTTTTCTTTGACTTCTCAATGTTTTGCGAGTTCATTCAAGGACATGCTCAAATCCGACACAAATGTCCCGAAATAGACTATTTAGCTTTGCTCCCCACCCGAAAAAATTTCTGGATCCGCCCCTGACGATGATGGCAAATAAAAATTAAATTTAGATCCATTAAACAACGTTTTGGAAACGTATAAGGGTAAAACGTTCCGTGTGACGTCATGTGCCCATGCTCTATACATAATGCAACTTGTAATGTGATGTGGTTTATGCATGTAACAGAATTGTAATGGAATTAAAAAAAAAAAAATGAAATTGTCAGATGTACCGGAAAATGGGATTATGTCAGACATGAGATGAAAAAGCGTCGATCTTCGTTCTACAAATATTTATACAGGTACTTGTATTTATTCTTTGTATAGTGTGCGAAGTGTAAAGATGTCAACGTCATAAAAATTCGCAAGAAAATAATGTTTTATATTGACTCCCCTGAAATAGAATCGTATTAACGGATTTTCACGAAATTTTACATCCGGTTTTGTTATGGAAACATCTAGAACTGGATAGAATTTTTAAAAATTCAAACGAAAACTCTGAAATTGATTCGGCATTTTATATTTCCTTAACATAGCAGCACAGGACAAAATTCGGTATAACTACGCATAAAAGGGGTTATTTATAGCTCAATGACCACTTATCTTGCCATATGATAAATTATCGCGATACAATTTTTGTGTTCGTGACGTCATTGGCCTCTTCTGACGGGAAAGTTACCTCCGTGGAGATACATGGTCAAACTATACATTTGCAGGTTTCACTTCGAGGATATGAGCTTGCAATCTCGTACCAGTAGCCCAACGGTAGAACTTCGACTGGCCAGTTCGGAGGTCCAAGGTTCGATTCCCGGTTGGGGAAGCAAGATTCTTTATAATGGCGACCGAACAAATCAACCCTGTAGATTAATGCAAAGATGTCGGAGGTCTGAAAGTGATTCTAGTACGACTAGTATGGATCCAGTGAATTCTGGAAGATGGAGCGCCGATTTTAAAACTGAGAGGATAACGACCACGCAGGATACTAACCTGGGTAAAAATTGTAGTGCAGGAGGCTAACTTGAAGTAAAAATAGCAGGAGTTGGTCAGTCAGATTGTCAGTTGCCCGCCAATCTGACATTAGGAGGTGCAGAATGCAGAGTCCACTTCGACGATAAGAGCATGTAGCTTCGTCTCAGTAGCTCAACGGTAGAGCGTCGGCTTGTAAGTTCGGAGATCCAGGGTTCGATTCTCGGTTCGGGCAGCAAGGCTCTTTACACATTTTCTCAAGCTCCTTAAAATGATGTTGTTGTTGAGACCCAGACCGTCCGACCTACCAAAAAGGTGTAAGGTAACTGTTTGGACGGCCGGGAACTGCCACCCAATTTAGGCTGGAACCCAGTGGGGGAGGCATCCACTGGGACCGTACCCTCCTTCCCCTACCACCAACCTCTCGGAAGGACTTACGGACCCACATGTTTAACGTGATCGTACTCCGCATGAACACGGCGGCAGTTGTGGCAGCGTGCAAATCAGCGCGCACACCACCGGGCTACCGCTCCCGAAAGGTGCCAACAGCACGCGGTGTTCCCAGATGGTCACCCACCCTTAAAATGATGCGTAACATGCTATAATTAGGATCGTTTGGACCCACGATAGAAAAAAACCACACACTACTTAAATTCTGGTATGAGAAAGTTGAGTTGAGCAGATATTATTTTTTTTTATATTTAGTTCAAAGATGCAGCAAAGATAAGCTCTTATTATAAAAGATATATTTTATATTAAAAATATATCTGTTAGTAAGTTTACGGGTGGTTAATTTAAATTAAATATTATATTTGTTAATACTGTTTTCCAGAAAATGAGGAATGTTGTTTGGCTGATAAAAATATGGAATCTGAATACATCCACGGCCGTAGCCACGCAGGGGCCAGAGGGGGATGCACCTCTCCAAGCGGTACATTCAACCCCCTGATAAAAATATTAAATGTCTAGTAGTGATATGAAATTTCATATAAAATGTCTTTCAAATATTGCATAAAAAATTCTAATTTTTTAAGAGATATTTTTTTATAAATTGCTTCGTTTTAAAGTTTTTTTAATTTAGCTGAATGTGTGATTACACCAATTATCCATTTATTTACACATTTAATTAAAAAATATTTAAAAATTACGACACTAGTATTTAGGATATTTTTGTATTATTGTGAGGTTCACTGTTATACATTATAGAGTGTAAATCAATTGATAAATAAATATTTAGCAAAAGCTTGTATTCGCTTTCAGAATGTTTCTACACATTATAAACAGCTTTATTACTAGTCAATGCTTACATAAAAATCAATTGTATTAATATGGATGTATAGTAGCTATATGGATATTAACAATCAGCTCTTAGCTTGCAACTATAAATATGAAATTATTTGTTAATAATTCATATGATAGTAACTATTGTGGTTTATGAATGCTAATGATTGTGTTTTTGGTGAGCCCCTCTTTTAAGACTGTTGAGCCTTCCCTCCCCCCTTGAATTTCACTCCATCCCCTCTTCAATTTCGGCTGTATGGCTGTACGGCCCTGAATCGGGGCCGGCGGGATTTCTTCTTCTTATCGGGCCTAGATACAGGTTTCGTGACGTCACAACTTACATCCCATCCACGGCGTTTACAGTTTACTCCAGTTCTTAAGTAAAAATGATTTAATTGAATAAATATAACGAAAACAAATTATATATATAAAGAAGGAATATAAATAAGATTTTAAAGTAAAAAATACTGAATATTTCCGCAGTTACGAGTTGTATTTTTTTCTTTTCTTCTAAAAGATTCAATGCCAGGTTTTAACCTTTTGAATTTTATTTTTTCATAAAATTCATTTACTTGAGAAATCTGGCTTTTGTTCTTAAATAACCTAATGCACAGAAACACATTATGACCTCTTATATATATATAATAATGCTTTTGGGCAGAGTTAATTAAATTTCTAATTACATAGTTCTCCTAAAACATTTTTGTAATAAGGTCTTTCAAAAGTTTTAACTGTCAGATTTACATAACATATATCCTAATATACATACATACTTAATAATAATATTTAATAATTAATATACTATTAATAATTATTTAATACTATTAATTAATATAATATTAATACTTATTTAATAGTAATATACATACTTAATAATATATATATATATATATATATATATATATATATACTTAATAATAATACATACTTAATAGTAATATACATACATACTTAATAATATATATATACTTAATAATAATATGCATAAATAATAATAATATGCACACATACTTAATAATAATATACATACATAATAATGCAGACATTCGATTTATATTTTAAGCGTCAATAAGTGATCACGCCCATTATGAACGACTATTTCGGAAGTTACATTTGTAATTGACAGCAGGGTTGTGATATAAAAATATTTATTTTTTGTTATTGTGCACTTTCAGTTTAAATTGAAATTCCTGTTTTGGTAAAATGAAATGTAGAGATTAGCGTGAATGACAGGAAAAGATAGTAGTCTCAAATAGTAATAATTTAAAAAAAAAACTAAAAAATCGCTTTCGGGTTATTCGCTTTCTTACAACAGAAATAATTTAATAAATTTGAATAAATCGGTTAAATATCAGATATAATACTGTATTACAATGACAAACTATTTTACCAAACTTATTTTAATAGCTTAAATCTTACCTGTTTTTCTTTCAACGAAAATAATTTTAGACGTTACTTATTGACAGACGATTTTCACATGTGATGTGAAGTTTTTAAAATTCTTCTTTTAACACTTTAAGGTTGCTGAGTGTTGTCATCTGCATTTTAATGAAGCAATAATAAGCTCAATAATACACGAAAAGTTTTCGGAGCCAATATGAATTTCAGTTTTTCCAAAAAAAAAATTATGAAATTCAGATTTTTTTTGTAATTACAAAAATGCATGTAAAAAAACAAAACAAAAAAAAAAACAATGATTTGTGTATTTCACATTTTTATATTTAATACACATGTGCATAAAATAAATAAAACCAATGGTTTCCAGTCTCTTTGGAGGTCAGATGATTGAAAGAATAAAGTTACATTATTCATTAATTGATAGTACTGTAGCAATAACATTCTCAATTTTAATCTTGCCTTTTGCTGCGACAATATGACAATTGCCCATAGACCATTTACAAATTGCAGATCAATGATTCTTTTTTGACTCATTAATAAAAAATCAAAACACGTACACAAAAGAGCAAGATAACGTAAAAATTTTATTTACATGAAATTTTCTGCACATTTACTTTTTTAATTACTTACACCAAAAAATTTGAGGGCGTATAATCCATGAATTTTGGGGAGGGGTACCAAAAATTTTAGGGGGGTGCAACAACAATCCGCAAAAATGTCTAACTTTACACTTTACAAATATAAATCGAACAATTGTTTATATTGACAACAACAAACCTTATTAAGAAAAATTTCATTATGCTAATGCATAAATAAAAAAACATGTATTTGCATTCTACTTATTCCATTAAGGTATGTTTATTTATACCTTTGAAAAGTTGGAAATGATAAAATTTTCATTTTCTACTTCATTTTGTATTTCCAAATTTACAGCTTTTGTATTCTGAAATTGTTTCTCTGAATTTACATTCATTGTTCAGCGATTTCCATCAGCTTCTTACGTAGCAAACTTACTCGTTCAACGGACGAATTTGACGTTGGATTTGAAAAAATTACGCTACCTAAAATCTTGACATCCATGAATCTAGTTCTAGATCACTTCTAATCATGTTCTAGATTTTAAAAATACACTTAAAAGAAAACCCCTTTCGGTGATACGTTCGTTAGACCTATTCTGCATGTGCATCACCTTAAGTATCTTGAAAAAAGTGGACAAATTGATTACATTTTACCTTAAATATTAGAAATTAACAACACCATGCATTATTATTATTACCTAGATAATAAAAATATTAACGATATAGCTTTCCTTATTAGGATACATCTGTATCTTCGTCAATATTTATACAATCATACTTTCAAACACATGCTGTAAGTTGCAAATTGTGGGATGTACTTTATGACGTCACGAGCTACAGCAGAACCGCAGGCATAGGCCCGATAAGGAGCAGAACTAATCCCGCCGGCCCCGCCTGAATGCATCCTGTTCTAACCTCACCGTTTTAAACCCAATGGAGGTAATGAGTAATACAATTTAGCTCTAGACCAGGATTTATTTCCTTGCAGGTCAACTGGATGGCTGAGTTCAGTGGTTGGAAAAACTACTTTATCATTGTAGTGATCTACAACTGCAACTGCATTATGATTTATGACAAATGTAGTTAACTACAACTACTTTTTTTAAAAAGTAGTTATTACAAACTACTCTTAAAATGTAGTCACTAAATAACTACTTTTATAAGACGAATTTTGCCACAGCTTCAATTTTCGCAAAAAGTTGAGGATGTGGGTATACTGCCTGAATAATTCAAATTTATTGATTCTCAAATTTACGGATCAACTTACCAACCTTTACGCTTTTACCCTCTTCTGAAAACAATAAAATAAAACAAAAGTATAAACTTTAAAATCAAATACAACCAATAATAGGTTTAAAAGTCCTTTAATAAAATCTTCTGTCCTCGACGTACAAAAATTACACGGCCAAAGAGCTTTCGGGCATCACAATGCCCTTCATCGGTGGCGGACACCGATGAAGGGACAAAAATTACACGGCCAAAGCGCTTTCGGGCATCACAATGCCCTTCATCGGTGGCGGACACCGATGAAGGGCATTGTAATACCCGAAGGCGCTTTAGCTGTGTAATTTTTGTACGTCGAGGACAGGGGATTTTATTAAAGGACTTTTAAACTTATATTTAGTTGTCTTTGATTTTAAAGTTGATGTGTATCCATTTTATTTATTACAAGTATAAAATAAAATAAAAGTAAAATCTATTTATTTAAAAACATGTTTGTACATTTTTAGTAGAATTTGTATCTCAAAATTGCAATCCATTAAGCAGGATCTTTTGGGAAATAACACATCTGAATATATCCATATAAAAAATCAACTTCATGAAGCAATGGCCTTCCTAACCCTGCAGCCATTCATCGTACATCGTTGCGCAGAACACTAAATTTCATACAAAGGAAGAAAAGGTGATCACATGATATGTAGAATGGCACCTTGTTTGTTTACTGAAGTAACGGTAAAAGTAGCGCCAATACACTATACAAACTAGTGATTTATTGTATCGCGTTACTCGCTACACTACTTATTTTTAAATGTAGCGCGTTACACTACAAACGAAGGAAAGGTAGTGACTACTGTAGTTTCGCTACTTCCGACCACTGGCTGAGTTCACCGACAACGGAACTGGTTTTGTGCCGTGTGCATTGATATGTGTCAAGGAGAAATTGCAACCGAACCGTCGAGGTGAAAGGCAAGAAATAAAGTTCGGAGCTTTGAACTTTATGTCCCCTTGAACTCATACCATTTCACCCTATTCTAAGGCAAAATTCGATCATGACTTTTTGTTGTGACTTGTAGATATGACACTTTTTAACACTTTAAACCTTTTTTTTTTAACGGTATTGAACTACGAAATCGTTTCAAGGATATAATGGATCCATTTTTACATCGACAGATCAGTTTTATGTACGAGGTTCCTGAAAGCCTATATTAAAGTAAATAAATAAATAAATATTCAGTTTTTCTTCTTCTAATTATTCAAGTATATATATAAATGATTTCGATTAAAAAACATAAATATTGAATATTAAATTTATGCTTTATTAAAAACTTCTTATGAGTTCAGGATTTACGCGAAGGATAAAATGCAGTGTCAGAGTGCCTAATAGGGGCTGAAAAATCTTGTTTGTGTTTACAATCTCACGCGAAAGAATCTGGAATCGTGGGATTAGAAGATACAAGAATGAGTCCACATTTCTGGATAACTAACACGTTCATTCACATGCACAGCGTAAACAGGAGCAATATACAGTATAACAGCTGGATAACTATCTTAGATCACTAAAGAACTGCCAGGTATAAATAAAAACATAAATAAAATAATTAATACATAAACAATTAAATGATCCACTCATTCACAAAATAGACGATAATATTCTCAAAAAAAAAAAAAAAAAAACCCTGACATATATCACAGTTTTCGTATCAGATCAACCCCGCTCCAGCTGAATGATGACTCCTTTTATAGATTCGTTATTGAAACTTCTGGAAACCTCTCATATCTAATAGAATATTCGATATTTTGAGGTGTTTCTCGAACCTTCGAAAAGTAGTCAAATATCACCAATTGACGATCAATCGCCACATCTTGCAACCCACTCCGACTGAAACTGAAAATATCGCCGGTAACCTAGAAAATCCGCCTTCTCGTTCGAAAATAAATGTAAAGGGTTGTATTTTTAGCGAAAACGGCCTCAAAATACAAAAAGTTGGAGAAAATTTCCGAGATTTTAAAAGCGCGTTTTCTGGACCTCAAACTGGAAATATCGTCGGGGACCTAGAAAATCTGTCTTCTCGTACGAATCTAGGGCTACCTCATAACCACAACCCTAGATTCACGTCATAGGAAAGGTGCGAGTGTTTTTAAAAGAGCCTCCTTTATTGAGGAGGACATTTTACACGTTCGTAACAATATTTAGCGATATTCAGCCATATTTATCAAATTCATTTGGGAATGACACAGAATCGCCGGTTCGGGCGCGGTTAGTACTTGGGTGGGTGACCACCTGGGAACACCGCGTGCTGTTGGCCATTTCGGGCGAGGTAGCCCGGTGGTTTGCGCGCTGGATTTGCACGCTGCCACAACTGCCGCCGTGTTCGTGCGGAGTACGATCACGTTAAACATGTGGGTCCGTAAGTCCTTCCGAGAGGTTGGTGGTAGGGGAAGGAGGGTACGGTCCCTGTGGATGCCTCCCCCACTGGGTTCCGGTCTAAATTGGGTGGCACTTCCCGGCCGTCCAAACAGTTACCTTACACCTTTCTGGTAGGTCGGACGGTCTGGGTCTCAACAACAACAACAGAATCGCCGGTAAGAGTGAGAAATTCTGGCATATTTATCAAATTCGCCAACTTCGTTTGGGAATTATGCAAAATCGCCGGTAAAAATGAGAAATTGACTGAAATTTATCAAACTTGCCAAGATGATTGGTGATTATGCATATTCTCCGATTAATCGCTTTTACCGTAACATATATATTAAAAATTGCACTAATAATAAGACAATGACATTTGAATTCAGTTTTCATTTAAATGTCCATTAAATTAGGCATATTAATAATGGTAAGAGTTGTAGTATTTCAATAACTGCTTATTTCTGGGATCCCTTTAACAAATCGGTGTCGTTAAGGAGCACAGCATGAATAATCCAAACCTAGACTTACATACTGGAAACGTGACTTGTTCCTCTTCTAAGAGTGGATCATTTAATAATTCTGCGCTTTCTCATCTATATAGATTCTAAATCTAACCTTAATCTAGTTTATGTCAGATCTAGAAATTTGCTTTTGACTCAAATTCTAATTTTCAACCTTTCAAAGGTTTTCACTTTCCCTTTAATATAGGATAATGTATAGGGAAAGTATTGGAATCGTGTCGAAAATCGCAAATCAAGTTTGTAGCAATCCATACGTCTAGAACACCAAATAAATGTTTTTTTAGCGTGACGTCTGTGTGTGTGTGCACTCTAACTCAAAAACTAATTGACCCAGTTTTATAAATTTTTTTTTTAAATATTTTATAAGTGGCTGATTAATACGATTAGATTTTGGTACGAACCTAAGAAGAACCTGCCTTTTGAGCGAAAAGATACATTTGGGCATATATGTATGTGTGTGTGTGCTCAAATATATCCATTAAATGCTTGTTTTATACGTCATTTTTGACGGAAAAGAGAATAAGATCCACCCCATTACTCTAGGAACCGTTCTCGAGATAATTTATTTTTTTCGCATTTTTGTTACCCAGTCACCCGATAAAAAGGAAAATTGCATTCAAAGTGCATCCTTTCCAATAATGATGCGTGTTATTCTGTGCCATCATTTAATGAATGAAGAAAGAAGCAAACATAATATGAATCGGTGAGGGCTGCCCGCCATAGTCGCCGACTGAAGGGGTGCTCGGGTGCTCCAGCACCCCCCAAAAATTTATCATTAACCAATTTTGTTATATGCAGTAACAGATGTTCTAGCTCGCTTTGGTCTGGATATCAAACATTGCCGTGGCCAATGCTAATGTCATAATGTCAGCGGCCATCTTTCAAGACTGCAATCAAGGATTTTGTCGATTGAGCTAAGGGATATTTATAATCATTATTTTGCAAATTACAAATAATTTGTGATTGCTTAACTTTGGTGCGCGAGTTAATATTGTTTATAAGAGGATCTCCAAAGAGATTAAAAATTTTCCAAACGTTTCAATTGGGTTCAGTTCAGACGATACAGTTTCCTTGCGACCATTCTGCCCAACTAGATGGTGTTAGAGAGTTAGCTCCATTTCATCATTAGAAAAAGCATTACGAAACGGTCATTAAGTTCCTCGAAGGTATGTACAAGGAAGTTAGTGAAGCAGGAGCTAAAGCTAACGACTTTCTTAAAAAGAAAAAAAAATCAAGAATTCAAATTTTTCTTTATGACAAAAATTGTTATTTTTGTCTTTCAAAGAGTAAAGACATTAAATATAGTTCTCCAGAAAACATCCTTGAACTTTCAAGATGCAAATACAGAGCGTGTTCACGCATTTTTGTAAAGATTTTGAAAAAAATTATACAGGGTGTCCAGTCACGTTAAACATGTGGGTCCGAAAGTCCTTCCGAGAGGTTGGTGGTAGGGGAAGGAGGGTACGGTCCCTGTGGATGCCTCCCCCACTGGGTTCCGGTCTATATTGGGTGGCACTTCCCGACCGTCCAAACTGTTACCTTACACCTTTCTGGTAGGTCGGACGGTCTGGGTTTCAACAACAGGGTGTCCAGTGCTATTGGTGCCCAGTGAGTATTTCCTCAACCGTTAGTCACACAGATATGCTTCCAATTGCAAAAATATTTTAAATTTTAAAATCTATTACCTTAGAAACAGTTTAAATCAGTAAATGTATTTCTAAAAGAAATACGAAATATACATTTTTATACGGCCCCCCGGTCCTACCAGTTATATTTAAGAAAATCATCCTCATACAATTTATGCAAAATAAATACAAAAAAAATTCATCCTTTTACGACCAAAATTCACCGAGTTATATCTGCTTAAAGTTGGAGCACTTTTTGTGCTCAGAAATGGGGGTTATACACAAAATAATTGGAGAGACAAATATTTCGCATCAATTTTTGCAGCAATATGCATTGCACTAAACAATATTAAAGTTATAATCATTTGTAACACATAAAAAAAATATCAAAAATACAGCTTGTACTGACAATACAAGTAAAAAAAAAAATACAACTTGTGTTAAATGACATAAGGAAAAAAGAACATTCTCGTTGAATTAGAAAACAAAATATATTACTTTCCTTATATACATAATGTATAAGGAAAGTACTGTGACGGGGTCGAAAATTCGAATTCGAGTTTTCGACGGGAGAACGCGTTTCAAGTATACCTGATCACGAATCGAACATTTTTGAGGTGATGTCTGTGTGTGTGTGTGTCAGTGAGACTGTGGAAACGATAACTGACGAATAAATGGACCGATTCGAACGAAATTTGGTACAAAAATCACAATCCATGCATACTGGAAGCCTATTCTTTTTAAACACAATCGAATGTTCAGAACCCACCAAAATTTTCGAGTGAAATTTTGAAATAATCATCAAAAAATCGAAACCTTTAATAAAGTTACGCAAATAGACATTTCTTATGTAACTTTTCGTTAGTAAATGATTGATACAAACTGTAGGACGCTAGCATTAACCGTTCTCGAGATATTGCACAGTTTTCAATTAAATTTATCAAAAAATCAAGTAAAAAGAATATTAACTCTTAAGACACATGTTCACTTTTCATATGTAATATCATGCCATAAATTTGGTGATATCATTCTCGTGGATCTAACTCATTCCATTCACGAGAAAAGATACTTTGAGTAATACTTTTGTATTTGAACGCCAATAGTCATTTATCTGCTGTAAGAATAACTTATTTCTCCGTCTATAACGCTTGACGAGATTTTGGCGACGAATTTGGCGGAATATTACCAACTTGGCGACTTTTTAAAATGTTGCCAAATTAACGGAAATCTCGCCAAATGGATAAAAATGACGCTACGTCAATGAAAATGACGACTAATTGTCGAAAATTCAATATCTTGGAAAGAATATAAGTATCTCCTATAAGAATACCATTTTTTTAGCTGTAAAAGTAGTAAATTCATTGCATTATATAAGGAAAGTCATGTGTTGCCCACATCAGATTTTTTTAAAATGCGAATAAACGCATTTCAGAAACTGAAAATCATATTACAAACCGCGTTATCGTAATATTTGCTCGAAATGGCCTCCTTCGGCTGCAATGCAAAAACGCACCGGTGAAGAAAATTCTTCCTGTTCTTTGCGCAGCATAGTCGGTGTTACATATGTGCATGCTACGAAAATACGATTTAGCAATTCTGCCAGGCTCGTTGATTCTTTTTCATAGACTTTATTTTTCAAGAAACCCCAGAGAAAGTAACCTAAGGGGTTCAAGTCTGGTGATCGCGGGAGCCAATCAACAGGACCTCTGTACCCAATAATATTATTTCCAAACGTTGCAGCTAGAACAGTATGTGGTTTAAGCGATTTGTGTGCTGGCGCGCCGTCATGCTGAAACCACATTTGTTATAAATCTCGTAAGGAAATACATTCGTCCAAGAAGTCAGATTAATGGGCCCTGTAAAAGCAGTGCATACTTTTCCGATGTTAAAGCGCCATCGAAAATGAATGGCCCAATTAAAGTCTCGTTCCATATGCCACACCAAACATTTACCGACTAACGCACTTGATGTATGTTCGATCTAATGATGTGCGGGTTTTGCAGAGACCAATAATAGTGACTATTTTGAGTATTTACAATACCCTGTCTTGTAAACTGACACTCGTCGGCCTGCAGAATGACACTAACAAGCGACGGTATATCGTCTTGTCTGTTTAAAATGTAATTGCAGAAGTCCAAGCGACTCTGTTTGTCTCCTGATATTAATTCCTGTCCCAGTATTGGACGATACGGATATGCACCATATGTGTATAAAATGCTCCACACTTGAGATTTAGAATATCCACATGCTTCTCTAACGCTTCTTACACTACACTGTGGATGAGCGAGGGCATATCCGAGAACATCCTCCACAGGTATGCGCATTCTTGTTGATCTAGGACGATTTCGAACGCTACCCGCTTTAAGCGCTTTACAACTTTTAAAATAATACTAGCAGATGCATGATTTTCATTCGGGAATTTTATGGCATACTGCCTTGCAGCCTCTCTCTTATTCCGATGAAATTCCCCGTAAAGTAATAAATACCCTTTCAGTGTACTGCCTGTTATTGAACATTTTTCGTTTATCACTTCACATTTGCTACGAGCAAACACAGCATCAGAAACTTTAGAACAGGAACAAAACAACAGTTTTTCAACTCTGGCAAAGTATAAAATTTAATGTTTATCGTCTGTTGCCGTTTTAGAAGGAAAATTAAATGTTAAATATTTATCGTCTGCTGAGCATTTTATCACAGACATGATACTTCATTTCAGCTTATTCGGATACTCTCTACAAATCTGTTATTTTTTAGGTGTTATATGCCTTTATTATTTTAGATTAAATGTGCGAATTTTTTTTATTTTCGTCTGCAGGTACGCTGTAACAGGTCTCATTACTGGTCTATTACCGTATAAAAATTTAAATTTCGTAATTTTTACAGAAATGCTTTTATTGACTTAAACGACTCTTGCGATAATGTGTTACCTCATTTACAATAAAGATCTTGAAAAGATCCCAAAAGATCTTAGTCGAGCCCTGACTATAATACCCTTCTAAATGAAATACTATTCGATAAGAAGCTTTGCTTTATTCTCAACATTATGTCAGCAAATGCAATCGAAACATAATACTTTGAATACGGAATTTCAATATTTATACGGTCCCTTAAAGGTTACCTGAAACCGGACATTTTTGTGCACGGAAAAGTCATAAAGTTTAACGTTTCATAACTCTGTGAATTTTGATCGCAAAAGGATGATTTTTTTTTATTTTGCATGAAATTGTATGAGGATGATTTTCCTAAATATAAGTGGTAGGACCGGGGACCATTTAAAAATTTATATTTCGTATTTCTTTTAGAAATACATTTATTGATTTAAACTGTTTCTAAGATAATAGATTTTAACATTTAAAAATTTTTGCAATTGGAGGTATATCTCTGTGACTAACGGTTGAGGAAATAGCCATTGGGCACCGATAGCACTGGACACCCTGTATATAAACAAAGATAAGAATTTTATTTTCTAATGTGTTCAATCTGATAGCCCTTTTGTTGAACTATCATATTACATCTTTATTTCCAAGATAAGAGCTTTTCTTAAAATATCAAGGTTGATTTTGTTCCACTCCTCTACCACAATCTTCCAGAGTCCATCCAATGTTTTGGGATGCCACTTATAAAGAGCTTATTTTAAAAAGTTCAAATGCACAGTAATCCATAGGAGACAGGTCAGGGGACTTGGGTGGGATGCATTTAAATGGAATAACCTCAATTCCGGTTTCATTTCTCATTTTTTCAAAAAATATAGCAGTAGATTTAGAGGTATGGTTGGTAGCCTTATCCTGATGGAAATTAGCACAGTAAAGATTGTTTGGGTAAAGTCATGGAATGTCTTTTTTGAAAACAGGTTTTCAAAATCAGGTTTTCATATTTCTGATAGTAATCCGAGTTAATTTTGACATTTTTTTCTATTTTCCTTATTTTAAGTTTTCCGTTATAAGAGAATCCAGCAATAACCATAAAACCTTTAGCAAAACTCTCCTTGTTTTCTCTGAACCAACCTTTACTGGGTATGCATTTTTTACCTTTTCCCAGTCAAATGTAAGCTTTGACGTTTCTTTCCTTTTTTATTAATTATGTTACTTAATTTAAGCGTAGAAATATTAAAACCATGCTTTTCACATCTTTTTTAATAATCGAATAAGAGTATTATAATTTAATAAGAGTATTTTTCTTCGGAAAGTGCAAAAATATAGCCTTCGATCCATTGTTTATTTTCTAGCGATATTTTAAAGCAAAGAATCATTTTACTGATGTAGATGATAATTAAATCCTATTCGAACGATGCCAGTCAGGTTTTTTTTATTATTATTTAAATTAGAGAAAGTCATAATCGTTACAAAAATGTGTGAACACCCTCTGTAATTACATCAAAAGTGTAGTAGAGTCTATTCAGACTCAGAGAGAAGAAAATAATTTTGAGGATTTATGGGAAGAAATAATAGAAAAAGGTGTTGAATTGGATTTAGAAGATCCCGACCTTCCACGGATTAGAAAACTTGCAAGAAAATTTGACGAAGGAAGTGATCCTCATCAATTTCAGTCACCCAAAGAAAAATATCGTCAAACTTACTTTCAATTAGTGGACAATGTCATAAGTTCCCTAAAAACAAGATTTGAGAAAAAGACGATGGAGCATCTTTCCATGATTGAAAACTTTGCCCTCAATTAAATTAAAAGTAACGAACAAATAGTATATATTTTACGGTTCGGATTTTGATGGCAAAAGGTTGTCGTTTCATCGGGATATGTTTTGGGACACAGTTAAGCGAATTCGGCAGAAATTAACAGTATATCCGATATAGTTGAATTTTTTAATATAGAAAAGAAAACATTTCTCTCCACTCGCGCATACCAGAGTTCTGTAAATTAATAAACCGAATATTAACAGTTCTAGTTACATCCTGTACAGCTGAAAGATCTTTTCTACTCTCCGACGACTCAAGTCTTACTCGAGTTCTACAATGAAGCAGCAGAGACTAAATAGCGTGACTATTCTGCATGTTCATAAGGAGATAGCTGCCATTTGCCAAACTGAACATGGAACTCAGACGAGTTTATAAAGAGAGCTGATTAAATGCATCTTGTATAAGTAATAACAGAAATTACCAGCAAATAAGAGTGCAAATACTTTTCTTATTTATGTTATTACGTTTTTTTAGGCCTTTTGCAACCCCCCCCCCCCCCCATCCTGGATTTCGGTCTGGAGACGTCTCTGGTGGGGATATAAGTTCTGCATGAGCTTATGTTTCATCTCGATCAATTTTGCAAACTTTGTAGGACTTCATTAAATTCATGATAAGCTATCATTTTTCAGAATGATTAAAAAATTTAAAGACATTTTAATTTTTGAGCATACCTCCGAAATTTTTGAAAGTGGGCCCTTGTGCTGCCCGCATCAGATTAAGGGTGAGCGTCAGTAAATTTTCTGCCCTATCCGCGCTTTGTTAACTTTCGCGGCACACATATTTCGCCGAAATTCTGCTCAAACAGTTGCGAAATATTTTCTTATAGATAAAATGCTATGCTTAGATTATATTAAAACTAAATTTAATACCCAATAAAACATAGAATATATGTTTTATTTTAATTTAAAATATTTTTGGTGCTGCCATCTGTTGTCGTAATTTAATTCATACCGACTATTTTTATTTTTTAATGAACATTTTTAAATGTCTATTCCTTCTAATACGCTATTAAATACAACAACAGATCATATATAATGCCATAATCACGGAAACGTAATTGAACTTGGACTTGAAGACAAAGGAACTTGAAGGCAAAACTGCAGTCCTCAGTGATGTACATTCAGATTCCTTATCAAATTTATAGAATGATAAATTACCTTTCCGTGATTGTGGCATTATTATATATGATCTGTTGTTGTATTTAACACTGTATTAGAAGGAATAGATATTTAAAAATGTTCATTAAAAAATAAAAATAATCGGTATGAATTAAATTACAACAGATGGCAGCACCAAAAATATTTTGGATTTAAATAAAAAATATATTCTGTTTTTTGGGGCATTAAATTTTGTTTTAATATAATCTTAGCATTGCATTTTATCTTTCAGAAAATATTTCGCAACTGTTTGAGCAGAATTTCGGCGAAATATGTGTGCCGCGAAAGTTAACAAAGCGCGGATAGGGCAGAAAATTTACTGACGCTCACCCTTAAACTCCAGAAAATAACCATTCTCGTGCAGAGTCTCATTTTCTTTATTCATTTTGTCATTTCAGCCTGTTTCGGGTTCTGCCGAAAGTGAATAAGGCGAATTAAGAAAGCGACGCCATGAGTGGACATTTGGAGGACCTGAGCCCCGGCCAGGAGCAGGGCTTGGCAGAGGTAAGATTTCCGAAGTTAGCCGAGATTGAATGATATAACGCTGCATATAAAATTTTAATTCTGTGACTCTATCTCCGCAGTTTCGTTCTTCTCTTTCCGATGTTCTGAGGCCGAAGCACGACGACCGACTTCTGCTGCAATTTCTCAGGGGTAAGTTGGGTGCTCTTTTTAGAAATAGGGAACTCACACGGTGCAAAATATGCATACAAGCCGAAGTAAATTATACTCACATTTCTCATTCCATTTTCACTCGGTCACAATGAAATGACGATAGCTAAAATCTAAAAGCGTGGGCTAAATACTTTGGTGGGCATCAAAGAGCTAGTATCAATCAGTAGCGTAGCGTGAGATTTTTGACTAGGGCGGCTGAAAATTTGACAAAACAATTGATATTACAAGTGAAATTTATATTGGAATTCGCATTTTCATAAATTTTATTTCAAGAAGTTTATTTATTGGTGAATAAAATAAAATAATTTAAAATAAAAATGCAAGAAGTGGATGAAATGTACGAGACTTAAAATGTTACCTATGTAAAATGAATACAAGAAATAACATTTTAAATGCTTTCTTATTTCTAAATTAGATGAACTTTTACAATCATTTTATTAAATAGGAAGTCATGGTCACCCATAGGGGATGTAAAAGGGGGTCACACTTCCCCTTAGAAATTAATATAACAAAGGCGGGCATCAGGCCTGTTGATGTTATACATCATGGACTTGAGTTTGCCCTCCCCCCCTTCTGGAAAAAGTTTTACAGGCGCCTATGTATGTAGTAGAAATATTTTAGAATATTATTAGCAAGTGATAGAAAAAATATGTCAGTTTTGTAAATATAAACAGCTAGAACTAACGAAATAAAGCAATTCAAAGAAGTGCGCTAAAAATTGGTGAGAAGACTGTAGTCAACAATCTACGTAAACAATTTTGTATATTAATTATTTACAAATACACTATAAAAATAAAAACTTTAAAATATCTTAACCACAATATGCTAAAAATCCGCTAGAAAATTATGAATAGCTTTTGTTTAATTGAGATTCTCCTGTAACGTGATTTTTAAAGGGAAATCGGATTTATTCTTTCTAAAACTCATAAATACGCAAAGGGATGCTTCCTCATATTGTTGCTGTGACTAAATCTACTTCACAAACTACTTAAGTTTAATGGCATTCATTATCAGTGTGTTTCCTTGTCTTGATATTGTTTTAATTTGGGCGAGTGTCATGTTATTCGTGGAAAATGTTTCATATTTTTTAGTATTATATATGACATTTTTCTGTAAAGATTAATTAATAGAATCATGTTTGACCCAAAATGGCGGATCTATTCGCCTTGCCCAAGAAATTTTCATTCATGAAATGTCACGTCCATATCCAATCATTGTCTATCATTACGTTATTTACAAAGGTTTGAAAATAAGGGAAGAAATAGCCATACCTTCCTGTAAGCTATCTTATAGTTCTAGCTTATCAACCAGGGCAGAGTTTAACAGGTAGGCGGGGATAATACCAAGCTTCTTTCAATGAACCGTAAAAACTAGATGATTTCAGCTTCTAGATATGCGTTTTAACGGGAAAAATACTTTGAAACGTCTCATTTTAAGTAAGTAAAGTGTAATAGTTTTCTAAAAAAAGACATATATATTCACAAAGTTATATTAAAAAATATAATAAATAAAAGTATCTTTAAAGGTGTCTACAAACGATCAGTGAATGTTTGTCAAAGATGTCGATTCTCATAATTGTGTTTGAAGTGTATTTTGTCCACACGCTCAAACATAGTTGACACTTTATGATAATGAGATAGTTTCCCTCGATTCTAGTAGATGGCGCCATCGCACTTCTTTCTTAATTTCGCTGTAAATATAGTTTGTCATATTTATATTTTCAGATCAAGAAATTGAAAAGAAATCAGAAGTGTCTCAAATCGTTGCAATAAATAATAATAACAAGACTCAAATGCATACATCAAAATTAAAAGATTTAATAATTTGAATTATTTTCATATAATTAAATGTGACAGTGGATTTTAATAAACATTAATTGAAAGTAGAAACTGTTCTTCCATAATACATAAAATAAATACGTTTGAAAAAGGGCACTAAAATTATTTTAGCTCTATGTACTAAATTTCTAGTTGCAGCATTGGGCACAAGCAGTAATTATTTCAATGTTTATTTCTTAAAACATTCTATTTAACTTATGTGTGGAATGCACTTTTGTCAATAAACATGCACAAATAATTTGAATCAGATATTTTTAGATGGATATTTTTTTTAAAGTAGAAAAGCAAAAAGTCTATTAATTAAAATATTAAGACATGTACAAAAAAAAATCTGGTACCAAAATATCTGTATTCATACTTGCGTGAATTTCCTACAGAACATTTATATGTACTAGTAGAAAAGCTTTAATTACTAAAGATAAAATGATATATTAAATTATATTTGTTAAATAAATTGGTAAATTTTTTGCCCAGATTACCGCTTCTACTTTTTATCGAATCCGTGACTTTTTAGTTTTATAATTAAATTGTGTCATTATAGTATTTTTTTTATATTTTTGACCTCCTTAGAAGACAAATCAACAATTTCCGCTATTTCTAATAAGCAACCGGTTTCTAAAAATTTTATTGTGATACTCTGACAAAAAAAATCTTTTGTCTATAAGCTTTTATACATTTTTAATAAAAAGAATAAATCTAAAATTTTAAATAAAAAAAAAACGAAAGAAAAAGATTATACATTAAAAACAAATGGGCAAAATAGAAAATAACTATATTCAATTCACAAAACGGTAATCGGCTCGCGATTGGTCGATACAACTGTCAATCCTACTGACTCCTCAATGTTTGACGAAAAAGTAGAATGCTGCTCTACAAGAAAAATGTTTGACCTCACACTTTGACAAACACGTCAAATAGCAGATGATCAAAAATCAGAGATCAAGCCTCATTGACAAAATTTCACTGATCGTTTGTAGACACCAAGGTTAGAAACAGGGGAAGCTCAGCTTCTGAGCCTCAATGGGCGCTACACCACTGGTATCAATAGAGGTTGCCGGCCAATATCTCCCGGAATTTAATCTTAGCTTCAACAAATGACCTCCAGATTTGGCACGTTCGCAATAGAACGGCGCATTGTAACAGTTCCAGAAAATAGTAAAAAGGTGCCATTGCGGTAATTTGTTAATTGCTTAACACATTTTCCTTTTCAAAATCATAATCTACATATTTTTGAATCTCTAAAATATACAGGTTCAAAATGCGTGGATTAAGATTCTGTCGTTTACTAATTATAGTTTACTATATATTTCGAGTGAAAGTTAGAAAGATGAAAAAAAAACGCTCGTTCTACTTTTCAAGCTACTTTTTCAAATTTTTTGGAAAAGGAAAAAAAAGTTCAAAATATTGAAATTAATTTTATATTCTGGCAAAACAGGGAAAATTTATTCAATTTCCATCTCTTAGATTCGGCATGTGAGAAACCCAAATTATCTGCTGTCCCGTTTGCGGAAAATTTAGTTTTCCTTCTGTTTTGCAATGAAGACACACCATTAGCGACCTTTGACGTCAGAGGAAGTCTTTAGCCTTGTCAAGAGTGATCTCAGAAAGCGTACATTTCTACATACAGAGAGGCATCCCAAACATGGAATTCCAATGCATTATATAATTAACTCAATGCTCTATACGGCGAGGAAACTTGGGGGGTTCGACATAGTACTAGAGTTGTAAAGGGGCTTTTTAGGAAAGGAATAAAATAAAACTGGGAATTTTGAAAGTTTCCAAAAGGTTGGAATTTTCAGTCGATCACGATCTAGTAAAAATTAACTGAAAGTACATTCTAAGCTATAACTTCAATTCACGACAACAGATGGCGCTACACTCGCCTGCTCCCTATTTTCATCCGATGTTTCCTGAATTATTGGAACCAGTTTTTGAACACCCCTTACGAACGCGACACAAATACTGTAGTATAAAAAAACTGGGAATTTTTTAAAGTTTCCAAAAGGTTGAAATTTTCAGTCATGGCATTTTGCATATGATACGAAACTAATATTTATTTTTCTTTGGAACTGTAAATAGCTGAAGCGTGGAAAATGGAACTATCCAAGAAAACTATTTGAATGATGTGATGTATGAAAATGAAAGATAATTCAATAAATAAACGGCAGTTTAATTTGTAAATATTTAAAAAAATGTAAAAACACTCCGAGCGATGAAATACTTATTAAGGAGGGATTCATTAATTTAATATTGAACGATCCCAATATATCATTTTAATAAACACTCTCAACAAAATGTTTGTTATTTCAATTGCTGCATTTCAAGTCATACAAAGATAATTCAATAAATAAACGGCAGTTTAATTTGTAAATATTTAAAAAAATGTAAAAACACTCCGAGCGATGAAATACTTATTAAGGAGGGATTCATTAATTTAATATTGAACGATCCCAATATATCATTTTAATAAACACTCTCAACAAAATGTTTGTTATTTCAATTGCTGCATTTCAAGTCATACAAAGATTCAACAGATTCGTCCGAATGGCGACGCATCGTTAAAGCGAATCAAAGTTTCCGAAATTGGTGGCCTATTTTATTCTGCTTCACACCAGAGAAGAACCGCTGACAATTGACGAAATCCATTTTGGGTGATGATGGGTTGCAATAAAAGCGTTGTTGGTCACAATAGAGCATGGACAGGAGTGTCAATAAACAGCCTGAGTAGTAGAATGAACAGAAACGTAAGGACATTATTTTTGCCATAGCGGGTAATGGTAAACGAGCGATGATGGCCAATAAAAATTAACTTTAGACCCATTAAACATCGAAGTTTGTCTTTGTGCTGATAATAATTTATTTAGAAAACTTGAGTAACAATATACGTTTAAAACCTTCATTTCATAAAGTGTTCTTTCAGTGATTTTAAATGAATGTACACTACTACTCATTTTTACCGTAGTCACTCACTAGCTTTCTGTAGATATATACATTTACTAGAAAGTCTTGCAGTGTATATGCGATAGAACGGAAACATACACAACGAATTTACTTAAAAAAAACTCGTGTGTATATTTTATTAAAAGTGATTAATTTAATTTTCAGTAAATTAAAAATATCTATGATAGAAGATTAGGGGCTGAACGATTGTAAATTTCTAAAATAATTTAATACAGAAATAATGAAAATTTCCATATGAGTATTTTGTTTTGGAAACAGTAAGGGCAAAATGTTCCGTGTGGCCCATAATCTATACTTATCGGGTGCGTAATATAGTAGTTATCGGATGAAGTAATACGAATTTAGTTGGAGATTTTAATAATTCATACCCGTTTGTAATTTTGTTGACACCCATTGGTAAAAACTTTTTTTAAAATATCATTCGTATTATCACGTGACCCAGGAAGGAAATCGTTGTCGCACGTGCAGAGTCCACTTCCACGATATGAGCTTGCAATTCCGTACCAGTAGCTCAACGGTAGAGTGGCCAGTTCGAAGATCCAGGGTTCGATTCCCGGTTGGAGCAGCAAGGTTCTTTACACACGACAAAGAAAAGATGACTATGATAAAATAAATAGGGCACTTTCTAAAACTTTATGAGCACAAACTAACTGTTTACTTTTTAACCAAGTTTTTTTACTTTTCAACCAAGATTTTTTCTATTTTCACCATTTTTGCGGCAGTTTGAACGATTTATTTTAGAATTCCTTTACGTTAGTGTTTATACTGAACAACTGATATATTATTATTTCATTTTTCGCATACCCGCAATGTTCGCATTCATGTTTTCAACCATTTCCCTTTTTTCTTACAGCCCGACGATTTGATCTTAAGAAGTCAGAAGACATGTTCAGAAAGGTAAATTATTTTTCTAGTTTCATATCAGTCCTTTATCATTACTTAAATTAGGTAGAATAACAGACGTAGTTGAAGGACAGTTGTCGACCTGACTTGAGTAAGCGAGGTCGCGCTTCTTTGTCGGTTTTAAAGAAGAAATATCTTTTGTGCTTTAGAAACAGGTTCACCAGTTTATAACTGCTTGAATGCTGTATTTAGCAAGTTTTTATTTTACCGTTTTCTTATTGCAGCAGATTTATTGCATTTGATTTTAAAATTTCCAAGAACTTTTAATAGATTTCTTACGGTCTGGTCAGGCATGACATTAAAAAATGTTTTTCTAGTTTTACTCTATTTGTGATGCAATTATTTTCTAGTATATCATTTTTATGGGCGGCTCTGCATACAGACATTCAGATATAAAAGAAATGATAAACTTTAATACTGCTGTCACATCGTGATCGTTAAAGATCACAAACGGGTCGAAAACCCAATTTAGAATTTTGAAGCATAACTTAAATTTTGTAGAGATCATGAGGTTTCAGATTCGCTCTTCCTCGTCCGGAGAGTAAATCTCCAAGATAGCCTGCTCCAAAATGATAAATAAATAAATAAGAAATTCAAACCATTGCTTTTTTCCAGCAGCTTCTGCCCGTAAATTAAATTAATTAAGTCAATGAAACTTTCATAGAAATTTCTTTAGAATCCCTTTTCTAGGAACATTTTACTTCATTTGGACCCCATGTCTGCCATCCTTGTATCACTAAATTAATGTTTAATAATAATATTTTTGGAGTCCAATGGATTCATATGACGGGGTTCATTGAGACATAAACAAAAATGCACAAACTTAAAACTTTTCAAGAATTGATTTGAGTCCAGTAAGTCGACAAATTTTGCAGGTTTTCTTATAATCAGGGTCTGAATTTTGTATGTGTTAAAACTTTTTAATCACAAATAACTATTTATTTAATTATTTGAATAATATAAACTGATAATGTTAGTTTTTATATATAAGTTTTGAAAATATTATTCTGAAAAATATTTTGAAAAAAAAAAAGTTCTACATGTACAAAAGTGCTTTCGGGACAGTGGTTCCAAATTTGCTTAGTGAAGTTTTTTTTTGCATGTATTTGGTATGCCGTGAGTGTATGAGGGCCCCCAATTAACAGTAGGCCCCTGGCCCCACATTGGCTTAATGAGACCTTGCTTATAATTTTCTTGTGTATTCAATTCGTGGTGAGAGCTGGATGCTTTAATCTAATCTTGCTCTCTCATTACATTCAATTTTATTAATTTTGCTTCTTTTCATGCACAGAAGGCCATTTTTTGCCTCCCCACCTGTACTGATCTGTTCAACCACAAGTGTGAATTTACTTGATGTTTTTAGGACCTTAAAACATCAAGTAATGGCTAACCAATCAGAGAGACTGTTCTATTGAAATTTCGTTACTTACGATATATATATATATCGATTGACCTATATCACTGAATCGATAAACATCGAAAACTAACGTAATATCAAGTTGAAGTTATTTGAATATAAAAATTTTGATATGTGTTTGTTTACATTTCATGCTTACATTTTGAAATTCGCTTATTACCTTCAAAGATTTAAATTTTGAAATTTATTTGCTTTTAAATATCATAATAATATATATATATATATATATATTTTTGCGTGTGTCTTTGCAGCATCTTGAATTTCGACTTCAGTTCGACGAGGAATACCTTCTAAACGAATACATACCTCCCGAAGTAAGCCATTTTTATTTTCCCATACAAAGTATTCTTTTCCAGAATTTTTTTAAACTCTATGTTTGGTTGCCGTAATAGAGGCGCAGTATGCGCTAAACTAGAACCATTTCTGTATTTTCAGTCAATTTTTATTTTTGGCGTTATTCTCGTGATGAGGCAGGAGGGATTCAAATTATGTGGACCTCCTAAATGATCGCTCAAAGCTGTCCAAATTGTGTGAACCTCTTAAATGATCACCTAAAGCAGCTTAAATTGTGTGGACCTCTTAAATGATCACCGATAGCTGTCCAAATTGTGTGGATCTCTTAAATGATCACCCAAAGCTGCCCAAATTGTGTGGATCTCTTAAATGATCACCCAAAGCTGCCCAAATTGTGTGGACCTCTTAAATGATCACCTAAAGCTGTCCAAATTGTGTGGATCTCTTAAATGATCACCCATAGCTGTCCAAATTGGGCGCACCTCTTAAATGATCACCCAAAGCTGCCCAAATTGTGTGGACCTCTTAAATGATCACCCAAAGCTGCCCAAATTATGTGGACCTCTTAAATGATCACCCAAAGCTACCCAAATTGTGTGGACTTCTCGTAAAACTGAATACAATCGGGTCCTTGACATGTTCGAAGATGCCTGAATCCCAGCCTATGTGACATGATTGTAAAAATTCGTTGATATATTGTCGGAATTGCTGTTTGCGACGATTTAGAACAGTTAAGCTGGGTGTCCCGAAATCAGGGGAGTCACCCGAGAATGAGAACCCTTTCGTTCTTGATGAACTTCATCTCTTGCTTTTCGGAAGTGCGTGTTTTTTCGAATCGGTGAGTGCGCTAAAAGAAATGAAGCTGAGTATCCAACAGAATCAGACACAGCTTGCGATCATGCGAAAAGCTTTATTCTTAGCCATTGTTATACAAGCTACCATATCTCTGGAATGGCGGGACGCATGTGAGTGCTAAGTATCATCATCTGTTCGTCTCGCTAGTTCCTCTCCATGCGACTTCTTTAACGGGTGTCTCGTGTCGAATCTCTCTCCGGAGTGGCGTACTTTCATATATATATATATTTCTATATCCCACTGTGGTCATTAGACCACCTAGTCTATTCCTTCGAATTCTTCTCAGAATTGAATGACACCTAGACCACCCCGGCTCCATTCTTAGGATCTCGTTCCCCTCGCATTTGATGACAGGCGAATGCTTTTATTCTGCCTCCCCGAGCAGATTCTGGTGGTGACGAAAATCTTAATGACTTTGTTTCCGAATTTCTTAACTGGGATGCTTCTACTCGGAGGTCTGTCACTGCACAAGAGCCAAAACATACCTGAAACTGCATTTTGTTTTTCTGAAGTTCTTCTGGGTTTCTCGCAATGACGATCTGAAGTGATCATTTGTTGCACAGTGTTCCGATTTAAATTTTATTTAATATGTATCTAAAATATAATATCACTACTATTTTTTGTAGTATAACTTTACTTGATAATTTTGAAATTGATATCTCTTAGTACATTGCTCATTTTGGGTGGCCACAATACCCATCTATTACCAGTATAAAAAACTGAAATGGTTATAATCTTCAAGGAAATCAAAAGTTAATAGAAAGGAACTCAATTTATTCAAATATACACTACCAGTTTACATTATTATATTTAACAAAATTAGAGAACGTTATTCGCTTACTGACACACACATTCATTTATCCAGAGAGAAGTAATGCCAGAATCGTATGAATGGGTTGGTCGGATGATTTAACACAATTTATTTTGAAATTTCGAAAAACTAATACTATCCTTCGTATCGGAAATAACAGTACATTACCTGGTGCACACCTGATGAGTCACGCACATTCAGAACCTCGACACATATTCACAAATCTTCATATCAAGATTTAATTTTAGATCTCTTCTCCAAGCTAGGAACCTTTTATGGCACTGATAAATATTCTAACTGGAGAAAACTGATTGCTCTCAAAACTCTGTACAGTCGCTCTCTACCGTCATTTATATGTATATATACTTTTTTCTTCTTCCAGAAATTTCTAGTACATTTTTAACTCCCTTCTGGTATGTAGACTCACTGACAGACAGCCGTGAGGACCTGATCTACCTCATGGCTAACAGGATTTTCCCCCACGACTGAGGGTCGTCTAAAGACGAAAAGGCTGAGGTCCGAGATAAGGGCGCCTTGATAAAATCCAGACATAGCACCAAGAGTAGACAAAACGCCAGAGTCAGTTAGAAAACTCTAGGACCCTTAACCACACACCCCCCACTCAGGAGAACAGCCACAGGGAGCAAAAACAGCGCAGACGACCCCGGAGAAGCTTCCCCTAAATGAGGTTGCCTGGGCTAAGAAAACCCTCAACTCCTGAGGGGAGAGGGGGCACCACGGCGGCGGGAAGTGATAGATGTCGATTGCAGTGACCAACCAGAAGGACCTAAACAGAAGCCAACAGAATAGAATACCAGGTGTAATTTGTTCGTTTTGCAGAGGATTTCGACTTTCTACCCTTTGGTAGTTATGCAGAGGCAGTATACAACTTAAAGAGGCGCTGTCGTAACCCGGGCTTAAACCTGTACTGCCAGGTTAACTTAACCTAAAAAAGAAGGAGGAAGAGAAAGAATTAACTAAAATAAACTAAAGAGAAGGGCCGGGAAGGAGACGGGAAAAGCAGAACAGAGGAGCTTGCCAGAAGTGGCTGAAAGGCGCGCGAAAAGGGAGGCGTAGGGCAAAAGCCCGAGGAGGGTTGTGCTGGAACAAAAACAGGCGGTTAGCCCAAAATACAAAAAGAAGACCAAGGACAAGGGCCCTCGCCAAACTTGACCGAGAAGGCGAGATGACTGGTGGCGCTAAGAACTAGCCCCGCGGACGGGGCAAAAGTCTAATTCTAATAAAAAGCAGAGAGAATACATCTAACTAGGCTAATCTAGAATTAAACTAATTGCTAAAGCCTAATACTACCTACAGGAACAGAAGAAAGCTTAACTGACTACTAACAAGTAAAAACAGAATAGCAAAAATCTAATTAACAAATCTAACTAGAAAACTTACAGGCTAGGGCGCGCGCAGGGCAGAATACTTACATGTATGTCCAAGGATCCGAGGGCAAACCTGAAAGGGAAAAGTAATTAAGAGCGGGGGAGCGAGGAGGGGCTAACGGGAGCAAATCCCACCTCAGCAGACCGGCGCTGAACAGACTTACCTTGGGAGTCTTCTATCTTCCACCTGAAAAGAAAAGTGGAAACATACATGAGATACACTAAATGAGAAATAGATGCGGTGCGCTAGAAAGGAAAAGGCATTAGATCTGAAAAGGAAAGGGGGTTAGTACGCGGCGGATCGGAGCACAAACACATGGGGCGAACGCCCCAAAAGACCGGGGCAATCCCCCGGCTTCGCGAGGGAGCCGAACAGAGCGCCCACTACTAAGGTGGGAAAGAGAAGTCAGGGACAATACCCCTGCTGAGAGACAGCCGTGAGGACCTGATCTACCTCATGGCTAACAGGTTTTTACCCCCACGACTGAGGGTTGTCTACAGACGACCAGGCTGATGTCCTAGAAAAGGGCAATGTGGTTGAGACCAGACAAAGCACCGAGAAAAGACAAACGCCAGAAATTAAAGATGAGCTCCAGAACCCTGAACCCCCCCCCCCCCCCCCCCCCACCCGGAGAACAGCAAAAAGAAGCAAAAACAGCGCAGACGACCCCGGGGAAACTTCCCCAAGATGAGGTTGCCTGGGCTGAAGAAAACCCCAGCTCCTAAGAGCAGGTGTACCACGGCGGCGGGAAGCGATAGATGTCGATTGCAGTGACCAACCAGAAGGACCTAAAAGATACCAGCATGGATATCCAAACACAATTTGTTCGTTTTGCAGAGGATTTCGACTTTCTACCTTTCGGTAGTTATGCAGAGGCAGTATACAACTTAAAGAGGCGCTGTCGTAACCCGGGCTTAAACCTGTACTGCCAGGTTACACACTACCCCTGCTGTCGCCACTCGGATCCTCGTAATCCGCTTATTTTAAGGGTGAGTGTCAGAAAATCTTCTGCTCTACCCGCGCTTTGTTAGCTTTCGCAGATCACGTTTTTCGCCGAAATTCTGCTCAAACAGTTGCGAAATATTTTCTCAAAAATAAAATGCAATGCTTGATTATATTAAAACTAAATTTAATACTCAATAAAGTGTAGAATATATTTTTTATTTTAATCCAAAATATTTTTGGTGCTGCCATTTGTTGTCGCAATTTAATTTATACCGACTATTTTTTATTTTTTAATGAACATTTTAAAATATCTATTCCTTCTACAGTATTAAATACAACAAAAGATCATGTATAATAATGCCACAATCACGGAAAGGTAATTTCTCATTCTATAAATTTGATAAGGGGACTTGAATGTACATCATTGAAGACTGCAGCATTGTTTTCAAGTCCAGGCTTAATTACCTTTCCGTGATTGTGGCTTTATTATATATTTGGATATAAAATTATATTTTAGAAAAAACGGTTTGATTTTTCTTTCAATTATATTAACTGCGAACTGCGTACACCACTTTCACTTATTTTGGCAAACAGGTTTCAAGCTTATATATTGTGTTTAGCTAATAAACTCATATATTCTGTCTACCCAATAAATTCATATATCCGATTATTGAAACAGGAAAAGAGTAGTATGGGTATATCTTCTAATAATATTTTAGTGTTTTCATTTAGTATATACAAACTGGATCACGATATTTTATTCAGATCTGCAGAAGATTAGAATTTAGAGCTACGAATTTGGCTGGATATCGCTAACTTGGCAAATTTCTTAAAAGTTGCCAAATTGATTGAAATGTCCCCAAATTGATAAAAATGACGTAAATCAATGAAATTTATTTTGTTTTGTTAGAAGAAAGTACTGAAATGGTGTTTCGTTAGCATTTGTCTGTCAGTCCAACCGCCCTACTTAGTAACACATTTAGCGAATTTTTAAAATGTCACCAAATTGATAAAAATGTTTATAAATCCATAAAAATATTTTGAAATTGATAAATTGCCCTAAATAAATGAAATTGTGTTTTTTAGTGGATAATATTTTGATGATGGTTCGTCCATTTATCGCCAAGTGGGACTGTCAGTTCTACAGTTCCACTTGGCGATAAATTTGGCGATTTTTTTTAAAATGTCGCCAAACCTTCATTAGAGATATTCAGACGATATTTTGACCAACAATTTATTTGAAACAAATCATAACATGTCGCTTAACAACGGATTTAAATTCAATGTGTTTATGAGGAAGAAGATTTTTATTAAATCATTTCCGATTTTAATTATGAAGATATGTATATAAAATAAATTTCATTGCCATCGTATTTTTAACTAGATAATATCAATTACGATCTTCATGTTTAAACATTATTATTATTGATGTTTTCGGGGATTATTGATTCAGAGATTATTGATATTTTCAATTTCTTATGCCATTGTTTTATTGCGGCAAAAATTGTTGAAACTCATATATTGTACGTTGTACGAGTAATCTTCTACAAATGCACGGGTATATCTTCTAATCTAAGAGAATATAAGTAGTACAGGTATATTGGCATATATTGGAATCAAGCCTTCCGGTATGAAGATTACGGGGATTATTGATATTTTTAATTTATTAAGTAATCTGTTATATATTGGCAAAAATTTTTCAGACTAAATATTATAATACGGGAAATATTTTACTAAAACTAGGACATACCTTCTAATCTATGACATTATAAGTAGTACGGGTTTATCTTCCCATATAATTTTAGCACTTTCATTTGGGCACATATTGGAATTAATTACTGCCTACTGGTTTAAAGATTACGGATTTATTGATATTTTCAATTTATATATGTAATCTACTAATACAAGTTATATCTTCTAATATTCGCGTATATAAGTAGTACGGGTCCCATACAATACGCTTTTATTTTGCATATATTGATTCAATTCCATACTTTTTATAAATTTGCTTACAAAAGAGGCCAGGATATTTTATTCTTCAGATCTACCCGTGAAGATAATTTTGAATAACGAGAACAGCCATTCCTTAACTTCTTTTTAGGAGCATTATGTTAAATATTTTAACAGAATATTTTGATTAAAAATGCCATTTAGTATACTATAGGAATTTGCACATGATTGTAAATTTTAAGTTTATTTATATTATATACTCCGTACGAAGAACGGGTATGCTGCTAGTCTATTATAAGAATTTCATTTGGGTTGCGATGTTTTTCGTAACCACATATAGATGGCAGCACCACACATTAGGAGCAATTAGGATCCAACATGAAAGATAAAAGGATCTAGTTCTAGTAGTTAGTCTTCATGCCCGTTACATACAGGCCACAGGGTGTCCCAAAAAGATTGAAACGCGTTTTAATTCTTTACCTGTTGGAGATAAGTGGGCAATGTAAATTGCAAAAATGTTGAAAGTAAGGTAGGAAATAAGACTATGTTAATGAAATAATCCTCCCATTCATTTTCAAAAAGTTACACTTTTTAAATTTTTATACGATCCCCTTAGACAAATTTGGTCAATCAGAATTTTTTTTATTTTTAATGCAACAAGATCATTAAAAAAAACCCCGCATATCTGTATCTTTAAAATTGAGCGAATTATATTTAATTGAAAATTGAACATTGTGAATGCGAACCGTATATCAAATTAGAAATGTAAATTTGTGACATATCACAAAAAAGATAAAACTGGATGATAATACATAGGATACCCAACCGTGTAGTGAGTACCACTGCTTTATATGATCTCTGTCTGTGTAATGTTTTATTTAGATGCATTTGTGATAAAAAAAATTGTTGACACATATTAACGCATTTTTGATCTAAACAATTTCCATCGTCCATTTGTTTATGATCTCTATTTTCACTGATGAAACAGCCTTTCACATAGTTAAGGAAAATGACATAAGCCAGATTTTTCCTTTATCGTAATTCAGTTGAGTTTAAAGATACAGATATGCGGGTTTTTTTTTAATGATCTTGCATTAAAAATAAAAATTTTGTGATTAACCCAATTTGTCTAAGGGGGTCGTATAAAAATTTGAAATGTATAACTTTTTGAAAATGAATGGGAGGACTATTTCATTAACATACTCTTATTTCCTACCTTACTTTCAATATTTTTGCAATTTACATTTCCCACTTATCTCCAACAGGTAAAGAATTAAAGCGCGTTTCAATCTTTTTGGGACATCCTGTATAATAATGTACGGCCGAACTCGAATGGCCTATGTTACTGTTTTCACAAAAAATGCAACTTTAAGCTTTCTTCTTGCCTCTTTTCTATAAATACATAGACAGGAAACAGTACCGTCTTGAGGCTTTCTGAGGTCCCCAAGCGAACTTTCATAAAAGGCCTCATCTAAACAATAAATTCAGCAGGACGTCACATATCCGAAAACTGGTAATCCGAAAAATCGATTATCCGATAATTTAATTATGTTGTTTTTACAAGTTCAAAATAATAATAACAATGAAATACGGATACATGAAAAGACTAACATATGTGTTAGTTTAAAGACTAACATATGTGTTTTTCACTTTAGGTTATGGAATATAAATTTGGGCCCCCCGAATTAGCAATATTTTGGAGATCTTTGTATGATATAAAATATTTCCGAGTTTGAAACTACCTTGCCCCATTGGATAATCAGATCCTGGTTATATAGCAAAGCGCACCATTGAAATTATAGTTTTATGATCTCAATATGCTTTAACTACAATTCGATAAACAGGTTGTAGCCAAAACGTTGTAAAGAACACTATAAACTGATACACAAATGCTTAATAATAAAATTTAAAATTATATAAGATATCAAATAAACTTTTAAATTAAATACAACGAAATAGGTTTAAAAAGTCATTTGCCACTGATGAAGGGCATGGTGATGCCCGAAAGAGTTTTGGCTTTGTAAATTTATGTGCGTCGAGGAAAGGAGTTTTATTAAATGACTTTTTAAACCTATTTTGGTTGTCTTTAATTTAAAAGTTTATTAAAGTTGACGTGTATCCATTCTATTTACTAAGTAAACGTTGGATTAGGTATAATGTATAATGTACTAATGACTCATTAAAAAATGCAAGATGAGTGCAATAAAAATAATATACAAAATTGTGAGGCCCTTTGCGAACATGAGACCCCAAGCTTTCTCTTGGGCTGCTTGACGCCCCTTACAGGAAAGAGCCATCTACCAAAACATCATTATATAAATCCAATATGAACGCAAAGAAACAATATATTTTTCAAAGACTACTAAAGTTCACAGATACTCTAAACATTCCACTCTTTAACATCTTTATCGGCACCAGCTTGAAAAAAGATGTTTATGAACGAAATCAGTGACTGGACGAAAGGCAAGATGAGCCGTTCTCTCTTTCGCGGTTTTAAACACGATAGTTCGAAATCTGAAGGAATGTATTTTGAGTATTTTGAAAATACAAAATACTCTGAAAATGTATTTTCGATACAATACCAAAAAAATCTGATGTGGGCAGCACATGACTTTTCTTATATAATGCAATGAATTTACTACTTTTACACTAAAAAAAAAATAGGTTATTCTTATAGTAGATACTTATATTATTTTTAAGATATTGAATTTTCGTCAATTAGTCGCCACTTTCATTGATTTAGCGTCATTTTTATCTATTTGACGATATTTTCATTAATTTGGCAACATTTGAAAAAGTCGCCAAGTTGGCGACATTACACCAAATAAGTCGCCTAAATCTCGCCAAGCATTATGAACGGAGAAATAAGTTATTCTTATAGCAGATGACTATTGGCGTTTAAATACAAAAGTATTACTCAAAGTATCTTTTCTCATGAATGGAACAAGCTAGATCCACGAGAATGATGTCACCAAATGTATCTCATGATATTACGTATGGAAATTGAACATGTTTCTCAACAATTAATATCTTTTCTTTAATTTATGGGATTTTTTGATAAATTTATTTGAAAAATGTGCAATATCTCAAGAACGGTTCATGCTAGCGTCCTAAAGTTTATATCAATCGTTTTCTGAGGAAAAATTACATAAGAAAGTCTATTTGCCTAACTTTATTAAAGGTTTTGATTTTTTGATGATTTTTTCAAAATTTCACTCGAAAATTTAGAGAGGGGGGGGGGGGTAATCTGAACATTCGATTGTGTTTGAAAACAACAGGCTTCCAGTATTCACGGATCGTAATTTGTGTACCAAATTTCATTCGAATCGCTCCATTCATTCATGAGATATCGTCTCCACAGACTCACATACACACAGACATCACTTCAGAAATGTTCGAATCGTGATCATGAATGCTTGAAACGTGCTCACACGTCGAAAACTCGAATTCGAATGTTCGACCCTGTCACAATACTTTTCTTATACATTATACTAATAAGGAAAGTAATAGTTTTTTCAGTTTAAAATACAAAATACAAATGTATTTTGAAAATGTATTTGAAAGACATGTATTTTCGATACTGTTATGTGTGGCAAGCTAACAAGTGATGTAATGTCTGTTTCAGTTCCTTGTGAAGTTCCTCCTGCCACCGCTACTTGGATACGATAAAGGTGGCTCCCCCGTGCGGCTAGTCAACATAGGACCGTGCGATGTCAAAGGTATGGCCAGATTAAATGACTTTCTCTAGAGGCATTTTCTCTTTATTTCTTTAATCACTACATTAACTGGAGATGAATGATTTTGCATCATTATTACTTTCCTTATATGCATAGTATAATGTATGAGGAAAGTATTGTAACGTGGTCGAACATTCGAATTCGAGTTTTCGACGGGAGAGCATGTTTCAAGTATCCCTGAATACGAATCAGACGTTTTTGAGGTGATGTCTCTCTGCGCGCGTGTGTGTGGAGACGATATCTCATGAATGAATGGAGCGATTCGAATAAAATTTGGTACAAAAATTACAATCCGTGAATGCTAGAAACTTATTGTTTTTATACACAATCGAATATTCGGACCCCCCCCCCCCCAAATTTTCGAGCGAAATTTTGAAAAAATCATCAAAAAAATCAAAACCTTTAATAAAGTTACGCAAATAGACATTTCTTATGTAATTTTTCATTAGAAAACGATTGACATAAACTTTAGAACGGTAGCATGAACCGTTCTCGAGATACTGCACATTTTTCAAATAAATGTATTAAAAAATCCCATAAATTAAAAAAAAAATTAACTGTTGAGAAATATACTGTTGCTATATATATCTCTTATTTAGGGTCGGAATCTCACACACCTTTACATTTAGTATATTGTTGACAATAAGAAAACGATGAAGGGAAATGGCTGTGTTTAGATTGGGCTGTGTTGATCGCGACCATGGGCGGTGTTTAGATTTTTTTTTTTGACCGGGAGACATTCTCATACGTAGTACTGAAAAACTATTGTTTACACGTAAATTTTCGGTTTCACGATTTTGGTATATGTCTTAAGACCTCTTGAACATATTTTGACTAATTTTGGAGTCATGTTCGTCCGTAGGTCTGGAGAACGTGATAGCAGCCATAAATGTGAAGGGATTTTCACCCAAATTTGTATTGGGCATTGTTATCAAAAAATCTTATATATATATAAATAAAGATTCAACTCCCCCAAAAAATTGTATTTTAATTCGTTAAAAGTGAAAACACTCTGAGCGATGAAGCACTTTTTCCTTCATTCCCATCCATTTGTTATTGAACGCTCCTAAAAAAAATCTCATTTTTTATAGTCTCGATAAAATAATCTCGATAACATTTTCAACAAAGTGTTTGCAATTTGAAATTTTTAAATAATATGTCAATTCAACAGACTTTACCTTTAAATGGATACATAGATTTGGCAAATTGGTGATAAGGTGTTATATCCGAGTTTCGAATGCTTACACAATCTCCTGTTTTCAGGAATCGTGAGCTCTATCCGGCGGACGGAGATCCGGAGGGCGGTCACTTGGTTTCTGGACGTGGATAAGGAAAACATGAAGAAGATGAGTCAAGAGGTACGTTACTTGCTTCTCTCCTCAGCTCAACCAAATAGTTCGTACGTTAATGTATTGACGTGCATTTCTCATGCATTTCTAATACGCATTTTTTCTTTCTGATACCGTGTAATACAGGGTGTCCCAAAAAGAATGAAACGCGCTTTAATTCTTTACCTGTTGGAGATAAGTGGGCAATGTAAATTGCAAAAATGTTGAAAGTAAGGTAGGAAATAAGACTACGTTCATGAAATAGTCCCCCCATTCATTTTCAAAAAGTTACACATTTTCAATTTTTATACGACCCCCTTAGACAAATTGGGTCAATCAGAAAATTTTTATTTTTAATGCAACGAAGATCATTAAAAACACCGCATATATGTATCTTTAAAATTGAGGGAGTTAATAATGAATTGAACATTGTGAATGGGGACCCTATATCAAATTAGAAATGTAAATTTGTGACATATTACAAAAAAGATAAAACTGGAGGATAATACATAGGAGACATTTTTGCGAATTCCGCGTAGGCTCACGATGCAATCGCGGATTCATAAGTACTTTTAAATAACCAAGTACTTTTTCAATAATTAAGTACTTTTAAGTACTTTTTTTTATCTAAACAATTTCCATCGTCAATTTTTTATGATCCCTATCTTCACTGATGAAACAGCCTTTTACATGGTACGGAAAAGTAAGATTTACATGGTACGGAAGTCAGATTTTTTCCTTTATCGTGATTCAGTTGATTTTAAAGATACAGATATACGGGTTTTTTAATGATCTTGTTGCATTAAAAATAAAAATTTTCTGATTGACCCAATTTGCCCAAGGGGGTCGTATAAAAATGTAAAAAGTGTAACTTTTTGAAAATGAATAGGAGGACTATTTCATGAACGTAATCTTATTTCCTACCTTAGTTTCAAAATTTTTGCAATTTACATTGCCCACTTATCTCCAACAGGTAAAGAATTAAAGCGCGTTTCAATCTTTTTGGGACGTCCTGTATAGTATAGACGTAGAGAAAGTGTGGTTTCCACGAAAATTTTAAAATTCCAGATTTGGATGTTTCAGGACCTCCTCAATACGTTTTGGCTATTTTTTGTAGGGATGGAGCCGACTTCTTGCGCGGACGATAGCATCGACACATATGAATGGATTTTCACCAAATTTTATATTCGGCTTTGTTATCCAAAATCTCGAACTAGATAAAACATTTTTTTAAATTCGAGCGAACTCTTCGAAATGCGTTCGACATTATATATCTTTTTTAACATAGGACAAAATCGAACATAATCATTTATGGCTCAATTATTACGAGACAATAATTTCAATCATTGTTGTGAAAAATAGCCGGGATATAATTTTTTTGCTGGTGACGTCATCGGCCCTCCTCCTCGGGTGTACATTGTGAAGTATGGTATCCATCGGGAGGATTTTCTTCAAGCCCTTTAAAGTGAAAAGTAACACGCTGTAATTGTAATCATGTGGACCCACGATGGCGGTCTTTCGAAACGTTTCTTGTAAAATTTGGGTAAAAGAATTTAAATGATTTTAAAATGAGTTAACTGACGGGCCATAACCAGATACGTTGCGGTTGTTCATCTGTTATCTGCTTCCCCAACAGCAAAAGCAAAAACGAAACGCATCGTGGTTCTATACAGCAGTTCCACCATCACGTGACAGCGATGGCCGGAGAAAAATCTTGGTCACTCTGGTTCTATAACTGGACCAAATTGAACTGAATTTCGAGACGGCCACGACGGCAAACACTTTCCCACTTCGAACAAGCCAAATATGCCGGGGTCGAAAATTCGTGTTTTAGACTCACTCCACTCGAATCGAACGCTTTTGAAGTGATGTCTGTGTGTGCATGCAATCAATCCTCGCTTTCTGATAAAGAATCACGATGGTAAGTAAATAATAATGTCTAACGCCATTTTGCTTTCTCATACTGAGAAAGCGTCGTTTTCACGAACATACTTGATTTCGAGATTTGGATGCCCATAAATGTTTTAAGACCTCCTGAACACGTTTTAACTATTTTCGGAGTGATGTATCCGTTTGTCTGCTTGATACCTGGCTTCGATTTCTTGTAGACACGGTGGCAGATTAATGGATTTTCACTAAACTTTATCCGGCTTTGTTATCAAAATACCTAGAACCAGATAGAATGTTTTTCAAATTCAAACAAACTCTTCGAAATGGATTCGAAATTTTATATTTTCTTAACATAGGACACAATGGGACATAATCATATATAAAAGGGTCTATGGATGACGGGGAAATTGCTGCGAAAAATAGCTGCAATGCAATTTTATTTTGTTCGTGGCTTCAACATCTCCCCCCCCCCCTCGGACACACAAGGGTACATTATCAAGTATGTTAATCGAAAGATGTTTTTCGCGCCCTTTAAAGTGAAGGGCAACACGCTATAATTGTAATCCTTTGAACACCACGAAAACGATTTTTCAAAAATTTCTTGTAAAATTTAAAAAATAAATGAATTTCGGTATGAGACAGTCGAGTTAAGTCACACTCAGGTTAATTTTTATAAGTGAATGAATGTCACCCATTTTAGAACGCTAACACTAACCAGTCTCGAGGTATAGCAGGTTTTTAAATAATTATCAAAAAATTGACATAAAATTAAAAAAGTAGTGTAGTTTGTTAAAACGCATCGTGGGATACAAAAATGAGTCCGGATAACTAACGCTCTTATTTAAATGCACCCATAAACTTATAGAGCGAATAGCTTGATAACTATCCCCAAGATTCCAAATGAACGGTATAATAAAATAAATAGCCAGTTCTGTTCTTAAAACGCTGACGTATCTCTGACGAATAATGACTTCCTCATAGACTCTGCATAGAAATTGATCTTCGAAACTAGTGCCCATTTCTAAGAAATTCGGCGAATCCGGAAATGCGCCAAATCTGGGCCAACGACTTAAGGAGTATTTGAATCGACAACGAACACAATCAGGATATTAAAAGTAACATTTTTATCCGAACATCTGTTAGTTCAAGTATTGGCTCTTGACTTTTGCTAATATTTTTATAGAAATTATAAATATGTATTACTATTTTGTTTTTCTAGACAGGAGTTTACGTAGAAACCAGAACGTTTATTTTCGACCTGAATGGACTAAGTCTACGACAAATTTACCACAAAGATGGTAAGTATACTGGATTGGGGGGGGGGGGGGAATCAGCGATGGCTCCAGTCCGATGGAGCCGAAATGGTTTTGCATGAATAACATTTTGTAAAATCTTTTGTAATATTGGAAAAAAAAATAACTCAATCCAAATTCTGATAGCATACATTTATAGAGCTTTCAAGGAGCTACAAATTCTTGTTTATTGTTTATAGCTATCGCTTTTAGATTTTATGATATAAGCATTACAAACTTGGAAAACGTAAAATTTCCATACTTCTTCAATTTGGCAATACGATTACTCACAAACTATAAGAGCTTTTATAAAAAAAAGTAAATAAATAAAGATTTAGAAACCAAATTTCCTTATAATTTTTTCATTGCTTACTATTTATATCTATTTTTAATTTCGAGGATATTTCGAATGAAAGTATGGAAAAAAAAAGAAAAAAAAACTCGTTCGGACAGATACTTTAAGTTTAAAAAAAGAAAACCAAAATTCAATTTTATCCAAAATTCAATTATATACAATCAAATTCTACAAAAGGATACAAATTCTTGATTATTGTTCAAAGTTAGCTCATTTAGTTTTTGAGATATGAGCATTACAAACTTGAAAAACGGAAAATTTTCAATTTTCTTCACAATTACTCGAAAAGTGTATCAGTTTCTTTTTTATAATAAATATGGATTTTAATACTAAATTTTCTAGTACACATTTTTGTGGTTTATTTTTTATATCTATCTGTTATCGTTTACAATATATTTCGCGTGAAATTGAAAAAAAACAAAAAAAAACACTCGCTCATAGTACAACTTTCACAAAGTTTTTTCGAAAAACAAAGTTCAAAATATTAAAATATTGAAATTTTTATATATTTATAAACTGTACACTATTTTTGAGGAAACAAGAAAAATGATTTTCCTTTATATCTAATTAGGATCGAGGGCATAAGTTACGTTCCCCCAACAGATAAACCTCAACTATACCGGGTGATTCACAAAATATGGGTTAAAATTTGCAAGGTGGTAGTACACACCGAACCAAGCATTTTCCCTTATAGTCTACTGGGTTGGAAATGAAATGTAAAGGCGACAGTGGAAAACACAAGAATGACTTAGAAGTTATAAATTGACATTTAATAAACAATATTTACAGTAATGGCTCAAAACAGCGACTGCCAACCTGAATGCACGTCTTACAGCGGCGATGGTGGGATTGATGAACCCTCTCGAACAAACCAGGCATGTAGCGCACTTCGACAGTAGTGACCGAAATTCTGGAGTCGAGTTCCTCTTCAGATTCAAGGGGAGTGTCATAGGCGAGACTCTTGAGATATCCCCCACAAAAAAAAGAAGATCCATAGATGAAATGCATATCGTTTTTTTCCCTATTTGTAAGTTCTTCCATCGTATCAAAAGTTGGAGCTGTGAATAACTGCTGCAAGCTGATAAGGCCAGTGTTACGAGAATTTGCATAAGGGTTCGTCTTCTTTCCCAGATGAAATTTGCATACGTGGTTTTCTTCTTCATCCAGAAAATAACAACCAGAATGACGCTTTTAAGTTTGCGGAGCGGCCCACTGGCGCCTTTACGTTTCATTTCCAACCCGGTAAACTATGAAGAAAAATGCTTGGTTTAGTGTGTTCTACCACCTCGTAAAGTTTGGGCCATCTTTTTTTAATCACCCTGTAGTTATTAGTATTCATATTTAAAAAGAATTCAGAAGAATTTGAAATTCAATATAATTTGTGAACACTGAGTATCTTTATTGTTGGATATTTGAATGGAACGGAATATGCTGAAGGTTGAATTCTGGCTGGAATTTTGTACATAAAAATATTACACTTTTGCGGAATAACAGCTCATTCAGGGCTACAAAACAATTAGATGAAATGAATTCATCTAAACAAGATTTTCTTTCATATAAAATTCTGAAAACCACTTCACAAGTTTTAATTCCCGTTTTATTTATGTATTTTAAATTGAGCAATGCTATGAGAGAGTTTCAAAAGCCCCGAAAATTCAGTGGCCACCGTTTAACTGAATTAGAACACAATTTTATTGAGATTGGATCCAACCTTGAAATCAATTTTGGACAGAGTTCGAATTTCACACGCATGCGAATTTGCGATGACATTACAACATTCCATCCAATTTCATACCCAGAATGTCCCGCAAAAAACTTATTGCTGAAAGATAGTTAAAAATCAGTCCATTAATAAGCATCTATACAACTCTATCTGCTGAATCTATATAGTATATATACACCCTATTTCTATTATTTCTTTGATTTATCATTGAATTTTTATTATTTATATATATATATATATATACAAGAGAGAAAGTTTAAGACGTGATACTACAGATGTCGAGATGAATTAATGATACTAGCCGAATACCCGTTGAAAATCAATGTTCCCGTTATCATTATTGAAAATCAATGTTCCCGTTATTTGAAGGTCCCACATTAAGCAACCCTCGAATAACATAAATGTTTAAAGAAATCGCATTTCACATTTATTCGGAAAATCGAAAATGTTGGTATACCGAACCCCCTAAAGAAGAAAATATTGTGAGACTAAAATTGCTCACTTTCTTCCTTTCGAACTATATACCCGCACACCAAATTTGAAGTCTCTATCTCATACTGAAGTATGCAATTTTATCATTTCACCTTTCGAACGTTTTTCTGTGGAGGACCCTTTTCAATGAACATTTATAAAAAAACTCTATTCGTTTTGGGGGTTTTATCAAATGATTAGCGCATATACCAAATTACAAGCATCTATCAATCGACCCTCTCCCCCCCCCCCTCCCCTAAAGTAGCCAATATTGGAAATCCGAAAATACACACGTTCTTCCTTTCGAATTAGATATCCATACACAAAATTTGGAGTCTCTATCTCATCGCAAAGCATATTTATCTTTCATTTCACTTTTCGAACGTCTTGGTGTGCGGAACCCCCCAAAATTACAAATATTGGAAATTTTCTATTGCACACTTTTTTTCAACCTATACAACATATTTGAAGTTTCTATTCCATCTCGAAGCATATTTTTTCTATCATTTCACTTTTCGAACGTTTTCATAAGGAGTAGCCACCCCCTTATATGAACATTTTTGAAAAACTCTATTCTTTTGTTTTTATCAGATGTTTGTCCGATATACCAAATATCAAGCTTCTATTACATTTTAAAAGGAGGCGTTTCTCATTTATTCGGATAATCGAACATTTGGGTTTGCGGCACCCTCTAAAGTAGAAAATATCGGAAAACTGAAATTGCACATGCTCTTCCTTTCGAACTATCTACCCGCGCACCAAATTTAAAGTCTCTATCGCATCTTGAAAGAGGATTTTTAGTCATTTCACCTTTCGAATGTTTTTCTCTGGAGCACCCCCTAAAATGGACATTTTTGAAAAACTCTTTTGTCTTGGGTGTTTTCATCAAATAATTAGCCCATATGCCACATTTCAAGCCTCTATCAAAATTTAAAGCATGCGTCTCTCATTTGTTCGGCAAATCGAACATTTCGATGCACGACACCCCCTAAAGTAGCAAATATTGAAAATCTGAAATTGCACACTTTCTTCCTTTCGAACGGTTTACCCACATTTGAAGTCTCTATCTTATCGCAAAGCATGCTTTCCTACTATTTCACTTTTCGAACGTTTTGGTAAGGAGCAGAACATTTTTGAAAAATTCGATTTTTCCAAGGGGTTTTATGGAACGATCGACCCGACCCGTGTATCAAATGTAAAGAAGCTGTATAAATTTGTCATAAAAAAAAAAAGGTTTGATTGGATATCTGATGAAAAATATATTACAAATGTCTAAAAAGCATAAAATAACTAAATATTTCAATAACAAAGAGATCCACATGAGTTGGCGTCACTTTCATGCTGAGAGGACAATATAGACCTCTAATACAAAGAGTTTGAAAATAACGAAGATACCAATGATCTTCTTTCTCAATAAGCACAAGGGGAAGGCTTTGAAATTCTAAAGTTTCCTAATTTTCTCGACTTGTAGAACATGCTGCAAAATATAAGGATTCAAAAATAAATTGACAAATTTTAATAAGTAAGAATTTATATATATTTATCGTAATTTCATTACAATCTTTATTGCAATTATAGTTGTTTATTTCACAGAACTCAATAAGAGCATTCGACCCTCGAAATATATACAACTCAAGCGATTTTGACATTTAAAATTTTGACTCTAACATTTAGCATTTTAGTGCAATTATATATTTCTTTTATTTTTCAGTATATGAGCTTGTTATATCATTCCTGAAACTGTACGAGGGCAACTATCCCGAGAACCTCAAAGTCGCTTTTCTCATAAACAGTAAGTATCGCATTGTTATATTGTAATTTTCAATTCCCAATATAACATTGCTCTTTTGAAAGAGGAAGTGGACCTAAGAAGACGGTCCCTCATGAAGTGAGGCAATTTTTGTAACATTCCCTCGAACGCAGCTGCACCGGACATTCATTTCGAAAAGAGAGGGTGCTTCTCAAGTTCATGTCAGCGTTAGGTGTTACAACAAACGGAAGGGGTTGAACTTCTTGACCCCAGAGTCAATTAATATCACTCGAACCTTGGGAAAATTCTCGTGAGAACTTTCAACGATTTTAAAACTGGAGACTGCATATCTCATATTTCAGGGGGGCCTTGACCAATAATATAGCCTGAAGGGCGTAGCCCTTAATTTACTTAGCCAATTATGGACAGGGGCGCCTTGTTAAGGGGGTAGAGACAGAGAGCAACTTTGGACTTTAAGTTTTTGAAATCGAGGACTTGAATTTTGTGAGTGAAAAGAAGAGGTCGCAAGAGCGACGGATCTCGGAGAGAGCGAGCCCACGGGACAGAGCCGGAGCGCGCGGTCATAAAGTCCGACATCGGCAAAGATGATCGAGGTAGGACAATTCTACACATATTTTTGCACTTTGATTATTATTATCTCTCTGACCCTCCTAAATAAGGTTAACCTGGGCCATTAAGACGTAGGCTTGTAAGAATAGTGAGTTAATGTACATTAATAGGTTAATAATTGTAATGCTCATGTTATGATCATAGAATGAGGGGATTTGATTGTCTTAATGTACTACACTAAAGATGTTGGTATATGAAATTTACCAGATGTTAATAGTTATTAAATAAGGTTTTATCTTAATGAAATAAATTCTTTGTTATTGTTTAAAATTAAGCCTCTTCATTTTAATTACTGGTATTATGTATTTCTTCATTTACTCCACTTTACGAGATCGGTCTATATAGCGTCAATACCTGGCGTGTGACGACTCACATATCATTTTGGCGCCCGTGACCAGTCGAATCTGGACTCAAAATTATTGCTCACATATCATTTTGGTGCCGTTTAAACCAGTTTCGAACCTGGACTCAAAATTATTGCACCCTTATCATATTGGTGATCATGACCAATCAAACCTGGATTCAAAATTATTTCACCCTTCTGGCGACTTTGCTGTTTTAGTCCTGTTATATGCCAGAATTTAAATTTTAATGAAGAGAATAAAAATATTTGGAATTAATGAAAAATGAAAATATTGAATAAAATTTTTTTTTGTGTAAAATAAGGATTAAATTAAAGAAATAATTTTAAAATTAAAATAAATATAAATAAACTTAAGAAAATTTATTTCACAGTATGAGAAGCAAACAAAGTGACGAATCATTATGTGTTCTCAATGAGACATGCCATATTGTATGTGAAAATATAATTATTAGGGAACTTGAAGCTTTTAAGAAACTTTTGAATTATATAAATATTTGTGTAATATTTGAGGAGTTAATTATGAGGATTGAAGTATTTGCATGCGTAGATAGTGAAATGATTAGAATTATGTTTTTGAATTTATGTGATATTGTATTTAAATATTTTGGGGGAACATTTTGAGGTGTAAAAACAGGAGATAATTTTAGATATAGAATTTTTGCGAGAAAGTGAAATTTAGAATGACGGAAAGCGGAGAAAATCATCCAGCAACGAGGGGCAGGTTACCAGGACTTATACACCTATTAGGGGAATGCAATGGCATAGAGAATGATGTAGAAATTTTTTTTGACCAGATCAAATCTTTAAGCAGCTTGGGGGATTGGTCAGAGGAGGAAAAGTTAGCAATTGTGAAATCGCGGTTAAGAGGGAATGCAAGAAAATTTTATATAGGGTCACAAGAATTAAGAAGGGAAACATCTTTCGAAAAATTTAGGGATAGGTTATTAGAGTTCTTTACAGAAAAACCGAACATTACAACAAATCAGATCCTTTTCACGACCGCAAAACAGACACAGGGAGAAACGATTAAGCAGCTAGCACACAGAATAACAACACTAACTTTAAATTATATTGGCGACACAGAGCACAGTGAAGCGACACAACAGATTATGGATAAATTAAGGTTAAGTAAATTCTTAGAGGCGGTAACACCTGAATTCCAGAAAGAAATAATAAAAACTAATGCACAAAATTTTGATGAAGCTGTAAAAATAGCCACAAACTTGGAACAGGCAAATTTAGCTGCGATAACGGCAAATGTAAATAGTGCTACATATAGACAAGAAATTGAGACGCTCCGCAAAGAGCAACAGGAATTTAACGCACATATTTTAAATTCAATTACCCAAGAAATAAACACATTAAAAATCCAAGAAAAAGTACAAATTCCCACGACACAAACAAAAAAACTCGTAACATGCCACTACTGTAATAAACAGGGACATTTCATGAGAGAATGCCGAATATACAAAGCTGATCATTTTAAACAAACACAGAGTCAAAACATAAACAACGCGAGGACACAGTGGCATAATCAAATACAGTCTCCTCCCCACTCATTTCAAACCCAGCCGTATGATGACCACAGAACTTACTCCTCCCAGCCGGACACATACGATTATAGGCCAAACCACGCCTTTGGAAACTATCAACAGAGCAGAAATTACTATGCAGCACCCCCTCCACAAAGTAGATTTTCTAGGGAACAACGATATAATAGGGACGAGTCAAACCAAAACAGAATCAGAGAATCGGGCGGGCAAAGAAACAATGGGAGAGAGATGAATACAAGATTTGAATACAGAAATTTCCCTAATAGAAGAGATAATTTAAACTAATTGTGGGAGCTTTAAATAATAACTTACAAAGAGAGAAAAATTACAGGGTAAAGTTCCCGAGAAAAATTGAAATTCCTGTACAAACAGAAAATAAGAAATTGGAGATACATAACGATGAAAGTACTGAAAAACATGAGGAAACGATTGCATCTGTAGGAGAACAAATTGAAAAAACAGAATTGCCAACAATAATAGCTCAATTTAAAAATATACAAAGCGAACTCATGATAGACTCTGGAGCGAGCGTTAGTGTATTATCATTAGAATTGTTCAATAAAATTAAAGATAATGTCAAAATTAAATATGTGTCAAGGAGTGTTACAATATCAACTTTAACAGGACATAGTATTGAATATATAAAGACTGTGGAAATTCCATTTAAAATTCAGGGAAAACAGTTCAAACATATTTTTTTTGTCACAACAGCAAGATTTACACAAAAATTTAAGGGAGTATTGGGTTTTGACTTTTTACAGAAAAATCAAGCCATTTTGGATACACAAAAGAACATTCTGAAGATGGGCGACATAGAAATAATTTTAAATTCTGATAGGCAAATTGATAGACAAATAAATGAGATAATACAGGAAAGACCGAATCTAGCCAAAATTTTAAGAAAAGTAGAAATCAAACCGAATTCGAGGGAGAATGTTGTAGTATATAGTGAGGAAAGTCTAGAAAATGGAACAGAGGTTTTGTTCGAACCCAAAGAAAAATCATACATTGTAATGAATTATGGAATACACCACATGAATGAGAACAAAATTAAAATTGAAGTTCAGAATAACACGAATGCGACAATTACATTAAATAAAAACATGGCTTTAGGAAACATTACGACAGATTTTACGATACAACAACAGGACATTAAAGAACCAGAAATTAGTGAACGGACACATAAATACGAAGAGATGATAAATGTAATACAGGCTAAACCGGAGATAATTGAAGAAAGAAAAAAAGATTTGAAAACAGAAGATTTTAATACTGACCACATGGACCCAAACATTAAACAAGATTTCCTCAAATTTGTAATGCAATATTCGGACGTTTTTTCAAAATCATTAAAAACTTTAGGAGCGACGGACATCGTAAAACCGGTGATAAAGCTTGCACATGACCACGCAATACGTTCCAGGCCATACGACGTTCCGTACGCACTGCAGGATACCGCAAAAAATCAATTAAAAGAGTTAGAAGAAGCAGGGATAATTGCCAGAACAAAATCAAATTTTGCATCGCCGATGATTTTAGTGCGTAAAACAAGTGGAGAGTACCGTTTATGTTTAGATCTGAGATTAATTAATAACATATCCACTCTTTTTCCTTACAAAATTCCCCGTGTAAATGAAATTATAACTAAATTAGCCGGACATAGATACTATTCGAAACTGGATTTTCATAGTGCATTCAACCAATTGGTTTTACCTGAAGACACAAAAGAATTATTTGCTTTTACAACGCCCTATGGCAACTACCAATTTGAAAGACTCGTTTTTGGACATGTAAGCTCCGCTCCAATTTTTCAACAGGTTATGGACACCATTTTAGCGGACTTAAGAGAGGAAAACATACAAGCTTACATCGACGACATAATAATCCCGGCTAACTCTTATTCAGAATTAATACATAAATTAAAATTAGTATTCGATAAATTAAGAAAATACAACCTAACTCTGACACCCAGCAAATGTAAATTTTTTGTAGAAAAAGTAGCATATTTAGGATTTGAAATTAGTCAAAAAGGCATTACACCAACAGATGAAAATATAAACAAAATCACTTCTTTTCCAGTACCAAAAACATTAAGAAAATTAAAAAGATTTTTAGGCATTTGTAATTTTTACAGAAATTCAATAAAAAATTATGCTCAATTAACCGCGGTTTTATCAGACTTAACAAGAAAGGATAATAAATTTAAATGGGATAATAAATGTGAGGAGGCATTCCAGGAACTCCAAGAATGTTTTTTCAAGAAACCATTACTTATACAGCCAGATTTTGACAAAGACTTTTATCTGAATATCGATGGCAGCATTCAGTCCATAGGAGGCGCTCTTTTACAATACAGAGAGGGAATTTTAAAACCGATTGCATATTTTAGCAGGAAATTATCGATACAGGAGCAAAAATACCCGGCCATGAAAATTGAATTACTTGCTATGCATCAGGGAATGAAATTTTTTAGGAATTTTCTTTTCGGACGAAAGTTTTTTGTGCTTTCTGACCATTTACCTTTGGGACAGCATTTAAAAATACAAAACCCACCCAGCGTATTACAGAGGTGGCTTTTAGAGATATCTGAATATGATTATGAATTTATTCACGTCCCGGGTAAAGATAATTTATTAGCGGATTTTTTAAGTAGAGATGATTTTGAAAATAAACAAACAGAGCAGAATGAGGGAAAACAAAACATTGAGAATCCAAGGGGAGAAATTAACCTGATAGAACAAATTAAGGGAGAAAACACGGTGAAAAGAAATGGATATGTGAATGAGGATAGTGTCTATATTGCACAGATAAACACAATAACAGAAATCCCGGCATTAGATAGAATTTTAGAGGAACAAATTAAAGATCCAAAATTAAAAATAATCAGAGAAAATTTACAAAACCGGAATTTTAAAGAGGGTAAACATTATGACACATTATATATTGACGAGGAAACTAATTTATTAATGCACGTAGGAAACTGGAAGGACAGACCTTGGAGAGACAATTTGAACAAAACTATAGTTATACCCAGAAATTTACAGAAAGAAATTTTAGCGATTACACATGTAACACATGCAGGGATCGATAAAACTTATAAACTTTTATCGGACAGATATTTTTGGACGGGTATGTACAGTGACACACAAAATTTTATTACATCTTGCGAACAGTGTAGAAAGAAAAAGGGAAAAAATCAGCCCGTTCCCCTGGGAAGAAATCCTATACCTGATGGGCCCGTGCAAATTTTGTCGACAGACATTTGCGGACCGTTTCAAACTAGCACTTCAAATAATAAATATGTGTTATCGGTGGTAGACCACTTCTCCAAACATATACAAATGTTTCCTATCCCGGATATAACGGCCACTACGGTTGCTGATAGACTCTTAAATTACTTTATGAATTGGGGATGTCCTAAGACAGTGTTATCGGACGCAGGCTCTCAATTTACATCTAATATACATCAAATTATGACAGAGAAACTCGGAATAGTTGCCAGAATAGCATCGGTACGTTCGCCATGGGTTAACGGTATAGTGGAGGTTACTAACAAACAATTGAAACACACCTTAGCGACATTAGCGGAGAATTCGCCATACTGGGATACTGCAGTACAATGCCACGTAGCTGTGTACAACGCGACGGTACATTCAAGCACCAAAGAAACACCAAACTTTCTTTTTTTTGGAAGAGACCTTCCAACTTTTTTTGAAACTAATGTAACAGAAAATAATACAGAAACAACATATCAGGATTATATATAAAAAAAAATAACAGTGATGAATAACGCATTTAAGGAGGCAAATAAAAATTTAATTCTCGCGAAAGAACGCCAAGAAAGTCAACAACTCCAAAGAGCTAAATTCAGGGATTTGGAAATCGGGTCAAGGGTGTTCATGGAAAACAATAATAATCGGTATAAAAAGGGGAACCACACGGGACCTTATCGAGTAATTAATAGAATAAATAGATTTATATATGAAATAAAACTGTGTGACAAACCAAATTCTAAAATCATAAAAGCCCACATAAATAGATTAAGGACTCTTCCCGACCGCAAGCCACATCTAAAAATGCCCTACATAAACAAATACAAGTCACCTCTTCTCCCCACTCCTAAAAACGCACAAAACTCTGAACCGAAACCGGAACTAAAGAAAGACCACGGTCAAAATGAGAATATTCCGTTTATCATGTTGGAAGAGGAAATAGCAAACGGACAGTACAGAGAGTCTTGTCAAACCAGTGCACACAACGCGAAACCACACCATACGCACGAAAACACTCTTACTCTTGGATCCGCGAAACCAGTTACCGCACAAGTACAAAACGAAACAACTCAGAGCGCACGAGAGAATGCAATCATCCCTCCAAAAGACTCTCCGAACGCAAACATTCTTTCAGCAGGGGGGGAATCAGGCAGACATAGCACGCTAGAAACACACGAGAATTTGGAACTTTCAGAACAGGGGGACGGTACACGAATTGAAGCAAACACGAATGAAAAGGCGGGAGAAATAGAACGAGATGCGCAAGAGGGACCAACACAAGTGGATGGGGGATGTATACAGATGGAAAACGTTCAGGGGAAAGATGAATCAGCGGGAAATTCACAAGGGGACGATATAAGCAGTACAAATTGTTCACGCACAGTACTTCTTCCAACACCGGTTAGGCCGAAACACAGATATGATTTGAGATCTTTAAAGAATTTAAATTTAAATTGATTCAATTAAAACACGAAAGAAGTTTAAACATAGGTAAGAACGCGGACAAACCGTGATTCAAAATTTTGAGAATGTTAGTAACAAAGAAAAATCGCCATTCACAAAATGCAACGCGAAAGATGGAACGCAAATTTTAAATAAATATTGGATTGTAAATAAAGGAAATTTTAAATAAACATTGAATTATAAATTAAAGAAATGTAAATAAGTATTACATTAATTAAGAAAGTGTAAACAAATTGTGAAAAAAAAAAAAAAATTGAGGAAATTTTAAATAAATCATACATTAATTAGTTGAAAGTTTAAATGAACAAGAAAGTTTAAATAAATATGGAACTATAAATAATTGGGAATTATGAATAAAAATTGTGATTTAAAAAAATAAATAATTGTTACAAAATAAATAACAAGTATCGTTGTAGGACAAAAGAAATTTTAGGGTTGATAGGTTAAAAGAGGGTGCTTCTCAAGTTCATGTCAGCGTTAGGTGTTACAACAAACGGAAGGGGTTGAACTTCTTGACCCCAGAGTCAATTAATATCACTCGAACCTTGGGAAAATTCTCGTGAGAACTTTCAACGATTTTAAAACTGGAGACTGCATATCTCATATTTCAGGGGGGCCTTGACCAATAATATAGCCTGAAGGGCGTAGCCCTTAATTTACTTAGCCAATTATGGACAGGGGCGCCTTGTTAAGGGGGTAGAGACAGAGAGCAACTTTGGACTTTAAGTTTTTGAAATCGAGGACTTGAATTTTGTGAGTGAAAAGAAGAGGTCGCAAGAGCGACGGATCTCGGAGAGAGCGAGCCCACGGGACAGAGCCGGAGCGCGCGGTCATAAAGTCCGACATCGGCAAAGATGATCGAGGTAGGACAATTCTACACATATTTTTGCACTTTGATTATTATTATCTCTCTGACCCTCCTAAATAAGGTTAACCTGGGCCATTAAGACGTAGGCTTGTAAGAATAGTGAGTTAATGTACATTAATAGGTTAATAATTGTAATGCTCATGTTATGATCATAGAATGAGGGGATTTGATTGTCTTAATGTACTACACTAAAGATGTTGGTATATGAAATTTACCAGATGTTAATAGTTATTAAATAAGGTTTTATCTTAATGAAATAAATTCTTTGTTATTGTTTAAAATTAAGCCTCTTCATTTTAATTACTGGTATTATGTATTTCTTCATTTACTCCACTTTACGAGATCGGTCTATATAGCGTCAATACCTGGCGTGTGACGACTCACATATCACGCATGTCTCTGGAGAATGAAATAATATTCCGTGGGACATAATGTTTTATTTATTTATTTTTTATCAAGATTGGCATCATAATGTATGAAAATAATTTTTTTTAAATTAGAAGAAAGCAGAAATAATGAAAAATAATAATAATAATAATAACAGAAGTAGGATGAATGTGTACGTTGTAATTCAGAAAGGAGTCAGTTGATTTTCGCTCATTTTAACATTTTGCTGGAATATATATATATCTTGCTTTCATTAGATTTGGGTGAGTTTCTTTTTCTTGCAGAATACACTTCGACTATAAGAGCTTGCAATTTCGTCCAAATGGTAGAGCGTCGGCTGGCCAATTCGGAGATCCAGGGTTCGATTCCCGGTCTCCGGGCCCCAGTACCGTGGTCCAAACGGACCTTCCCCCCTTTTTTGCAATTCTGTTTCATTAGTTCAACGGTAGATCATCGGCTGGCCAGAGCTCGATTTCCGGTTGGGGCAGCAAGGTTCTTTACAATGGCATCTTAACAAATCAACCCTGTAGATTAGTGCAAAGATGTCGGAGGTGTGAAGACCCCAGACCGTGCGATTCACATAGTGGGTTTAGACGGGGCCGGCGGGATTTCTTCTTCTTATAAGGAGCAGAACTAATCCCGCCGGCCCCGGTTTAGAGTAACTAGTTGCACGGCCGGGAAAGGATACCTCCTGCACTTAGGAGGCACCCAAGGTCTACCATCCCGCCAAACGAACATTTATTCAGGTCTGAAAAGATAACAATTGATGAACAATAGTGTGGTTAAACAGTTTTACATTATATTTGAACTTGACAAGAACGTCCATTTTTGAAAAATGGGAAAAGGGTTATTGCGAATATAGATAAAATGATCATCGAAAAATAAAATTTAGAGTGAGGTATATTAACATAATGAAAAATAGATTAAAATGAAAGAAAATAATAAAATTTAAAAAGTAAAATTTAGAAAATATATAAAAAGAAAATATATGAAAATGACAAAAAAAAAAAATTTAGGCACATGAAAAACAAAAACAGAAATTTAAAATAAAATGCAGAAAAGAAAAATTAGAAAAATATAAATAAAAAGGGTCCAAAGAAAAAGAAAGAACCGAGAAAATAAAAGAACAATTAGCATAGCTTTTTTTTTCTTTTTTTTTTTCTGATTGAAAGTGACTCTAGTACGACTAGTACGGATTCAGTGGACTCTGGAAGATGGAGCGCCGATTTCAAGTTGAGAGGATAATGACTACGCAGGATACTAACCTAGTTAAAAATAGAAGTAGCTGGAGGCTAACCTGAGGTAAAAAAATTTGATGTGGGTAACACATGACTTTCCTTATATAATGCAATTAAATTGCTACATTTACAATAAAAAAATAGGTTTTTCTTATAGTAGATATTTATATTCTTTCCAAGATATTGAATTTTCGTCAACGAGTCGTCATTTTCATTGATTTAGTGTCATTTTTATCTATTTGGCGAGATTTTCGTTAATTTGGCAACATTTAAAAAATTCGTCAAGTTGGCGACATTCCACCAAATTCGTCGCCAAAATCTCGCCAAGCGTTATGGACGAAGAAATAAGTTATTCTTGCAGCGGATAAATGACTATTGGCGTTCAAATACAAAAGTATTACTCAAAGTATCTTTTTTCATAAATGAACGAGCTAGATCCACGAGAATGATGTCACCCAATTTATCGCATGGTATTACATATGAAAAGTGAACATGTTTCTCAATAGGAAATATTTTGTTTTTATTTTATATGACTTTTCGATAATTTTTTGAAAAATGTGCAATATCTCGAGAACGGTTCGTGTTAGCGTTCTAAAATTTATGTCAATCGTTTTCTAATGAAAAATTACATAAGAAATGTCTATTTGCGTAACTTTACTAGCGGTTTTGATTTTTGACGATTTTTTCAAAATTTCACTCGAAAATTTAGGAGGGTTCTGAACATTCGATTGCGTATAAAAACAATAGGCTTTCAGTGTTTACGAATTGTGATTTTTGTACCAAATTTCGTTCGAATCGGTCCATTCGTTCGTCAGTTATCGTCTCCACAGACTCACTGACACACGCACACACACACATACTTTCACACACACACACACACACATACTTTCACACACACAGACATCACTTCCAAAATGTTTGATTCGTGATCAGAGATGCTTGAAACGTGCTCTCCCGTCGAAAACTCGAATTCGAATTTTCGACCCCTTCACAATATTTTCCTTATACATTATGTATATAAGGAAAGTAATAGCAGGAGGTGGTCAGTCAAATAGTCAGTTACACGCCAACTCTGATATTAGAGGGTGGAGAATGCAGAATCCACTGCGACAATAAGAGCTTGCAATGTCGTCCCAGTAGCTCAACGGTAGTGCTTCGGCTGACCAGTTCGGAGATCCAGGATTCGATTCCCGGTTGGGGTAGAAATACTTTTTACACTCCTTCTAAGCAAAATTCGAAAAATGCCACTAAAACATACTCTTATTAAGTCATACTATGTGTTGTTGTTGAAACCCAGACCGTCCGACCTACCAGAAAGGTGTAAGGTAACTGTTTGGACGGTCGGGAAGTGCCACCCAATTTAGACCGGAACCCAGTGGGGTAGGCATCCACAGGGACCGTACCCTCCTTCCCCTACCACCAACCTCTCGGAAGGACTTTCGGACCCACATGTTTAACGTGATCGTACTCCGCATGAACACGGCGGCAGTTTTGGCAGTGGCTGGAATCGAACCCGGGCCTACCGAGTGCAACTCCAGCGCGCTAACCAATGGGCTACCGCGTCCCCGTCATACTATGTGTGAAAGAAATCAAATGCGCTGTCCTAAGGTAACTTCCTTTTTAGGACACGCCCGGTAAGAGCGCGAAGAAGAAAAAGGCCGTGTGTATTTACAAACATTAATTTATTTACACTATATAAAATATTTACAAGAATTGATTCAAAATATTCAAAATGAAAGTATACCCCTTTAAGATAACAAATAAACAATTACAAACGTATATGTAGTCTCATAGACTAAAATGTGAAAGATGGTAATTAAAAATTAAATTTAAAAATATGAAATATTTAAATATCCCTAACCCGGAGAGAGAAGTAAAAAGTACAAATCAGGCACAGGCCCTTAAATGTGGAACTCACCGAACAATCGCCGAATAAACGACATCTCTCTGAACAGCATTTTTCAGAGGACCTTGTTATGAACACTTCTTTACTCACTCCAAACTCAGTTCCTTCCCCTCGCTCCTTTTTTTCATTCTCAAAAACTCTCTCTCTCCAAGATTTTAAAACACGCCCCTGAGGCGCATACAAACATCCCATTGGATTCAGGGTCTTAACCCCTTGACCCCAACGCACCGCCATTGGCTTTAGGCCTTCCAAAAACAAAAAGCCCCTTCTCAAGCCCCTGCGAAACTGATATTCCTTCGGCCACTAATTCAAAGTCGCCGAGGACCCTATGACCCTTCCGAAAAGGACGTTAAATCTTTCGGTACGAATCCGAGATCCAAAGCAGCTTCGACATCCTGGTTTTCTATTTCGAGTGCAGATGGCCGAACGAAAAGGCTGACCCCCAAAATAAATAAGAAGACTCTAGGTCGCATTCCCGAAAATATTGGCTCATGGGTTTACCATGCGACAATATACCTCCATTTCCCCATTAAAAATTCTAAAATCCAAAAATTAAAATTTCAAAATTTCAAAAATTTAAAATATTTTTTAAAATTTGACCATCAAAAAAATTTAAGCAAATTACGATATGCTGGGGCGCAAAACGCCTTTCAAAAAAATACCTCCATTTCCCCATTAAAAATTCCAAAATCCTAAAATTAAAATTTCAAAATTTTAAAAATTTAAAATACTTTTTAAAATTTTACCATCAAAAAATTTTAAGCAAATTACGTTATGCTGGGGCGCAATACGCCTTTCCAAAAATACCTCCATTTCCCCACTAAAACATCCAAAATCCAAAAATTTAAAAAATTTAAAATCAAAATACAAAAAATTTTACAATCAAAATCATAAAGAAAAATCAAAAATGTGCTGGAGCGTAATCTGCTTTCCTTCCAGCCACACAGAAACCAACCTCTGAAAACAGAAGTTTCCTCCTGTATAATAAAACACATAAAAAAACATCATATTGCACATAAAAGAAAAAAAAAATTGTCAATATAAACACAATACAATAAAATCAAAATATAAAACAAATTGATGAATTCAGGACAACAAATCAGAAAGTCTGTTATTTGTGTTGCACTAGGCTGTACAAAGTCACTCAAACTAAATTACCTTTCTAACTGATAATGTTTTTTAGTTCTTTTTGTATTCCCAAAAGTTTTTGCAAATTGTCCATCACAAAGTTTTGCAAATTGTCCACCAAATTTGCAAGTTTATCACCACAGTAGCTGTTTACAAGGTATAGATGAGAGTGTCTTTGGTTTACCTCTCCGTAAACAGAAAACCACACATGAAACACCAAGTCCGCTGTCTGACAGTATAAATTGACTGGAATCTGGAACCGTAGAAAACTGCAACGTGGACAACTCTTCCAGTATATATAACTGGAACATGTAAAACTGTAGAAAACTGTCCTGTAGAAAACTGGAAACGTGTAAATGTATGCATTGTAAAACGAGACAGTAGAAATCACGGAAACAGTAGAAAACAGACGGTAGAAATCCCAGGAACGTGTAATTGCCTGTTCTGTATACAAAGTCTGATACATGTAAATTGTTTATAACGAAAGGCATGTCTGTGGCTATAAATGTTTATACGCCTTGTACTTGGCATAAATTGAAAAAAAAAAAAACTGATGCAAAATGCTCTATAATGGCAAAAATTGCTATCCATTGTGTAGCACATTTCTACATATTTTTGTGACCAATGTGCGTATTGTGACAGTTTTAACATCAGTACTGAAAAGAACGCAGTCATCCCGCACAATTCAGGACACAGTTCTTTCGTGTGGTATCGTGCACTTTCTGCACCCCGTCCGTAGAGGAAAAAACAAACACCGGTGGAATCTTCTGCACCCCGTCCGTAGAGGAGAACCAACATAGTAATTGTCTCTGTGCTGATCTGAACGACATATCGACATATTACAATGCCTTATTCCGTCATCAAAAATTGTTTATATAGTGTTGGCATGTGCCAACATCCGGTCACCTGCTGACCCGAGATGAAAATTGTTGAAGTGAACATATCATATAGCACCTTCCGTGCGCATCACCTTGGAGTTTTCGTGCTGTGCAAACTGCTTCAACAGTATTAATAATAATTTTTATACAAAATACAATATATATATATATATAGACTGGCCTTAGTGACGGCAAAGTTACCACCAAGAGACCTAGCCACTATGCACTTTATTCTTCTCTCCCTCCGAGAACAAAAACATTTTAAAACAAAATGCAAAATTTCTAAATGCATGAACATGAACGTAAAAATGTATAAAATTTTACTCTCTTAGCTATAAAAACTTTACTCCTTTACATATACAACCTTTACTGCCAAAGGCCACTTTGCGTTAAATAACATGTTTCATATACCATGAAATTCAAAAATTCAAAACCATAAATTATCACACAAAATTTTCATAATTAAATTACATGATCTAAGCTAAAAATTTTCTATTCAAAGAAAAAAAAACAAAATCATCCAACACATTAAAATATCTCATTAATTGCAAGTTACAGAAAATTATACATTTTTGCTTAAAATGAAAATTTCAAACCCATTCGAAAATTTTACATGTACATATGTATAACCCGTCGCTTAATACGTGACTTTATCTCAATTTTACAGTGTCTTACTGCATAAAAAACTCTTTTTTCTTTCTTCTATTTATTCTCTAGTTTGTATGAAAAAAAACTAAAATAACTCCCAAACGCGTACCTTTCAGAAAATAAAACCACAGCTCGCAAAATTTTGCCTGATAAACGAAAATCCTTTTCTTACATTCGAAGGGAAAATTTACTCTAAGTGCTAAAATTTTGTTTCACTAAGCAAAATCATCTTATTCACTCATTCCCTCACTTCCTTTATTTTCTTTACAAAAAGGGTTTTATCACACTTTTTATTAATACTTTCACCACTTTATGCATTAAGCCTTATTTTCCTCAAATAAACACTATCCTCACATTAAAAATATAAATTTCCCCCTTTTTTTATAAAATGAAATACCATTCACCTTCAATTTTATATCTTATCCATTCCATCTATCATGAAAAATACCCCTATCATTCTAACCACACTATATCCTAGCCTATTATTTACTGTAAAAATACATATTTAACCATGACCATTTATGTAGGTAAAGAGATAACACCCTAACAATAAAACCAAATCACAAGAGAAAACACCATATATTTTTCCTTTCTTTTCTTTTTTTAGAAACACTACTTAAAAATGCTAAATTAGTGATATTATTATCCAACTGCATACTCCCACAACTACATTTTATAACCTTTTATCTTCCAATGCTTTGTTAGCGTTCAACATACCCGAAGGAAAAAAAAACTAGCAAATCTCACCTTTCCTTCCTAAACTACCCATAGAAACCAACAAAAAATCTCCATGCGTTCAGAAAAAATGCCGGAAACTGTCACTTACAGTACTACGTGTAACGATTTAAGAAAATTATTGTATCCAAAAATTGATTCCCTTTTGAGCCTAACAATCTAACAAACCTATCAATTTTCTATTCCGAAAAATTTATTAAATTATGTGTGTTTTAACAAAAGTAAAATATAAGTGAATGTAGGAAAGTACCCTTTATAGACGATAAAAATATTGAATAAAAAAGTTAAGAGATACAAAAAAAAAATGAAATACTTTTTGCTTATTTATTTATTTATTTTTTTAAATAAATCCTTTCAACGTTATGTGTCATCAGAAGATGAAAGAGACCCTTTGTTGATCACTCAAACAGTCTGATTCAATCCCCAATGTATAGACATATACACTCTAAATCCCAAACATCACACCATTCTGCCCGCAGAAAAAAATATGTGCCTAAGGTCAAATTATATATCCTACCAACAAATGTTAAAAAGGCTTATTTATTTATTTATTTGTTTATTAAACTTTAAAATTTACTCTTTGTTGTTTGTTCCTTGACTGTTATCTTTGTCACTTTATTAGAATTCCCTTGTAAACAAAAGTTTCCTTAGTAGTTAAAATTTTGTTTCCATTTCGGTTACAAATTGAATTAATATAATATCTATTTATTTTCATTATTTATTATTATTATTATTATTACCTTTTTTCGAAAAACAATATACTTATTACTTTATGTATTTTAATTCCCAATAGCCTAACTAACTCTCTCCAGCTGCAACGCCATTCTATTACTCACTCAGTAACTCTATCCAAACGAAAGGCAGTCTCTCTACTTGTATGTGTTGTCCATCCCTCTTTGAAATTTATGTTCTCCTCCGCTAACTATGTCCAAGCTCCCGTAAAATATATCTGCTAAAACCACCCCTCTGAAAAACGGCTTTCTTTTTGGAGTGTGGAAGAAACCCCATATCGCGACGTATCAAATTTCAACCAATGTTGCCCCCCTTTGAAAACATCTGTGTTGTGTGAACAAGAAACTTTTGGAAATCCTTGTGTTTGCCATGAAATAGAACCGTCAAAGTTAAGAGAAAATTCTGCTGCCTTTAAAAATTCGATTATCCAACCCATTCACATTCTATATTTCATTTTCAGAACCATTTGTAAAATTTTTGTAAACTCGTACCCATAACATATAAAAGGTTTATTATAATCTCACATTACTTCTAATTTCAGCAAAAATTTTGTTCTAAAACTAAAATCACTCAAATGTGTATTAATTAAATAATCTTCGCGACCAAAATTATAAAATGTAAAAAATGAAAATTTTTCCCAAAAATACTATACTAAAAATTTTAACTGAATACGACAAAACCACCCAAAATATTTAGAATTCAGTATAATTCACCCTAGGAGTTTGTCTAAAAGAATAATTTTTATTAGTGCGAGAAACAGACACTTGTTGATGTGTATCGGTCGGAGTAGGTAATAAGGGCGATTTCGAACCAGATGTATGTGTGTGTGTGTCCGCTGTATCTGAGATGCTAGTGGGTGTATTTACATTTGAGGGTAAATTTTTGTCTGTCTCTTGGTCCCATAGAAAAAAAGGAGTTTCGGATTCTCCGCTCGTCTCTTGTTTTTTCGAAAGCAACGGAATACTCTGTGATTCCTCAGATGTCTGCTGGTTATTTTCGATCTCATTAATTTTTAAATGATCCCGCCTTTCAATCATCAAACGCAAGCGATTTATGTGTGCCCTAAAGGTCTTGGAATAAGGCATATTTATCTGTTTTATGTCATAAATAAATCTGTTTATTTTTTTTTACCACTCTGTAAGGTCCTAGCCATTTAGCCTTTTTAAACGATTTTACGTGATTTTTCAAAAATACTTTTGATGTGGACCTCAAAATTGGATCAAAATATACATAATCACAAACATACACAAAATTTAAGAAATATACAAACAGATTAATACCACCAAAATTTTTCAAACCATATCGTGGACCCAAAAAAGTTTGCCTCACAAAAACAAAACTGATATACATTTCCCCTCGATATACATAAAATCATTATCCAAACCCCGTTATTGAATATATTCCCATGGGAAAAAGAAACCGCTTTTTATCTCTACATAAATTTGGAATAAACATTCTATCTAAATTAATTATTTCAAATAGACTCAAGAAATTTTTTTTTTTTTTTGTACTTAAAATAGCATCTATCTAATTTCACTTCCAAAAAATTTCTTGATGTTCCCATTTTCATGTAAAATGCAATCAATGACATAATTAAAAAACCAAAAAATATATATATACACATAACTCTCACCAATTTTAATTCTTTGTATTTTATCAATATAACATTAAAATAGCACATATTTTCATGGCAAATGAAACAGTTAACCCTTCTCAAAGGTTTATACATTTCTTCTAAATTTTCATATTAAAATTTATTTATTACTAGGGAAAAAATTATTGCAGATATTGACTTTTATTATTTGTTTTAATTTTACCATCTTTCAAAAAAAAAATTTTCCTTGGTTAGTGAACCACACATAATTCTTATCCTGTTCGTTGGCGCCAAACTATTTTCCTTCGTTACTGAACCCAACCAAATTCATCCCGGTCTAAGGCACCAAATTATTTTGTCCTAAGGTAACTTCCTTTTTAAAACACGCCCCTGAGGCGCATACAAACATCCCATTGGATTCAGGGTCTTAACCCCTTGACCCCAACGCACCGCCATTGGCTTTAGGCCTTCCAAAAACAAAAAGCCCCTTCTCAAGCCCCTGCGAAACTGATATTCCTTCGGCCACTAATTCAAAGTCGCCGAGGACCCTATGACCCTTCCGAAAAGGACGTTAAATCTTTCGGTACGAATCCGAGATCCAAAGCAACTTCGACATCCTGGTTTTCTATTTCGAGTGCAGATGGCCGAACGAAAAGGCTGACCCCCAAAATAAATAAGAAGACTCTAGGTCGCATTCCCGAAAATATTGGCTCATGGGTTTACCATGCGACATGCGCTACAGCTGATTTCTATGATTATAAACATTAAAATAAAGATAAATAAATTTGTATTCTTTTATATTTGTTGGCATTGTTAGTTGAGAATAGCTGAATTATGATTTGATTCTTCCCCAGCCCCCTCTTTCTTTGCCTGGATGTTTGGCATGATCAAATCTCTCCTCTCTGAAGACACCGTCAAGAAACTCAAGATTTACGGCTACAGTGAGTATTTCTTTTTATCCCCTTTGTAAATATGAAAAGTACGAAGATTTATAGAGAATTTTTACAGGCATGCGAATGTCATTCAACTTGATTTGTACGCATTGCAGATCTTTGACGCATTGCAGGCTTGTACTCATTTACAAGACGCAGGGAATGAGGGTGAAGGACGCCCAATAAAGCAATTGTTTGTGGTTTGTTTTTTGGCGAAAATATATTCAAATAGGATATTAGAGCCAAACAATTTGCTGTAGGGTCATCCTATGTTGAGTTATCCCAAATCGAAACTCCCTCTGTGCGCACTCTTGATAGTCCTATCGCAATAGAAATATTATTGATTTAAAAAAGTCAAAATCGCAAAGTTTAAAAGAAGAAGGAATATCTTAAATATTATAGTTTTCACTAATAATTGTAGATTTTGATATTTTTGTTTCTTAAGTAAATTTTTTCATTGAATCCAATTATTATTGAATGGGCGCTTTTTTTTTAATGAATATTTCAAAAACTTATAAGAGGCCAATAAAAGTGTGTCCGGATTCTTATCTGAAAGGACGATGTATTACGATGCATGAATAATCTAGAATGTGCGCATATATGTAAATATTTTGGTGTAATAAATGGTGTATTGTGATTCTATTAAAGGACCAGCGAGCTGGCTCAAGGCGATCAGCATTAAAAATGGTTCGTAACGGAGTGAAATGTGTTATAAACTTTGGACAACTAGTAGGATATTATTTCTTCCAGTGGATTTACTTTTGAAATTGTTAGCATGGGCTTAATTTGGTAGGTGGATGGAAAGAAGATCTGCTGGAGATGATCGACCCCCAGATACTGCCGGTCACCTATGGAGGTACCAGAACAGACGAGGACGGAGATCCCAGATGTTCGAAACTGGTGAGCACCAAAATGTACTTTTTTCAATGACATTCCGCTAGTATGTATATTCATACAAAATCCAGAATTTTTCTGTAAAAAAAGTAAACTGATGAGTCAATTAGAAATGATTTTATATGTAGGCTCTTTTTGTGATGAGATCTTATTAAGACATCAATAGATGTCTTCGAATTGTCAGTTAGAATAAACAGGTTTAGTTTCATTCTATTGGATCGAAACTAAATAATAGATATACACGAATTGAAAGATTGCTTTTCAAGTATTTACTAAAACCAAACAAGAGAAAAAAAATTACAATGGATCCTAATGTATATATCTTTCTGAAAACACCCTCTCTTTTACTATCTTAGCATACGATATCTCTCTATTTTTGCTTCAATTCCAGATTCCCACAGGAGGGCCCATACCCACCCAGTACTACCTCAAGAACCAGCAACGGCTGTGCCAGGACGACGAAAACGTCCAGAAAGTGACGGTGGGTCGGAGGACCAAGCACACCGTCCCCTTGAAAGTGGAGGTTGCAGGTTCCACGATTTGTTGGGAAGTTGACTGCAAGAACTGCGATATTCACGTGCAGCTGCTGTGCGCTCAGGAGGTGGTCGTAGAACCCACGAAGGTCAGCAGCGATCTCGGACTAGAGAAGGGATATTTCCTAGCAGAGAAAGTTGGAAGCTGTAAGTATTGTAAACTAGTTCTTAACAATGACCTTCATTTCTAATTCTCTGTGGGAATTCTCAGGTCTTACTGTTCTCAAATGGATTCAATCTAATGTTTCAACCATTTACATTTAAGTTCCAAATGTGGCTTGATTATAAAGCTTACTCCAGAACTTAAAACTGGCGAGATTGTTTGATGGGACAAACAAGAATTTGGAGGAGGGGGGGGGGGGGGCATTTTAGGATGGACGCACATAAAAATGAGACTTGATTCCACGGGCGTAGCCAGGATTTTTTTCGGGGGGGGGGGGGAACCATTTTTTTTTGTTGTCTGTAAATTACATTTTTTAGTTTACTATTCAAACTACACCAGCCCTTCCCTCCTCCCAAATTTTGAGATTAATTGTAAAATTTTCCTCGCGTTCCTTCTAAATTTGCGTTATTTGTAATTTTTTAAAGTAAAATATACATTATATAAATTGAAAGTATGCAGTGATTGAAAATTTTAAGGGGAACATTAAAACACTTAAAATATTATTACAATTTGAGCTAATACAAGAACTTTTTACTTTAAAAAAAGAAAAAAAAGTCTCATGTGGGCAGCACATGACTTTCCTTATATAAATTTACTACTTTTACAGTAAAAAAAAAATAGATTAGTTTTATGGTAGATATTTATATTCTTTCTAAGATATTGAATTGTCAATGAGTCGTCATTTTCATTGATTTAGGGTTATTTTTATCCATATGGCGAGTTTTTCGTTAATTTAGCAACATTTTAAAAAGTCGCCAAGTTGGCGACATTCCACCAAATTCGTCGCCAAAATCTCGCCAAGCGTTATGGACGGAGAAATAAGTTATTCTTACAGCAGATATAAATGACTATTGGCGTTCAAAAGCAAAAGTATTACTCAAAGTATTTTTTTTCATGAATGGAACGAGCTAGATCCACGAGAATGATGTCACCAAATTTATCACATGGTATAACATATGAAAAGTGAACATGTTTCTCAATTGGAAATATTTTTTTTTATTTTATATGACTTTTTGATAATTTTTTGAAAAATGTGCAATATCTCGAGAACGGTTCATGTTAGCGTTCTAAAATTTATATCAATCGTTTTCTAATAAAAAATTACATAAGAAATATCTATTTGCGGAACTTTATTAGAGGTTTTGATTTTTTGACGATTTTTTCAAAATTTCACTCGAAAATTTAGGAGGGTTCTGAACACTCGATTGCGTATAAAAACAGTAGGCTTCTAGTGTTTACGGATTGTAATTTTTGTACCAAATTCCGTTCGAATCGGTCCATTCGTTCGTCAGTTATCGTCTCCACAGACTCACTGACACACACACACTTTCACTCACACACACATAGACATCACTTCAAAAATATGCTATTCGTGATCAGGGATGCTTGAAACTTGCTCTCCCGTCGAAAACGCGAATTCGAATTTTCGACCCCGTCACAATACTTTCCTTATACATTGTTGTATATAAGGAAAGTAAAAATGAGCTTACATTTTCACTCACCTTATTAAAAATCGGCGCGCCTTGAAGATTTAAGGAACCGATCTAAAATTTCGTCCGATTGCACATCGATATTGCGATGAGTTGCTAAAAGTGCTAATCCACTCAAGCTGTTTTCTCCCACTGAGTTTCTTAAATATGTTTTCAATCGTCAAAGTGTTGAAAATGTCCTTTCTGGCGTAGCAGTGGAAATCGGAATTATTGCAAGAATCTGTAACAACTTGTATGAATTGGTGAAAAGATATGAGTTCCATTGCAAAAGGGCTTCCTTTGCATTACTAGGTCTCGAATTAACATTTATTTTCGTCCATTCCTCCAAACGGAATATTCGGATATGAGAGTATTGCTCTCTGGAAGCATGTTTTCATAAAATCTTTGCAAGTCATTAGCAGTTTTTCACAGTTCAGCGTTACACGGCGTAGGAGAAATATTTGAAGCGCTATAATTAATGCCTTGTGAGTCTCGAATCGATCTTTTATTTGCGTTCGCACATGCTCAACAAATGGTACAGAAAGGTTCTTTCGGAAATATTCTTCTGGGGTTTTCGATGAAATATTTCCTCTTTATGTCATCCTTGATGCAATTCTCGGAATTGTGATAACTCCATCAAATTCTGCGATCCATGTTGACGCTGCATTAAAAATAGTATTGAATTTGTCGATGGCATTGCATCTTAGCTCGTCAAGCAAAGTTACTATGAGATCAACATGTTCCAATGATGTCGTCAAATCGCAATCAACGCTCTGAAGAATTTTCGAGACAGGTAATGTCCACGAAAATACAAGATCAAGTGTGCAGAGCGCGATTACAAACTGATCCTGAGTAATAGCACATCACAGCTGGTGAGCTTTTTGGACGTATTCGCGATTTATTACATCTTGCAAATTTTGTAGGGATAGAGCTATTGCAACGTAGATTTTTCGGAATCGCAATAAAGCTTTATGCTTGACCTGTAACATCCGTCGCAGGCACAAAAAGTAGAAAAATTTCACTTAATTTTGTTCTTCTCTGTCTACATAACGCAAGCATAAGGTTAATTGTTCTACTCCAGAATTATCTGTTGTTTCGTCACATAAAACAGAAAAATATCGATATAAACTTACTCTATGCACGATCTGTTTGTTCTTGGATATATTTTCCCACAAAGATCGATTCACTGATTCTGTGTCATAGGGCTTATGTATTGTGCGTTCCTCGGTCCGTGCTGTAAATGCTTCAATAATATTGAATCGCCGGCGTTCACTCGAAAACGTAGAAGTGATCGAAAGTTTCCATCATCCATATCGCAGTCTTCAGAAGCGACGTTCCCAGAATCGCACTTTCCGCGGAGGGCTATTTCTTTTCGACCGCACAAAATCACCGTTTCGATAATCGATTTGAGCGCAGTCCGGGTTTCAGAATCTTGCCTACTCCTTTCTTTATTAATTTGGTTTGCAATATTTTGCTGCCTTCTTTTGGCAACACTTGGAAAATGTCAACATTGTGCCGAATTAAATTAATTCACCAAATGAAACCATAATTAAATCTCCCCCCCCCCCAAAGTGGAATTGGGGCTTGGAAATTCTAGACCGTGCTCACCTGTTACCCTTTGAACTTGAAACATGGCAGGGGTCGCCAGAACAATGGATGTCGCGAACCCCGCGCCACCAAGTCTGCCAGATTGACAGTTAAAAAGAAAGGCTAAGTTGGCATAGACCGCCCTTAGTGGTCGCGTGAACGTCAGCTTCCAGACGTGAGGGGAGTGTCTCCTAGACTTACTGGCACGAGTCTCCGGACAAATGAGACTCAAGGAAAATGACATCACGGATATTAAGATCCAATAAGAAAATAGAGAGAAAATTGTCCCCTGATGGCGCTTTTTCTGAGGGCGACCGGAAGAGAGTTTTCGAAAGGAGATAAGATCTGATCTTCGACAAGAGAGCCCGTTTTTTTGGAAAAAAGATTGCTTCTCGGGCATAGGCCCTGTACCCTTGTTTTTTAAGCAGAAGCCTTCTGCGAAAGTTCCTAAGTACGGGAACGGAAGAGAGATCGAGGGCCCTGTAGGACTCGATCCATATAGACTACCACTAGTCTGAAATTTAGACCACCCGGGTCTTAGCATTTGCCATGACAGGACGTCACCGCATCGTGGACTTACGTCTGCTTCATCCCGAAGCTTCGCGAGATAGTTCATCCTGAAACCTCACCAGAGAACCAACCACCTCTGATAGACTTTCCACGGGAAATTGATTTGGACATTTTCTTTGAACACGTCAGAGTGACCTCAGCGGACTATTCGCCTTACTTCAGATTTGGGTACCTTTGTGACCTAAGTTGTATATTACCGAAATTCTCTAAGTCAATAAAGAATTGAAGTCACTCGAGAGTTATTTGGCTGTGAACGGAAACCCACCCTACCCACTACGCTACAGCATACACACTGCATGATTGATGATACACTGCTTTAGCAAGATTCGTGAAATCATCTTTCGCATTCTTTCACCCTGAATATGGTTTTCTCACTAAGGCATCAAGAACGCTGATGCCCGCCTTTGCCGCATAATTCAGGTGAAAATACAGCACAAAATTTACAAAAAGCTCCTTGAAGGAGTTTGGAATACGAGAATCATTTAAATTGATTTAATCAGGACAGCTGAAATCTTAAATTCCTTTTACCCACTTGTTGTGCTGGAAAGGAGAAGTTTTCAGGTGGAACCCAACAGTTGAGCAATAGTTTTTTTCGAATAAAATCGTCTGATTCGGTATGGATATATCGTCCAATATCCCACTCTGCCGAATCCACTATATCTGCAGTCGAAGATACAGAAGAAGAAGCAGTCATCCTTACTGTTGTATCATTCGCTGACGCCAATGGAGTATGCTCATTCTACGTGGTAGAGTTATCAAGTTCAAGCCGCTTTTTTTTTTTCTAAATAATTGCTAATATCCATTTTTTTTTCTTAGAATCTTACGTTGAAAAATACCAAAGATGATCAATCTGTCAAACTAATACGGAAAGAAACGAGGAAGGTGAACTAAATTGAAAGACAATTAAAGTATCTCACCTCACTGATCGCCTATTAAATGAATGATGCAACATTTAGACGTCTTTACTAGGCGAGTTGACGGCTGATACAACATCTTTCAGTTTTAACAACAGATCAATGTACTTGATCAATGCATGATCACATGTTGATAGGCGGAGCGGAGCCTATGACGTCACTCGCTTAGATGGTGGGTGGAAACAACAATTTCCGCCCCCTTATTCTCCCTGAACACTTGCACGTAAACCTGGACCATGATGAATTGTTCGGGATGGTTTTCAAAAAATGGCATTCTCCTAAGATAGATGCTGTGTCTTAATTATATGCATTTTTGCTGCCCAGTAGCTGAAAAAAAATAATATATATATATATAGTTATTACTTGTTGTAGTTTAATTGGGAAAAATTGACTGGGTGATTCTCTAAAAAGATTTGAATTCGGGTGAGATTACAGAAATTTGGTAGACTGTGGTAGCGGAAGTTCCCATCCCCTCTTGCGGGTCCCATTCTTTTCTCTTTTCAGACCTCATCCCCCTTGTATTACTTTAAAAGCAGAAAGTACATAATAAATGATGTAAATAATCAGTTACAAATTATCTAATGGCATTCTGAGGCGCAATGAAATAAATCATCCTGAACAATATCATTTATTATAAAGAATTCGTCTTCACCCCCCCCCCCCCCCCCCCCCGATCTTGCAGTACCAGAACTGGCGATAAAGTGGCATTTGGCGTGTGATGTGAAAGGAGGAGTCCGAAATGGTTCACGATCTGGAATCATGTTTCCCAGACAGATAGACCTGGGCCACTATTGTAAACGAATGGCAAAAGTTCCGCGAATTTATAGATAAAATCGTTCATAAGAAGAATACTTTCACAATATATTCTTTCATGTAAATAAACCAAAACAAATCCATTTTATATTTCCATTCTTTTCTCTTTTCAGACACCCTCGTCCTCGACAACAGCTACAGCTTCTTACGAAGCAAGACGGTTTTATACAAGACTTTCGTCTCCACGTACACAGTGTCCCACTACTCAGGGACTTGCGGCAACGGCAGTGAATAAGAAACAGCCCCCCAACTGCGCATCCCGCGAAGGTTATGATGCGGGAATTATTGGGATTCGTGTAAACTTTATAAAGAACCTTGCTGCCCCCAGACGGGAATCAAACCACGGATCTACGCTCTACTGACAAGCTCTTATCAAAGTGGACAGCTCATAATTCTATGAATGTACCGGACTGCGTGTAAAATCCTTTAAAGGAGAATCGGCGTCCTTTAAAATGAAATTAACACGCGATTTTATCAGTACGTAATCGTCTTTAATCTATAAACAGGGTGACTTCAATTCTAAAATGCTGACATGAATTTTAATGAAGGAGTCATGCATTTACATATGGATTAAAACAATCTGAAATATTTGGTATCGGACACTGCGTACCGCGATAGTTTTGATGAGGTAGGCTGAGCAATGGGCGTTTAACTTGGAAAAATGTTTTTGTATTAGAAGTGAAATTTATATTGGAATTCGCACTTTCAAAAAGCTTTATTTCCTTGGTGAGTAAAATAAAATAATTTAACATAATGAGTGAATGAAATGCACGAAATTTTGAAATGTGTTACATGTGTAAGATAAATACGCACAAAATATAACATTTTAAATATTTCCTTATTTCTAAATAAGTTGAAGTTTTACAACCATTTTATTAAATATAAAGTCATGGGCGCCCTCCTCGGAAAACGTTCTACGGACGCCTATGTAAAAAAGAGTGCACTGAAAATGGGTCATAAATCTGGAACACAAGTGTTGCGATACAAACGCTCAAGGGAAATTTAAGTAATTGATAGATGTTTAATTAAGCAGCTATGTAACAACACCTGATTTTGATCGGTCATCCAATGGAATAAAAAATTAAGATGTTAAATATTTAATGAATTGGAACCGTATAGTGGGGAATAAAATTTGGAATATAAATACAGTGTTATGAAAATGCAAGTATGAATTATATGACCATTTTTGCATATAGGCGCCTTAGCACAAAATATGCAATTTTGAATATATGAACCATTTTGTGATTCTGTACATACTTGTACTTGAACCTGTAAATCAATCAAAAATAAAAATAAAATAATATTTAATGTTTTTGTATTAGCATTGTTTGTACTGGTATACAAAGTAGAAAAAAAAAACACTCTTTGAATATTTAAAATCTTCTTTATTCACACTGTTCATGAAAGCAGTTATGCTTTTGGAGATTTATAATACTTTAGGCTAACAAAAGAAAATTTTGATTCATTCATGTAATTTTTGCTGTAAAAATTCATAAATCTGGAGATATGAAAGAGTATCATTGAATTTTTATCTAAATGCCTTTTCATATGAAATGTTATTAATTTAATACGTAATATCAAAAATCTTAACTGCTTCACATGAACAGACCTGATTTTTGTTCAATACAAGTAAATTGAATGAAATATACACATTTCGTTGATCATCATCAAGATTCCTTCATCATCAGAATAAAACCATGTAAATTCTCACAAGAGCATAAATTGTATTATGCATTTCATCACCTTTTCGAAATTTTATTGTATTCATTCAAGATATTTCACTGAGTAAGGGCTTTAAGTTGTAAGAGCTGAGTAAGGGCTTTAAGTTGCACAAAATGGAAAGTAAAGTAAAAAAAAAAAAAAAAAAATTTCCGCAATAATATTTTCATAACAAGTGCGCCTTTGGAAAAATGTTTATCATATAACTTTTATTTTTAGCATCATAATGCTTTGATTGCAACCTACTTTTGTATTTTCTAATGGATGTTTCCTATGGAATAAAAAAAATCTTCTGTTCCAGAAAATAATCTTCATTCACATGAGCGAGTATTTTAAAAGATAGTTTAAAATGCTGAAAATTTCAGAAAAGATGGTACTTAATATTATTGAAAATTAATACTTCAACCTATAAAAAAAATTATTAACTTATTCTTTTTTGTATCCTTTCATTTCTATTCTTAAAGGGCTCCACTGAGAAAATGTAATAGTCAGACTTGGCAAAACATTGAAACTTCCCGATAATTATATTTTTGCATGCATAGTCAAATCAGAAATTGATAAGTGGTTACATTTACAGTAATATTACTGTTCACTATATTTTTGCAGGTTCCATATAATATATATATATTTCAATTTACTCAAAGTTGATACTTTATATTTGGGGCAAAGCGCTTTGCAAAATTGGTTCGCCAATTCAATTGCTAATCCATTTCTTCTCTTGCGTTACATATAAAGACTAATACAAAGCTCTATATCTATTGAATTATGAAATTTCATGAAAATGAGATACTTGTTACAGGGGAAAGTATCTAATCCACAAAACGACAATCCTACGAAAGGTTATTTGCACTTTAAAATATGGAATGTAGCATTCCAGTTTTCGGACTCTTCTTTCTTCAACACGATAGCTCGTTCCATTCGTGAGGAAAGATACGTTGGGTAATACTTTCGTAATTGGACGACAATAGTCATTTATCTGCTATACAAATAATTTGTATTTTTGTATAATAAAACTTTTATTTTCTTATTACATTTGATCTATGCCCTATGTATGTTAACAGACATGTTGTTAAAAATAACCCAATTAAAAATTTTTAAATTTCCCAAGCATTTCAAAGAATTAAAAATTACAGTGTAACTACATCGATTTGTATCGGGATGTGAATAGGAGATAATATTGCCACTAGATGGCAGCACTATTTATACTATTCATGGAATCTTCATGATATAATGACATGATTCCTGATGGAAAATATCGTAATACTGAAAAAGACTAAAAACTTTTGGAAATACTGAGTCTCTTTCGCAACTTCTTAATATGATAATATGAAGAATTCGAATACAAACATTGGTTAGTTTGGAATCTAACATCCACTGCGCCTTTTTGTGTGACGGAGGTTAGATTCCGCCGAAGAGGAATTCATGAAGCAGGACTTCCCAAATGAATTCATGAAGCAGGACTTCTCAAATGGTATGAATTTCGTCAATCTGGCTTCTATTTTTCTCTTGATACATATAAGAATCTGTGTGTTCTTTCTCACTTTTTTACACTAAATCGTCGACCTTTCTGGTAGGTCGGACGGTCTGGGTCTCAACAACAACAACAACACTAAATCGTTGCTTTTTCCCGGCCACACACTTAGCTACCATTAGTCTTAGGGTTGGTCGTGTGGTCTGGGTCTTCAACAATCGTTGCTGGCCACACACTACTAAGCTACCATTAACCCTAGGGTTGGTCGTGTGGTCTGGGTTTTCAACACTAAATTGTTGATCTCCCATTCCAGAGATTAGTGAGAGAAATCGCTCAGGACTTCAGAACCGATCTCCATTTCCAGAGTTCCGCCGTCACTGCTCTCCAAGTGAAGCTTGTTTAGTCGGTTTGTTTGAAGATTCCAAATTGTGCGTCATCCACCCTGAAAGGGTTACTATCATGATAAAGGATATTCAACTTGCTCCACGAATTCACGGAGAGCTTGCTTAAATTTCCGTCGCTCTTAGGCCGGATTCATACTCTTTTTCAGAGCCACACAAAATATAGTTAGGCTTCTTTTTTCGCTTGCTATTTTTATTTTTAACGACACATGTGTATGTATTTACTTACTCCTATTTAAACTTATCTGTCGTCATTTCAAATTTTCTCTCCAGAAGAATTGATTTTCCATTGCGCCGATAGATGGCAGCATCAAAACATTAAAACTAGAGTATTTCTTTGGAAGGAACGTACGTGTCTCCGGCATATATTGAGACGGGATGTCCAAATTACTACTTACCAAAGTTCCGCCTCCGTTCCTCCCATACTAGGCAGGACTGGAGGTGGAGTCAATGTGACGTAACACATAAACGTAGCGAGATATGTCAATCAATAAGAAAAGATTCAGGCTATTGAGCTGGATATAATTTTTTAAACAATTTAAAGTTATTTGATGTGTTTCAGAAAGAGGATTTTCATTAATTTGCCATTATGTTCTACAACACGGAGATTTATTTTTTTGCCTTCTTCGTATTATGAATTGATATCTCTTTCTATTTACGTATGTATAATTATCGAAACTCATTCAAACTACGATTCGTATTTGTGCACATAATGTAATTTTTGAAATATTTCAGCGAGCTGGGTATTTTTCTTTGGATTAGGTGGATTTTAAAACATTTGATTCATTGTAAATTTATCTTGCTCGCATTTTTAAAATCATTTTAATCATCAGTATTATTTTGTGTTAAATTCAAGTTCCTCTTACTTTCAAGTTTTCTACAACATCAGCTTGATATGTTCATGGATGCAGTTATCCTTTCTGATATGAGAGCAGTGTGCAGAAAAGCGGTATCGCATCGAAAATTGCGATAGAAAATTTGTGTTTTGCTATGTGAAAATACATTTGAATCGCATTTTGAAACTTTATTTTAAAAATCCCAACAAATGATCATAACGGTACAAAAAAAAATCTTTACGCATACGTGCATAGCTCTTGTAATATTCATGGTTTTTTTCTTTTATATTTCAAATCCGGCATATCGATATGTTTATAGGTACATTTTTTAAGAACTAGTGAAATAATAGTTGTGAACTGCAATCCAAAATATTGAAACTGATATAGAAATGAAATTTTGATTAGCAGTTTGCTAATGAAAAATATTCCCTTATTTTGCACCATTCTTCCTCTTCGACCCAGACCGTCCGACCTACCAATAAGGTATACGGTATTATCTATTTGGACAGCCGGAAAGTGCCATCTAATTTAGACCGGAACCCAGTGGGGGAGACATCCACACGGAACGTGCCCTCCTTCCTCTACCGCCAACCTCTCGGACCCACATGTTTAATATGATCGTACTCCGAATGAACACAACGGCAGTTTTGATACCAGGGCCGTGCGATTGCAATTCCTGCACTAATCACTAGGCTGTCGCGTCCCTTATTTTGCACCCTGAATGAGAGTCTGATTCAAACTTTGGGAATATTTTTATAGGCAAAGGTCTCTCAAGAGTTTAATTTTTAATAAATTAGAAGCCGGCTGCATGGTAGCACTTAATATATCAGTCCCCATAGATATTCACATTATTGTGGCATATAGTAAAGCATGTTTTCTTGCTGCCATTGCTGGTATTAATTATTCCATGTTGATAACATGCTTCTTTAAAACAAAATATAAATATCCCTTACTTCATATTACGTTAAACAAATGAGTTCTTAGAATGTTAACAATATTATACACAAATATTTGTTCAGAAATTATTTTAAAATTGTGCTTTGTGTACAGGGATAACTGAAATGTGTAAATCGATGAAAGTAAGAATGTCAAATGTTTTTTAAACTACACTAAAAATTTGCATGTACAACGATTTAAAATAAAAATTATATGCAACCTGAGATTGTTATTTAAAAGCATCATATCAATTTCATACTAAATCTTTTCAGACATAGTTAGAGATGTATATCAATAATTTTTCCATTTTTATTTCATTTTAATAGATTTGAAAGTAAATTCTTTTCACACTGTTTTTTAAAAAGCAAGTAACTTTACAAGTCTTTGATTATTTAGTTTTTAATTTTGAGGAAGATGGTTCAGTCATGATAACAGTCATGATGACAAAACTGTCATGTAAAAATAATTTGCGGAGACTGAAAAACGGAGTCTAAAATTTGCAAATATGAAGTTTCATGATATATATTTTAGCTAGGTTATATTTAAGGCTGCTGGATTATCAGCTGTCGATATGAGGTAAAAAATAAAAAAAATAATTTAAAACAAAATATTGGGCCGTAAATATATTTTTTTCCAAAAGCATTAAACAAAATGGTCACTGTACAGTACGTGAAAAACATTCAAATTAATTTATATATTATAAAGTAAACTTCGATAAACAGAAATTTGCATACAAAAGCATTTAGTCTATTATAATAAGTATACCTTAGTACAGCTGAATGGACCTGAACATAGCCACTGTCAGATATTTTGAGCATATACAACAAATGTGACGAAGTTAAACATGCAATATAATTTTTACATATAGATATTTTTACAAATTCTTGGCCAGAAAAACACTGAAAAGCTTGCTGATATTTTATAAGCAGCAAAAGTTTCATTGTGTTCATCTAGCCTTTCCGAGGTTTAACAAAATATGTAGTCTTTTAGTGTGTACTTTTATAGACGATTGATAAGAATTTGATATTTTTGTAAATAATACTTGAATTTGATATAAAACAATCTTGAAATGATGTTAATCTTCGTTGTTACACATATTAAAATATAACATTTACTTGATTGATACTTCGTTAAAATATTATATCCAGCATAATAGCATTATAGCGTAAAGACAGAAAATAGGATGTATGGGAAGCGAAGTGACGTTTGGGTTCTACGTCACAATAACTCCCGGCCCCATTATGGGCTAGAAAGAGGCGGAGCTGTAGTAAGTAGTAATTTGGGCACTCCATCTCAATATATGCGTCTCCGGAACTCCTGCTGTAATACTTTGAAGAAAATAAAAAACATGTATTCAGTGACGATACAGAAATTAGATCTAGTAGGAATTAATAAAAACTTACAATAGAGTAGGTATTAAACACGATATATGAGCGAGAAACACTTAGATGAGCGAGAAAGTAAAATAATAATACAACCGCATGAATTAGTCTTCATATAACAACTTCAATCGGTGTGTTTACTTGCTTGCATATTCTTCTAACACCTCTTCTGGATTGATCAATAATATGGATGTATAAGGACGCTAAGCCGTTTAGCCTTTTGGCTACCATCCTAGCTCTAAGATACGTTTTCATTAACTTCAAAGAAGAGAAGCTCCTTTTCACCAAGTACGTTGTGAAAGGAATTGTGACCAATATCTGTAACAGCACTTTTATATTTAGGAAAAAATCCGTTTCCCCACAGTGTGCTTCAGCAGCTGTAGTAGGTATATTGCGCGGTATAATACCTTAGAGGAGAAGTACTTCTTATTCCTGCTCTTAGTATAATACACGGTGTATTGGGGCAAAATTGTAATAAAGCATTGTAAAATTTGTTTAGGGTAGTATCTGGCTTCAAAGGTTTGGGTAGCGTGAATTTCAATTGGTTCATCTTTTATGCTATATTTATTTCTAATTATCAATGTACTTTTTTCTCCAAGTTTTATTACTCGAAAGGGTCCCTGAAATCTATCTTGTAGCATATTGGGTTTTACTCCGATGTTCGAAGGAAATTTCTGAACCTCTAAGGGAACCTAATTTAGAGGGTTCTAAACATTCGATTACAAAATTAACTATTCTACAAAATTAACTCTTTATAAAAACCTAAAACAAAATTGTAACATGTTACATATATCAACAAGGTTACTGAATTGATTTTTAAATGAAATGATAAAATCAGTGGTGTACAGCGATATTTTGCTTTTTGCTTTAGGCAAACACAACATTTAATTCTGGTATATAAAAAAAATAGAAAAAATTTATCACAGTCAGCCCTTCTATGTCGTGGTACTCTCATAATGCGGATTCTATATAATATGGAGCAAAAATTGCGACAGCCCTGTCATAAGGCAATATTCATAAAACGCGGTAGTCTTATAAAGCGGTTTCTCTATAATACCACTCAGTTTAGGCAGTCTCCCTATAGCGTGATTTTTTCTATTACACTTTTACGGTTCGAAATTAATGGGGAATTCCCCTGTTTTTTCATCCACGTACATCACCATATTTCAATTTCAGTTATCAGGGAAATCCTCTGTAAAATAAATTAATACATTCACCTCAAATACATTGGTAGACGAAAATTTGGGTAAAGAATGGGTTTCAAATTTCAGTTTAAGTGATGTGAAAAGGGGACTGGGTTTGGGTAAACAATTAGAAAATTACTTTGTTGAAAATGATCTTTCATCTGTGCAAAGTGCAAACTTTAAAAGATAATTACAAAATTGTTTAGCTCCTTTCAGAGAGATTTTGGTAGAGTTACAAATTAAAACTACATTTGAAAACGAAAATGAAGATATGCAAAGTGAAGAGCCAATAAAAAGAATTAGGCCACTAACTAATAGTAACAGAGGTGATGAATATTAATAGAATTTTTGTTAGAAAAAGTTATGAAGTTTATATTTCACATTGTTTTTTAATTTTCAAAAATAATTCGAAATACGTAACATATTTTTGCTTTACTTTTGTATTTATAAACTTATATTTCATAACCATATTCATCATAACATGGTACTCTAAAAATACAATTTTATATAACGTAGAATGAATCAGTCTGATTTATATGTTCTGAGTTCCATTTAATGCAATTTTCGCATAACACAGTACGAATTGTTCTGAGTTTCTTATAACGTGATATGTGGTTTCCATATAACATGGTACGAATTAATCTGATGTGCACTAATCTGAGTTTTATAATATAAAGCGGTATGAATTAACACTAGAACGATGGAAGCGGTCATTTTGATTCCATAACTACTTTGATAAACGATTCCTTCAAAACAACTAATCCCAGCCCATTGAAATTTTATGACTTTTCTTATTTTCTTTGCAAAAAATGTGTCGAAGAAACATCCTAAATGCTGTAACTATGATGTTTTGGTTTTGAATTAAAAGTATGTTGTACTTTTTCTATGGCGGTCAAATTGACCACTGCCTGTCGTTCTAGGTAGTTCAAAATATCAATCATTCTAGTGTTAATCCCATTATGGGAGGGTAGACTGTACTGTTGAACCTATTTGTACATAAATTCCAATCTTCTACTTTTTTTTCAAAAGCATTAATGACATTTTCGTGGAAATTAAGAATTCTTATTTCTCAAATTTGAAGAAAACTTTCTAAGATACAACAAAAAGTGATCTTTGCTATTAGTAATTAAGATTAATTTGAACTTGGTCACCAATGATCTATCATCAATCATCGTTTCACAAATTCTGCTGAAATATTATAGTAACATATTTTTATTTTTTTAATCTGATGTTGGACTGCATACCACTGGACAAAATCTAACTAAAACTGATAATATTTGGGAAACAGTTGAAGAGTTTCTACAATTATGACAGGTGACCACCAGTCATGACCAGAGAGTTCGAGTACTTTTTCATAACCACTGCCATTTAAAAACTTGTTTCGGTCACAGTGCAGTTATAACCAGAATGACCAAGGATTTTCTCAATCAATGTTATATGGTCACATGATACGCAGAACACGTGTTTTGCTTGAAATGCTGTCTAGAATCGTGTAGAATAATCATGCAGTTTTTCTCTGGTGAGTGACTTGATAACTGATTAACAATTGTTAACGGAGATGACCATTCAGTTAACTTTTCAAACACACCCTCATAACGACTTTCAACAGGGGAAAAATTCATACAGAGATTCAAGAGCAAGACACTGAACTCACCGACCCCGACAAATTTTGAAGCATTCTTAATAAAGCTAGTACTTTGACTAAAACCACCCATGAACATCCCCCACCTTGTGTTCCCCGGTGGAATGCAAAATGTGGATACATACGTGCAAAACTGAGAATTGCTTAAGTGCTTCTTTGATCAATTGCCGTTCGCATTTGATCCGTTGTTTTTCAGTGGAGTTTAATCTTCTATATCTAATGAAATGATTGATGATCAAATTGCCCTTGATTCCTATACTTAAATTACTCCACTGGATTCACAACCACCAGTTATATATTCTTAATTATAAAGCAAGCACCCGTATTGATTCGAAAGGTACCTTTTCTACTACGTAAATGTGATATCAACTAGTGATGTAATTAGTATCACAATTTAAGTTCCTGCGTTTATCAAATATTTTAAAACACATGTTGTCGTATTGATTATTATATAATGATATATCCAGAAATTCTAGCTTTTTGCATTTATTTTTTTTTTCAGTTTCCACAAGTTCCAAATTATTGGGATAGAATCCAAAGTCAAACTGAAAATATTTATCCATATATCCAATCAAAATATCATCCACCAAACGGAAGAAATGGATATGATGTTCAGGATAGGATGTTCAGAAATGGTAGTCATCGTTGTGCATGGATCGTAGTTGAATAGATTTTAAGCAAACTGACGATATTGAACATTGGTTTTTATAGTATGTAGAGTATTGCTCTTTACGCGATTTCCCGTGTTTTTATATGTTTTATATGTTTTAGTCTTTAGGATTTGGTTTTACATATGTTTCTTACTTTTAGTTCATATGATCTTAGGCTTAGTGACTCTTAGTATTTTCTGGACTAGATATCTTATCGATTCGAGATTAAATTTAATTTTTGACTTATAACATCTTAGGTCAATAAATATTTTATAAAAACCTTTAAAAATTGATGTTCTTTTTGGTACTAATGATTTGGATACTTGGAGGATTTTACGCAAAAAAACTTAATAGATATTGTGAAAGAACTTCCCTTGCTTCAACTGTGTAGGTGGTCTTAATCTATGGAGTTATTTTGGAATTGTGATATGTCATAGAAGCTTTTTTAGCGGATTATGTTGTAATGGAATCATGTATTTTGGCTCTTGATATATCTATGTGTATTTAAGATGTCATTTCAATGTTTGTATTTATCTCTTCTACAAATTACTTTATATCATGGAATTACAAATTTATAAGAATTAATTTTGGGAATTTTTATTCACTATGGCCCGGTCGTACTGCAATAAGTGTAGCCGTACGATCGACAACAAGTGACCCTTAGCTAATGAATTCTATTTTGTATTATTTCCCGCCTGTTCAGCACAGAAACGGGGAAGAAAAACATAGCGTTTGTAAAGTATCTGTATTTAATAAAGACTTGTGTGAAATTTTAAACACATCAAATAAGAATCAACATATTTTATATAGCTATAATGGCAAGAATAAATACAAATTTAAACAAGAAAGATCAATCATGCATAAGCATTGATTATGAAACACTTTCCAACTGAAATGCAATTTCATTTAAAAATTTCTAAAATGTGATACATTCAGTGGTGATATCTTTTACATTATCACAGTACTACAGTAATTTATTATACTTAAATATTTAAAACTGTATCGAAATATAAATCATCTGATTCTCTGTGCAAAATCAATGAATATTTCATTCATATAACTTGTATTCTAGACTCCAGAGCTAAATAATTTTGTGTGAAAATAATTCAGCAATTCTTATGTAATTCACAAAAATATGTAATTCGCGCGGTAGCTCAGTGGTTAGCACGCGGGAATTGCACTCGGTAGGCTCGGGTTAGATTCCTTCCGCTGCCAAAACTGCCGCAGTGTTCACGCGGACTACGATCACGTTAAACATGTGGGTCCTTTCGAGAGGTTGGTGGTAGGGGAAGGAGGGTTCGGTTCCTGTGGATGCCTCCCCCACCGGTTTCCGGTCTAAACTGGTATGGAGATTACCGCGGTGCCTTAACATTTCATTATTAGTTTTAACGTCATTAAACTAAATCAAACTTTGTTAACTCCACGGGGTGGTATTTCCTGGCCGTCCAAATAGTTAACTTACACCTTTCTGGTAGGTCGGATGGTTTGGGTATCAACAACTCCACGGGGTTATGGCGCCAGCGAGTTTACCGAGCGAGTTACCAGCGAGTTTCAAGGGTAGCGAACAGGCTGGTCGCCGAAGGCGGCCAGTAAATAAACAGACACACAGACATTGCCTTTTATTGTCTGTCTGTGTGTCTTATACACTATAGGCTTAGCCACAGCGCGTCACAGAGCTGCAAAATTTGGCAATCGGAGACCCCGGGGGGGGGGGGGGAGGTGACACGTGAAAACCGATTTTTAAAATTTGAATTATTTTTTTTTATTTAATGTTTTATGCGATTTCGTTCGTTATTTCCCCTTTTTTCTCCACCATTCAGACATCGTAGAAAAACAAATCACACGATCCGAAAGAGCAGACAATAAGTAAAAATAAGTCAATTTCAAATCTCAGGGACAAATTCTAATATTTTTAAAGATTTCAAAACAAAAGTCACTTTCGGCTGAAAAAAACGAACTTTCGTTTTTAAATCCTCGCGTCGGGAAAAGTACCGATAATTTCCATTTTTAGGAAGCTCAAAGATCAGGCTTTCTTACAAGCCCAATCTGGTTAAGAAATAAGAAGAAGTAACCGCACGATCCGGATTTTAAGGAAGTAATGATTTTCAATTTCTCGACCAAACCGAGAAAGGAGTTTTCACCCACATGTGCGCGCAGACGCACGGTGTTTCTATGGAGAAAAAAATAAATAAAAAGAGAGTTATGGAGATTGTCGCGGTGCATTTATGCATCGGCTTAGAAAATTACGTTATATTTTAAATGTTGGAATTAAGAGCTTAGCATATGGTCATTATAAAATTTAAATGATTGAATTATGGTGGATTGAATTGTGGTGATGTATTGTATACATCGGGTGGTGGTAACATTATACAGAGTGAAATTATTATATTTAATATATTTGCAAATGCCATCAGTGATTGCTTTTTATACGGTTTTTGGCCTAGGGACAATTAAAAACCGAATAAGTGTATGCTTTTTATACGGTTTTTGGCCTAGGGACAATTAAAAACCGAATTAGTGTTTGGTGATATCTGGCTGATATATTTGGGCCATGCTCTTGATACCCATTCGAATATCCTGATGAGGATATTCGCATTGGTATTAAATTATATTTGCAAATGTCATCAGTGATTGCTTTTTGTACGCTTTTTGGCCTAGAGACAATTAAAAATCAAATTAGTGTTTGCTTTTTATAAGGTTTTTGGCTCATTATGCTGGATTGATTTGTGGCGATGTATTGTTTACATCGGGTGGTGGTTGGGACCACAATGAAAAACTTAAACACTGAAGAAATAAAAAATAAATAAAAAGAAAGTTATGGAGATTGTCGCCGTGCATTTATGCATCAGGTGGTGGAGACAATCTTTAAGAAATTTCTTTTTTCGCTGAGCAGCATCGTTAAAGCAGTATCGTTATTTCTTAAATACTAAATTCACATTCAACATCATCAGTCTCAAAAATACTTCCATGTCATTTGCGATGCAATATTAAAATTCAGACAAACAGATACAATTTCATTTATGTAGAACAGAAAATAGAGGAGCATACCGCTATAAAAAACATAGGAGCAGCTGATCCCGGCTGTGGGTACACATCAAAGGGATCCCTTTCCTAGGGTTACAGGTACAGAAATCCTCAGAATCTCATAATTCACAAACATTAGAATAAATTCACTTTACAAATAAATTTTCACCCCCCCCCCCCAGAACATTATTTTTCATCTTAAAATTTCATTATTAGTTTTAACGTCATTAAACTAAAGCAAACTTTGTTAATTCCACGGAGTTATGGCGCCAGCGAGTTTAACACGGTCAGAATTATCAAGGGTAGGGAACAGGCTGGTCGCCGAAGGCGGCTAGTATATAATAAAAGGCAATGTCTGTGTGTCTTATACACTATAGGCTCAGCGACCGCGCGTCGCAGAGCTACGAAATTTGGCAATTGGAGCCGCCGGGGGGGGGGGGGGGGAGGTGACACGTGAAAATCGATTTTTAAAATTTGAATTATTTTTTTTGTTATTTAATATTTTTTGCGATTTCGACCGTTTTTTCCCTTTTCCCCCCTTTTCCTGCACCATCCAGACGTCGTAGAAAAAACAAATCACACGACCGAAAAGAGCAGATAATTGCGAGTAAAAATATATCAATTTCAAATCTCAGGGACAAATTCTAACATTTTTTAAAGATTTTAAAACAAAAGTTACTTTCGGCTCAAATAAACGAACTTTCGTTTTTAAATCCTCGCGTTGGGAAAAGTACCGACAATTTCGACTAATAATTTACATTTATAGAAAGCTCAAAGATCAGGCTTTCTTACAAGCCCAATCTGGTCAATAAATAATAAAAAGTAGCCGCACGATCCGGATTTTAAGGAAGTAATGAATTTCAATTTCTCGGCGAAACCGCGAAATAAGTTCGATTTTTCACCCACATGTGCGCGCAGTCGCACGGCATGGTGGGGAAGTGTGCTGTGTATTGATTGAGTCGTTGGTTTAATTTACAAGCAATTTATTCTAAAATTGTCACTCTAATAAGGATTTTCATATGCCAATACTACATTTATATTTTATTTTACAACGTGAATCACGCTACTATGACAATCATCGGCAAGTGTGCGTATAAGAAATTGAGTAAGTTATAGGACGGATGCATCATGTTGTAAAAATATTTCTTCCCATCCGCCCGCCTGCAGAACTTCCGTTCCTAATAACCTTGAACACTTGCGAGCAATGCCAATCAATATTCCTTATCGAAACATGATTACTATACTACCCTCAACCAAACACAGTTAATTTAAAATAGATTCCCCGTCCCACAAACCGTGAAACTCATTCTATTTTGAATTAGGAATTAAAATTCACAAAAGCGATAAGTATTATTAAAAAAATGTATTTTCCAGGATAGTGAATTTTCACCAATTTGGCATTCTGTGTGCTAACTGGGCTATGCCAAGTTAGCAATATTTCGCCAAATGAGTCAATAAAGTCGCCAAATGGATGGTTAAGCGTTGCAGACAAAGAACAACTTTTCTTATATTCTATATAATAAAAGGCAGTGTTTGTCTGTCTGTCTGTGTGTCTTATACACTATAGGCTCAGCGACAGCGCATCGCAGAACTACGAAATTTGGCAATCGGAGACCCGGGGGGTTGGGAAGGTGACACTTGAAAACCGATTTTTAAAATTTGAATTATTTTTTTTTTTGTTATTTAATGTTTTATGCGATTTCGACCGTTTCCCCCCCCCCCCTTTTTCTCCACCATCCAGACGTCGTAGAAAAAAAAACATATCACACGATCGGAAAGAGCAGACAATTGCGAGTAAAAATATATCAATTTCAAATCTCAGGGATAAATTCTAATATTTTTTAAAGATTTTAAAATAAAAGTCACTTTTGGCTCAAAAAACGAACTTTCGTTTTTAAATCCTCACATCGGGAAAAGTACCGAAAATTTCGACTAATAATTTACATTTTTAGAAAGCTCAAGGATTAGGCTTTCTTACAAGCCCGATCTGGTCAAGAAATATGAAAAAGTAGCCGCACGATACGGATTTTAAGGAAGTAATGATTTTCAATTTTTCGGCCAAACTGCGAATGCAGGAATGGAATTTTTCACCCACATGAGCGCGCAGACGCACGGTGTTTCTATGGTGGAGGGGAGGTGGGCGAGGTTCTGACGTCACGGTTCTGACGAGGTTGCGTCAGATACGCATAGCGAAATCGAATGGAACATTCGATATTTGTGCCTGCCAAATAATGAATGTACGTCATTAATTTCAATTTGCTTGAAATGCATTTATTAATTTTTTAAAAACGTCACTTTTTCTTACAACTCAACCCAAACCAGTTTCTTTGCGGTTTATCCATATCAAGATAAGAATTTATTTTACTTCATTATTGTTCTTTTAAGAACATAAACTTCTCTTTCGATTTTTATAACATTAAGTAATAAGTGTATATAAACGTTTATAGTGTATTTTATTTATATTGTTTTAAAATTGTTCTGATTTAAACAGGGGCTATATATTGTTCTGATTTAACAGGTTTTCGACTTTTATTCCAGAATTGTATTTAGATTTTTGTTTAATTTGTAAACATTCTATTCAATTTAGAGTTTATTTTAACAGTGGACTATTGGTACTATAGGTGTTTATTATTTTGTTTCGGGTTTTTGTTGAAAACAAAAAAGATTTTAATATATACAAACTTAAATAATGAATGTTTTTGTTTTTGGAATACATTATTTTTTATCTTAAAATTTAATTATTAGTGTTAACGTCATTAAATTAAAACAAACCATCCATTTTATTGGAATAAAAATTATCCATCCATTTTATTGGCGCCAGCGAGTTTGCCACTGTCAGAATTTTCAAGTGTAGCGAACAGGCTGGTCGTCGAAGGCGCCTAGTATCTAATAAAAATGGGCAATTTTAAAGAAATGACACTTTGTGTGTTATAATGAATATATACTACGTATGTAATAGATATATGTACATGTTTATAGATTTAAATATATTAAATAATTGTTTCTTCGTTAACAGAAAATATACTGATTGTGGTATATAAAATGATTAAAAAAATTCTCGAAAAGTTTAAATTCTGAAAGTTGAGGTACTATCCAACTTTGAATTTGTTAAATTAACGTTTGTTCCTACCTTTTAAATAAATTAGTTGTGGTATATAAAATTTGTTTGTTTTCGTTTTAAAATATCTAAAAAGACTAGCAATGAAAATGTGGCGAAAATCGCTTATGGTTATGGTTCCTGGTTAGCAGACAATGCGACTCGGAAAGATTCCAGTCACATGGGCGTAACGTCATGCTCTCTCTATCTATTCCTTCTCGATGGTCCAACCAACCAACTTTGCAACCAACCATCAACCAACATTTATCAAAACCATCTCTTTTGTGGAGATGGTATTGTTTCAGGTGAATAAAATTTATCTCATAACAAACAAAAAACGGTGATCAGCTGATTTCGAATGTAAGGAGTAAAGTTGGCAACACTAATGTTATTATGTGTTTGGTTTTTGGAATTGGGTTTAATTTTCTTTTATTTTCCGCTATACATACAGTTTAATGTGATATAAATTTTCGTTAGTGGTTAACAAATTTAGTAAGTGATTGATCATATGGTTTAACTGTTTGATGACATTCTAATTTATTATATGATAATTCGGTGTCTAAAATATTTGAATTTCGAACATGGTGGTTTTTTGATATCACGATTGCTTCTGAAGATTTTATATATTTTGCTAGTTATAATTAGAAATATAAGATATTTACTTTTCTCAGTGTTTTTTTACTAAATAGCAGTTATTAATTTAAATTGAGTTATCTAACTAACATCTTACCATTACGCACGCACGTACTTTTAATATACAAGGTATCATACGTACATGAATAAAATATGTTTATTTCTTGATAACTGGGCTTTATTCATTCTCTGTTGCACTATTATTAAACTTGTCCAGTTGGCCCTATAGTTGTACCACGTATTAAATAAAGCGTAAAAGTTAAAAGTAAGCGGGTAGTAAAAATGTAACATGGAAACCGAAGAGGATGAAGACATATGAAATTATAAAACACGAATGCATTATTCATCGGTGGCATAAGTAGAGTTTTAGAAAATATCTGGGGGGGGGGGGGGGGGGGGGCTTGAGGCTGACCATTCTTTTTTAATGTGAGGCATATAGGGTAAAGCCTTTATAACGGATACTACTGAAAATTACACATTCAACAGACACTAATCAATATCGGACACTTTCATTTAATTGACACTTTCATACAGAACACACAATTTGGTGTTCCAGACAGATTAAAGGCCATTTCCAAATTGTCCCAGAAAATATAAAGAGCTCTTTGACTGTTGTATAGTTTACTCTCCGACCAACTCTGACATAAATAATGATTTGTGTCGAACAAATTTTAAAATCTTGTGTTGGCAGCACATGACTTTTCTTAGACGCAAATTCTTTTTCATATGTTTTATTTCATGATGCATTGAATCTAATTGCAGGAAATAATATGGAGGATACTTTTCTGATATTATATTCAATTTCCTTTTCTTCATTTCATTTGTCAACTTGATGCATTTTAAAACATCTTCTGCTCCTTTTAATTCCAAAAAGCTAAAATATATCGAGACTACTTCAGAGTCATGGGGTCAGTCTTATTCACTTTGTTGTGAAAAATTACATGCAGAACAAATATATAATTAATATATTTTAGAAATTTTAGTCATTTATTTATATTTTCACAATCTGCAGGCCATTTCGAAAAATATGGTTGTCTATATTTGTCCGAATCATACCAAAATGTAATCAGCATCAGGATTACCCGCAAGGGACTTTACTACTAAATGTTAAGCAATTACATTAATTGTTTTTTTATCTATAGTGAAAAAAATGCTTGGTTCCTCAAAATAAAAAAGCACTTAAATATATGGAGAATAGTTCATCTTAGAGTAATGGGGTTGGTTTTATTCTTTTCATCATCAAAAATTGTGAATAGAACAAACATTTGATTGATACATTTGTAGTATTTTATTTTAAATCTTGAGGAACTTTGAGGGCCATTTCGCAAAAAAGGCAGATTATTTTCTTTTTCTCGAAATCGTATTAAAATCTAATCAGCACCACGATAACCCATAAGCAATTTATCTACCAAATTTTGTGAAATTTGATCAATTAGTTTCTCAACTTGAGTGGAACATATGATTTTTGAGGGCCATTTCACAAAAATGATCATGAAGTTAGAGGTTTATTTTTCTGAATACTATTATGCAGTTTTACATAATTAATAAACTTACACTATCGAATAACAGTATTTGCAGTCTAGTATTAAAGAAATCGAAAGCTCTGAAATTCACTTTTTAGAAGAAATTAACATGGGTTTATACAAGTAATTTTCTAAACGAACTTTTGGAATTTTTTCATATATTGAATATAATTTTTTTATTTTAGCCTTTTAGGACATTTTAAATATTCATTATTACTTTACTGTACATGATAAGGTATAGCAAAATATATTGGAATAGTGTCAAAAATCACAACTTGATGAATCTATATGTTTTGAGTACCTTGGAACATGAAAACACAATTTTTAACGGAATATCTGTTTATGCAATGTATTTATCCACCCTTACTCAAAACTAATTGACCAAATTTCATAAAATTTGTTAGGTAAGTTACTTGTGGGTTTCCCTGGTGCTGCTTTGATTTTGATACGATTCAAGATAAAAAAAAACCTGCCTTTTTTTACGAAAGGGCATATAAAAATTGTATGTAACCATTCTAGCTGAAAAACTAACTGCCCAACTTTTACAAAATTTAGCAAATAAATCAATTGTGAGTTACCCTGCTGTTGGTTAGATTTTGGTATAATTCAATAAAACAGAATTTGCCTTTTTTTATAAAATGACCCTCAAAAATCCTATGCATCCAGTATCCACTCTAGTTAAAAAACTAATTGATCAAATTTCACAAAATTTTGTAGATAAGTTGCTTGTGGGTTATCGTGGCGCTGGTCAGACTTTGATACAATTCGGGGTGGGGGGAATCTCTCTTATTTTGCGAAATAGGCTGCAATAATCCTCAAGATCTAAAAAAAAATACTAGAAGTATATCAATTTATGCTTGTTTTATACATAATTTTTTATGACGTAAAGAATAAAACCAACCCTATTACTATACAATGGACTATTCTTGAGATATTTAAATTTCTATTTTTATTTCGAGAAATTTTATCACTGTAGTTTAAAAAACTGTTTAATGAAATTTCCAAAAATTTAGTTATGTCCCTTGAGGATTATCCTGATACTGATTAGATTTTGGCATGATTCATAAAAATATAATTTTCCCTTTGTGAAATGGCCCACAAAGATCGTGAAAATCAGAAATAAATGACTAAAATTGCTGAAATATATTAATTAAATTTGTGTTCATGCAATTTTTGACAACAAAGCGAATAAGAATGACCCCCATGACACTAGGATTAACTGCTGTTAAGGTATATTTCTTTTTTGAAATTTTCAGAAGCTAAAGACTTAAAATGTGCATTAAGTTGCAAAATGAAACGAAGATGCATTAGAAATGCCAATTGGATACCCAAAATTGTTACCGACTCCAACTCCACAGTCCTGGGTAAAATGGTGGTTTATAAAATATGATTTAAAAAACATTTCTGATTCATTTCTTCAAGTGGAAATTTGGGAAGGAAGAAGATGTACATGGGGATATTTTTTTCATTATGTATTTTATTATGATTGATGTGGGAAATAATAGTGAAAATATGACTATTTTTTATTCATAGAGTTGTTACTTTGATGTAAAAGAAAACACCACTATGAATCACAATGGACGAGAGAAACTTTCTTCTAGTAATTTGAAGAAACTGGAAAAATATATTAAAGCTTTTTATGAAAAGATTCCTCAAGTTATTGTTCAGTCACGGTGTGGTGAAAGAAAACATGTCCATGTTAAGACATCTGCAAGTGATGTGGTGAGACATTTAATTTAATTTTAAAATTATTTCAATATGGTTTTAATTTTTTGTGTGTGTATGTGTGTTTAAGGGCTCTTTCAGAATAATTATTTTTTGGATATTCTTGTATACAGAGTATCATTGATTCATTTTATGCATATATATTTTAAAACAAGTTTTAATTTTAAGGTAAATTAAACCCTTGATAATCTAATAAAATAGAGAAATAAAGAGGCCTTAAAAATATGAAGTAAATAAAAATAGGAGGCAAAATGGAATCATGTTTTTTTTATTTTATATTTTATGTACATTTTTATTTTCCTTACTTTTGTATTACAATAGACAGTTGTGGTGTAATTTAAAACAAAATACACAACTAAAATTTTACTCTTAAAATGTATGAAAGTGTTAATCAAATTTTAAAAGAAAAATGATAGGCCTAAACTTTAATTATAAAAATTGAATAAAATATATAAATCATAATTTTCAAGAAATTAAAAAATGTTAAAAAATATGTATAAAATTGAACATATTTTTAAATGTATAATGTTTACTATTTAAAATGTATGAATCTTAGAAGATAAAAGACAATTTCCAAAGCCTGCACAGTTGTATTATTACTTTTTAAGTGGAAAAATTATTTGAAATTATAAAAATAAATTTAATCTATTGATATCTTACATGAGGAGGTTTTATATGTATTATACATTTTATATGCATTATACAGGGTTGAAATTCTAATATCAACTTGGAGGGAACCTTCCTTCCAACATTTGTAAATGGAGGGGATTGAAAATATTTTGTAGGGTGTATATATTATATATATATATATATATACATGGTTATCTTATATTTTAAGTTATGGTTATATGAGTTACAACTTATCTCCAATCTATCATTGGAATTTCATATAATATTTTTATTATATATATACAGTACAGGATCTATTATCCGGATTGCTTGGAACTTCAGGCATTCTGAATAAGGGGTTTTTGCGTAATTCGGAACTCTTTTTCTAAAACTTCCTGGAATGTGGTCTAAAATGTTATAGAAAATTATAATTCATTTCAAAAATATGTATTAAATGAAGCTTTTTTACAATCTGCACCCAACTCTTTTTTTACATGCTTTTTTTTACATGAATTTGAAGTTACATAGTTTAAAAAAGTCTTCCTTTTTTGAAAAATTTATTTGATCTAACACGATTTCAAAGTCATTGCCTTATACTTATGTATGTGACCATGAGCAGTCTAGTATAAATTGCAGTCTTTGGTACCAATGTATAAAAAAAAATTCACGTTTTTACCATACTTCAAAAATTAGGCAGCACTGCTATAATGTTATCAAATAAGGGGATTCCTCAGTAACTACTGGGGAATCCCCTTATTCAAAGGGATCTCCCCTTATTAAGGGGATTCCCCACTAACTATTGGGGAATCCCCTTATTTGATAACTCTTACCTACTCATTTCGTATGACATTTACATAATATATTGCATCATTGAGTTGTTTAAATTTATTAGCTCACAATATTAATATAAATCATGTTTATCATCTTCAGAAATGTGACATCCTTTGTTTTTTGAGAAAGTGTTTCCTATATCATTTTCTGTTACGGTTGCGATATTTGAATTTTGAACTTTTGAAGAAGAATCTGGAATGGCAAGTTCGTTTTTTTCTATTTCAAGAGGCCTGTGTGATTCTTCGTCTTCTGAATCTGAAATGAAGACTGTAAACATTATAGACAATACGAAGTGTCATGCTTTCCTATAAGACGACCAGATTTTTTAGCCCCAAATTTAGGACACGTCATAGGGTAAATTTTGGCGATGGGGGGGGGGGGGGGGGGGGGGCAGTGATGTGAAATTAACTTCTTAAAAAAACAGAACAAAGGATCAAAATAAAGGACTGTTCAGAAAAAAACAGAACAAAGGATCAAAATAAAGGACTGTTCAGAAAAAAACAGAACAAAAGATCAAAATAAAGGACTGTTCAGAAAAAATCGGGACGTCTGGTCACCTTATTTCCTGTGTTATATGTCTTGCATGATATTTATACACAAAATAATAAAAATAAAACAGCAAAAAAAAAAGGTAACTTATTTTTAATTTAAATTAGTGTGATGTAATTATTTTTCAGTGGTGGATCAGATTTTTTAATATTATTATTTTATTGTTACAGCCATTAAAAACTAACATAAAATTACTATGGCAAATGCACCAATTAAATATTGGATATTGATTAAAAAGTTGAATAGTAATTAAAAAATTTTTAGCAGCATCAGCGGCTCAGGGAAGTTTGAAATTTAGGGGGGTACAAATCAGCCACAGATTTTAAATTATTTATGAAACTTATTTACTACTGCGAGAAAACAACATATAGTATACTCCCTTTGGAAAATAAAAACTGTTAATCAGTATTATTTTCTAACAAATTTTACTTATGAACATCGTGAATGCCCATAAATGGGTGATAGGAGGGGGTGGGGGGGCTATTATCGTTCTGTTCTATATATACTGTTCTATATACATGATCACATGGCGAATTTTTAAAAATCACTTACATTATATCGTATCGCATTTAAAAGAGACAAACATTTATAAAATAGTCCTTACCTTCTGCCCCTGATACAGATTCAATTTCAATCGCCAGGTTTTGGTCCATAACAATTTCTTACGGTCTTGAAATAAAAATACTATCAAGCTTCCTAGATTTTATTACTACTTTTTTCAGTTCATGCTTTCTTTTATCTGGGCGTCCCATGATTTTAATTTTTAATAATTATATGCAACAGTAAACACGACAATATTATTTATTACTCATAAAGAATCAAGACAAGCAGTATTATCAACTTGAAATACGGAAAAACCACTAGCAAGCTGTCGGAATCCCAACAAAACACCCTTTTTCAAGTTAAATTGAAGGACTAGTGGCACCACCTGTTATTTCGAATTACAATTACAATAGATAATTAACTTGCTTTTCAATTTTTTAAAAAAGTGAATCCGATGATGTGTGTAAAGGGTTTTATTGTTCTTTTCAATGTCTGATTTTTTTTTTTTTTTTTTTAATCTGGTGGTCAGAACTTTTGGTGACTATCTTATTGCAGAAATTTTGTGGTAATCTTTACCAGAGCCATCTGGCAGAGGCAGATTTTCTGGAGCATTGGGAGGTACAGACTGTCGGTACACTGTTACTTCTAAGCATGGTACCCAAGGAATCAAGCTCTTTTTCAATTAAATCTATCCACAGTGGAAAATTGAAAATCATGTATTTTCCCTTCTCTCAATGCCCCCAAATTGCCTGATAATTGTAACCGCCTGGAAAAAAACATGGTAGGAATCTATGTTTTATTTATCTTATAAAAAGATTATAAACCCCTGTATCCTAGGAAAACAATTAAGGAATATGTTGTAAATCAGAAACATTAGTTTAACACCTGTGTCACCCCTTCAGCATTATCGTAGCAGACCACCATGAAAAAAATCAAAAAAGCTGTTTTAACGTGGTTACAGTTTATTCATAATCAGCGTGTACAGTTAACAAAACGGTTGACTGGAAATGCCAAACGTTAATTTTTATGTTAAGAATTTCATAAATATGTGAAAATGAAAACCAAAAATTGAAAATTGTAAACTTGCAAGTAAACAAGAAAAAATTGAAAATCTCTGCAAATTTCTTTAGATTCCGTAGCTTTTTCCATAAATTCCTAAAATTCTCTAAATTTCTTTAGTTCAAGGGAAATTTTCATAGATCTAAGAACATTGACCGCTAAAAAGAATGAAATTAAAATTTCTATCAGCAACACTCTTGAATAAACACAATGTATGTGAAAATAATTAACCTTAAACATGTGAGCTAATATATCCTCCAAATAGAATGACTAAAAGCTTGATAAGTAGATCCCGTTTGTAAACTGTGGGACAATGCATGCCACAATCCAGAAGAGTTTAATTTTAATCCCTCCTCCTTTATTTAGGATAGATTAGTTCTAATCCTTCTTAAGATGCTTGGCCCCCATTCCCTATTTGAACCACTCCCATCCAAGAACATAGACATATGTCCTGCAACCTCTATGGGAGTGGGGAGCTGTTTTAGTTTCTAAGAATGCAAAATAATGCATTTTAGAATGTCAGACATTTCCTTCTACCAAATGGCAATTTTTCACTGTAAAAGTATTCAAAAGGGTACTGTGAGTGAGATTGAAAATACATCTCCACCATGAAATATTTACAACTTATTTGGAGGCAGGAGACTCCTACCTTCCAAATCTTCTGAGGTGCCCATCCCGCTCCGAATTTCAACCCCTGTTCATGATTTTATACATATGCAATGTATGAAACTTTTATACATTAAATGTCCCATTCCTGAGAATCCAACAAGCGATTTCAGTATTTGAAGCATAACTCAATTACCATAATTACCACAATGAAATCAGAAACTATAAATAAATGTATGATAAGATTAATAAAAATAGTCTTCTGTAACTATAAATTAAAATATTTCAATAGTAGCAAATTTTTTTAATCAACTCCACTGGCGTATAGCCACTGGCGTCTTCACATCAGGCATTATATAATGTACTGCTTATGCACAATACCTATTTGGGGCCCTGCACTATAAGTGTTGTTTTCAGTCTGGTGTCTCTTTTTTTTATTGTGCATCATGGGCTTCATATCTATTATTTTATATTTACTTTAAAAATGTATTAAATCTTTTTATTTACTAGTAAGTTTTTTGCAGTTTAAAATAAGAAATTAAATGAATCATAAACATTAAAAACTCAAAATTATGCAACATCAATGTGACATTACATTAAATGAGGTCACAGAATATGACAGCGATATGTCATAGGGACTCTAAAGAATAGTACTACAGCTTAGAAGTCCTGATAATGTAAATTCACTCCTTAGTAAAACTTCTAAATTAACATTTATTTTCCATTTCAAACTGCCAGTTTTGTTTGATATGTTAAAAAATGCCCATGGGATCTTGATTGTTTAGAAAATAAACCAATTTGTTTATGAACACAGTTATTTGAGTTATTCATAATTTAAAATAGTTATGGTACTCAGCAATTATGGATTTAGAAAAAGAAACTGAATGGATAATGAGCTGTTCTAAGTGCTACTTAAAATTGTATCCACCGAAGCAGATGAAAAATTATGAGTGGACATCAGTGGTGATTTGTACAATGCATAGAATTATTATTTTGGTGTTTATTTCTAATTTAAATTAGTCCATATTTAAAAATTTAAATATTTCATTAAGATGCTTTTGGCTTTTAAAATAAGTGAAAATTGAAAGAAAATAAAGTAGGAGAAACCCTGACTATAAAAAATTCAATATATTTTAATGGGGAATTTGCCACTCATTACTCAAAATCGTCTGCTCCTATGACCGCATTTTTTTAACATTATGATATCTATCCAGTTCTCTTCTAAAATCATTGTAGCAAACATGCTGAACTAGAATGAATTATCTGGTGTCCTAAATAAGGGCCCCCTATTTAAGTAATGCAGATAAAGATAATACCTCTTAATTTCCAAATCACCTGCTTTCAGGCACGAAATTCTTCCGCCTTTTTTGTTTTGCTTTTATCCCAAAAGATCCACTTTATCTGAAATATTCAGTTTTTTTTTAAAATGAATTTTTCTCCTTGGATAAAGTTCTGCTTTTCAAAGAAAATCGTTGAGAAATCTTCGCACTCCTTTTTACAAAACCCTTCATTTATTCGTATGCTGTAATGTCGGCAGCCGTTTCGGAGCAAGTACACAGGCAATAAGGGGGCTTCTGGAAACATTTCCTCATTCTTCTTTTTTCTTTTCAATCATTTCATTCTTGCCTAGTGTGCTATGGATTCTGCACCTCAGTAGTTAACAAAGGTATAATGGAGTTTTGCAGTAAAAATTCGAGGAATTTGTCTTAATCCCCCTGTACTGGTAATAGTTTTTAACTCCAAAAGAAAAGGGGCACATAAAAGATTTATAAAGGGACCAGGAGAAAGAAGTGTGTGCAGTATAGAATACGGATTTTCTCGTGTGACAAGCTCTATTTACTCTGGTACTCCCAGCATGCAGCATCCAGAAAATGGGATGGCAGACAGCGCTCGTCTGTCTAACCCAGAAGTGGAGGCATAAAATCCCCCACAGAAGGGGAATCAAAAACAAGTCGTAAATTTTTGTCTCCATAATCACCGAGATATGTATATGTCATTATTATATATATGTTGTCACTGGATTCAAAGGGGAAGCAGAGGGACAGTAAAGTTAGTATCTTACTTCATGCCAGGAAATACTTCACGCAGCAATTGTTGTTGTTCAATATTCTTGCAGTCTCTGCTTTATTAGGAACCCCGAGTGAAGTTAAAATGACAAAAAATTTTTCTTTCTTTTGTTTTTATTGAATTAAAATCTTTGTTTTACTTTTACCCCTTTAATAACAGTATATTATTTTTAAAGATACTACCATTGGACGTATTTCTTTCTGTATTAGTAATATTCTTTAAAGTAAACTCATTAAAATATTTAAAGCCTTTTCTGCCATATTTTTATGAAAAGATATTTTTGAACAAAAGAAACATTTTCTTTAAAACATAAGATACTGCCACCATATTTTATTTATGTGTAGAGATTAGACAATGCACATTTTAACAATACATGATAATTTTATAAATGTGTTTAAAATATACTGCACTTTAAGAACAAAAAAATTGTGTTTTGTGAATTTTTTTTTTTTCTTTTTTATATATCCTGACAATTATTGTAATGATTTAATTTCTACAAAACTGACAAAATAAAAGCATGAGTTCTTATAGATTTTAGAATTAATATGAAAGAATGCGTTAAAATTAAATTTGCCCATGTATTTAAATAACCCTGTTTTTAAACCCAATTGCCAAGTTTGCATTATACTAAATATAATATGAATTAAATCATTTTTCCAATGTAGTATTTTTTTTTCTTAATTATTCAAAATTCTCAAATATTTTAATTCTTAAAGTGTCTGTTGCATATAATTTCTTAAATTTTTGTTTTCAGTTTTTTTGCTTTTTTGTCAATCTCATCCCTGTGTTTTGAACTAAAATCTTTCTTGCAGCACAAATAAATGAAAATACATAAAGTTGCAAAAAAAGTTTCTTTAGCACCCAAATTATTTCTATCTTCGTTAATTATTATACAGTGTAAGACAAATTGTAGCACAATATTCATAATATAGCAAATTATAAAGAAATAGGATAATTTCTTTTAAATTCGCAAGGTTTGAACTCCCCCTCCCCCCCTTCGCACATAGTGTGATCAGCTGTTTTTCCTTAAGATGAAGAGTCTACCATCTGCTCTCAAATTATTGCCTGACGTATAAAACAGCAAAGGAAAAATAGGTTTAATTTGACAAAATGGTATAGTAAGTTGGGCATGTACAGTCAATTTTGGAGAAAAATGAGAATGAATCCTTTCCACAATTGGGATCGAAAATCTAAATGTTTATACATTTGCTTAAATTGGAGAAAATAAAATAATATATTAATTAAAAACTAAAAGAAATTGTTAGAATGTAGACACAGAACTTTTTGTTAAACTATAGAATTGTGTTAATTTTACCCTTTTGGATGTGGCAAAATAAGTATCAAATTACCTAAAAAATGCAAATTTTGATATATTAAAAAAAGAAAAAAAATTAAGGAATTCTCTTACAGATTCAGTTAAAATATTGTTGGAAAGAATATTTTTTGATCTTTCTAATGGTATTAAGATGGAATCTCTGTGATAATACTTTCCGTCACAAAGGAAGCGATTTATGTGAGTATAATTCAAAATTGTGCTAAAACAAACCAAAAAATCTGATTCGAATTTTATAAACATTTCATCTAGGTATGTGGTACCTGGAGATCACCTAATCCAGTACCAAATTTTGTTACTGTCCGAAGTTTAGATTTTCCACCACAGATGATGCACACACACATACACACACACAGAAGATAATAAAAGAAATCTTTCTTTTATTATGTACTAGCCGCCTTTGGCGACCAGCCTGTTCGCTACCCTTGAAAATTCTGACCATGGCAAACTCGCTGGCACAAATATGCTAAACTCTTAATTCTATCATTTAAAAAACTCGATGCAATGGTGTGACGTCCCCCCCCCATTTCTGAGCGGGGCTGTCGGGGGCGATTTGGATCTTCGCCGAGAATTGGGACAGAAATATAAAATCATGACGTCTTTAAAATTGCAATCCTGCGGGCAATTTTCATTATTTCTTGACCAGATTGAACTTGTAAGAATGCCAGATCTTTGACCTTTCTGAAAATGTAAATTATTAGTTGAAATCATTAGTAGTTTTTACGACGGGAGGATTTTAAAACGAAAGTTGGTTTTTTTTAACCGAAAGTGACTTTTGTTTTAATATCTTTAAAAAATATTAGAAATCAAAATTGAGATTTGAAATTGATATATTTTTACTTGCAATTAATTGTCTTCTCTTTCCGGTGGTATGATTTGTTCTTTTCTATGACGTCTGGATCGTGGAGAAAAAAAGACATAAAGGACAAAAAACGGTCGAAATCGCATAAAACATTAAATAACTAAAAAAATAATCAAAATTTTAAAAATCAGTTTTCACGTGTCCCCTTCCTGCCCCCCCCCCCCCCCCCCCCCGGGTCTCCGATTGCCAAATTTCGTAGCTCTCCGACGCGCAGTCGCTGAACGTATAGTGTATAAGACACACACACAGACATTGCCTTTTATTATATAGAAGATATCTGAAAATTGTCAATTTTGTGTCTTTTGAGCTTTTAAAAAGTAATAATTAATAAGGTGGATATTTTGTGCAGTATTTGTTTAGAATACTATCTATTTTACATATATTTCAACAAAAGAAGTATTTTTCAATAATATTAAATGTATACTTTTGACTTGAAAATGCAAATTTGTCATTTCTCTCATTAACTCCAGTGATGAGTTGAGTTTTCATCTCCTAATTACATTAGTAAGAAACTTAAATAATGGAAATAAGTGTTAGAAGCTTAAGAAATTAGAATTTTAATGTATAAAATGACCCTTATGTATAAAACTTTTAACTATATTATTTTGCGAAACTGCTGAGATACACATTTGTCCTTGAGAATCCATGACAGTACGATATTGTTCAAAACATTGTCCTTCTCATCTTTTAGATAGGGACATCAATGATTTTATGTTAGTCAAAGAACACTATTTAGAGTTTGATGACCTCAAAGTACCTTAAAAATAGGAAAAATTTACTTTAAAAGGAGGAAAGAAAACTTTTATAACGTACAGTTAACTTAAAGGGCTGGAAAATTCTCCAAAGAAGGCTAATCCACTACATGAAAACATATTCTACAAAATGTGCTAAATCTCCTCCAAAAATATTTGTAAGATAAAAGATTTTACCAATATGTAGGAAACTGTTATTGTCATCGAAGGCCAAGCAATATAAGTAATCATATGTAATTTTATATGTCACTTATTATTTTCTATATTGTCTAGCCAGAAGTATTTGCACTTTAATTTCATCTATGTTGATGGTCATTTATATTTTCTTTCATTTCAGTTTGAAATAGCCATTGAAAACAACTCGGATATTCATGCAAAAGCTGCTTTAGCAAGTGAAAATATTGATCCATTAAAGCCATTCTCTCTTTGTGTTGAGATTTTGTTGAAAACTTCAGATGGAGATACCTTAGTGCTTGAAGTATGGTGCTTACAGCTTTTATTTTCCGAACAGTACTGGCAGCAGAACTACAGAACATTTGCTGATACTGAAACTGTCTTTGGACACTTTATGATACTCTTGAAGTCCACCATTACTGTTTCTCGTATCATTCCTGCCTACAAACTTTCATTGCGCCAAAGTGCTGATTCTTATGTTATGCTGTACAAAATATATCCTGGAGATCCTCAGGTACGCAAGAGTCTGACTTATGAATTATTTATTGTTTAAAATATGTCATTTTAAATAGTTGTTATTCTATATTACAATTGCTATTTTACATTTGCATCAAATAATTATATGCCTATTTCTATATTTATGTGTTAATGTATTTATTTGCAGTTGTTTTTTAAAAGTTTTGCTTTCTCATACTATTGCATAGAAAAAATACCTAATGTTTTCCTGAAAATTTTCCAGTTTGAGATTTTGATAGATTTGCACCTTTTAAGTGCTCATAAATTAGTTTTGAACTCTTTTAGAAAAATATTTATCTATGTCTGTATGTGAGGCGCATAAACAATAATAACTCAGGAAATAATGCACCCACTTTTATAAGATTTTAGGTATAGATACATTATGTGAAGAAACAAACTACATTGAATTTTTAGTCATTCTCATGATTAGAACTCAAATTATTTGAATTAAATTTTTTTTATACAATTTTTTTTTATATTTCCTTTGTAAAATGTTAATTCCCTTAACAATGATGGTAGTGTACAGTGTTTGAAGGGATTGAGAATTTGAACTATGCTATTGATGTTAATGGCAATGGTGAAGCATGATTACATAATTTGGGTTGACAGAATTTCAGGGACCAAAATTAGCAAATAAAGTATCATGCTATATATTTTAGCAAGATTATAAATAAAATAAAATATACAGAAACTTTCTGTATTGCAGTATTTTCAGACTTCAGCAGTGCTGGATTACCAAATTTGTCAGATTATCGGAAATCAAATTAAATGGGTTAAAAAGGGAACAATTAATTTAAAACAAAATAATGGACAAAAATGTGATATTTTTTGTCTAAAGTGTTACGCAGACTGAATTATACTGTACAGTATTCAAAAAAAAAAAAAAAAAGTAAATTAATTTAAAAATTATAAGGTAAACTTCAATGAAAATCAAAATCTGCATATAAAAGCATTTAGTCTGTTACAGTAAATGTACCTCAAAACAGTCAAATGGATCCAAATGCAGTTTAAGAGGCATGTCCAACTATCAAGCATTTCGAAACATTGAATACCAGATAAACTGAAGTTTACTGTAAACTGAATTACAATGAAAATATATTAAAGATATTTTGCAATTTTATTACAGCGGAATCCTAAGTTTTACATTTCTATGTGGAACTGATTATAAAACATTATATGCAGCAAAACACAATACATTGGAAACTCCATTTTAATTAGTATATAAAAATCAAGAAAAACAAGTAAATAAATAAATAGCTCACCAAGCTTTACTCCTTTTCTTGTTACAAATTAAATTTGATTCTATAGAAAAATTCCAAATGTATTAAAAATGTGTATTTGTATATTACATTCATGATTGATTTTTACATAAAAAATTTCCTTACCCTTAATACACAGACACATGAATTTCTTCACTATAGCTTTGTCACTTCTAATTTCAGGGTTTTTAGGTGTGGTCGTGCAAGTCCATTTTTAAAGTTGGTCCCTAAAAGTACCTTTTTTTGACATTTTGGTCCCTAAGTCCCTTTTTCTTGATAAAATTTACTAGTAAATCGATGAAAAATACTATAAATTTTTACAAAAAAGTTGATGTGATTTGCTTAAGGGTTATTAATTTGCCTTTCTTGCAATTCATCTATGATTTAAATTTTAAATGCATACTGTTTGAGCATATTCATGTTTGAATATATTGAAATTTGGTTGTTCCCAATGAAGTAAACTAGGAAATTTAAATATAACATGTTCTCCTCATTATCTTAGTACAACAGATAATGTTATGTTTTAACTGCATTTCTGTGTTAGCTTTGTTTCTTCGTTCACAAGTTTTAACCCTTTGCGGACGGTTGACGTGCCCGTGCGTCGACTGCGAACTTGCATTGAAGGATGGTTGTCATGCATTCACGTTGGAGAAAACTTTACCCTAAAGGACGGCAGTCACTGATGCACTTTTTCATATGGAACGTTTTTATTTGAATTTATTTGTGTACTAGATGGCGTTAAATGTCCATGTGAACAACTTCAATGTATTTTGGCAGATACTTGACTTTGGTATAGGGGGGATCCAATGAATCATTTCTCCATCTGGAGCGGTGAAATACGATTTTGTAATATAAACAAATAGAGCCTTCTCGTAGCCTCTGCTATTTTATAATAGAGTTTTGGTTTTAGTTTTGATTTTAGCTTAATGATTTCTTTGGTGAATCATAGAAATATAAGAAAATATTTTTTTTTAGTTTTAGAGGAATGTGCGGCAGTGAAATTATTAGGTTATTTCGGATAAAAGAATGGCTGGACCAAGATGTTTTCTTTCTGTGGAAGAATATATTCATATGATAAACGAACCAGACAGTAATGAAAGTGATGCAGATAGTAAAGATTCGTGGAACTGTGGTATTTCTGAAGATGAATCTGAAAATGCAAGTGATTTTTCAGATTCTGAGCGTACTATTATTACCACGCCAACAGCTTCAGTAGCCGTTTCTTCAAATGATGTTTGGACAGGAGATTTGAGGGTTCTGAATTCTTTTGAGTTTTGAGCATACTTGGAATCAATCACAATATTATGCCGCCTAATTTAGATAAGGAAATTGATTTTTTAGCATATTTTTTGAATGAACTAGTAGAATTCATAGTAAAAGCAACTAATGAGTATTATATATGTAGTATTATAATATATAGTATTAAGATTTGTATGAAAAATATACATCAAATAGAAAATAAGTATTTCTTTTATTCTTGAAAAAGGTAGATTGCTGTGTTGAACAGGTGATTTTTAGTGAATTTTTTTCGAGAGTTAGGCTTAGCGCAAAAAATTAACTGTCCTTTGGGAACAGTTTGGAAGCAAAGCGCTCCATCCTTTGAGCCACATCCAATGCCGCCGTTCGCAAAGGGTTAACGGAGTATATTTATGAAATGTACTCCATTGTATTCTATGTAGTATGTATTGAAATTTATGATTCATTTCCATTACTCGAGTCATCTCCTTCTGAATTTCATTTGAGCTTCTCTTATTTTTACTTTTTCATACTATGTAATATATAATATAGAGAAAGTATTGTTTTCATGAAAATATCTCGAATGCGAAATTTTGATGCCAATATACACTACCTGACATAGAAAATGCAACACCATGAAAGAGCTAATAGAGTGTGATGGTAAAAGACACACAGACATAGATGGCATATATATATAACTGATGTTAATTCCAAAAGGATAATGCAATACACTAATGGCATAGACAGGATGATAGTAGGCAGTAGGACCACCTCTTGCGGCAATACAAGCAGCAATTATTTGAGGAACGGATGCAATGCGCGTGCGGATAGTTTTCTAAGGGATGGATGACCATATGCCTTCAACCATCCTCCACAGGTCATCCTCTGTTTGAGGCTGAGGCAGGGCAGTCAAACGATGGCCAATCACATCCTATACATATTCGATGGGTGAGCGATCTGGAGACAGCGGAGGCCAAGGAAGCACCTGGATACCTTGCAAGACTTTTCTGCTGATGGTTGCTATGTGCTTTTGCACTTTATCTTTCTGGAAAACAGCTGCAGGTAAGGCAGTGCAACTGGCTGCAGCACATCATCCACATATCATTATGCTGCCATTGGGACTCTAATATGAACCAGAGGTAACCGGCTATCGAAGCCGATGGCACCCCAAACCATGATGCTGTGTTGTCGAGCAGTATGGCATTCAACAGTAGCAGCAGGATGGGATCTGTTTCCACATCGCCTTCAGACTCTCACTCGGTGATTGTCATTCGACAAATATAACTGAGACTCGTCGCTGAACACTACCCTGTCCCATTCAGTGGTCTAAGTGGCTTGGGCCCGATACCATTGAAATTTCTCGCATCGGTGTCTTGTCGTTAATGGCAGTCTTTGTAAAAGACGATTTGAGTGCAAACCATTTTCAGCCAGTCGTCGAGAAACTGTTCTCGCTGATATTGGAACATCCAATGTACCCTGCAGATTCTGCGGAATGTCGACAGTCGTCGTTTGTGTGGTCGCCACCGCATGCATTTAAATTCATTGATCAATGCATGCTGATGTACATCTGAATGGACCTGTACCACTGCGATGATTCACATGCCCTTCGTCAATCCATCTTCTCCAAATTCTTTGCACCGTGCACATACATGTTTCGATATGCTAGTATGACCACCCAGCTTTATGTAGGCCTAAAGTGAAATCCCCCACACGATCATCTAAATGTTGAAACGGACTTTGGCGTCGTCAGCCAGGCATCTTTTCAACAACACGTGCCTTCTAAAACGAAAAACAGCTTAGAAAGGGTTTTCGTAGACGATGGACAGTAATAACTGCTGGCTCATCTGTCATTTCCATTCCTTTTATCCCACGCTCTAATCACGTGATCTACTTTCATTTCAGATCACTTGCATTCATCTGCCAGCTGTATTTGTGTTGTAATGTGCATAATTATACGACCAAAGCTGCCTGGTGTTGTATTTTCTATTTTGGGTAGTGTATGTTGGGAGGGGGGAATGGAAGAGCATGATAATATTATTCTAAACACATTCTAAATACCTAAAACATTTTAAAAGCTGCAAAACTTGTAAAGTACCTAAAATTTTGCAAAGTTCTAAAGTTCCTAAAAATCAGCTGAAAACATATGAAATAAACTTAAGTGTTCTAAAATTTGTAAAGTTCATGAAACCTAAAAATCAGCTGTAATAAACTAAAAAGGGTACCAACTGACCAGCTGAATTGCAAATATGTAACCCTACTAAACATTAAATGGAATCTTTCCTAAAAATAAAAACATTAAAGAAGAAATGAGAGAACACAAAGTTTAAGTTTTCAAAATCTAATGTTTATTAAAAATGTAACTTCACTTTTAAAGAATTATTAAAATTTACATCTCATTAATCAAACAAATAAACATCATGAATGAATAAATAAATTGGCCAAATGTATAGTGGTAGTGAAAATGTTAGAATATTAAATTTAAAATTAACAATGTTAAATAATCAATTAAGATATCAAAATATTAAAATTATAGAATTATTTTCCAAACTAGAATTTAGAATAAAAAAGAACATCAGTTATCCAAAAAGGAAATTTAGAACATAATAAATATCCCAACTAAAAGTTAAAAAAAACCCAAAGAAAAATCACATAAAAATAATTCAGGTTCTGGAGACCTAAAATATATAAGGGGTCTTATCCATACCAAATCAATAAAACTTAAAATAATGTAAAACTAATAGACAATTAGAATTAGAATAAACACTTATTTAACTGAGGAATAAAATTGAAAAGGTTTCACCAAAAGTTCCAAAGAAAACAGCAGAGATCAGCAGGAGAGGACTTCTTAGCAAAAATGTTACAAAAGCTCTTAGTGAACACCCCTTGAAGGGCAAACATGGCATAGGAGGGTTATATGTCCATTAAAAATCAGGAAAACAATCTCCTGCTGAATCCAATTCTCAAAAGGGTGCTCAAGACAATCAGGACGCTCTATTCATTTCTCCCAACAAGTGCTGCGGTCTTCTGGCATCAGAATAGAACCCAAGGCATATGTCCGTTTAATAAATTACAGAAATGTTGGTTCCTTATCTTCATATTAAGAGCAGCACAGCGATGGAGAAGCAAACACTTAGTTTATGGGTTAAATCATCTTTGCAGACATCGCAAAAACATTAATTAGAGGATGGGAAACCGACTAATAAAATCTTCAATTGTTTCATCCATCTAGACATAGCAAATGTCCGGCTCTCACAGCATCCAGACGAAACAACATCAGAGAGCACGGGATTAAGGATTCAATTAAAAAAAAACAGCAAAAGAACGCTTGTTATAAAGTAAATCCAGCCGCTTTCATCTCAGAGAAGACACATCACAGACTTAGCTGGGGATAAAAGAACGTTTAGTTCTGAATTCGAATTTCGTTCAACTCGTGCCGAAGTGCTAAAAATAACAACTTAACGGTACTACATCTTTAGCTCTAATCAAAGAAAAACACGCGAATTGCAATTATATACTGCCAAAAATCGCTGCCACACATCATAAACAAAATTATCGATGAACGATAGAAGAATTAATGACAGATGATTTTAATATTACGGCCAACCAATCAAAAACTCAAAATTTTAAAAAAGAGAATAGGAATTTTAAAGCAGATGAAAATTAAAAAGAAATGAAGTGAAACAATTTGGAATATACGAATTTGGCAATAATTTAATAATGGATGGTTCTGAAAAATTTAAAAAGCTGAAAATAGAAAAAAAATGAAAAGTCACGATAAATCAACGAATTCTCTACCGAGAATAACAAACTTAGTATCAAATCAAAGGGAATAAAACGGGCAATTAATGGAACCACAAATTAGCCAATTTAAATAAGTTTAAATTGCTAAAACCTAAAAAGAATGACTTTCGCCATTTGGAACACAATAACTAACTTTCTGCATTTGAAACAGAAGAATATCCAAAGCCTAACTAAATTGAAACTGGATAACTAAATTAAAAAAAAAAAGAATACTATGTAAAAAGGCCCTTGAACCCATTTAGATTAAAAACAAAATTCCTAAAATTCACTAAACAGCACAAGCAACCCAACATGTATGTTTTAAGACCTCCTTAACTCGTTTTGGTTATTTTTGGAGTGATGCCCATCTGTCTGTCAGTGGTCAATTTCTTATGTACACGATAGCAGCTGCAAATATGAATGGATTTGCATGAAATTTTATATCCGGCTTTGTTGTCAAAAATTCTAAAACTGGATAAAAATTTTTTAAATGGACAATTCCGATTTTTTTAAAAAGCTCTTAAAACCAGTTAATATTTATAGAGAATTTTTTTCTTATTTCAAATATACAATCGAAAATCTCTTTAAAAAAATTATTTATTTAAATTTCAAGAAAAGAAAATATGCTAAATCTGTGCAAACACAAAACACCTGTGATTGGCTTTGATGTCATTTCCCCCATTCAACTTGTCATGCAACATTCCATCATGTGCTTTGCCTTGAGATATTTGTAAGGTATTTGGGGTTTAATTTGTTTACAATTGAATTTTTACATTTGTATTTCATCTGTTTGAATTTAGATCATTTGTTGATTATTTTATTGTAAACATGGACCCTGGTTTTGTTAAAGGGCTATTGGACAATTTGCCCAAGATTATTTCCACAGTGATTGCACTCTATTGAAAAAAGAATAAATATTTTGTGTGACAGTTAAAACTCAAAGTGTAAACTTGATACCCTTTTCTTGAAGGTTTATTATTATTATCATTATTATTATTATAATGTGAATAACCTCCATGTTTGGAGTATCTGTGGTGGAAATCAGAGCATTGCGAAAAATCCATACACTTTGGATGCTAATTTCTCCAAACCCGATAGATAAAAATGTAAATATTTTTCTTGTTCTTTTGGTCCAGATTATGAATATATAAAATAATTTTAATACTTTGAACTTTTTTAAAAAACACGTAAAACATCTGTTCAAACGAGTGATTTTTTTAATATATTTCTTACTTTCACTCAAACTTTAAAAGATAGATATAAATAGTAAGCGATAAACATATGTATTGGGAAATTTAGTTTCTGAGTCTATATATATATATTTTTTTTTTAAAAAAAGCTTATATAGTTTTTGAATAATATTTTTGTCAAGTTGAAGATTGAACATTTCTTGTTTTGCAAATTTGTAATGCTTATATCTCAAAAAATTTATAATTTCGATAGTTTAGTTTTTAACCTGGATTTTCCAATAGCTGGGAAAGCTGCAATATTTAAAATGTCACGATTATTGCAGCTCAGAGTCTTTATTTACTCCTTGGTGAAATATGGTTTCACAAGCATGAAATATTTTATTTTGTTTAAAAAATTAGACTGTTAAATAAACTTGGGGGCTTTAACGATGTTTAATGATTGGTGAGGTTTGAACAGAATAGATGAAAATATATGCCATCAAGTATGTAATTATGTGCCGATAGACAAATTTATAGATTAACTTGAATGTAAAATCTCGCCAGATATATTAATAAGTTTAATATATATACCACACGTTTAAAAAAAAGTGCATATTTTGACGTGGTTTTGAATGTGAAATCTCGCCAGATATATTGATAAGTTTAATATATATACCACACGTTTAAAGAAAAATTGCATATTTTGACTTGGTCTAGAGTCAGAGTTGAAATTGAGATGAAAATTAAAAGTGCTAGCTAGCTATAGTATATTAAAAATGTTAGCAAGTAATTTGTAGCACTTTGAAAGCCTGTAAACGAAACAAATGAGTCTGAAAAAAATTGAACAAATTTATTGAACCTTACTGAAGTTTTATTTTACAAAATATTATTTACGCAAAACTATTTCAGCTCCACTGGATTGGACGAACCACCTCTGATTTTTTCTTTGTAATGTGCTCCGTAATTTTTTGAATGCAAATAGCCTTTTTTAGATAAGTTTGTTATACACTAAATTTAAACCGAAAGTTTAGATTGAGCGGTGTATTTTTTCCGGAATTAAATAAAAATTATGTATTTATGTTTATATGTATATATATTTTTGTGCATATATTTTTATTTAATATTTTTTATTTATGTGATTTTTAAGGATAATATTTAATAATTTATTTTTAAAATAAAAGAAGTTTTAAATTGTTTGAGTTTCTTATAATATATTATTTAAAAACCTATAATAAATAGTAAATCATTTATGATTCTAAATAGGTGAAGCAATTTTAAATTATTTTCCATTTAATTTCTATTCCTTTCGGGCAATGCTTTAAATTTGTGATTTATAATTTTTTTATATAAAATCTATTTTATAACTTTTCGAAAGCACATGTACTTAGAAAATACTAAATTGTAACTGCTTATTGCAGTATACTGGTATAAAAAGTTTTCATGCACAGAATTTTTTATATTCTCTAAAATTACCTGCGAACATCACACACTAAACCGGGGACAAAGTCAATATTTCATTTTGAATCTGGCTTTAAATGTATTTGTAATAACAAGGCTAAACATAGTACTGAACCAGTAGTGGACACCCTTAAGGATTTTAAAGTTTAATAAATCATAAAGAAATAATTTAATAAAAAGGCTTTGAAAATTGGATTATACAGTCACTGATTTATTACTATAACATACGCAACGATATATAATATATTTGACAACAGTGGTGAATTTTGTTACTATCAGACTTTATGGTTTTACACTATTTTTTTACAAAAAATTATATTTTGGCACAGATAGAAATATTTTATCTGATGATGTAAAACTAACAGTCGTGCACATTGGAACGATACAGTACTTGTACCTATTCGGCAGTTTAGGACAAAAGAAACAATTGTAATTAACGGAACTTTGAGAATGTACACAAACTTATTTACCAATTCTCGAAGATGCAAGCATTCTGACGTCACACTGTGTGTGCCAAAATGGGTCGTTTTTCCCGCGAAAGTCAGAAAGGAGAACTTTGATTGTTAATAAAACATTAACCCTTTTACAATGACTGAGTGAAGAAAGAATTGTTTCTGCCAGCCCTTCTGTAGCGAGAATTGTCTGCTACTCCAGGCCCAGGCACTTTTTGATGCTAAGCCTAACACGGTAAAAAATCGTATTACAAACACTTTGCTTTAAAATACATCTACCATTATTATAGAAATTTGCAGGTGTTATTGCAGTTTGAGGGACCTGACTCTTAAATATCTGTACCAAAAGTATCCAAAAACATCAACACTCACATGGCTTTTAAATAAATTTTCACACTAAAACGCATAGTAACAACTTTCTTCACATATCACTATGAGGGGCGCGGTAGCCCATTGGTTAGCGCGCTGGAGTTGCACTCGGTAGGCCCGGGTTCGATTCCAGCCACTGCCAAAACTGCCGCCGTGTTCATGCGGAGTACGATCACGTTAAACATGTGGGTCCGAAAGTCCTTCCGAGAGGTTTGTGGTAGGGGAAGGAGGGTACGGTCCCTGTGGATGCCTCCCCCACTGGGTTCCGATCTAAATTGAGTGGCACTTCCCGACCGTCCAAACAGTTACCTTACACCTTTCTGGTAGGTCGGACGGTCTGGGTTTCAACAACAACATATCACTATGAGATACATTCATCAATTGTTAAATTTTAGTGTCAGAAATATATTTTACTCTTTTCGACATGATTATTGCAACATTCTTCTGACTAAATACATACTAGCTCATACGCACTCCTCCTGAAAACCAGGGATAAGAATCACATCCCTAAATTCCTTCTAAACGTACCATCCAAGACCCTCATCATTAAAATAAACACAAAATAACTGCCATAAAAGAAGCCACCCCTTTAAATCTCTCAATTGCATGCCTTTTAAATCAGAACCACCACAACAGCTTGCACGTGTGTTTGTTTATACAATAAACTTAGTTAGCATTCATATGACAAACAAAAACCGAAGCTAAAATGTGAAAGTCAATGATTCAAATAACTAGCTTTGCAAAAACTATAGGTTTATAGGTTTCTATCGCTATCTGGTGTTGTTAAAAATATTAATCCCAATCCTACTTTTCTTTCCAACTCTACATTGCATATTGGCATCGCTGGGCTCTAGAAGCCATCTGCATCGTGTAGCAAATGTACATCCGTGGGCTGCAGAAGGGAGAATCTTTCTGTTGCGTATATGTATCGCTGGTCCTCAAGGGGTTAAATACAGCTCGGAGAATAAATTATTTTATGCTTTTGTCCATTTTGCAACATTTTGAATAAAAAAAAAAGAGGTCAGAATTGTCCATCTGTGCGAAAACTTCGGAATTTTATATTTTCTTAACAAGGCAGCATAGACAAAATTTGACATAATCATGCATAAAAAGGTTTATTTCACTCAATGATCTCGAGACTTAATAATTTCAATTGTTGTGAAAAATAACTGGGACACAAGGTTTTTTTTGTTTGTGATGTAATTGCCCCCATAGGGGGCAAGTTAACCCCTCCGCTGAGGGTACATTGTCAAGTATGGTATCAATTGAAAGATATTTTCTAGCCCTTTAAAGTGAAGGGTAACATAGTTGTTACTACTTGGACCCACGATACTGATTTTTCAAATTTTTTTCTTGTAAAATTTGAAGAAAAAAGAATTCTGGTGTGAGAAAGTCGAGTTGAGAGCTACACTCCAGTTAATTTTTCTTGTTATAGCCCTGCCAAAAGAACTTAGTAATCTATAAATTATTTTAAGTTTTTTTTTTTGTTACAGGTGGATAATTTGGGAACAAGTCCTCAGGTTAATAAGATTGGCGAAGTGCATACTCCTGTTGGAACAATCAATTTGTCTGTAATTTATCGATCAAAGCATGAAATGTCAATAGCCCCTCAGCGAGCTGATAAGGAAAATTTTATGGTTAAGAGTGATTACTTTAATGTTGATTTCAGTCCAAAGTTCACTGGAATGCAATTCGGTAAAAGGTAAGTTATTATATAATTTTTTATTACTTTTAGGAAATGAAACTGAAGTTTATTGTATGATGGATGAAATGGTTTCTTTTTCAACTGAACTGAAATACAAAATCTTATTTTAAAATTTAGTATTTTGTCTGTTGTAATTATGATAACTATAAATAAAATTGAAAAATAAAACTTCAGCAAGTACAGCAATCAAATATCAGATATGATAATAAATATATATGATAACAGATATCAATAGATATATATGGTAACAGATATGAATAGATATATATGATATATAAATTTGTATTTAAAGTATCTATATAACATATATATATGATAACAGATATCAGCAGATATATATGATGTATATATTTGTATATATAATATCTATATAACAGATATATATGATAACAGATATCAACAGACATACAGTGTGTCCCAAAAAGATTGAAACACACTTTAATTCTTTACCTGTTGGAGATAAGTGGGCAATATAAATTGCAGAAATGTTGAAAGTAAGATAGGGAATAAGACTACGTTAATGAAATAGTCCTCCGATTAATTTTCAAAAGTTACACTTTTTTAATTTTTATATGACCCCCTTAGACAAATTTGGTCAACCAGAAAATCTTTTTTTAGTGCAACAAGATCATTAAAAACCCCTGTATATCCGTATTTTTAAAAATTTAAAAATCAATTGAATTATGATAAAGGAAAAAATCTGACTTATGCCACTTTTCTGTACCATGTGAAAGGCTGTTTCATCAGTGAAAATAGGGATCATGAACAAATTGACGATGGAAATTGTTTAGATCAAAAATATGTTAATATGTGTCAAAATTTTTTATCACAAATGCATCTAAATAAAGCATTGCACAGACAGCGATCATATAAAGCAGTGGTACTCACTACACGGTTGGGGCATATAATTAAAAAATTAGTTTTATCTTTTTTGTGATATGTCACAAATTTACATTTTTCATTTTATCCCCATTGGCCCCCATTCACAATGTTCAATTTTCAATTAAATATAACTCGCTCAATTTTAAAGATACAGATATGCAGTTTTTTTAATGATCTTGTTGCATTAAAAGTAAAAATTTTCTGATTGACCAAATTTGTCGAAGGAGGTCATATAAAAATTTAAAAAGTATAACTTTTTGAAAACTAATGAGAGGACTATTTCATTAACATAATCTTATTTCCTACCTTACTTTCAACATTTTTGCAATTTACATTGCCCACTTATCTCCAACATGTAAAGAATTAAAGCATGTTTCAATCTTTTTGGGACACCCTGTATATGATATATAGATATTTGCATATAAAATATCTATGAAATATCTTGTTTTGAACTTTGTCCATGCATTCTGCAATTTCTGTCAGTAGAACGTACTTAGTGCCTACTCTGTCATTTTTTTCTTTCCTCTTTTCACAAGAGAGTCATCATTTCTTCATTTCATGAGCTACCACCTAGCAGTTCACCTCTTGCGTTACAACCCTTCTTTGTATGACAAAAATAGCTAGCGGTGCATGTTAGCAAAACACCCCGGCATATCTTGGACAACGCCGGCAGCAACAGCAATCCTAGCAACAAGACCCTCGTCGGTGTCGATAGGGCTATCTTAGATGAGACTTTTCATATGGCCCCATAAGAAAAAGTTGAGACAGGAGAGATCAGACGATCAGCTTAAACCCTGGCTAGTTCTGACGCAGTCGTCACTGCGTTCAATGTCAGCGACGTCTAGCGGTTCACCTCTTGCGTTACGACCCTGCTTTGTATGACAAAAATTGCTTGTTTAGATGTGATTTATCACCCCTTAAAGTTTGGCCCAAGAGTTCTGACTCACCCTGTATACATAGTACAATGTATAGAAAAGTATTGTGAAAATTTTAGTAAAGTTGAAATCGAGTAAGGTGGAAAATTCGAATTTTCGACCCTGTCACAATACTTTGAATTTTCGACGAGAAAGCAAATTTCAACCATCCCTGAACTGGAATTGAACATTTTTGAAGTAATATCTGTGAGTATATGTGTGTGTGTATGTGTGTCCATGAGTCTGTGAACATGATATTTCATGAATGAATAGAATGTTTCGAACAAATCAATGAATACCGAAAGTCTATTAATTTTAAATTGATGAATTAATTATTAAATTGTATATGGAATATTTTGCTTATTATAAATGCTATCAATATTTTAATTGTCAATTTAGAGTTTCATGAAATATAAGTTAGTTGGAAATAGTTTTACACGTTGTCACCCAGAAAAGTGCCAAATGTACAATTTAACATTAAAAAGATTGTGCCGTAGATCTTAAACATCATTTTTTCACTGTGAAAGAAGTAAATTCATTGCATTATACCTGGAAAGTCATGTGCTGCCCACATCAGATTTTTTTTTATAAAAACTGAATGTTAATGCTTTTTGTAAAAATAGCAAATTTATCTTTCGCAAAAATTGCTAGTTTAGGAATTATTTCATAAAAATTTCAAATTTTAACTGTTTTGGGTGCTTGTCTCAATTTTAATTTTTACCAAAGTACAAAATAATTTAATTTTTATGTTTTATGTTATATTAAGTTTTAATGTTTTATGCACAGCAAATACATATACATATTTATACATCATTGATATTTAATAAATTATGGAGTAGAAATTGGTAACCTTTTTCCATATTGTTTATTATTATTATTTTTTTTTTTGTGTGTGTGTATGCATGTGCATTGTAATGTAATTCAGGACAATTCCATGAAAACTGGTAATAAGTCAGACAAAAATAAAGATTTTTTCACCATATCCAATCCTACATTATTATGTTATCAAGATCTGGAATTTATTGTATTTTAAAATATTTTAGAGAAATCTTCAGCTATTGAGTGGCAACACTGGTTTAAACATGGCTATCCTAAGGTATTAACCATCTGTTTCTAATGGTACATTTTTCAAGCTCATTTTAGGTACAATAATTTCATTATGATCAGATTTCTCTGCAAAGTATAGAAAAGTAAGTATATGCTCTTTTCATTTTTCACTATTTAAAAGTGGTTTCTATAAAATAGAATCAGGGAACAAATATTGAAATTATTAAAGTCTAAGTGTCCCATACGTGACAGGAAATAGATTATTTTTAGCCTTGCAACTCAATAAATAATTTTTTAACTTTCATTTTTTATTTCCAAACAGGAATTGTTAATTGGCACTTAGATATTATATTGAATAGACTTAGTTTTCACCTGGAAAAATATTATTACAGTTTACTTTTTGTCCCACATGTGACGTCACTTGTGGGACAAACACACAACAGATTTGCTTATCCTACACAAACTTGAAAGCATAACCTAATTGAATAATACATTTTTTTATTTTTGGTCTCTGCAAGTTAACTAAGTATTTTATAAAATTAACTTAGTTTTCAGTTTGTTTGAAGTTGGATTTTCTTTTACTTAAATTTTGCACACATTTTTTTTTTACTGGCTAACATTGCAGAACATTTATGGCAGACGATTTTTAGTTAGTTAAAAATTAACATGAAAATAGCAAAGCTGCTTATTTCGGAATGTAGGTTTTATGAGTTTTTCTTAGAATTTTTTGTTTTTTCTATAGACCAGTAAAGATGGATTGTTCAGACTTAAAAAACAAAATGGGTGTTGTGAGATCAACAAGTGAATCCAGAATGAAGGAAATGCGGAAATGAAGGCAAGAAGAAAATCCAAACTTCCAGGCTGAAGAAAATAAGCGAATCTGTAAGCTAAGATGTCAGAAAAAGAAACAAATGAGTGAAGCGAAAAAGCAGGAATTAAAAAGGTATGAACGAGATAGGAAGATAATTCAGAGAGCTATGTAAGAAGAAAAAAATGGAAAACACTGATACCGCTTCAGATTCTGCTGAATCCCCTTACAGGTGTTCACAAACTTATAGTAAGGCAGTGTTGAAAACAATCAGATCACTTCCAAAGTCACCACGGAAACGAGTCGTTTTGAGTGGATTAACAAAAAAGTTGGTTTATGTTTAGAAAGCAAGATGGAGGGAAATATGACAAAGCATGATAGTAAAGACTATTCTAAAGTAATGAATTTCTTCTTCAGATCTGATATAGTATATACATGTCCAGGAATGAACAATAGTATGTGTGTCTGGGAAGAGGGGAAAAAGAAAACTCTCCAGAAGCACTACCTAACAATGTTTTTAAAAGAGGCTTTTTGTATATTCAAGGAGGAAAACCCTGAATTTGACATGGGTTTCTCTAAATTCTGCAGCCTTAGACCCAAAAATGTTCTGCTCTTGAAAGGTACACCATCAGAGCAGTGCAAATGTAAGCTCCATGAAAATTTTGTGATAAAACTCAAATCTTTGAATTACCAGTATTCAAATAAATTTCGGGAAAATTGCCTTTGTGATACAAGTCTTGACTCTATGTGCTGGAGAAATGAGTGTCTTAGATGTCAGAATGGAAAGCTTTTGATCATGCCAAGTGATCCAGCTAAAGAGCTGATTTGGAAAATATGGGACAAGTTTGAAGATCGAGTGCAATTATTAACAAAAGAAAATTAAGCTGGTGATCTTTATGAAAAAATGATTGAAGATTTGCCTACTATGATGAAGCATGTCAATATTAAAAGAAGTCAGCATTCAGAATTTGAAAAGGATAACAAAGATTCAAATGTAAGGGTTCTCCAAGTTGATTTTGCAATGTCTTTTTCGTGCCAGTATCAAAATGAGGTTCAAACTACCCTTTGGAGCAGAGCAAGTGTTTTGCTGTTTACTGCAGCTAAGTTTTTTCAAAGTCAGTGTCAAACATATATTATTTGCTCGGACACTGCGAGTAAAGACAAAGACACAGTGTTTGCATGTATGGAATTATTATACAATGAGATCGTTGAAAATAAATATCCTCAAAATATTCCCCTGGAAGAAATTATTTGGAGCAATGGACCATCTTCAGAGTTCAAGAATAAATACATGGTCAAACTCCTGGAATTATTATCCAAAAAATATAATCGGAATTTTTCTTGGAAATACTTTGCCACATCACACGGAAAGGGTGTTGTTGATTGTGTGGGAGGTAATATCAAGTGCCTCGTTAGACAAAAGATGATGGCACAAGGTGGACCAGTCATTCAGACTTTGCTGCAGTAGCATCCACACTGGTAAAAAGCACTGAGGTCCTTTTCATGGCAGAGGAACAAATAAAAAATAAAATCGAAATGAAAAAGCCATGGAAAAATGTGCATACCATTTCTGGAATAATGCAGTTCCATATTGTAAGTTGAAAAAATGAAAAAGTCTTGTGCAAGATAAAAGCAAATCAGTCGGAAGAATTCATCCCATCAATCAAAGAAAATTTTGCATAAAAATTTTAATCTTTGTCAAGGAGACTGGGTTATAGTTTCTTTTGAAGCGAAAACTTACCCAGGAGAGAGAAATAATAAATATTAAGAGTGCAGATCAAATTGAAGTATCGGTTACGCATGAAGCAAAAGGTACATCAGGGATGTATAAATGGCCAATCCCTGTTGACTGTATCATTTACAGGAAGACTGAAATCATTAAAAAAAATACTGCTCCCATAGCTGTCAACAATCGCGGCCAGTTTAAGTTCAATGGTGAAATTTAATTTGTTTAACTCTTTAAAAAATATCTTATTAGCTGCTTCATATATTTTGACTATATTTATCCAGGATTAGATAAACAACATTTTTGTAGTTTCTTAAATTGTAATATAAATTTATAATTTTGGAATAAATATTGCTTAAATTTTTTTTCATTGTTGTTTATTGCAGTTTATATTTATTAAAATTGGTTGAATTATCCTGCAAATTGTTTTAAGCATTCCAAATTCTATTAAATCAAAGTTATTAATGCTTTAAAATAGGCTACAAATTATCGTACAAATCAGGTTTTCCCATTGTCACGTACGGGACAGTGCACAATTTATACAAGTGTCCCACACGTGACCTTCTATTAAAAGTTTAAAAGAAGGTTTACCGAAGTAATAACTTCTGGAAAATAATAAAAGCAAGTACATTTTGTGTAAAAAAGTCCATATTTTAAGAAAACAAATAAGTTATCGTAATATTTTTTTCCAGTTAGCTGAATTTTCATGATAATTAAAAAGAAACAAATTTTGTTAATTTAGCTCTGTCCCACACGTGACACTTATATAAACCATAACCCCTGACAGATTTTAGTATTTCCCACCAAAAAATTAGTCTTAAAAAATACAGAAAAATATATATTTTCATGAAATCATGTCAATTTTATATAGACACAAAACCCTTTACAGTTACAGTATAATTATTTACTAAAAAGCATGTGCAAATGTCCCACACGTGACAGTGGAATCCTCCTTCAAAGGAATTCCTTATGGCTGAAATGATGTAGTTTAAAAAAAAACCCGTTGAAAAAGTCCAGCAGAATATTTGCTTTACTTTTGCTATTAGTGTTTAGAAAAACCACAAGAAAAATGTTCATACTCTCCTGGAAAAGGGTTGTAGTCGAGTATGAATCTTGAGTATTAAAATATTAGAATATTTGTAAAGTGATTCAATTCCTCAAATTTCAAATAACACCTATTGGGATATAATCAAATAACACCTATTGGGATATAAAAGATTTAGTATGACTTATGACTTGAAGGTGAGTGGCTCAGAGAAATTCTAGCACAGTGACCAGAGGTCTCTTGTACTGTCCTCCTAAAAAAAAGAAATAACACAGAAGCAATAGGTCCTTAAGGGAAAAGACCAGTAGCTGAGGCAAAGATCAGCAGGCATTTGACAGGAATATCCTGCAATTCCTAGTGCTTGATCACATGTTGACCCAAGTGCTCGAACCTATGGGCAGAAAACGTCTCACAGTCTCAGAGTATGTGTACTTACATAATACTTACAACCTCTACAGATTGGGTCCTTAATAACACCCATAATGCCTAGGTGTCTTTTAAGGGTGCAGTGTCCAGTAAGGAACCCAACAGCCCTTCTAATCCCAGTTCTATTGAGCTTGAATGATGTACATTAGAGCACTCACAGTTCAGTTCTTTCACCTGTCTTTGGCCCTTGATACTGCACCCGTTCTCGTACTGCAGCCTCTTGAAGATGTCATAAACAGTTCTGATCAGCTCATCAGATATGCCTAAAGCTGGCTCCGGTCCAACAAAGGGTGTACTTGAACCATTTCTAGTCAACTCATCAGCCATATCATTACCTGGAATACCTGAATGTCCAGGCACCTAGTAAAGGGTGCCTGGACATTCAGGCATTCCAGGTAACTTCTAGGTAATGTAAGAACATCCAGGTAATGAAAGAACTGAACTGTGAGTGCCCTAGTGTGCGTCATAAGGAACTATTCAAGCTCAATAGAACTGGCATTAGAAGGGCTGTAGCTGGCAAGGCTGGAAGTGCTGGTTGTTATTGTTGCTGGCAAGAATACAAAGTGCAGTATAGCACTTCCAGACAAGGAAAGAGATCATAGAAGACTTTTCCAAAGCCATAAGTGCAGCCATAGAATCAGTTTTGTACCATCATCTTGACAGCATACACCAGCACCAAGACCTAGCTTGGAGCCATCAGTAAACAATACAATGCACTTCTTCTTGTTGTAGGTAGGAGTTGTCCTTCAGTCATCCCTTGAAGGGACCAGAATCCAATGAGGGTTGTCAAATTCATACCTGACAAGCATGCCATCAGAGGGCATACAAAAATATGGGTGATTCATAAAATTAATATTTAGATTACTCCAAGACAAATACTTTGTGTAATCTTTCTAGTGGCTAAAATATTTAAGTCTCTTCAGGCTTATGAGAGCCCCAGCCTCAATATGCATGTAAAAAAGATGCAGTCCAAGCAAGAGTTCAAGAGTTGCAGTGGGTGTGCATCAAACCAGAAATTGCAATGCAAACAATCCTTTGAAACCTAATTAGATCTAACTTGGCAGTATCACACCTGACCCTAGACCACCAGACAATAGAGCCATAGGTAATTATGAGACAGATGACCATTGAATAAATCCAATCTCTAGGATACAATCCCCAGGTTGTCTCAATTGCACTTCTGCAGGAACAGAAAATTCTTTTGGCCTTAACCACACAATAATCAAAGTACCTCTTCCAATTAAAGCCCATATCCAAATGAATCCCTTAGAATTTTACCTCTTTAGAACAGACAAGTTTTTGATCAAAGAAACAAATGTCTCTAATGTTGAGATTGAGAGTTTGTTTTCTGGTAAATGCAACCATGGCTGCCTTCTGTAGATTAACAGAGACCCACATTGCTGCACCAGGTCTCAATACTCCTAAGGGCACCAGCTAGAATATCACAGAGTGTACTACCAAACTTGCTCTAGCAAGGATGACAACATCAGCATATCTGATACAGGATAAGCTAGAATTAGTTATGTTCTCCAAAAGAGCGTCTACAACAAGACACCATAAGATAGGTAAAAAAACATTCTTCTGTAGACAACCTACAAGAGCATGAACTGTCATGTTATCTCTAAGAAGAGAGGCACAGATGTACCTAGTAGATAACAGATATTTGATCCAGTGAGAGATGGTCATATCGATACTTTTCCTGTCAAAGACATTTGGTGTCAATGGGCACTTTGTTAACCCTTTCCGGACGGTCGACGCACATGCGCGTCGGCTGCCAACTTGCATTCAAGGACGACCGTCACGCATACCCGTTGAAGAAAAATTTACCCTAAAAGACGATGGTCACGTATGCACGTTTTCATATGAAACATTCTTACTTAAATTTGTTTGTCTACTAGATGGCGTTAAATGCACATGCGAACAACTCCAATGTATTTTGCAGATACTTGACCTTGGCATGGGTGGAGCTCCAATGAATGAATTCTCCATCTGGAGCGATGAAATGTGATTTTGTAATATAAACAAATAGAGCACTTTCGCAGCATCTACAGTTTTATAATTGAGTTTCGGTTCTCGTTTTGTTTTTCCCTTTATGATTTCATTGGTAAATTATAGGGATATAAGAGAGTATTTTTTCAAGTATGGGTTTTAGAGGAATGCATGTCAGTGAAATTATTAGGTTATTTCGGATAAAAGAATGGCTGGGCCAGGACGTTTTCTTTCTGTGGAAGAATATACTCGTATGATAAATGAACCGGGCAGTAATGAAGTGATGCAGATAGTAAAGATTCGTGAAACTGTGGTATTTCCCGAAAGATGAATATGAAAATGTCAGTGATTCTTCAGAATCTGAGCGTACTATTATTACAACGCCGCAAGCTTCAGTAACTGTTTCTGTGAATGATGTTTGTTTGGATGGGAGATTTGACAGATCTGAATTCTTTTGAGTTTTTGAGCATACTTGAAATTAATCACAAAATTATGCCGCCTAATTTAGATAAGGAAATTCATTTTTTTAGCATATTTTTTGAAGATGAATAGTAGAATTCCTAGTACAAGCAACTGACGAGTATTTTGTATTGAGATTCGTAGGAAAAATATGCATCAAATAAGTATTTCTTTTATTCCTGAAAAAAGTAGATTTCTGTGTTGAATAGGTGATTTTTAGTGAATTTATTTAGAGAGTTAGGCTTTGTGCAGATAATTAGCCATCCTTTGGGAACAGTTCGGAAGCAAAGCTCTCTGTCTTTGGGGCCACAGTAGTTCCAGAATGCTTCTGTCCGGAAAGGGTTGAAGTGCCCTCAATATCGAGAAAAATAGCCAAAGCAATTTCCTTAGCATTCAAGTTACTTTCCAGAATCAAAGAGAGACTACAAAGGGCCGTATCCGTGAATTTAACTGGTTTATAGGCATGCCGGGATTTAGAAAGTGGCATTACAGCTAGAATGACTAATAGGTCTAAAAGACTTGGACTCATAATAGTTATTTTTCCCAATCTTGGAAATAAAAATGACCTTTGTATGCCTTCAGGTAGTTGGTATGTGCCCAAAGGCGATACAGGCCCTGTAGATCCTACAGCAAATGGAAGCACATACCTGAATTGCCTCTTTAAGGAGTACCGGAACAATGCTATCAATTTCCAGAGCTTTATAGTCCATAAAAGAATTAATTGCCCAAACAACTCTGTCAAGAGTGACAACTTTCTTGGCAATACCCCACTTTCTACTATCATAAATATAAGTGGAACAATCAATAGGAATAGTGTTGTAACTATTCTTCTCTGAAACTAGAAAGTGAACCCTAAATAATTCAGCAAGGATGTCCTCCCCAGATTCAGAAAACTTTCCATTGGGTAACTTAATGGTGTTTAGACTACATTTCTTGTCCTTTGATGTAACTTTTATCAGTTTGGCAGTAGCGGATATGTCTTTTATGCCATCACTGTAATTTCTCCACGAGTTCCTCTTGGATTGTCTAGCAACCTTATGTAGGAGGTAAGGGCAGTTTTGTAAATCTGCCACTCGCCACTTTTTGTTTGGCTCTATTAAAGAGCCTTCTGTATTTGCTACATAACCTGCTGAGCTCTTTCGACCACCAAGGAACTAACCTTGGAGAGTCAGCTTTAGTAGCTTTAAAGTTCTGGTAGAATGACAGAATAATGACCTATTGCAACTAGTCAACAGCCAAATCCATATTAGCTACCAAAGATAACATACCAGATTGATCTGTAGTCTTGGCACAGAGGTCTTCTTTATAGAAACCCCAATTTGTCTGTCGTGGGTTCCTACCTTTGGTCTCTAATCTTGAGAGGCTTTTAACAGAAAACATAATTAGACGATGATCAGATAAGGTTCATCTGATACATTCCAATTAGTTATATAATCATATACAGTACTACTGCATATAGTTAAATCAATAACCTTACTTCTGTTTACAGAAACAAAAGTGGGTTTATTGTTTTTATTAAGAATAAATAAATCATAATATAAAATATATTCCAAAAGTTTATCATCTCATCGGCTGCAGTCACTACTACTCCACACAGTGTGGTCACAGCCTATGTTGAGCTACTTGCCCACAGTGCAATGCTCAATATGATTTTTTGCCACCTTTGTGAGTGGATCTTTCTCTTCTTAAGGAAGTTAAGCGGACATAAAGGTAAATTCATCCTTATATCCATTAGTATCATAATTCACCCTGACAGACACATTATCACCATTCAGATAGTTTACCAAGTTCAGGGCGTTAAGCTTATTGCTAACAGCAATACAGGCTCTTGGTCTGGTACAAGATGTATTATAAAAGACATTATAGCTCTTGATCTCTAGACCCAAAATCCTAGCATTACGGGTCCAGGGTTCTTGAATTAAAGCAGTGTCAATCTTACCAATAATCATCTTCTTGCGAAGAATAGCAGAAGCTGAACGACTATGGTGTAGGTTAATCTGCACAACATTGATGCTGTCCATACAAGAAAAATGGATAGCATAAACTAGAAAGAAATATTCTCCCCAGTGTCATGAGAATAGTTAGTGCCTAGCACTTTCTCAAAACACTCACTCCTTTCTCAAATTCCTGCAAGCATTTTTCCATCTCATCCTTAGACATATGTGAAACAGGTTGCGGTGTGCCTTCAGAGCTAGAATCAATTTTTAGCTCATCAAGCTTAGGTAAGTCAGTATTAACACTAGTGATACTTATCTGAGAGGAGGTTGCTTGATCTTCTGGCAGAACCTCCTTCTTCTCTGGGAGCTTTTCTTTTAGATCCTGAAGTATTTTGAAAATTGCTCAATCCAAACCTGTATAGACACCAAAGTTAGCCTTTAATATCACTTCAGCAACCCTCAATTCAACCTCAAAGATCCATCTTATAGAGTGTAGTTCTGCAAGTTTTTGCAGAACACGCCACTCCTCTGATTTCAACTCTGGGTTAAAACTGTTAAGCTGCTTCAGCCCTCTTCAGAAAAATGCTTGGCATCTTGGTGTATACATCCTTGATCTTAAAGGCCACCTTGACAGGTATAGGTAGTTCATTAGCACTCAGAACTTTGAGTGCCTGACCTAAAACTTGTCTATTATTGTGAAAGGTTAGCTTAACCCTTTCCACAGTCATTGCATCATCGTACTGAAGAACCGAGACTCCTGCATTCAAGCCAGAATCATGGATCTTAGGAAGTTGCTTGAAATTACTTGTGGTGATCTCATCTATTTTATCAAGTATCACTACCTGCATGAGGTTAACTTCTTCCTTGCTCAGCTTTTCAGAGGGAAATGAGTCTTTTATGACAGCCATCTTTATAAACTGGACTTGCATGAGCAAATGACCCAGATTGAATGTCTGTCCTCGGCCTATTTTTCATGACCAGGTTTCTTGGAGAGGGTGTGGTGCTTTCTGACCTCAGTCTTTTGGTATCTCCAACCTTTTCTGTTTCAGCCCCAACATTCTTTAGCTGCTGGTCCTGCTGCTTCATTTGGGTGTTCCTCCTATTGCATCATTGTGATTTAGTGAGTAATCTCTGCACCCTGACTATGGTTTCAGTGTGCTGCTTACAGCTGCTTGCAACTCCACCTTTGCCAACAGCAATATTGCTCGTTTCCACCTCCTTGCCATGATCCAAAGGAGTTGTTTCAATGGCTGATCGGGTTTCACCTGAAAGTGTACCCAATCCTTCAGTAGATTTGGTGACATTCACATTGTGTAGACATGAAAAACTAGTAGACAATGGCATATCTGAATTCTCCATGTTGTATCCACTGAAAGGAAAACATAGATTACTCGGAGTTCGATCGGAGCCCCCCCACAAGGCTCCAACTCCCCACACTTTTCTAACGTGAAAAGTGTAACTGCCGGAGTCATTTGCAAAGCTTGATGATGTAGAGCGTGCCATAACATGCACCTGGTGCACAGGGCCCAAGGACCAGCAAGGATCCAAGGGGTATTTCTCGATAGGAAACACTCTCCACCATCCAACCAATGCAACCTAGGGTCTCGCCTCTGGAACCGTTTACTACAAACTTAAAAGCAATACCACAGATGTACACAGCTCTCTGCCCTTTTCGCATCACAGTCACATGAACCCATTCCCAAGCCCAAACAGTACACCTTGTGGCAGAGGCCGAAGGGTGGTACTGCTTACTAAGGGTTCAGCATTGATGACACCTGCAGCTGAGAAGGAAAGATTGCTCAGGTACCTCGGGATTGCAATACCTGTATGCACTAAAGAAGTGAATCCCCTGAGGGGTTTTTACAGGGTGGGGTAGTTAGCCTCACATCCAACTCTCAAATCTGGAGGACCAGGATGTCTTGTTTCATCAGGAACCTTACCTTTGACTTGTCCGGCATGGGAGACCCTGCCAGTAGCAAAAGCTACCACCAGCATAGCTCTCAGAATCATTGGAACATACAAACTCCACCACTACGACAATGTAAAGACATCAACAGGGGAAAAATATTTAGTATCTTGATATATTGTATGTATTTTTTTGATTATTTGTTATGGCATTCTGAAATGAAAAATAATGGGTTAAGAAGTCATCTGTGTTTAGGTTGTGCACATTTTTTTAAATGTAGTGAATAAACTGTTATTATGTTATTGAAAATTGCTAAAATTACTTGGAAAGAGGTAAAGTAACTAACTTACAGTTTCAAGTTACCATTGCATATTTCAATATATTGGTTAATGTTTCAATAATACAATTCTAATTTAACCTTTCTTGCATTTTCAATTCAATGGAATTATGAATGAAATATTATTACTAAAAAGTTTTATTATACAGCTTTATTAAATTTGGAAAGCCCCTGTATTTAAAACTTTAGAATTAAGCAAAATTGTTTAATATCTGTTAAAGTGTGTTAGTGAAAAAAGGAATATATGTTAATCTATATTAGAAAACCTGAACTTCTACAGATCATAGTGCATAGGGTAATGACTAACATTCAACTACTATTTCATCTTATTTCTAAATCATTTTACAATATACAACAAAAAATTCGCCCCCCCCCCCCCTCCAAAAAAAAAAAAAAAAAAAAAAAGTAAAAAAAAAAACATATTGAAGTTAAATTTTGAGTTTATATTTTATAATTATCTTATATATTCAAAGGAAAAAGATCGGATGAAGAAAATGACAGTATTTAGTAATCTAACTGAACGAAAGCCATTCATCTTTACTCCCAGAGTGAATATGTGAAATTATAAATTTTATTTTAAGGAAATTTACAGCAATATTAATCTGTTAAATCCTATTTTAATGTAAATTATTGGATTATTTGTAAACAAACATAAAGTATTTCCTTATGTTTCACTTTTTGTGTTCTACGATTTGTAAGCATTAAAAGTTTTAAACTTATAAATTTAATGAATATTATTGCTTTACTGACAGATTATTATTCCTTTTCACAGAACAAAAGGGAAACAAATAGCAAAAGTACCGATCGCGATCTGTAATACCTACTCGTAGTGGGCCTACAAGCCGAGACATCACAAGTTAATGCGCTGGCTTCCCTTACCGGAGGTGACGGCCTACTCCTATTCGAACCCTGTGCATCGCATTCACGGGACGCCACATAGGATTTTCCCTTAGCCATATAATACATATCGCATTCTCTGGCCAGCTAGCTCTCTGGATTTAAACCACCCCTCTCCTTGATGCATGCCTATGTGGGAATACATTTCAACGTCCAGACCTTGCATGAATTTGTCCGCCATCACCAATTAGTTTATGGTTTCAAAATCCTTTACCTTCCTCATCTGGCAAATAATATTCCCACATGGACACCACTCAAGTCGTAAACTGCGTGAAATTCTCGTCAGTTTCACGTCACTCATTTCTAAACTTTTTCAAACATATTCAGGGTGAGGGTTGGTAATTTTCCAAGATCACCTTTCTAATTTCATCATAATCCCCATAATGCTCTTCCTTAACTTGAGTCAGTAATAAATTTACTATAGAAATTAAATTTACTATAGAAAAGACGGCAAGAGAGTTTTTAAATATGTTAACAGTTTTAAAAATGGAACCAATAAACATCTTAAGGTTCCTAACGAGGTAAATGGAAGGATTTTATCTGATGACCAAGCAATTTCAAATGCATTTGTATCTTTTTACTCAAAAAATCATCGATTAAGGAATGACTTCAAGAAAAAACAGAAGACTATAAGACGGGAAATAGCAAAAAGCTTTTCAACCCAAACCACTAGTCATGAGGTCTTCTACTTTGACATCTTTGAACTAAAAGAGGTCATTAGACAACTGAAATGTGAAAAGAGCCCTGGACCAGATGGGATACATCCAGAATTCATAAAAAGAATTGGGAAAAATGCCTTCGATATATTTTTACAACTCTTTAATTTGAGTTGGAATTCTACAGTCCCTGCCGTTTGGGAAAATGTCATTATTATGCCAATTCCTAAAAAAGATAAACCTGCGCACTCAATCAAAGGTTATCAGCCTATTGCACTAACTAGTGTGTTTTCAAAACTTATGGAAAGGATGATAGTAACACGTCTCAACTGGTACCTTGAGGGTGGTGGTTTGCTATCAATGGACCAAGCTGGCTTTAGACAGTATCACTCTACTGTTCAACAAGTTGCACATCTAAGCCAATCTATAAAGGATGCACTTGACAATCGAAGATCAACTCTTGCTACCTTCGTGGACTTTTAAGTCTGCTTATGATAGTGTCTGGAGATTAAAAGCTGTTCAGAAGTTTCAAGCTCTTGAAGTAACAAATAAAATGCTGTTATAGATTAAGGATTTCTTTTCCCAGAGTTTCTGCACAGTTTGGATATTGCGATAGCATTTCAAGGTTTAAGCAAAGCGAAACAGATTTACTACAAGGTAACGTAATAACTTCAATCCTCTTTAATGTATTTATCAATGACCTACCAGAGTCTCTAACTGCAGACTGTCTCGTCAATGTGGCATTGCTTGCATATGATATAGTCATGTGAAGTAGTGCAACAAAACAGAAACAAGATGGTCTTAACGAAATGCTTAACCATTCATTCAAAAGTTTAGACATCTGGTGCAGAGAAAACGGGATGATCGTGAACCAAAACAAAATTACTAGCCAGTTTTTTACATTAAACAGACAGCCTTTTGTTTCAAGATTGCACTTCCAAGGTGTGAATTTACAGCTGAAGAACTCATCGACCTATCTGGCTTGTCTACTGGATAATAAACAAAATTGGCAAAATCATGTGGAACATTTGAAATGCAGAGTAGAAAGACGACTCCCTATTTTTAAATGGTTAGCAGGTGTGAGGTGGGGGTGCAATAGAGGAACTCTTAATACCACTTATAAACTTTATATACAGCCGGTTCTGGGTTATTGTAGTGAAATCTTGGTTTCAGCCTAAGAAAGTATTGTAAAACCATTGGAAACCTTGCAAAATCAGACTTTGCGGGTCAAAACTGGAGCTGTTAAAACTACTCCCATTTTGGCTATGCAATTACTGAGATCTAAAGCAAAAATAATTCAGAAAAATGCTTTAGTTCTCTATCAAAAGTTAATTAGATTGCCAAACAGTGATTTTTGGAGAAGCTATGATTGTCCTACTCCCAGAAATCTAAAACTCAAGATGGTTTGATGCAATCAGTTAAGAGAATCTGCCAACACTATGGTATTGACTTTAAGGTTGACATTCTCCTGCCACCAGTGTATCGCTTAGAATTCCTGGACATTGACGTCCGACTGGATCTTGAGACAAAGATGAACAAAAGGAAAATGATTTCTGAAGATATTCGGGTTATTGCATTGGATACAATATAGACTCACAATTTCCACAAGTTTATATCGATGGCTCTTAACTTGACAGAACTTGGAGGGCAGTGGCTGGAGTCTCTTACACACTGTTTGATTTTTACTTACCTGTTGGAGCTTCTACAACTCACTTTGATGGGGAGATTGAGGCAATTTATGTGGCATTGCAACATTTCACACTTCGTCCTTCTTCAGAGCGGTTATTCTCTTGGACTCTAGTTCGACTCTCCAGGCAATTTCCGGCAACCAAAGAAACAATGGTACCCGGATTCAAAAGATCAGGGCACTTTTAGAAGACCTAACGCACAGAATCACTTTACAGTGAGTGCCTGCGCATTACGGAGTACCAGGAAATTAAAAAGGAGACTTTTTGGCCAAAAAGGATGCTATGTTCAAGCAGAGATTTTCAAAGTCTATGATTTTCCATTCAGCACAACTGTAAGCACAAAAAAGCTACACAAAAAAGGAATTGAGGCAGAATCTCTGGAGGCATCTAAGGGAAAGTAACGGAGTGTCCTCAGCAAGAACATTTCAGTCATTCCAGAGGCTCCTTAATGAGAAGCAGTTGCCAGGTTCAGACTTCTGACTGGTCATGACTGTCTCAGGACTCATATCCACCGAATTGGACTTGCTACTTCCCTGGATTGTATTTTATGTGATCTAGGATAGTCTATATCTGAAAAACATTTGGATGAGTGCCCTGCACTACTGACTTCTAACTCAATCATTGAGAAATACTGGAGAGCTCACTGTCTAATGGCTTAGCTGCCAAATGACCGGCATTTGTAAACAACAGTTTTAGTGTCTTGTTGCTCGAAATTTCAAGCAATTGCTCTTTACCAACCATGTTTAATTCTGACATATCACTGTTTCGAAGAATGGATCTCGGAATCCAATTGTGGGTGTGTCTGTCTATCTGAGGGAAGTAATCTTCAAACTGGTTTTTTAGTGCTGCACAATAGTATTTATAATAGAGCAATCACCAGCTTCATCTGATATAAATTTTTAACAATAGACACATTTCACTAACTCCACAGTTGACATCACCTTTCCAAAAATCTAACTTCTTTATGAAGCCTTTAATTTTGTTATGCGTATCCAGAGTATTTCAGTTCTCTTTTTGCAGTGACACATTCAAACCGTTTAGTTTTTTAAAAATGTGTGCCAAATAGGCCAGTGTTGCTAAAATTTTTTTTGTCATTTCTTATTACTGTATCCATGTCTTTATACTTATCTTTTGTATTGCATTATATTAATTACATATACTTGTGTATATAGGTTAAAACACAGCAGCCAGAATTCTTCAAGTATTCAGAATGTGGGTGCTTTTGCACCTTGCAGCAATCTACCTGATCCCATTTTTCCTGAACTTGCTTTCCTTGAAAAGCCCTTTCTCAATCTCTCTAGAAGCCCTTTTAACCGCTGTGAAAAGAAACAAATGGACAATATTAGCATGCAGACTGACTCAAATCTGAATTTTATAGATGATTCAAACCAAGTGAAAGTAGAAGACGATCCTGATAAATTAACATGCAGTGATACTTCAGATGGGAGTGATTTTGTTTTAGTAGATCTGGTAAATATATGTATTTGCTTTGTTTTGCATATTAAGTTATTGAAGTGAAACATCTTAGGGCATGGGGTATGAGTAAATCATGAAAGAAATGTAATGGGGATGAAATGAAATTATTTAACAGAAATCCCTCCATACTTGCACTGCCAAATTAAATACAGAACACAATGCCGAAAGCCCAGACCAACCGGCTCGTCCTAGGACTTGGAGCAGCAGATTGAATGGTCGGGAATATTGATTTTAGATCTGTAATATCTGTGCTGTATGCTAGTATGCACTAATAATTTAATCTGACTCACCCAGTGGTGACTGCAAATGTTGCATCCAAATGTTTCATTGTTAACAACTTAGTCGTTTGTGTTTTTATACATATGAAACAAACTGCATTCTATTTATCAAAGCTATAATTAAGAAAAAAAAAATCAAAATGTACAAAAATATTAAAATGTTTTCCTATGCACTTTTTACCATTGTCTTACACAACACACATCAACATTTTCCTATTTGGAATATGCAAAATGAATTATGTTTTACATCAATCTATGGCTGAATTTCTAATTATCAATTTTCAGGTTCCATTTTTTTTTTTTTAAAGTTTCTAAAAACTTTGGAATATGTTTATGGTAATTTATTTTAAAATTTGTAATAGATAACTGAGCTGTTTAGCAATATTTAATCGAATTTTAAGGCATATTTTGAATGTAAACTTGATAAAAAACATTATTTTGGTGACACATGTTTGTGTCAAAAATGTGCAGAATGTAAAAAAATAATTTTTTTTGCATACCAATTCAAATAAATAATGCAAACATATTATTTCTAATGTATAATATGTAAATATTGGGAAATTATATTGCAAAAATATAATATTTTTAATGAAATTTCTCTTTAGGTGTAAATTTTTAGAGATAACTTTAAGATAGTTTTTGTGTAAACTCATTTTATTGGCTTCACTTTTGGAAATTGATAACATCATTTAAGGTTGATCTTTTCAGAGTTTCTTAGAAATCTAATAATTTAATATATTTTTTTGTGAAGGAGAATATTCATGTCACCTGAATGGCAGAGCATAACGAAAATGACTGTTTATATGAGGAGGGCTAATTAATCAGTTTTATTATAATAATACAACATACATTGAATCATTGAAAAATAACTCATTTTGTCACATCACAAATTAACTAAAATATTTTACAAGAATTGATAAAAATTCTTTAACACATAACATTACAGCCTAAGCACTAGAACATAGGAAAAGTTAGACATTGCCACTATCATTCCTGCAAAGTTTCACCCAGGTAGGACCGCCCATTGGGGAATGGGAGGATGGGCACTACTCAAATGAAGGGTGAACCTCATATATGTTTTAGTTTTTGTCAGAGAAGACATGAAAAGCATACAAAATGGTGAAAATCAAATATGGCTGAGGTGGCCCATAATAAAAGTTTGTAAGGGGAGGGGGGGGGGGGAGGTTGCTTAATTTGTATGGGTGACCCTACTTTTGGCTGGCTATTTTTGAAGGGTGCAGCAGTTTAATTGCCTTTTTGGAGAACAGCATCTTCCTTGCACTTTTGTGATGAGAAAAGCAACCTGCTTGGCTCTTTAAGAGAGCAACGTTGTCCATCCACTGCGTGTTGTCTCCCAACGAAAAATACATAAAAATAGCAAGATTAAGCCGTGGTTAAAGAAAACATTCCCCACAATACTTTCCATCAAAAGAAGCAAAATAGAAATTGTGGAAAAAAGAAGATTGTTATGCCAATACATTCCCCCCTTCCACTGGATAAAAACTTTATAAATTATTTTTAGTTTTTTTTTAACTTCGAACTTTGTTAAATTATTCCATGTTTGGTATACATTTGGGATAAAAAGTTCTGACAATTAGAACTATGTAAAATTTTTGCTTTAAAACCAATATTTAAAAATATAGCTTTCCGGACTAGAGTTCTTTTGTACTATTTGCAGGAGAACGAGTTTGTTTATGATAAGTCTGTCAGTCAAAACACAAGAAGACGGGAAGGGAAATAATAAGTTGTATCTGGATGATCATGTTGGAGTAGCTTTGGATCTTCGCCGGTTTTAATGAAATATGAGAGAATTTATTTTTTTATATTATTTACTAATCGCCTTCGCCGACCAGCATGGTTGCTTTTTGAAAAAGCTCATTCTTAACTTGCAATAGCTTTCTTGCAGTAGCTAAGCTGTCAACCGCTTGTCTATGCTACATGCATATGTCCACAACAATGCATGCAGTTATTAACCATACACTCGACCGCTATGTGGGTGTATGCAATCTGCATAAATTATATACAATAAGGATAACCCCGTACCATGAAAAACTAAATGCACACTGAACGATGTAAATGTTTTATTTAAAAGATGTTTTGATTTACATATTTTGTTCTTTATTTATAATTTTTCTTAAATTTTGCAGAAATTTTGATTCGCAATGAAAATACTTTACTAAAATATTTTTTTAATTTGAAATATTTCATTTTGTATTAACAGATTACCTTGAATTTTGCTGAAATTCCGATTCGTGATGTAAATGTTTTATTAAGATGCTATTTTAATTAAAATATTTCATTCTGTGTAAACAATTTTTCTTAAGTTTTACAGAAATTCCGATTCGTGATAATTCTATTTGTGAAAGCTACAGAAAAATCCTTAAAAATAATCCTACTATCATTTCAAAGCCGATTCCTGTTGTGTGTCATTCTGGTGATGCAAATCATTCCGTGATAGAAATGACATTTTGGTTTATTTTTGTTTCGCACTGAAATTAAAACTAATACTGGAAAACAAACACTGGGTAAAACATGCTTTTATATGTTAACAAAAAATATCTTATTTTCATTCAGATTAACAATAATAACATGTGTGACAGAAATGATGGTATAATAAATATATGCATTAAAAATTAATAATAAAATTGTGTTTTTCACTTACATATTAATCGCAATGTTCTAAAACTTCAAACAGATATGGAATAAAATTTTTAATGATGTTCTTCATGTGATTTAAAGTCATTGTTGTCATGATCTAGTTGATTAAAAAGATGATTTTTCGGTTATTGTCGTACTATCTCTGATTCCCAGGGACAAGCATTTAAAAGTGGGGTGTCTGACAGCTCAGTGGTTTGGGCACGGGAATTGCACTCAGTCGGCCTGGGTTCGATTCCCACCACTTCCAAAATTGCCACAGTGTTCATGCAGAGTACGATCACTTTAAATATGTGGGTCCGTATATTCTTCCGAGAGGTTGGTGGTAGGGGAAGGAGGATATGGTCCCTGTGAATACCTCCCCCACTGGGTTCCGGTCTAAATTAGGTGGCGCTTCCCGACCATTCAAACATATACCCTATACCTTTCTGGTAGGTCGGATGGTCTGGGTCAAGCAATTTCACAAAAAAGTATGATTAGAATTTTTACAAAAGAAAATTGTTTTTTTTTTACAAATTGGAATCATAATTTCTTAAACTTCACCCATTTATTTTCATTACATATGATTTTAACTGATGTAATTAAGATATGAAAACTCAACTCATGACTGGAGGACAGTGACAGATATGATAAATTTGCAGGTTTATGAAGTCAAAACTCAAAACAAATTAATGAAAAATATTTTTTTGTTGATAATCATGTAGAACAGATTGAATTCTAAACAAATATACTACAAAAAATATCCGTCTTATTTATAAGAGTGTTTTTTTAAATTCAAGGGACACAAAATTGACAATTATTTGAAATTTAGCCCTATAACGAGTAACAGAGTTGCTATTTTTTATATTTGTATATGTTGTTAAGTTAAGGTATGTTTTGTATATAGGATATTATAAAAATTATCAGCATAGGGAAAAGCATAGCCTCTTTTAAAATAGACATTTGTCCAAACTTGTTTGTATTAAAAGTATGACATGATATGCTACATGTCGTGCTAATCGAACCACGGAATTTGAACAGTGTTAAAAAAAACCTACCTATAAATGTACAGTTATAAGAATTTGAAATAGTCTTTTAAATTTTTTTATTACTTTCTTATACTATTGAAAAGGCATTTTTTTTTAAAGTATTCTTTTATATGTATTTGTTTTTAAATACATAAAAATTTGCATTTTTTACATTATTTGATATATATATATATATTGTCGCATCCGAAAAACTAGGATTGCGTAATTCTATAATTTGGCTAAAAGTTCCACATTCTTAACATTCCAACAAATTTTTTTCCCCATTTCATAAGTAATTTTAATTTTTGTAATTTTTTAAGTGATTGCAAAGCATCCTCCGCGAAGTCCTCGCACGTTCCATGGATTTGGTCTTCTACCAGTGGATTTTACTGTGCATGCTTGCCTAGGAGTTTAAGTTATGCCTTTCCACTTTGCCCATGTGTAATTTGGAGTGTGAATGTATTATTTAAGTAGTAGGTACTTATTTATTAAAATTAATTCTGCAAGAACACATATTTCAACTTGCTTGTAAAAAAACTTTTAAAATAGCCTTTGCTGATAAAACCAGTAGATTTTTTGGATAAAAGTCTGTTTATTTCTGATATAAATGTAAAATAGTTGATGTTTGTTCAAACAATGTAGATTTGTGGAAGCAGGTTTTCTACATTTATAAAGTTAAATCAAAATATTGAAATAGATTAGACATTAAACCTAATAAAGCATTGAAATTGGACACTACAATCAGATAGATGTGCATGATCCAACAGCATTAAAAAAATAAAATGATCACAAAATGATTCCGGAATTTATTTTTCATTAAAAATTACCAGCAGCATTATGCTACAAAATTGTACGCATAGATATTTTATTTTGCCATGAAGTCTGAATTTTTATTAAGTTGATAAGCTGATTTCAATCAGTACAATATTATAAATTACTGTGATTGACTATTTGAGGCTAAAACTAAAAAAAAAGAAAAGAAGAAAAAATATATCTATTTCTTTTTAAATCAAAAATAGCATATGTGTTCATTTTGCATGCATGGAGATAAGTTAACAAACTTCTTTTATAGAGAACTACTTGTAGTACAATTTGAATGTAAGCTTGTACACCACTTTTATTCACTTTCCTCTTGTTTCAACTGTAACTGTAGAAAAAGTGTTGCACTGATGGCATTGAATCATTTACTACCTTTTGATGATGGGTGCAACATACTTTAAAAGTTTTAAGATTTATAAAATGTTTTTTACCTGTGTCTAACAAAATATAAATAAAATTTGTTTATTTTTAATGTTGATAATTCAGTTATGGGCCATAACTCATTATTTTAAACTAGAAAATGTACTTGGTGTTGCTCAGGCTTTAAAATGCAAGCCTCTGATTAAAATTACACTGGAACATATAGCAAATTCTCAAAAACCCAATAAAGCTTTTATGAAAAATACATTACTGCTTCCTATAGCAAGGGTTATAATCAAAAATCTTAATTTTTATGCGTTTGTTTAAAAATTCACAGAATAAAAAAAAATGGAGTTAAAAATATTAAAATGAGAGGATATCCACCCACATTTTCCCCAAAGTATAAAATTGTGCTAATCTTCCATTGTTGGATACAATGAAATAATGATCAGATATTTGAAAGGCACTCCTGTTGCAAATACCAGCATCTATGGACCAGTTTTATGTTTATTATATGCTTGCCAGCATTGAATGGCTGATATCTGCAATGAAAACATGCATATTTTCATGTATTTTTAAATAAATAAATATAAAGGAATTGTCCTATGGCTTCAGTTAAGAGTTCATTCGAAAGAACGTTCTGCGATCTTTCGGTGATGTCAAGTTGAAAACTCTGTGATAATATTTTTGATTGCAGAGGAACTGATTTGATTGCAGAGGAACTGAAAAACACTCAAAAATCATGCTTCAGCATTAAATAACTATAAAACTATTTTGAATTAAAATAAGTCAATGAGGTCTACTGTCCCAGGAGTTCAGCTAATCCTGTACTGAATGTTGCGACTATCTGAAGCTTAAATTTTCTGCTACAGATGACGCACACAGACAGAAAGACAAACATCTTTTTTATTGTGTGAGATATATCAAAGTTTGTGTCAAAAATTCTTAAATAACTTCTTTTGCAGAAACCCTCATTTGCGCAACATGATAGTGACAATGACTTGGGTGCCTTTTTCCAAGAATGTCAGTCTGCACCTCCTTTACCTTCACTCTCTGGCCAAGTCACACTGAAAGACCAAGTGCATGAGGTCACCAATCAACTTGCACAATTTGAACTGAGCATGAGTGGTTTTGACAGTTTTGTGGATTCTGTTTGCCAGGTTGATCCTAAAAACTAAACTGTTATGTGAAACTGTCCAATTTACATCTTATGTATTTAACATGTTTGTGTGTGTGCATTATTCATTTTATCTGTGTTAGTCAGTATCGTGATACTTTCACAATTTTATGGTATATTGCTCATTAGATCTGTAAAAGCTGAAACAGTTTTAACTTGCACAACTAGATATATACTCAAATTGAAGGTTATTAAAGATAAATTATTTGCTACTGCTTGTTTATGTTAAAAATACACTATGAAATGCTATTACCGTATTTCCCTAAAAATAAGACCAGGTCTTATATTAATTTTTGCTCTAAAAGATGCATTAGGGCTTATTTTCAGGAGATGTCTTATTTTTTCATGTAAAACAATTTACATTTATTCATTTACAACAATCTACATTTATTCATATATTCATATACAAGAATCTACATTTATTCACATATTCATGTACAAAAATTTACATTTATTCAAGTACAGTCATGTTATCTTCTTCTGGAACATTGTCGTAAAGCTCTAAACCCGAATTCCAGCCTGAATTCCTTGTGACTTCATTTCCTGTAGAATCATTGGCCCTAATCTCTCATGTCTTGCAATAGAGCTCTCCTTAAATGAGCATTTCTTGTCCATATAGCCTGCTCTTAGTGCATTGGCAACACAGCTATCAGTGATTTTATCCCATGAATTCTTCACCCAAGTCATGACTTCAGGCTAGGCTTCACAAAGTTTCCACGCTGATTTCTTACCATTTTATTTTCAATATAATCATTAATTTCCATGCATAAATGTCCTTGAATGGCTTGTTTATTGTAACATCAAGAATCTGGAGATAGGTAGCCATTCCCGCGGGAATCATTTGATCTATTCTTTCTGCAAGGAAGTTCTTCATGTCTTTAGTGCGATGAGTGCTGGCTGAATCCCAGACTAGAAGACCTCTTTGAGCCACTTCGCAAAACAAGTGGTAGCATTAAATCGACCTACTTCCTTATAGCTGCTTGTGTGCACAGGCTTTTTCGGTTTCAAGAACATAAATGCCTGAAATACATTCAATCTTATCTTTCTGGCTCTTAGTGATGATTAGAGGTGGAACTTTCTTTCCATCCAGACAAATTGCCAAAATACAGGTAACACATGCACTCTTGTAACCAGTGGAGGAAATGTAGATTGACAAGCACCCCTCTTATCAATTGTCATTTGAGATCCCTGACCCATAAAAACTGCTGTTTCATCTATAGCAATCATGTTAGAGTTGGTATTTAGAAAAGTCGATGCCATCAATAAAATATTTGAATGCAAGTGCACATTTAATAATGTTAGTATATTCTAATTTGAACAGTGTTGTCGCTCTTCTTAGAGACAGTTCATATCGCTGAAGGAAGCCAATCATCCAGTATTGTGAGTCTTTGAATGCTTCTGGGGATATGTCTAACTGTGGTGCCATTGCAACGGCAAATGCTTGAATATCTGCCCTGCGAACAACCAAAACCTCTGCTCTTCTGTCGGCAATCCATTCACAGATGTCTTCCAACTTAGGAAATAATGGTTGGCGACCTGATCCACAATTGCTTTCTTAACATTTTCCTCATGTACCTGTTGACTGAAGTTATCGTACTCTGATCGCCCATTTTCGGACCATTCGGTGATCCAACTTCTTCTCTTTGCAGAAGGCTGTAAGATTCTTGTCTCAGGAGTCCTCTGTGATTCCTTTCTTGTACCCTATAAAATAGCTCTTTATTTTTGCACTCATCTCGTTTAGGTATCAAAATATTATTCCTTTTAAATCTATTATTAAATCAAGTGTTAATTGAAGACGTGCGAGACAGGTGTGGCAACAAAAGCTGTTAAGAATGATGGACTGCACAAAAGCGATGAAATATCAAGAAAACGTTTCATTATTTCACACGAGTGCATTGAGTATGTCCATTACAACACACAACGTATTGAATTATGAAGATTCTAATTAGTCACAACCATGTCCGTTCGTTATCAAGTGTGCATATCTGGCATCCGTCAAGTTGACGATCTTAACTGTGGCTTATTTTGGGGTTAGGATTATATTATGAGCGTCCTGAAAAATCATGTTATTTTCGGATTAAGTCTTATTTTTGGGGAAATACTGTAATTTCAGGGTATAAGCAATAAATTTTTGCTAAACTTAACTAGTTTGTTTGAATAATTTAAAAATTAATGGATCTGTTGGATAGTCTTAAGTTTATGCAATAGTTTGTAGGATTAGTTTCAATTTTAAAATTTAGAAAATGTGCTCCATGCTTATATTTAGATTCTCACTTGCTTTAATGTCCTCAGTCTTTGTTCCCACTGTTAGCTTTTAAAAATTTATGCATTCATTGTTTAAAATATTGTTCATTGGGTAATTATGTTATAATTTAGTCTTTGAAATGCTTTTATTTTTTATTTTTTTAACATTGAACACAAAAAATAAGTTGTTTATTATTGATTCATGTAAAGTTTGTTTCTATTTTCTAACTCCATTAAATAGATTTTTCTAATATTATAAAAACATTTCTCATTTAAGATATTTTCAAAAACCTAGATATAATAGTGAAATTGGCATTGTAATCAGTGATATACTTAGTATTATTATACATAGCATGTGCCTTGTTATAATTCTTGCTCCCATTTCTGTTATCAATTCCTTGTTGATGAGCACATAAAAAGTGTGAAAACAGTCCATGGATGTTTGTATCTGCAATGGAAGTGCTATTCTAACAGACAGCCCTATGGGTTTAGGCATTATATTCCCATTGTCTAATCAAGTGCATTGTTGCTTTATTGGGCCCACATTGAGTAAATGAAACCTTCAATCCCCTTTCTGAGATCCTGTCTATGCCTAAGCTAATACAAACCACTGATATAAACAGTTAATAAACAAAATGTCTTTGAACCATAATAATTGTTTTTTTAATAAATCTGGTAGCAAATAATTTTTGTACATAATTTAATATTTCATTGTAGGCCGGGATAGCCCAGTGGTTTTGCTAAGAGGATCACATATGGTAATCTTACGTTTGATTCTTAATGATACCCAAAACTATCCTGTGTTTGCAAGAAGTATGGGCATGATAAATCTGCATGTGCAAAAGTTCATCTGAGAGGTGATGGGTTAGAAGAAGAATAGTATGGTTCCTATGGTTACTACCCCCACTGGGTTCCAGTCTAAATAGGGTAGTTCAAAGGGCATAATGTGATCTGCCTCCTGTGGTGCACTAGGACGATGTGTTTTCATGGCAAAATGGTTCACGCTTTAGTTTCAATAGGTCATCTGCAAATACTTTCAAATATTTTATGCTATTAAAGTAGTGTACAGCTGAAAAATTATTTTATCATTATCTTTTGCCATTGAATTAAATAATAATTGATGGGAGGTTTGACATTATTTCCTGAATGTTATCATGATTAAGCAATGTAATGACTATTTTGATAAGAGTTGTGTGCATAAATACTTTAAAGACATGGATTGCACATTAAAGTGCAATTTCTGTATCTTGCTTTTCATTCAGGGATGTTTATTACCAGGTAGACATTGACTTTGGCATTATACCTTGAATTTCATTGTGATTATACAATGTAATGGTTATTTTGATAACAGCTGTGTGCATAAGTGATTAAAGACATGGATTGTACATTAAAATGCAATCCATGTCTTGTTTATCATTCAGGAATGTTGATTAGAAAATAGACATTGACTCTTGCATTATATCTTAAATGTCATTGGGATTAAACAAGGTAATGGCTATTTTGATAACAGTTGGTTTTTGGGTGATAGCATTTGAGGTGTCTTGTTTATTATTCAGAAATGTCGATAACGAGGAAATTATAACTCTGACATTATTTTCTGAATATCAGTGTGATGAAACAACGTAATGGCTATTTTGACAGGAGTTGCGTGCTTAAGTGATGTCATTCAAAGGAAACCCATGTATTGTTTATTACTTAGAAATACTGATAAGAGGAAATTATTACTCTGGCATTATTTCCTGAATGTCACTGTGATGGAACAACGTAATGGCTATTTTGACAGGAGTTGTGTGCTTAAGTGATGTCATTCAAAGGAAACCTATGTATTGTGTATTACTTAGAAATACTGATAAGAGGAAATTATTACTCTGACATTATTTCCTGAATGTCACTGTGATGGAACAATGGAATGGCTATTTTAACAGGAGTTGTGTGCTTAAGTGATGTCATTCAAAGGAAACCCATGTCTTGTTTATTACTTAGAAATACTGATAAGAGGAAAATTATAACTCTGACATTATTTCCATAATGTCATCATGATTGAACAATGTAATCGCTATTTTGACAAAAGTTGTGTACTTAATTAATGCCATTAAAGTACAATCCATATTTTTTTTATTCAGGAATATTTATTAGAATGTTTTTTTTTTTTCTATCCTATGCCACAAGAGGGCTAGCTACCTTTATTCTTGCCATCCAGTAGAGACACGAGTTTGCAGCCCATTTGATGGGAAAGGTGGTCTCAGCAATAGCAGATAATTGGCTTGATTTGTATCTCATTTAGTTAAGTAAAAGCTTATCCAAGTGACACCACAAGGAGGCATGATACTTCCACCCCCGTTTATTAGAAAGTAGAAATTATGTACTTGAAAATAGAAACATATTTCGTATTACAAGATTATTTGGAGCATATAATTGCAAATAATATCTATGTTCTTTATAGCTGAGCAGTCCTTTTGTGTATTAGTATCGTGAGAATTTAAATCCAAATACATGGTTGCACATATGTGTTCATCACATAGCTGTATTTGATATAATCTATGATCAGAATTATGTTTTCTCTGTACTATATTGATTATTTTATAGTTTATTATAAGCTCAGATGCAGAATCTGTTTTTGACATTCTGTTACAAATTCTTAGGCACTGATATGCATTCTGTAGAAATAAATATATTTTTAGTGAATCAAATTAACAATTAGGTAAGGATATTCTTTAGAAATAATACAAAATAGCTATAAAATAATTGCTTTGTGCTAAACAACACAATATATTAGTTATTTAAAGTGAGTGGTATTTTTTTAATTTGTTAATTTGTAAATGCTCATAATTTCGCAAAGATCATTAAAGAAACATTTTAACAATATTAAATGTTGTAATGTTCTATATGATGTTGAATAAGAATTCCTAATCTTATTTACATGTTGAAGCTCACTAAGCCAAATATTATTTTCTATTTAACTAAACAAATTGTGTGTAAGTATTATTTTGTATGTAACTATTTAACTGAGAATAAAATTATTTTGGAAACATTTTGATATAAATTAAATATATATCAGATAAGCATTTGAATAATTATTATATAAACTCAAAATTCACTTTACATTATTTACTGTTGATGCTGACAAAAAGTACTTAAACTTGAGATGTATATTGCATAATACTGCTCTTCTGCAGATCTCTTATTATAAATATATATCCCTTATCCCTTATACGAAATTTACTTATTTTTAAAGTCTTTATGGGTAAATTACATTTTAGTCTTTTTTGTTCCACTGCAGTTTATGAAAACTGAAAATGAAAATTTGTTAAACATGCATGCAGAACAATTTCGGCAGAGCTTTTCAAATTAAAGTATGACATATAGAGAAAAAGTGTGTGTTATATGTAAGCAAAAGTATGGCAAGTGAAATGCGTTTTAATTCCCAGAGTTAAGCATTGCTCATACTGCTCTCTTGATTTTGTAAAGGTGGCAGAATGAACATGCAGGTATCTTTTGATAAAAACAACAAGTTTATTCTTAAAACTGTAGAAAATAATAATATAAGCACCCATTAACATAATGTTCAAATAATAAATCAGAATATACATGGTCCACCCTTTCTACCATCGGCTGCAACCACACGTACCACGTTCCAACTTGTGCTTCGCATTTTAAGAACCTGGTTGCCAGTTCCACCTGCTGTCCGCGATCTGTGCAGCTGCTATTTAAGTTTAGACTCTTCTTTCCCCAGGGAAGGCATTGCTTGAAAAATAAGAAGTCAAGAATAGAAATTGTTAATCTTTACAATTTTATGTCACATATTATAAGTTTCTCTATAAGTAAAAAATCTGTGCTAAATTCAATCTAAAATGTTTTTCTGATTTTAACCCCCTCCTTGATTTTTGCAGTGAGCCTTAAATGTTTAATGAAACAAGGCAATAATTGACTGAACTTTAAAATGGCCAAAATATTTATATTCATTTAATAGAGTAAATGAGTTCTAAAGACTTTTCAAATTTTGAGTATTTGAATATATTTACTTATTAAATGAGTAAATAGTTAGGTATATTGCTCCTCCAATTCAATACTCTTGGTTATTATTATTAATATGTTTAATTAAATATATTGTCTTGTGTGAGCACAAATCTTAAATAATATATAACTTTTGAATATCTTAATATTCTTGCCTAATTGTATTATAATTGTATTTCTCTAATTTTAATGCTTCCTAATGTAAAACAATATTTTTAATGTATGTTTAGCACACACATTGTAGTGTTAGTAAATATTTTATGAGCAATTTACTGTTGGATGCCAATAAATGTTTAATATCTATCTCATTGTAGTGTTATACTGTATAAAATTTGAGTCAAGTACTATTTTTCTACTTATTAAGTGATTCACTAGATTTTAAATGTTTAAAAATAATAAAATGTTATTTTTAAAGCACTGTTGATTGTTCCTGTTGTGTCCTGGGAAATGTTCATGTTACCATTCCCACCTTTATATCATAAATGTTTTAATGTTAAGCAGATGTACTATGTAACTTTACCAATGTGTGGTATCCCATATCCTTTACAAGTAATTGTTATTTAAACTAGAAAACATTTACCCAACTACAGTACTCTTAAGATTGAGATGAAATAATTAATTACATTTATTTTTATTATTTATTTCAAGTTTTAATGATGGGCTAAGCATTTCCGGGGTTCTAGTGCTACATGGTATCATAGTATATATGACAATTTAGTACCATTTATTCATCTGAGAAATTATTTTGTACTATGTAAAGAAATACATGTTTACTACCTGTGTTAAGCCAGTCACATGACTGGGTATGAATATATGGACAGGGGTGTATCTAAGTGGTAAACAGGGTTTCAAACTTTACTTCATCTCAAAAGTGAAACTTTTTATCCAAATTTCTCTGAGGTAGCATTATTTATCAATTTAAGACAAAAATTTCCTATCCAGATGAATATCTTTTCTAAAGCAAATATCTACTTCAAATGAAATATTCCACTGCTTAGAGCTATAAAGTTACCAGGTATTGGAATATATTTATTAAGAACCAAAAATATTAATTTTGGTTGCTTGAACGTTTCTGATATATTTAAATAAATTTTCAATCTGTTTTTTTATTTGTCTATTTAATGTCATATTTATTTACTTTTTATTAGTAAATAGATTTATTGGCTTTATTTTAAACTTCCTAGTCTTAAAAGATTATTGATTTTTTGGTTACTTTTCTATTATTGGAACTACTATTAGATAGATGCTCAGTAGCAGAGCTTTGTTTAATTGTGACCCCTTTATCTCCCCCTTCTACATAGCCCTTATGTTACCATGATACTTTATTGTTAAGAAACTTTCACTCTTTAAATGTGGTAGTTTTTTTTATACATATATATTGTTTTAATATAAAAGCTTAACTATGTAATTAATGTTTACTTTTTTTTCTGAAATATCTACTTATTGGACAGCAGTTTGAAAATAGAATCATAAAGGATAGGGTTGGATTAAATGTCTAGAATAAGTGAAATCAAAATGCACAAGAAAATAGAATTGTACAATAAATTTATTTAAGCTCTTTAAAATAATATAATATAGCCTTTTACAAAAGATTTAAAAATTTAAAAACACATAGCTTTTAACAAAAATTCTAAAACTTTTTTCTTTGGGACTTTGATGCAGTAAATTGTCAGATTCAATGATAGTTTGGGAAAACATAGTGCTACGAACCTCTCCAGTTGCGTGCGAGGTGTGTGGACGAGCGTTGTCATGTTGCAAGATTATTGGCACCAGGCTGCCTCTAATACGACAAATTCGACGTCGGTGGTTTGCAATACGCTTTTTTGAGTGATTTGCCGGTCATTTTGAATCAAATCGTCAATGAGTTTGCTATGTTTATCGTCTGTGGCAGTGATCGGACGTTCGTTACGTGTTTCATCAGCAATTATGGCTTTTCCAGGCTCGCAAACATGAAATTTTATTACCCATCGATTTACAGTAGATCTATTAACAGCATTGTCACCATAAACAGCCTTTAAACGACGATGAATCTCAGTAGGAGTCACTTTTTCAGCAGTTAAAAATTCGATAACAGCACGCTGTTTAACTCGCGTTGACATAGCACCAGAACACGTCTCCATACTTCCGCTTCTTGAAATACACTGGATGAATGCAGCGACCTCAAACCTGTGCATGTGTATTGAGAGGGAATGTTACTTCCACATGCCACCTGGTGCGCTTCTGAAGGTCATTTCGTTTGCGCTCTACAAGCATGTGTACATTACTTTTCAGCCTACCCTCATATATCTGAAATTTAATTGCCCATCTATTAATATTTTTGCATATTTTATCCTTACATATCCTTTTTATAAATATGACTATAATTATATATAAACTGGTGTTCTTTCTTTGAAATTTTAATGGTTGTGCCATTGAGGTTATACTGTAGTTAATTTTAAAATGAATATTTTTTAAGTTAAACCCTTGATATTTGAGATACATTTCTTATATATGATTCCAGCTCACTTTATCAATAAATTTTTGAAATGGAGTTGTTTCAAGTAGCTTACTGTTTTTAGTGATAGCTTCTGATAATAACAAAAATTTTGACTATTTTGTGCAGTTTGTAAATATATAGTGAATTTCCAGCCAGAAAATCTTTGTGTTTTGGAAGAATTATATATAGGTAAAGGAATTTTGTATACTAAACATCTAAACATACATATTAGAGCATATGGATAAAATGTCAGTGTTCAACTTTTGGTTTTGCTTTTGTTATGTGTATTAAAATTGACAATTTTATGGTCTTGTGCATAAAAAATTGTCTCAAAAATCTTTTTTTTATTTTTTATTATTGCTTTTTCATATTTTTTTTTTCAATATAGTTCTGCTTTTCTCATATGTACAAACTATATTATAGATAATTTTCCCTTATTTCTTATTTCTTTATTTCTTATTATCTTTATTATTGTCTTATTATTCTTTATTATTTATTTCTTTATTCTTTATTTCTTATTTCCTTATTCCCTTATTTCATCTTTATTCATCGTTTTTCTGTATAATATTATTCATGTTAGTGATAACTTTTATTAAAATCATTGCCATGTGTTTGAATTATACATATTTTGCAATAAACCCTTTTATAAATTATTCAAGACATTTATTTTACAAATGTCAACTGTAATAGTATTAACCAGAGGAAGAAGGTCATAGATCAATGCCAGCCAATCAGACATTTTTGCTAGCTAAAAGTGAAGTAACTTAGTTGCTTTATTTTAATATTAGTGATATTGGTGAAGTATTCTCCACTTTTTGCTGCTGGAAGCATTCTGTACCTGATTGCTCTGTTGAAACAATCTGTGCTTGTTTATTATTTATATGCTATTAATATATTTAGCTATAGGAAACTTTTGAACACAAGTGAAACTAATGTTACATAAACTGTCTATTTCTTACAATTTTTCTAATATGCAGTAATTGTTCTCAGACTAAGGTAAACTTTGGTCACTATGACATGTTAGATTTAGTAATTTTGAGTTTTACAGGGCAGCTGAAAATATTTTTAATTTTCTATTAAACAGATGTTTAATTTTCACATTTCAGTGAATAAAGTTTATGTAAGGGGACATGGAATTTGTTTAACATGAAATTGAATTCCACTAATAACCTTCCCCTTAGCTTAGTATTGACTTGTGACCTGTTTAGATTGTTGATCTATTCATGGGCCACACAAGGGGGTGGCTAGCATGGCTATACCCAGGAGGCCCGGGACAAATGGATGTGAAAGGGGTCCCGGCGGAACCGGGCGCCTTTCAGGGTTTTTCTAATTGACTAATTGACAGCTGCTAAAAAGAAGGATGCAGTGGTTTTTGTTACTTTGAGAAATTTGAAAGATAACAACTGTAACATGATTTTTTTTTTTTTTATCAAAGAGAGCCCAATTCATGGCTATGTCCACGGTCACTTTCCTTAAAATATGGCGTGAAAAAAATCAAACATGATCGCAGTACCATCGCATCATTTCCATTTTTCCAGGAAGAAACACTACTTGTACTCAGGGCCTCTGACAAAATTTCCGGGCCCCTATGCAAAATCTTAGGATTCTGTGCAACTCACGGTAGCGGCTTCTTACCCCCCTCCCCCCATATAATGCTCAGTTGTCCATGAATTTTTGGATGTTCATTTTTTTTTTTCAAGGTCTGCCATAAAGAGAGGGGGATAAGTGGAACTTATGCCCAAGGGCCCGCAGCCCATAGGGGCCCTTAAAGAATTTTGGCCAGGGGGCCATGGATCCATTACATCAATGGAATCTTATAAGGAAATATGTCTGTGTATCTATGTAGTCTGTAGTGGAAAATCTAAGCAGTCATGAAATTTGTTACAAAGGTACTTCTGGATATGGAAAGGTACATCTCAATGTTATTTTTACTTTTCCTGTATACATAGCATAATGTATAAGGAAAGTGTTTTTACGGGGTTGAAAATTAGAATTCGAGTTTTCGATGGAAGAGCATGTTTTAAGCATCCCTGAACTCAAATCGAATGTTTTTGAGGGGATGTCTGTGTGTGTGTGTTCCCATGAGCCTGTGGAAGCAATATCTCATGCACGAATGGAGCATTTTGAATGAAATTTGGTAAAAATATTATAATCTGTGAATACCAAAAGCCTATAAATTTTTAAACATAATTGAATGCTCGGAAGACGCAAAAATTTTTGAATGAAATTTAAAAAAAATCATTAAAATATCTGAATCTTTAATAATATTACATAAATTAACATTTTTTATGTTGTTTTTCATTAGAAAACGAATAAGGCACTCTTTAGAAGTCTAGTATGTTCTTATAATAAATTTATTAAAAATATTCTATAAAATTAAAAAGTATTAACTATTGTGAAATGTGTTCATTTTTCATGTGATATTATGCAACAAATATGTTAGCACCATTCTTGGGATTCTAGTTTGTTCCATTCATGGGAGAAAAAACTTGTGTAATAGTTTTGTATTTTTAAAACCAAAACAATTCATCAATAGTCTTTTATGTATTAATATAAGAAAAGCTCTTTATATGTATATATATATATATATATATATATATATATATATATATATATATATATATATATATATATATATATATATGTATATATATATATGTATATATATATATGTATATATGTATATAATATATATATATATATATATATATATGTATATATATATATGTATATATGTATATAATATATATATATATATATATATATATATATATATATATATATATATATATATATATATATATATATAAATGACTTTTTTTCCATGCTCAGTCATTTTGGCTTCCGTGCAGAACATGGATGAATTTCCACAGGAAACGCTCTACTCTGACAAGACCCTCGATATAGCTAAAGCAGTGCAGTACCCTATACATGAACAAATCTGACTTCTTGTGGACACAACACCAACCAACCAATGAAAAGCTCTTCTCTTTGTCTGAATGTAGCACTTTGCCATTAATTTGTTGAACGTGGTGGCTAATTTAGTGAAATATCACAACTTGGCACTGTGTCGTCCCCGATGAAATATATATTGATGGAAATATAGTCGAACTTGCAAAAATGATGCTAAATTAATGGAAATGCCACCAAATTGATGAATTAATTAGTAAAATATTTTAATATATACATTATATTGCTTATCGTGGATGCTATCAATATTGATAATTGTCAATTTAGAGTTGCACGAAATATAAGTTAATTGGGTACTTCGAAATAGTTTTACATGTTGTCATCCAGAAAAATGCCAAATGTACAATTTAACGTTAAAACCATTGTGCCATGGATACTATACATCATTTTTTCACTATGATAAAATAAACAATTAATTGCACTATATAGGGAAAGTTATGTGTTGCCCGCATCAGATTTTTAAAATTTCGAATTAGTGTTTTAGTTATTTTATGTTTTTGTTCGATGTGCAATAATTTTGTGTGATATTCACACATTGATTCCTGAGAGACTGAAAATATTATCACTGAAAATATAAGTTTCCCTTCTTAACGCCATTGCAAAAATCGGAAAATTTTCTTTCAAACATTTGCTGAACAAAATCAGTATCATGAATAAAAAAAATTTGAGAAATAAAAAAATATATATACTTTTTGTACATTTAAAACATTTTCAATTTTTAAATTGTGATATAAAAAAAAATTGACAGGTAATCCAATGTTTATAATTTAACACAAGCTACTTTAAATATTCCACACTAAATATATATTTAAATATTGCTCTGAAAGAAAAAAAAAATATATCCTGAACCCATCCACATCATTCATTATAAATTTTTTAAGTAGTAAAAATGTTAACATTTTTGATGACCCACATTTTCACCCAGGAGATTTCTCCCTCCCTTTCAGAGGTTGTATATGCTCTTAGTCATGGAAGCCTCTTTTACTCTCCTATTCAGGATCAGGTCCATTTTAAAGGAAGAGGGATGGGGGATAATTTCTGCATTTCCATAGAATGTGTTCATGCAAAATAGAAGCTTTTTTCCCCCTCCATGTTTTCATAAGAAGTCGGAATGGGTTTCAGTGTTCTTAGAGGTATGAGTATGATTTTTAATTTTGAGTGAGGTCGTTTCGTTGCTCCAGTGTACACGGATTGTAAGCAATTTTCACTGCTATTTATATAAATAAAATTTATTAAATTTGCTATCTTTTTAGATTAATGATAATTTCACAAAAGCAAGGCAATTAAAAAAAATTCCAGCAATTATTTTGTATGTATTTATATTTTCATGTACTAAATTTGGTGTTTTGTTACATGGTTCTTTTGCACCAAATACAATTAATCAATGCATCTGTTATCAGTATGCAGTATTTAAGAAAGATTTATACGTTGTGATCGCCATAGTTTAATAAATGCTCTTGCTTATTTACCAGTGGTTCATGGATTTTTCTTATCGGTGAGTTACTGCATCTAAGATAAAGTTGAATGTTTTATTTATTAAAAAATAATTTACTTAGCAAAAAAAAAAAGAAAATTAGGAAGTATTTGAAATGAATAGTATAAAATTATGGTATTATGTAAGCATTTGAAGCTTGATGAAATTATAACCAAAAGAGTCACACTACCATAGATTTCCAATTTTCTGCAAATATTAATAATAATAATCCTTCCTACCACATTTAACATCCTCACTGAACATCAAGGGGTTTTAATGTGGTAAATCTAATGAAATCAAAAGACAAAACTATGTATTAGGGAAGCTCCATAAGAGAATCATATGATTGTATCCTGTAATGAATTGGCAATTGATTTTTTTAAGCCAGTTTATGCATTTTATAAATGGTACTTTTATGATATATAAATGGTGATTTTAGTAAAAAATTAAGATAATTATATTTTTTCAAATTTTTAATGTAGTTTTTATTTTATATTATTATTTATTGACTTCTTTAAATGATTCTTACACAAAGTAAATCTACAGTCATAATACCATACATGCATTTACAAAGTATAAAATTTCATAGTAATACATACATTTGTTCTTGTTATCATTTGCACACATTGAGAGTTAGACATTTTTTTTTAAACATGTTCAAAATGCATCGTGGGATGTGTTAAAATGTGTAATTCCATCAAAATGTTGAATTTGTAAGCATTTCGGAAATCAGTGCTTTTAGTAAATGAAAATAAAGTAAAAATATGGAGTCTATTTATTTTTTCATTGATGAGGTAGGGGTTTAACTTAATCTGTTGATTCCTGGTTATCAGTGTATGAAAACTTTTACTTATAACTCAAATATCTTGAAATCCTGCCATAGGTGAAGTTTAATAATGGGAACTGTTTCTATTAAGTGCTTCTAATGTTTGCTGTATTCTATTTATATTTTTGCATGTTCAAAATATTGGAAACTATATCTAGTTTGTTTTGTGTATTGTTTTCTGGTGTTTTGATATATTTCTGATTAATTTCATTATTTTTCCAATGTTTATTTATTCATGATATGATGTCCATGTTTCTATATAATGTGTTGTGCTGATTTCATTTTTGATGTATTTGTGTACGGAATTGATATTACAAATTGCCAGTTTTGTCATGAGTTCCTTCATTTTTGTATCATTGTGCTATTTTTTATCAGTTCCTCTACATGTAATTGGATATTTATGGAATAAAGAAATATTCTATTTATGTAATTTTGTTTGTAATTATTTTCTTTTATGCCATCCATCTCGTAGCTGAACAGTTAATACTCTGACTTTTGTATTCAAAAGTATCAGATTTGATTCCTGTGCACTTTAGAGACTCACTGTCAAGAAGGGTGTAATTACATAAATAGATTTTGATGTGAAATATCTTAGGGTGCAGAGTATAGAGTAAATCATAAAAGAAATATGACAGGGATGAAACGGAAGTGACATAAAAGAAAACCATTGTTATAATTTGAAGTTCTGTGTTTGCTTGACCTTGGTAAAGAATTTGGTGAAATATTGCCAATTTGGTGATTTTTGACAAGTTTTAGAAACTTCTCGAATTTTTTAGATTTAACCAATCTTTAATAAGAACTTTACGAGTTATGTGCTTTTTACAGAACTGTTAACAGAGGGTATCTAAACTCATTACCATTTAGTTTGGTAGTTGCAGTGATATGAGTAAAAACATTTGTTGAACTCAATTGGAACCCAATATGTAATTTTTCTTATGATTATATATAACCCTTTAAGCTGTATTATAAAGTAATTTTGGTAGAAAAGTGTAAAAAATTTACATTTTATATATGCGACATCTGTGCATCACGATCTGCGCTATATGTCAGTATATACTTACCACTTGCATCAGCCACATGCTGGTCCAGTGGAGTGACTGCAAGCGTTTTATCATTAGTAACTTCATTTGCGGACCAATTCGGATGAAATAGGCAGCATTCTATTAATCTATCAAACTATAATAAAATAAATTTCAATAACAAATGTCGAAACTTTTTCCTAGGTACCTTGTGCCATCATTACAAACTACTCGCATCCACCTTTCTCCATTTGAAATATGCGAAAGGAGTGATGTTTCGCATCAGTCTAAAAAGTAGCAGAGTTACTCATTACTTTTATTTTTATAAAACTACATAATTAAAATCACCTTTTTTTATGTACTCTGTATGATATAGCAAGGTTTTCTTTCGAGACAGCACAGATTGTGGTTAGCTATTAACAATTTCTCTCTTGTAATTATTTAGCTTTATTAATTTGCACATTTTTCAATAAAATAATTGCTTATTTAGGTGTAGTATCATAGTAAATAACAAAAATGCTTTAATATTACGTTTTAATAGGATTTGGGCAAATGCAAAATTTTAAATAATATAATTTTTACTTTTGGCATTTTCTCAAAATCATGTTAATGTGCATACAGCATTTCACTAAATGTTGTTGAAAACCTTGAAGACTTGCTTGGAAGGCTAGATTAGATTTTTTTTTTGTTGCATGCAACTTTGTAGAACTGATACATGATTTTGCACAAAAAAAAATGGAGCTAGTGAAATCAACGAAACATAACAAGAAAAGTTTTATAATTTTCATTGAAGTTTTCTCAACATGCTAGAATTAGCTTGTTCAAGGTTACCTTTGAAAATAATCGGCAGTGGCTCCAGTTCGATGGAGCCAAAATAGCCGTATGTGAATAATATTATTGGTTGGTGGTTTGTCTCCTTTAGACATGTTCAAAATGCTAAAATATTGAAATTAGAACCACATTTTCAGAATAGTTTAAATTACTAAGATATCAAAATTATAACCACTATATTTCGAAAACTAAAAACCTGATCCGAAATCTAATTATATATCCTTGTAGGGCTTTCAAAGGGCTACAAAGTACTTTCAGTATATTTATAGCTAGCACTTTTAGTTTATGCTTCGATTTAAACCAAACATCGTAACTATAAACTTCATATCAAAATATAAAATTATTTTACTAACTTTCTTGGCAGCAAACTTATACAATATCTCTGATGAGATTTAAGATTCAGTTGAATTTATAAACTCATCTGATGGGACATAGATGTGTACTAGAATTTCATACTTCCATTTCTTCTCTTTAAACCTCATCAATCATTAAACATATTTAGAGTTCCTAAGTTCTCTTCATATATATGTATATATATTTTAAACAAAATGAAATATCTAATGCTTGTGTACCAATATTTCATCAAGAATGAAACACATTGAGCAGCAACACTAGGCATTTTAAATGCTACAGTTTTCACTCTCATTTTAATTGGGTAAAGTATTAAAATATCAAAATTATGACCACACTGTAGCTCTAAAACAAGAAAGATCAATCATGCATAAGCATTGATTATGAAACACTTACCAACTGAAATGCAATTTCATTTAAAAATTTTTAAAATGTGATACATTCAGTGGTGATATCTTTTGCATTATCGCAGTACTACAGTAATTTATTATACTTAAATATTTAAAACTGTATCGAAATATAAATCATCTGATTCTCTATGCAAAATCAATGAATATTTCATTCATATAACTTGTATTCCAGACTCCAGAGCTAAATAATTTTGTGTGAAAAAAATTCAGCAATTCTTATGTAACTCACCATACAATCACTTCAGATATTTGCATTCTGCATAAGTTAAAATTAGGCTTCGTTGAAGAAATAATAAAAGTTTAGGGATGATTTAAAATCACAACTATTGTAATTGCATAGCCACGGAATTTAGATACACAGATAATATGTGTGTGTGCATGTATTCAAAGTATTGGAATCGTGCCGAAGATCGGAACTCGAATTTTCGAAGGATCTACACGTTTTGGGACTTCCAGAACACGAAAAACTATTTTTAGGAAGACGTCTCTGTGTGTAAGGGTGTATCTGTGTATGTTTCTGTGTGTCTGTGAGGATATTACATCCACTCTAATTGAAAAACTAATGAACCGAATTTCATAAAATTTGGTAGATATGTTTTTTGTGGGAAATCCTAATGTTCATTAGATTATAGTACGATTCGTAATAAAAAAATCTGCCTTCTTTACGAAATGACCGGGAGAAATTGCCTTTATCCACTCTAGCTAAAAACTAATGGAACAAATTTAACAAAATTTGGTGTATAATATTTTAATGACCTACAAGTGATTTATATACCAAATTTAACAAAATTTGGTACATCATTTGTAGGTTATTTGGTCATTTTTTGTTAGTCATTTGGTATAAATCATTTGTAGGTTATTCTAGTACGATTCAGGAAAAAGGAACTGGCTATTTTTGTGAAATATCCCGCAAAAATCGTTAAATATAAAAATAAAGGACTAAGTGTGCTCAATTATATCAATTAAATTCCTATTTTATACGTGATTTTTGACAACAAAAAGAATAAGACTAACCCCATTACTCTAAGCCTAACCGTTCTTGAGATATTCTAGTATTTTCGCTACGCCACCTTTGACAATAAGTCCAGCTATCAAATGAGAACCAAATTTAAATTCAATGTCATTTAAAATACTTATGGCTGTTATTTTGTGCAGATGAACTCAAATTATTATTGAAGAAATAAAGAGAACGTGAATATGAGTCTGCAGGGAAAGACATGTGCTGCCCACCTTAGAATTTTTAACAATATTACAACAATGATTTATAGAAGTGAACGGGGATTATTTGCAGGCCATTTCGAAAAAAATGTATGATCTATATTTAAAGATCCGCCAAATTTTTGTAGAATAAAATGTTCAACAAATTTAAGCTGTGTACCAAATTTTAACTCTATAGGACGTAGGAAAGTGCATTAAAAATGCCATCAAATAAGTATATCATGAAGAGTTATATAAAATTAAAAAAAAAAATTTGAAAAATTGTTATCTACCAAATTGATTTTAAAATGTGTAGCCTCTCTCATATACAAAATGATTAAACTCTTGGAAAGATATTTATTATATAATATATCTCTTTTTTCTTTCCGGAGGATATTCCAAAAGTCAGAATTTAATTGAATTTGGTTTTTTCTGTATATTAAATAATTTTTAATTAAAAAACTACTTAACATATTTTTCTGAAATTGTTTATATATATTTTATGGGATAATGTGAATATTTCCTAAAAATTTCGAAGCAATTTGTGAATTTTAAATTTGCTTAAAAAATGTTTGAAGAATTAGGTCCCATAGGGTTCAATGTATTTCATTTTTTCAACCCGGGTTCAATAAAAACTAATTGGGTGATATTATTTATTTATATTCCCATAGGTCCCACAGACCGTCTGAAAAACATACTAAAATTTCCTTTTGATAAACTCATTTTTACGGCAGTTACCGTGCTAACGGACAGACAGACAGAATGAACAAAGTCATAAACACTTTGCAACTATGTTGTAAAGTGTTAAAAATTAAGAACTCTACACAAAATCAAATTATATCCTTCTAGGGTTTTCAAAGGGATACAAATTGCTTCTTATGGTTTATATAGCTAGTATTTACAGTTTTTGAGATATATGCATTACAAACTTGAAACAGAAAAAAAATTCAATATTCTTCAATTCCTTAAAAATTATAAGAGCTTTGTAAAAGCAAATCATAGATCTAAAAAGTGGATTTCCTACTGAGCATTTTTGTGGCATATTATTTAGATCTATTTTTTATTGTTCAAAGATATTTCAAGTGAAAGTAAGTAAAAATTCGCTCATGGATATTGTGTTTCTAGTGTAGCGTGTGTGGCTATGTCTTCAGTATATGGACGTAATGAGCAATCATTGTTTAAAAAACCGAACCGCATTTTGCACGATGCAGTGCAGTGTGCGTCCTCTATGTGTGCCCTCCCTTTCACTTTCTAGTTGCCAGTCTGACCATTCTAGCAAACACATGGTATCCAAAAGGATTCTAGGGTTTCTTTTTCAATGTGCAGTTGCCTCTTCAGGGTGCAAGTACTCATTGCTCTCCTTGAATAAAGGGCTTACACCTGCATTTCCTGACTTCTCATATCCGACTGAAAATATTGAAATATGGGAATACCACATGACAGGAGATTGCAATGACCAAGATATTTTTAAAACAACAAAATTGTTATTGAATAATATTTATTGAGTTTATTTCATTAGTCCAGAGTTGCAATACACAACAAAAACCATATATGCAAATATATTTATTTTGTCTTTTACAAAATCTTTCATGCTGATAGGTTTAGATTCCTTGACTCCAGGAATTCTGCAACATAAATTCCTTGATTCCCAATTTGATATCTGTAAGTAAACATTTGTTTTCATCTGTCTAAGAAACAATTAAACATGGGGAAAACAATCAAATGAAAAAGTATAAGCACAGTAAATTTAGAACGTATTAACATTCCATTTAAAAATGCCATTAAATACGACTTCAAGAATAAGAGAAAATGATCGTGATAAAATAACTATGAAATTTATATATGTGTATTTCGCTTCGGTACGTAGCGCGAAAAAAGGACCTAATTATCGTCTGCCGAATGACAACGAGTCTGACCTTAATTATATTGTTTTAAACACGGAGGTAAAGGGAAATTACCTCCATGTTTAAAAACTTCATCAAAAGTTATATCTCAAATGCTGATTGATTAGTTTTAGTTTATATAATTATTTACAATTTTCTTCAGGCTTTTGCTCAACAGTGAAAAACATAATGACTTCAAAACAGTTAATTATTTAATTATAATCATTTTATGAGCAAGATTTTTTCATAATGACTCTTAACGTTTTTTGCACTACAAATTATATATTATTTAATCTTTAATTTACATAAGTGTATCGTTTATGTTTTATTAGAGGATCGTATAATGATTAATTTGTCTGTGTCTGGGGATATTAGGAGTGCAAGACCTATACCTTCATTCTGATAATGATTGTTAGATAAACATAGATAAATACTATAGAATATTATTTTTTGACATAGTTATCATTAAAATTTTTTGAGAAATAAGGGGGCATCCACAAATTAGTTTTGGTTGCTAATATTTACTAAAACATATACTACATATTTATTTTGAATTCGTATATAATTCATTTTTCTTATTTTCACTCGAAATATCTACAAAACTATGTATAAAAGATAGATATAAATAATAAGCGACAAAAATATGTATTAGTATAAAAATCTATATTTATTTATTTAAAAAAAAAAAAAAAGCTTTTATAGTTTTTTCGTCTTGTCAACTTGAAAAATATTGAAAATTTTCTATTTTTCAAGTTTGTAATGCTTATATTTCAACTGAAAATGCTAGTTCTGAACAATAAACAAGAATGTGTACTCTTTGAAAGCTCTACAAGTATATATAATTGAATTTTGGATTGAGCTCTTTTTTTTAACTTAAAAATTATCTGCCCGAATGAGTTTTTTTCACTTTCACTCGAAATATCTTCAAAGCTATAAAAAATAGATATAAATAGTAAGCGACAAAAATATGTGTGAAGAAATTTAGTTTCTAAATACACTTCGTTGCAAATAATATATGTACCCATAAGAAATTGAGCTACAGCCACGAAACTCGGTATGTATCGTCTGAGGAGGTATGCAAATGATTAGAATTTGGGAGCAAAAAAAAAAAAAAAACGTTTTATTAAGAAATGGTGGAAATAACAAGATGACATTTTAGTAAATGGTAAATCCTCCCCTGGCAGCTCTACAAGCTGATATTTAGTGTGGCATAGAGTCAATTAAGTTGCTTATGTCCTGCAGGAGATTCTGGTACAAATCTGCAACTACATCTGTTCACCTAATTCAGTGGTATTCTTTCTGAAAAGGCTGTAATTGCCGCCCCAGCATGTTCCAGACGTGATCTATTGGTGATAGGTCTGGGGACATGGATGGCCATCAGAGATAATTAAATCCTCGAAGACGTTGTTGAGATCGTGCAATATGTGGTCGAGCATTATCTGGTTGGTAAATGAAACCTGGGCGGCTTGACATCATAGGCAGAACAATTGGCTGCAGAATATCATCGACGTACAAGTAAGCCGTCAGATTGGTTTGCAACACAACTAAAGGAGATCGGTTTTTCCCTCGAGATAGCTCCCCCAGACTGTCACACCACGGGTGGTGACCATGTGCTGCTCGACAACAAATGTAGGATCGAAACACTGATCAATCCTCCTCCACACACCGCATGCGGCGATAATTAGCACTGAGAGAGAAGCGGGAGTCGTCGCTAAAAGCATCATGCCTCCAATCGGACACCATCCAGGATGATCGAGCTCGGTACCAATCCAGACGCTCTGTCTGTGTTGAGGGGTCAGTGGTAGGCGCCTTAATGGACGTCGATACCTAATCCCACTTTCTGCTAGTCGTCTATGAATAGTATTCCTTGATACAGGATGCATGGTGGATGGTAAATGCCTTCGATTGGCTGATAGCGACGCCATTGTTGTGGACGCGGCTCCTCTCCTGACTGCACGATCAAGGCCACCTAGATAGCCTTGGAATGATACGTCTGTTGGACCAATCAGCTTCCCTTGATGCGACACCTCTCTAAATCCGACAGTCATTCGTAGCGTTGCTAAATACATCTCGGAAGCATTGCACACATCTTGCAGTATTGAAGCAGAAAATCTAGTTCCAATTGCCCATGACTGAGAACACCGATCGTTTTAAATGCTGCACGATGCGTCGTTCTCATGCGCATTGCATGACCCCTATAACAGTATTAGCGCTGACAGTTTGATCATAATTGTATAACTCGTGAAGCGAAATTTGCATGCAGAATCTTCGCTGCTGTAGTTCAATGTTTTATGGGTGCATATATCTTTTTTGCAAATATTTTTGAGTGTATATTTATTGAAAAAAAATCTTTTATAGTTTTCTAGTAAACGTTTTGCCAAGTTGAAAATTGAAAATTTTCCGTTTTTCAGGAATTTAATGATTATATCTTAATAATTGCAAGTGCTAGCTATAAACAATAAGCAGGAATTTATAGCTCTTTTAAAACCCCACAAATATATATATATATATATTTGTATTTTGGACCAAGCTCTTAGTTGTCGAAGTATCGTGGTTATAATTTCGATATTTTAGCATTTTTTACTTGGGTTTTCATGGATGGGTAAGCTGTAATATTACTTTCCTTATATACATAATGTATAAGGAAAGTATTGTGACGGGGTCGAAAATTCGAAATCGAGTTTTCGACGGGAGAGCACGTTTCAAGCATCCCTAATCACGAATCAAACATTTTTGAAGTGATGTCTGTGTGTGTGTGTGTGTGTGTGTGTGTCAGTGAGTCTGTGGAGACGATATCTGACGAACGAATGGACCGATTCGAACCAAATTTGGTACAAAAATCACAATCTGTAAACACTGGAAGCCTATTGTTTTTATACGTAATCGAATGTTCAGAACCCCCCTAAATTTTCGAATAAAATTTTGAAAAAATCGTCAAAAAATCAAAACCATTAGTAAATTTAGGCAAATAGACATTTCTTATGTAATTTTTCATTAGAAAACGATTGATATAAATTTTAGAATGCTAACATGAACCGTTTTCGAGATATTGCACATTTTTCAAAAAAATTATTAAAAAGTCATATAAAATGAAAAAAAATATTTCCTATTGAAAAACATGTTCACTTTTCATATGTAATACCATACGATAAATTGGATGACATCATTCTCGTGGATCTAGCTTGTTCCATTCATGAAAAAAGATTCGTTGAGTAATACTTTTCTATTTGAACGCCAATAGTCATTTGTCTGCTGTAAGAACAACTTATTTCTTCATCCATAACGCTTGGCGAGATTTTGGCGACGAATTTGGCGGAATGTCGCCAACTTGGCGACTTTTTGAAATGTTGCCAAATTAACGAAAATCTCGCCAAATGGATAAAAATGACTCTAAATCAATAAAAATGACGACTAATTGTCGAAAATTCAATATCTTGGAAAGAATATTAGTATCCACTATAAGAAAAACATATTTTTTTACTGTAAAAGTAGTAAATTCATTACATTATATAAGGAAAGTCATGTGTTGCCCACATCAGATTTTTTTTATTTATTTTATGGGATAATTTGTATATTTCCTAAAACTATTGAAGCAATTTGTGAATATTAAATTCGTTTAAAAATGTGTGAAAAATTATATCCCATAAGGTTCAATGCATTTTATTTTTTCAACCAGGGTTTAACCCAAAATTAACTTGGTGACATTTTTAATTGTTGCCAAATTAACAAAAATCTCGCCAAATTGATAAAAATGACGCTAAATCAATGAAAATAAAGACTAATTGAAGAAAATTCAATATCTTGGAAAGAATATAAGTATCTTCCATAAGAATAACATTTTTACTTTCCTTATATACATAATGTATAAGGAAAGTATTGTGACGGGGTCGAAAATTCAAATTTGAGTTTTCGACGGGAGAGCACGTTTCAAGCATCCCTGATCACGAATCAAACATTTTTGAAGTGATGTCTGTGTCTCTGTGTGTGTGTGTGTGTGTGTGTGTGTGTGTGTGTGTGTGTCAGTGGGTCTGTGGAGACGATAACCGACGAACGAATGGACCGATTCGAACGAAATTTGGTACAAAAATCACAATCCGTAAACACTGGAAGCCTATTGTTTTCATACGCAATCGAATGTTCAGAACCCCCTAAATTTTCAAATGAAATTTTGAAAAAATCGTCAAAAAATCAAAACCACTAATAAAGTTACGCAAATAGACATTTCTTATGTAATTTTTCATTAGAAAACGATTGGCATAAATTTTAGAACGTCAACATGAACCGTTCTCGAGATATTGTACATTTTAAAAAAAAATATCAAAAAGTCATATAAAATAAAATAAAAATATTTCCTATTGAGAAACATGTTCACTTTTCATATGTAATACCATGCGATAAATTGAGTGACATCATTCTCGTGGATCTAGCTCGTTCCATTCATTAAAAAAGATACTTTGAATAATACTTTTGTATTTGAACGCCAATAGTCATTTATTTATCTGCTGTAAGAATAACTTATTTCTTAGTGCATAACGCTTGGCGAGATTTTGGCGACGAATTTGGCGGAATGTCGCCAACTTGGCGACTTTTTTGAAATGTTGCCAAATTAACGAAAATCTCGCCAAATGGATAAAAATGACGCTAAATCAATGAAAATGGCGATTAATTGTCGAAAATTCAATATCTTGGAAAGAATATTAGTATCTACTATAAGAAAAACCTATTTTTTTACTGTAAAAGTAGCAAATTCATTACATTATATAAGGAAAGTCATGTGTTGCCCACATCAGATTTTTTAAAATGTCACGATTATTACCGCTCAATCTGTTTACTAACTCCTTGGTGAAATATTGATGCATAAGTACGAGATATTTTGTTTTGCGTAAAATATATTAGGAAGTTAAATGATCTTGGGGATGCAAAAGCTGTTTAATGATTGGTGAGTTTTGAGCAGAATAGATGGAAATATACGTATTCAAGTACGCAATTTTGGGTAGCCTGGCATGTTTATACCTTAATTTGAATGTGAAATTTCGTCAGATATATTGTATAAGTTTAATTTATATATTACTTTCCTTATATACATATAATGTATAAGAAAAGTATTGTGACGGGGTCGAAAATTCGAATTCGAGTTTTCGACGGGAGAGCACGTTTCAAGCATCTTTGATCACGAATCAAACATTTTTGAAGAGATGTCTGTGCGTGTGTGTGTGTGTGTGTCAGTGAGTCTGTGGAGACGATAACTGATGAACAAATGGACCGATTCGAACGAAATTTGGTACAAAAATCACAATCCGTAAGCACTGGAAGCCTATTGCTTTTATACGCAATCGAATGCTCAGAACCCCCCCTAAATTTTCGAGTGAAATTTTGAAAAAATCGTCAAAAAATCAAAACCGCTAATAAAGTCACGCAAGTAGATATTTCTTGTGTAATTTTTCATTAGAAAACGATTGACATAAATTTTAGAACGTTAACATGAACCGTTCTCGAGATATTGCACATTTTTCAAAAAAGTTATCAAAAGGTCATATAAAATAAAAAAAAATATTTCCTATTGAGAGACATGTTCACTTTTCATATGTAATACCATGCGATAAATTTGGTGACATCATTCTCTCGGATCTACCTCGTTCTATTCATGAAAAAAGATACTTTGAGTAATACTTTTGTATTTGAGCGCCAATAGTCATTTATCTGCTGTAAGAATAACTTATTTCTGCATCCATAACTCTTGGCGAGATTTTGGTGACGAATTTGGTGGAATGTCGCCAATTTGGCGACTTTTTTAAATGTTGCTAAATTAACGAAAAACTCGCCAAATGGATAAAAATGACGCTAAATCAATGACGACTCATTGATGATGATGACATGGAAAATGACGACTCATTGACGAAAATTCAATATCTTGGAAAGAATATAAATAACTACTCTAAAAATAATCTATTTTTTTTACTGTAAAAATAGTAAATTTTTTGCACTATATAAGGAAAGTCATGTGCTGCCTACATCAGATTTTTTATATATTGCTAAACAAGTTAGTAAAATATTTGGATATTTTGAGGGGAAGTTTACGGTCCGAGTTTCCAGATGAAATTAAGACAAAAAAATAGTGCTTGCTAGCTATAAACAGTTAGCAAGTAACTGTAAACGAAACAAATGAGTCTAAAAAAAATGAATACATTTATTAAAATTTACTGGAGTTTTATTTTACAAAATGTTATTCACGCAAAATCATTTCGACTCCATTGGACTGGAGCCGCCGCCGATTTTTTAAGTTAGTTAGGTTGCAACGATTTCTTTTCTGGATCACGTAATACAACTATTTATTGACAGACGTTATCTTGCCTATGGTTGTGTGGTTGTTCTGTCTTTTTTCCTGAAGAAAAATGTTGTTTTATAGTGCGGTCTATCATTTTATTGAAGAAGTAGGCTGCTTTCTGCTTTCAAAACAGGTAGATACTTCTAACCAACTGCTTATGCTGTTAAGTAAAGAAGAATTTCGTTTTTCACGCCAGTTCGATCAAAGTTTTATATTGTTTCACATACATGCAAAGCTATCGCAATAATCTAAATCTCATATGGGATACTGAAAATAATCAAATGGATATAAATAAGAAGTTTGACATTACGTGCATTTAGATTAATTTAAAACTCTATAAAAAAATCTGATGTGAGCAGCACATGACTGTCCCCACAGAGTACAGTTTAATGGCACTAAATAACACGCATAATTATTTGAAATTACACTAAATGTGTACTTTTAATTCGTTTTCATTTGGTAACTGCACGTATTTTCAAAGGCGGTGTAGCAAAAATGCTAATAAACTGAAATATCTCGAGAACAGCTAATCTTAGAGTAATGGGATTGGTCTTATTTTTTTAATCGTCAAAAATTACGTATAAAATAAGCATTTAATGGATACATTTGAGCATATATAGTCTTTTATTCTAGATTTTAATGATTTTTGCGGGTCATTTTGCATAAAAACGCTCTGTTTTCCCGGATCATACCAAAATCTAATCAGCACCGGGATAACGTACAATTGACTTATCCACTAAATTTTGTGAAATTTGGTAAATTAGGTTTTGAGTTAGAGTAGATACATACAATTTTTACGGGTCATTTTACATAAAGAGGCAGGGTCTTGTATTCAAAATCGTACGAAAATCTAATCAGCACCAGGGTCACCCACAAGGGATTTACCGACCAAATTTTATGAAACTGGTCTATTAGTTTTTCAGTTAGAGTGAATGCATACATTGCACAGACAGACAGACGGACACACAGACGTCACGCTAAAAATAGCTTTTTCGTGTCATAGAGACCCCAAAACATGTAGATCCGTCGAAAACTCGAGTTGCGATTTTAGGCATGATTCCAATAATTTCCATATACGTTACCACGTATTGCAAGGAAAGTAATAAAATAAATACTTCAAAAATTACAGCTTTTATAGGAGAAAAAATCCTAGCTCAAATTGACAATAATATCATATCGTGCGACCTCCCCCAAATTTACAACTAATCCGACAGCACTTATTAAAGGGGACAATATTATTTTAAAGCACTTAATGACGGACGGAAGAGTGATATTGAGCAGAAAAAGGAAAATATAGCCACTTAATTAGAAATATGACTTTTTCTCACCACTATCAGATAATATATGCAGTACTTTTTTATCCTTAAAACTCAAAAGCTCAGTCACTCATAATAAACCCGTATAATGAATCATAATAACAGCTGTCAGACAGTAATATACAGGGGCGGCATTTCAGCATTTCATTTGGGGGTGCGAGATTTGTATGAAAAACCACAATATGAAATAAATAAAATGTTTGTTAACAGGGGGTGCAGGGGGGGGGGGGGGGGAGAGGGATCACAAAATTGAATTGATGTTGAGAAAAATAATTGTTGTTAACATAATTTTTGTACATAATTGTGTTAACATAATTTTTCTAAATACAAATATCTATATTTATTTACCTGTTATTGAAATTTTAAAAGCTTAGAGTCTGGATGAAGAGAAAATTTTGTTACAATATCATCATAATCCAGTGGTATATCTTGTTCTATAGCTAATATAGCTAAAGATAAAAGTCTTCCTTGTACCATTGTACTGCGAAAATAATTTTTCAACCTCCTGAGACACGAAAAAGACCTATCACAACTGGCTGAGCTGATTGGCACAGTCAAAAACAATTTAACTAATAACGTTATGACAGGAAACGCATTTTTTAAAATCCGCTCTTTAAAATAATCCAGGCGACTTTTGAAATTGGGATGGTCTATGTTTACATTTTTCACCATTGAATAAAACAGTCGCAATTCACAGAGCAATTCCCCTTTCTGGAAGTTATATACTTTGCATATGGTTGAAACTTTTTCTTTTTCTTTTCCGACATCTGATCTGGATAATACTGAACTTAGGGCAAACAAAACGGATATATTGTTGTCATTAAATCTTGTCTCAATTTCATTAGATACTGAATCTATAATTTCATATTGAATATTGATTCTATGATATGATTTGACATCATCATAGGGATTTTTTTAACCTTGGGCATTTTTTTCACCGAATTCGCTTGGAATATTTTTCGCGCCTTTTCAGTTTTGGTCCAGAATAAGAAAAATTTGGGGGCGCGACCGCACCCCCTATTTGCCGCCCCTGGTAATATATAAAAAATATGCATTGCCTCAAACCTATAATGAAGTAATAATGAACTCTGAATGGAACTCGCAACAGTTAATCCGACAAAATTCTAATTCGATGCCGTTGTCAATGCGACACCATCCTGTTTAGGATCAAACTGTTTTCGACATAGCTGCTTTGACTAACTGGTTTTCGATATAGCTAACTTTCGGAATATTCCTAGGTATTCGTCAAGTTCAAATTCCCTCTGGGAGACAAAATTAAAATATTGAAAATTCGGGATTAACGTTTAAACAAACTTTTCTATGATCTGCATGGATAACGAATTAGGAAAATACTAGAAAATATATCGGGTGTTACCCGGGATTGAAAGCAGAGATTAGCCGAATTCATGCATTCGATTTTTCAAAGGGCGTATTCGTATCCTGCTGATAACATATTGCCATAATATATTGCTATAATACACTGCCATACAAAAAAAAATAATAATGATAATAATAATGATAATAATAATAATAATAGTATGTTTTAAATCTGCAAAGTTAGAAAAACGATCTAGATAAATGACTGATATTTGCAATTTTATTTTTATCCCGGAAGGCCTGTACATCCAACAATACGATAAATACGTCACTGCTTTGAATAGCAACGGATATGTGTGGCGTTGGTTATAACGCCCACTGCATAGCAACCGGAGATACGGTGAAACAAGTCCTTTGTCAGTGGTATATAAATTCTAAATTTTTATTTTTTTGCTTGAAAATTAACAGAAAATTAGAAAATAAATTAATTCAATTTTTTTTTTCTTTCTGTTAGAATGCAAAGATATACAGAAATATTTTTGAACTATAGAATTGTGTTAATCTTCCTTTTTCGATAAAAAATAAAACATGTGTATTTAGATGTATTAAAAACAAATAAATAAATATTAAAGAATTGCCCTACGGATTCGGTTCAGAAATCGTTAGAAAGAACACTTTCTTCGATCTTTCCGATGATGGAAAAATGGAAATGATAATATTTTTGATCGCTGAAAAATCGATTTGGGTGAAAATTGTTCAAAATCGTGCTTCATAAACTGACTAAGGAAGTAATTCGATTTAAAAAAAAATCTCGCCGAAGTCTGTCATACCAAAAGTTCAATTGACCCAGTGCCGAATTTTGTGGTTGTCTGAAGTTTAGATTTTCCGCTACAGATTACACACGCACATATACACAGACAAACATCGTTTATTATGTAATATTAGACCTTAAGTAAAAAACATTAGTTTCTTACTTATGTAGAGATATGTTTCATAGTTTTCACAATACTTCAGAGCGACGATCTTTTGTTCCAACAATCACTTAGCAGAATTATTCCTTCGCAATTGTTTGCTTTTACACTTCCATTTTTCTCCATCTGCAATATCGTCTGCATAGAGAAATAAAATAATGCCGGTTATAATTACTTTTACTAATTACTTTCAACAATTAGAAAGGAATAATATGCTAGTTAAATTTTATAGATAATGTATTTTTTTCACCCAGCTTGATATTCCGTGTTCCATCGTAATTTTTGTGTATTGTTGGTACATTATAGACTATCCCAGGAACGATCGGGCGACATGCATTTAATTATGGGTTGTGATATTTTCTTTTTAAACTCTGAGCCATGGAGTTAGAGAGAAGGAGATAAAACTCCTTTAGCTGAAACGTTTGAAAATGTCATAACACTTTGAGAATTATATCTAGGTGTCGCTAGTGTTATTAAAGTGTCCTTTGTTTCCATTTGACACAATAGAGGCATAGTATTGAATATATGTGTTTTTGATTATTTTTAAATTAAAGGTTCCCTAATTATGAGTATAATTAAGCAGTATTTTTTCATAGTAAAAAGGATAGAGTACAGAATATAGGAGATAAAAATAAATTGCAAGGTAAAATAATTTTGAATACGTAGGAATATTCCTTATTGTTGAAGTTCTTATTTGCATTGCATTAATTTATTTCAACACAAATTTGATAGTTTAAATAAATAATTTAAGCCTTTTACCATAGAAATAAATACAATGCAGGGGCGCTTATCTTATCGCAGCGCCACCTGAATTATTGTCTCAAATAATATTGGCATTTTCTCAGTATCATATCTTTACCTCATGTCTTTACCTCCATGTTCTGAGCATAGTGTTATTGATAGAGAACAAAGTAAGAAATCGGCTGAAAAAAATTGTATTCAATAGGTGGCAACACAAGTGGAAGAGATTCATATAGAACGCGAACAAGCAACCCGAAAACGACTATGAATAATATTTCTTTCTTGATTTTATTCAAAACCTTGAATTGTGCAAGTTCTCTTTCCGAAATTGAAGGATAAAAAGCATTTGCAAAGAATAATAGGTATGTAGATTCTATTTAAAACAGTTTTTGGTTTCTGGTAAATTCTATTTAATCTTGGGTAAGGAAAAAGTCATGGTATGAGGGTTTATTGTGTTTGTCTCCGATCATCATAATTTTCTAAACTTTGTCCGATTTAGTCGGTTTTATGTATGTAAATAAATATTTCTATAAATTTAAATTCTGACGCGTATTCTTGTCCCCAACATATTCTCAAAATGTACTGGATCGATTTTTATGATTGTAATTTTAGACGAAAGGCCACTACCTGAAAATTAGTCGATAATTAAATAGTAATGTGTGTTCATTATGTTCTTTTCACGTGATGTTTGTTTTGCTCTAGTTCCAGTAACCTCTGTAAAACAACTTTTAAAGGCAGTGTAAAAGTTGAACCTAAATGCATCGAGGTCCATTAGTTTTAATTAGGCACATTCATATCTGCAATTTAAGTTATTTATCGCACTAAATGATTTTAGAAACTGTAAAACATGATTTAAATTCTAATTTAAATTATAATATACAGGGTGTTTTAGAATAGTTGACCTCGCTTTTTGAGCTTTGGCAATTGGTTTTAGACATATTTTCTAATTTGAAATCTGCTAAAATTAAATACAAAATTCTTTCATATAATTATTTTTCGATATTTCATGAAAATATGGGGGGGGGGGGGGGGGGTCTAAATTTTTATACTGTCCCTCGCGCAAAAACGTTCAATTAAGAAAACGCTGCACTGCTCAGAAAGTAGACAAAGGAAAAACAAAGAGGTGCACTTATTTGCAGTATTTAGGAAGATATTTACAATAAAAATAACGTTAAACAGTTAGCAAGATAGGTTAAAATTGGAAAATTGGATATCCCTCGACTTTGCCTTATGCTGCAGGGATTTACTGCAAATTGAAACCTGACTTTGCACAAAATGTGTCTGCGCAATTTTATTTTTAGCTGTTCCCAGATTTGTAGGGTAAAAATTCCCGATTATAAGCAATAACGAATATTGCAAATAATTGCACCAGGTTTTTTCCCCTTTAGACTGCTTATTGTACAGAGCAATTTTTACTAATTGAACCTTTTTTGCTAGAGTGGTAGAATAAAAATTTAGACCCCCAATTTTTATGAAAATACCCACTACCCAGTTTGTGAAAATTATGCATTTAATTTTAACAAACTTTGATGTTGGAAGTTTAAAATCAATTGCTGAAATTCGTAAAGCGAGGTAAATTATGCTAAATCCCTCTATACAGGGCGACCTAAAAAGATTGAAACGCGCTTTAATTCTTTACCTGTTGGAGATAAGTGGGCAATATAAATTGCAAAAATGTTGAAAGTTAGGTAGGAAATAAGATTACGTTAATGAAATAGTCCTCCCATTCATTTTCAAAAAGTTACACTTTTTAAATTTTTATACTACCCCCTTAGACAACTTTGGTCAATCAGAATTTTTTTATTTTTAATGCAACAAGATCATTAAAAAAACTGAATATCTGTATCTTTAAAATCGAGCGAGTTTTATTTAATCGAAAATTGAACATTGTGAATGGGGACCGTATCAAACCGTATCAAATTAGAAATGTAAATTTGTGACATATCACAAAAAAGATAAAACTGGATGATAATACATAGGATACCCAACCGCGTAGTGAGTACCACTTCTTCATATGATCTCTGTCTGTGTAATGATTTATTTAGATGCGTTTGTGATAAAAATTTTTGACACATATTAACGTATTTTTGATCTAAACAATTTCCATCCTCAATTTATGATCCCTATTTTCGCTGATGAAACAGCCTTTCACATGGTATGGAAAAGTTGCATAAGTCAGATTTTTTCCATTATCATAATTCAGTTGATTTTAAAGATACAGATATGCGGTTTTTTTTAATGATCTTGTTGCATTAAAAATAAAAATTTTCTGATTGACCAAATTTGTCTAAGGGGGTCGTATAAAAATTTAAAAAGTGTAACTTTTTGAAAATGAATGGGAGGACTATTTCATTAACGTAGTCTTATTTTCTACCTTACTTTAAACATTTTTGCAATTTACATTCCCACTTATCTCCAACAGGTAAAGAATTAAAGCGCGTTTCAATCTTGTTGGGACACCCTGTATATACACTCTATATATCTATCTAATTTATTTTATAACCATTATGCACTCTATATGTGATGTTACTTTTATTATGCATTCTATATGTGATGTTAACTTTTTTCCATTGGCATTTCAACACTATACAATAACTTTTACACAAAGTAAAAGTTCCCGGGTTCGATTCCAGCCACTGCCAAAACTGCCGCCGTGTTCATGCGGAGTACGCTTTGTCAATGAAAAATAATAAATAGAAATTTTTGAAATTCGAGTGAAGACTTCGAAATTTATTCGAAATATTATATTTCCTTAACATGGCATCATTGGACACTGTGACATAATTATGCACAAAATGGGTTACTTATGGCTCAATAATCACGAAATTTAACACTTTTAATCATCGTAGTGAAAAATAGCTGCCATACAGTTTTTTTTGTGTTCGAGACGTCATAGGGGGGAGGGGACAAGTTATCCTCTGTAGGGTACATTATTAAATTTAGTATCAATCGAATGATTTTTTTTTTTCAAGTTCTTTAAAATGAAGGGTAACATGCTATAATTTGTAATCATTTGGTCCAACAATACAGATTTTACAAATTTTTTCTTGCAAAATTTGTTTGAGACAGAGAAAAAAAGCTATTTCAAAATGTATTTTGGTATGAGAGAGTCGAGTTGAGCTACCCTCCAGTTAGTTTCAAGTAGTGTGTCGCAACTGTAAACCTGTTTTTATAAGCTTAGTAAAGGTTGAATCTAAAAGGAGTTGGTTAGTTTGAATTAAACACATTGATATGTGTACTTTTAGTTGCTTATTATGCTAAATGATTTTAGGAAATGGAAAACAGCCTTTTAATTTTAATTCTAATTAAGATATAACGGCATATTCCGAAATTAATTATTTTATAATGATTTGGGTATTTATTATGCTACTTTCGCATGATACTTTCTTCCGGTAGTGTATCATCACTGTAAAACAACTTTTACAGGCAAAGTAAATAATTACAAAGGTCCGGTTTATTAATATGAATTAAGGGCATTAGTGTGTAGTTTAAATAGTTTCAGAAAATATAAAAGACAATTTTAATTATAATTCATTTTAACAATAACATAACTTTTATTGCTTAATAGGCACTCTTCATGTGTTTTCTTCGATTAATGTTTAATTACTGTAAAATCATTTTAACAGCCGTTGTAAAAGTCGACTCTAAATGATTTTGCATCTTAGTTTGTCAGAAAAGCATTAAGTACCTGTAACATATAAGACTAATACTACTACTACTAATAATAATAAAATCCTATGAATCTCAACAGTACCCCGGTTCTAAAAGATAAATCTCAAGTAGAGATGGCGCTAACAATATGTTAGGTCCCATTCGATCTACTTTAGTAATACATATGAAATGATTATTTACTTTGTGTCATTCATTATATATGATACTCGACGGAATTACCGGGCGTTACATAGATGCTAAATAGGCGTCCTATTCTTTGACTTTATTAATATCCTTTTAATTTTAAAGTCATTTCCAGATATTGCATTCTTCCGCTTTAATTTAAGAATAGTACGAGATTCACTGGCGTGGAAATATTTCCGCAAGTTCTAAACGAAATTTTATTCTTATACTAGAACTAATTACCCGCGGTTTTCCGGGTCTTAAATGCTTACTTAGGACTCGGACATATGTTATTTAGCACCAAATAATGGGGCTGAGTTTCCAAATAGCATGTTCTAACCAATCCATGCTGTTCTTTTTTGGCATGCACAACTCAATTGTACAATGCGGAGGTAATTAAGCCTAAACAAGCTACTTTGATACGCCCTAAATAAGCGTGTTGAAAATATTTGAGATAGCGAAAAAAAAAAGTTTTTTTTTTGTTTTTTTTTCTTTGTGTGTGTGTGTGTGTGTGTGTGTGTTGTTGTTGTTGAGACCCAGACCGTCCGACCTACCAGAAAGGTGTAAGGTAACTGTATGGAAGTGCCACCCAATTTAGACCGGAACCCAGTGGGGGTGGCATCCACAGGGACCGTACCCTCCTTCCCCTACCACCAACCTCTCGGAAGGACTTACGGACCCACATGTTTAACGTGATCGTACTCCGCATGAACGTGTGTGTGTGTGTAGAAAGCCCAGACCACACGACCAACCCATAGGCTAATGGTAGCTTTCTGTGTGGCCGGGTGTGTGTGTGTGTGTGTGTGAAAACTCAGATTTTAATCCAGTTTTCGTTTTAGAAAGTTTTGGTTTAAAATTTTGACTTTCATATTTTATCATCGAATTCGGAAATGTGAAATTTTTATTCGAGTTCTATTTTCTGTAAGTAAAGTTCACATCTTGAGGGTGTTTCTAAAAGAAAAATATGTTCCATCACCGAGAGAAGTAAAATTTGAAAATGCTAAAAAAATTACATCGAATCTTTCGGAATTTTTACCCCAAAACTTGTGATGATGAATTAATTGCATGTTTTAAAACGCTAAATGATTTGCATATGGAATTGAATGTTGAATTTTAAAGTCCAGCACATGTCGTTGGCTACAGACATTCTTGATGAATCATCATTTGTCTTGTATCTGAAAGCTTGGAAAATCGTCAGCTGGAATAAATTAATTTTATAACCGGAAGCAAAAATAAAATTTTAGAACTAATTTCGAAATTTTACGTCCGATTTGAGTCAAATTTTTAGAATACACTTATAATATTAAAATAATTTTATATTCCAAATATTGAAAATTTGTCTTTAAAATACGCAAAATAAAAAAATCTCTAATTTTATAGCATTTAGATGTCTAGTACATAAATTTGAGGCAAACCATCTGATATCGTATATCTTGCATTCGGAAATCGTCTGCTGGAATAAACTGGTTTTGAAGCCAAAATTTCAAGCATTGTTCGGATTCTAAATAAGCGTTTTCTACTTAAATGATACAAATATAGGTAACACCACTCAATTTCCATATCGTCTCTTTTGAACCAAAATAATTAACTCACTTTGTTTTTTTCATGCACAACAATGCCAATTATACATCGTGGGCGTAATATTCTTTAAATAAGCTCCTTTGATATCTTATAAATAAGCTTCTTTAATGCGTCCTAAACAAATGTGTTGCAATGCGCCGATTATTGGAAAAATATCTTATTTAAACTTTATATGCTATTTATTTTGCATTCGCGAAATTAGAAAACATATATTTAAGAAGCTATTCTTTTGTATTACTTAAAATAAACACAAATAAATAAAAATTCTTGAAATCGCAAAAAAGAAAAAATTTATTTACCCTAGAAATAAGATTAAAAAAGTGATAATTACTCTTTCAGCGAATCTTCATTCAATTTAAGTCAGATTAGCAGAGCACACTTATAATATTGAAATATTTCTATATTCCAAGATATGAAAATTTATCTACTAAATTCATGAAATTAAAAAATCGCAAAATATATAACAGTCGACGTCTAAAGAGAAAATCTGAGATATCGTTCGCAGACCACCTGTGAAAGAAAAGTACTGGCATTTGGCTAGAATCGTCTGAATAAATGAATTTGATGAAATGGCGAAAAATGACCTTAAAAGTTCATAATTTTCGGTTTTAAAAGTTCATAACTAATTCAAATTTAAGGAAAATCTGGCCGATCTATATCATCTGAGGATCTAATGCATATCTGTACCGAATTTTGCGGCTATCCGAAGTTTTGATTTTTCACAACCGACGACACACTTATAATACACTGACAGACATACATACAGGTCGCAGACATCTTCTTTCATTATGTAAGAAGATATATTGGTACATTTAATATTTTGAACTATTTTGTATAGGCGGTTCTCATTTTGGTATTTTAACATTTAGAACTGTTTTGAAAATGTCTAAAATCACCTGCATAGAAAAATGTTATTCACGCAAAACCATTTCGGCTCCATCGGACTGGAGCCACTGCCGATATTTTTTACAATGGCGTGCAGGCAACTTAGCCCTTTAGGTTAGATGGAGTAGATAACTAAAATGCACACGTCTTGGATACTTGGACTTGCAGCTGATCTAATGGGAGCTATACATGACTTGTTCAACAAACTTGCCTGTCTTTTTTACTTTCCCTGCAATACATGATAATGTATAGGGTAAGTATTGGAATCATACCGAAAATCGCAACTCGAGTTTTCGACGGATCGACATGTTTCGAGACCTCTAGAATACGAAAAAACTATTTTTAGCGTGACGTCTGTGTGTGTGTGTGTGTGTCTGTCTGTTTGTCTGTCTGTCTGTCTGTCTGTGCAATGTATGTATCCACTCTAACTCAAAAACTAATGGACCGAATTTCATAACATTTGGTAGGTAAGTCACTTATGTGAGACCCTGGCAACAACCTGCCTTTTTTTACGAAACGGTCCACAACATATGCCTGTATGCACTCTAACTGAAAAACTAATTGATCAAATTTTACAAAATTTGATAGATAAGTCACTTCTGGGTCACCATGGTGCTGATTAGATTTTGAAACGATTCGAAAAAGAAGAACCTGCATTTTTTTACGAAATGGCCCGCAAAAATTGTATATATCCATTCTAACTCAACTAATCGACTAAATTTCATAAAATTTGGTAGTAAGTCACTTGTAGGCGACCCTGGTGCTAATTAGATTTTGGTACGATTCAGGATAAATGAACTTGCCTTTATTGCGAAACGGCCCGTAAAAATTTCATGTATCCACTCTAGCTGACACATTAATTGATCAAATTACACAAAATTTGGTAGATAAGTCGCACGAAGGATACTGTGATGCTGGTTAAATTTTGATACAATTCGGAAAAAAAAGAATCTGTCTCTTTTGCGAAATGGCTCTCAAATCTAATATATTGGATCTAAAATAAAATACTACATGTGCAACATAGTGAAACTCTGAAATAAATGACTAAAATTGATGAAATATATTAATTAAGTACTTGTTCTACTTCTACACGTAAAATTTGACAACTAAGCGAATAAATCTGACCCCTGGACTATAGGATAAACTGCTCTCGAGACTTTGGAGTTTTAAGGACCTGAAGAATTTAAAGTGAATTAAGTTGCCGAACGAAAGTAAGATGCAACGAAAAAACGAATTGGATATAATATTAGAAAATTATCCATATATTTTCTGCAAATAAACTCAATTTAATGCATAATGAAATAAAACATTACAAAATCAATTTGAATCTGCAGGGAAATTCATGTGCCTCTCACATCAGATTTTTTTTATTTTGTGGGAAAATAATGGCATTTATTTCATTTATCATAAATGAATTTAGTAGAAAACCAACATTAATTGTAAAACAAAGCAATCGCGCTGATTAATTCTAAAGTCTCTCTTTTCCAAGTAGAGGGAGTGGAGTGGAAAGTGTTCTAAAAATAATTCGATTAGTGGTAACTTCAAAGTAATTTTATCGGTCGGTTCCTTATTAACTAACACTATAAAAGTGAATTTATGAATTAGTGATGCGAAGGATACTTCTCCTTAAAAATTACTTACTAGTATACACTGTGCATGCAAAATGAAAGTATATTTTGATAATTTCAGAAATTTGTTTCTCAAGCTTTGATTGATTTTAATACGTTTTCAGCATCTCTGAACATGAATAAGCCATTTTTTCAATGATGTGTCTGTGAAATTATGAGCAGCCCATTTCCTAAATAAATTCGGAGATTTAAATGCAATTTGATATGATTAATTTCAATCGGTAACCATGATAGTTGTTTCAGAAATAAAATATGTTGCCATAGTGAGTAAACTGAAAAAGAGTCCTCGCTGGATACCACCCCAACAATGAATGCAATATATTTGCCTAACTGAAATAAATAAATAAATAAATAAAATTTTAAAAACCGCTTGTGATTTTGAATTTATTTAATTTTTAATTTAGAAATTTATTTTAAAAATAGTGTAAACTGCGCAAAATTCTTTCAAACTATAGGGGATATTTACCACGTAGCCCCCTTTTAATAAGCCTCTGTATATAAATTTCTATCATCTCAGATAAAAAAATTTAAAATAAATAATTTACTCTTACCAAAAGTTTGCTGTCGAAGATATCTTTTCTGTCATTGATGAAGTTCCACAGTTTTATTCACAGAAATCAAGACTGCCATTCAAGCATCTGTGTCTACAAAGGCAACTGAAAGACTAAAAACTGATTAGAAGTTAGTGTAAGCATCATGAAGATACTCATAAAATATTTCACTTCTTCGTCTGGAACTTTCAAATTCTTCTGCGTAGTGATCGGCTTGAAATGCTTGAAATGATGTTGAGTCGGCTTGAAATTCTACATGTGTGATGTGATGTGTGATATGTTACTGACTATTAAAACACCTTCATATTCTTCACATCACTCACAACTGCACAGTGATTCAAACATTAAAGCCTGAGCAATTTATATAAGCATAAATAAAAAAATAATGCAGTATACAGCTGTTTTGAGGGTACTTTAGATCCCCTTCATCAGTTCAAGGGAACCAACAAACCCGAAGGCCAAAAGAGGAATGGATTCCTCTTTTAGCTTTCGGGTTTGTTGATTCTCTTGCACTAACGAAGGAATCTAACGCATCCTCGAAACAGCTGCGTTATCTTTTTATTTGTACTTATATGCGTTGCTCAAGCTTTCCTTAACATTTTACAATCAGATACATAACATGCACGCAATCAAATCGGACTACGCTCTCATGAACACACAGCACATCATAACCACGCACACTCCACCACATAGTCTCACATCGCAAAATACAAAATAGGACGAATGCAAAATAGCTTGCTTATAAGCAGAAAAGCATTTTCAAAAACACAGTTCATAAGTACTTACCTACATGTTCACATATGAATCGAAATGATGATTCGCAGTTCGCTGTGAACATTGTGACGGCCAGATCCCTGCTCATTCCCCATGCTCCACACTCCATATCCCCCGGGTAATTCGGATCGTTCCGTTCCGTTTCTTTTTCCCTACGAAGAACAAAGAACTTTTCTCAGTAACAAACACCATGGAGTTAGAAAGGAGGAGATGGATGAATTCTGAAGTGTATATGCAAACTAGAACGGAAAGGTACATAACCAATTTAATTAAAAAAAGAACTCGTGCATATATTTCATTGAAAGTGAATAATTTATTTTTCGGTGAATTACAAATATCCATGAACGAAGATAAATTTAGATATATCCCACTAAAGTTAGAGGGCTAAACGATTGTAACTTTCTAAAATAACCTTTTTTAATACCGAAATAATAAAAATTTCGATACTGCTAAGAGCATACAAGTATTTTGCTTTGAAAACGAAAGGGCTAAACGTTCCGTGTGACGTTAAGTGTCCACGCTTTATTTAACAGGGTGCGTCTAATATGTTGCTCATAAAAGCTGCGAAACATTGTTGCGAGCGTATAATATTCCCTCACCGGAGTCTTTTCTTTAGAGAACCAGACTGAAAAAATACCTTCACAAGCTTTTTCATAACTTTGAACGTAGGGTTTCCAGAATTCCGAAGTTCGAAGAAGGGTTTCCAGATTTGGCGATTTATCTCCAATTAGGCGACATTTGACGACTTTCCGAATCTTTGAGAAGCACATCGAAATAACGATTATTCTACGTGGTTTGAGATATTTCCAGAAGTTTCTATGGCGAGTCTATAAAAGGAATCCTCACTCAGTCGGAGAGCAGTTGACAAAATGCGAGCTACATTGAACTGAGATCTTTGTCAATGTTTTGAGAATAATAGCTGCTGTTTTGTGAAACGATTTTTGTCAATGTTTTGATAATAGTAACGGTTATTTTGTGAAATGAGTGAAGCATTTAAGTGTTGTTTTAGTGTATATTGCCCCTGTTTACGTTGTACTTGTGAATAAACGTGTTAGTCATCCAGAAATTTACACTCATCCTTGTATCCTACGAATGTATTCCATAGGATACATTCGTAACAGTATATACCCATCATACCCTGTCCTAAAATGCAACGCATAAAACATTCTACGTACCCAGATTCGTACATCCATTCTCCGTCCTCGTCCTTTTTTAATCCGGCGTATATACCAAACAAGAAGCAGTCATACAGAGCAGAAATGACACTCTCCTGTTCCTTCTCGTTTTTCAGAGGAAAGATGTAGCCGTCCATACAAAAACTGCCGACTGACTGATAACCGGCCTCGTGCTTAGTGAGAGAAAGACAGCGACCGAAAAACTCGGTGTATTCTTGATTCTGATGAAAACAAGCTGTACAAACGAGAAATGCAAACAGAAACATATTTAAAACACTTTCTGATATAAAGTTCTAAAACTTTTTTGGTATGACATTTTAAATGTATATTTTTTTCATATTTTTGCATTGGTAAACAATGTTATACATAAGTTCTTTCACCTTCAAATATGAAGTGAATAAATGAATAAATTTAAAAATTTAAATGAAGTGATATAATCTAAGAGTTAAGTAATTGACTATTTATTCTAAATTATCAACCAGTAGAATAATAGTAACCTACACGATTAAAATATTAAGGCAATTGGATTTTCACCCCTTGCATTTCCTTTGGACACCGAGTTCATGTTACGTACACGGCCGAGTCACATTATTGTGACCACCAGCTAATATCCGGAGTAACCGTCGTCTGCAACGCAGACAGCAGCTAGCAAGGTTTATAGATACTACTCCAGGGTTATTATGTTGGGTACTAGCTACAGGGTTTCTAGGTTGGGTTCTAGCTCCAGGGTTTCTATGTTGGGTACTAGCTCCAGGGTTGATATGGAAAAACCACCTGTGTTTTTCTGGTTTAAACCAGACAGAAAAACTCACCACATTAAATGTATTTATAACGCTTATATTCAGTTAGGAGAGGTAAAATTTAGGAGAGTGGCAAAAACTTACAAAATAATGACACTTTTTCTGTCATCATTCATTCACTATATTTAAAACTAGATAATTGATAACTTATATATTTAAATTCCAAATACTTACGAAAAATTATTTTTGCGCTTATATACCATGAATCCCAATTTTAATGCTAGTTGCCATTTCTCTTAAATGTTATGGTAATAACAATAAGAATTAAGAAAAAATAATCATATTAATTTCAAAATATGCATACTCCGTACCTGCATGACCTCCTTAACAAGAAAACCCAATGACTTGCTAAATTAAAAAATACGTTTTTAGTAATTCTCTTAACCTTTTGCTTACGGGTGGGACAGCGTCCATCCCAAACGAAGAACCTTTCAAAAAGACAGGTATTTGACATACCCTATCCCAAACAGTTCTTTTTGAGAGGTTCTTCGTTTGAGTTTGACCCTGTCCTACCCGCAAGCAAATGGCTAAACTTCACAGCTACAGATATGTATACGTACTTGTAAAATTCCTCAAAATACTTCATACGTACACAAATCACATAAAGGTAGCTTCGGGTTTCTAGTTCAAATAAAAATAAATATCTTTATTTTGGATGCATTACATTTCCTAACTATAACTGTCATCTTAATCAAATAATATATTTAAATGGTTTTCAATTATGAGATATTTTTGATTCTTCATAAGTTTTATTACCCTTTGCCTAGCTTTTAGGGGAGATGGTTTTAGTTTAAGGTTGGGGAATTAGGGGGCCAGGGAAGTACTTTGAAGTCTTCATCGCACCCCCTCTCTCCTCCAACCACTTTCGGATAGTTCTCGGTGGGTGACACTTGCTACTACTAGTAGATCATCTCCGCCCCCAGGGACGACAGTTAGTAAGTATGGGTGAACGTGATCTGCAAAGATGGACTTATAACAAATTCGGCTCATAGTGTTTTCCACTGGTATGAGTGGACCTAGTGAATGCCACGAAAACATTCTCCAAACACAAAATAGTAAATCGACCTTAACTCGTGAAATTATATATTGACTCTTAACTTCACATAAAATTACTTATTTTGATACAATTTTTTGTCATAAAATTCTGAATGAGATCAAACGGGTGCATTGAGATGGTTTCTCTACAAATAACTGCTGCAGCACGATGAAGCATAACGAGACTAATTTATGTTTAATATGATACAGAACGCTTAGAACTGAGAATAAATCCTCCCAATCCAATGATCAAAGGAGGAGGGGGCAATAATTGGCATTATCATATAAGAGCAATCTGCCGTTGCTGGAGGGAGATGGGACGGAGACGGCAGTTTCGAGATAGCTCTCCCGAGAAGATTTCAAAGATTTTTGATAAAAATAAGATCTGTAAAATATGCTGGCTACTCCATCCGTTCGATACTTTTGCTCTATCTCAATTAGGCGCGTTCTATATGAGCACGAACGTTAAGAAAATCCTGACCTACTGCTGCTGCAGAAAGTCTGACATAAAGGTCGAGGTCGTGAACGCGATATCTTTTCGCCGTCACGGGGCCAATTGAAAACATATGAAAAATCTGAACAGCTTTCCAATGAAAAGCCAGCTCATACAGTGCGCGAAAGAAGTATAAGGACAACGTATAATTGAATGAAAATATACTTTATTTTCACTTTATTAAATGAATTTTTGCTATTTCTGATCTCAAATATGAAATTATACCATAACATTTATAACATATAAAACAACAAATATGAACCTTACAAAAGTTGACCTTTTAAAGATGATCACTAAAGAAAATATAGGAAAAAGTATAAGGACACGTTCTAAATTACTTAATATTTCTCTTAATAATCAAGAAAACAACCTTTTTTTCAATTACTTGAATAAGCCGAGAGGTCACCGATGCTGAAAGTTCTTTCAAAGTGTCTATGGAAATGTTATTCCAAGCTTGTTTGATGGCTAACATAAGATCCTGTTTACACTGATATTGTGTGGAAACCCCAGGCCGTCCGACTCATCCTGAGGACTTGAGTAACAATTTGGACGACCGGACACTGATATTGTGTGTCATTTTTATAAATTTCTCGGGCTAGAAGGCCCCAAAATTTTTCTATTGGATTGAGATCGGGACTCCTCGTCGGCCAATCCAGTAAATTTACTGAATTAGCTTCAAACCAGAGTTTTGCGCTCTTAGAAACGTGTATGGAAGCGTTATCCTGTTGGAAAATATAGTCTCCTGAAGTAATTAGTGAGGCCTCAGGTAACAAATATTCGCCTAACATATCAACATATTTATCAGAGTTCATTTTGTAGTTGATAAAAACGATAGACATGGTTCCGTTTGCTGCAAAAGTGCTCCAAATCATTACTGTGCCCCCACCGTATTGACGTTTGGAAAAAACTTCTTTGGTTTTACGCAGATTATACCAAAAATAGCGAAAACCATCTGGCCCATCAAGATTGAACTTCTTTTCGTCCGAAAAGATTACTTCAATCAATTTTAGACCGAGAGAAATGCATTTTTTTTGAAAATTTCTCCCTTCGTTCCTTTTTAGGAAGCGGACGTGACATTAACTTTCCATACTAAATGTGAGAGTCCGCTCCGGGTGTGCTGTCGGACCGCGGCCCGTCGGCGTTCGACGAAAAGCAAGAGGGTCTAAATTGGCATCGACCTCTGCGCTGAGAGCTCACGATTTGCGATGAACTCTGAAATCTGATCGTTCGATCTAGAAAATGCCTCGGCGACTAATCAGAAAAGTCTCTCCACGGATTTTTCGTTCCATGGGAATGGAAAGCCTAGACATTCCCTGCGATGACATTAATGGAAAACATCACCAAAATAACGCCTCTTCGGTTTAACGTAGGAATTCGTATCGTGGTCCTGCGAGATGATATCAATTAAAAATACTTGAGTTCGACATATGAAAGACGCTTAGCTGATGATATAGAAAAACATTTATTGATGAAGAAACAATATGAAAATCTTTACAACTTATGATGGTACAAAATTTAGTCTCAGACGCGCGGACGCGCGACAGCCGTCCTCCTACCTCTCGATCTTAAAGTGCGTCTCTCGATTTCGGCCCTGAATCAAGTATATATTCAGGCCAAAATCCAGAGACCACCCAGATACAATCTGAGGAATGTTCCCATGCCCCTATGGGTGTAAAGGACCCCCAAACTGCACATCGCGAGGAGAATCTATCCTCCGTTCTGATGACAGTTTTTATCGCTTGATTTCGTGGAAATCCGAGGGATTCTTATGACTTTGTTTTTCTCGAAGCAAAGTTGGAGATCTGGGCACAAGAGGTGGATGAACTCAAGGATTTTCAAATCAAAATGGCGAGCATTCAGATCCGAAAAACCCTAATTTTTTTACACTAAATATTCGGATGTTTATTCAAAATATTTTGAACTGTTCATGTGGAATCCAAATTTCTTCTAACTTCATTTGCAGTTTCTTTTTTCTCGCGAGCTCTTCTGATAACCATTATTTTCTGTTGATGCATTAGAATTTCTGGGCTTCCAGTTCATTTTTTCATCCCATACATTCCAGGTTCTTTTAGAAATTTATAAACTGCAGTTTTAGACCTTTTAATTTTTTTCCAATTTTCATGCCCACTCAATCCACATATTTTAAAAGCAAGAATTTCCCCTTTTTCAAGGTCAGACGAATGAGTTCCTTCTGGCATCGTACAAAAATCGCGAAGAAATGAGGCAAGTGTGAATTTTGTTTAGAAACCCAGTCTTTATATTTGAAATGCTAATTTTCTGCTTTCAAATATGCAAATTTTATTATAATTTTAGATGAAAAAACAGTTGTCCTTATACTTTTTTCCAAGATCACATGGGTTTAAAATTTATAAAGTAAATTTATACATATTTATTTTTGGAAAATTTAACTAATTTACATGAAAAAGAACTTAATTTTATCAATATTTTTACTTAAGAAATTTGCATACATTTCCGTCTAAAAGATTTCTAGATTTGGCGAGTTTTTGCTTGTCCTTATACTTTTTTCGCGCACTGTACCATGACATCACCAAGACCAAAAGCATGGTGTTCAATGATGTTACTGGAGTGGTTTTGCGTGCAACGCTCTCTCTATTTTAGTGCATACCTGTTTGACTGCATAGCTCAATTCTTTTACGAACAGAACATTGGAGCATTGCGTCTGGGTCTAATTCACGCGCTCACAACAGCACTGTAAACGGGATTTCCTGAGCCCAGAGCTCAACAGCATGCAAATCATAGGCGCCGACTTGAAAATTATTAGGGGTTTCGGAAATTTTAAATCGAATAATCCATGCACTTTCCAAAGAATTTAAGTCTAAATTAAGTTTCATTCAGTCAGATTATCTGGCACAATAAAACGTCTGAAATGTTAAAATGAAGCAAATTATAGTTGTCAGAAAAATATTTTTTTTTCTCTAGATAATTATTTATTTCATTTATTTTGCTTGGGCAGGCGCAACATTATTATATGCAATATACAGATACTGTGAATTTTCAACTCTATTATCTTTATAAAAGTAACAAATAAATGTAAAATCTATATTTAGGTTTTTTTGCCAATATTTAAAATGCCGAAAAATTCCCTGAAAAAATATCTTGTATTCAGAATGTAATAAACAGTCTGAGGGGCAAATTTCTATGCATACTTTATATATAGTAAACAAGGAATGAATAAGGAAAACTTGATAAGAATATAAAGAATTGATAGCAAAATTTATGCGTATATGCTTACATTTTCCCCACTAAATACGCATAAAAATATGAGGGGTTAGGAACAACAAAATTATTGGGGGTTCAAAAAGTATCTCGAAGACGGCGCCGCTGATGCAAATTTTTGATCTTCCTGGACGCATATAGATGCATTGGATGTATAGACGCATCTTCATAGAGACGCATTGGATGTGACCTGAACCTCGCAGTACTAGTCAACATTGACTTTTCTATGGCTATAGTAACAACCGATCCAGTTGGTGCTATCATTAGCTGATTACGCCTCTCTAGTAGCGGTTATCGTAAGATATTGCAACCCTGATGCCTCAAAGCGAGTCTTCTGATGACTGTTCCGTTTGTTTGGAACCGTGTCCGTAAGCGCGAATTCCATTGAGTTCCAATATTTGCATATTCGACTCGAAAATCATAGCAAGTCTCGCTCATAAAAATGCACGTATATGTTCACCATCTGCGAAAATTTGCATCTCATGCTTAACTTTTGGAGGGCAATGTGTTGTACATTTGAATTGGTGGAGGTGAAAAAAAAACATCCAAAGTTCATTCTTTTGATTTAAACATTAAAGCTTTTCGATAGTAAAGCTAAACTTAACCTTTTGCTTACGTATGGGACAGCGTCCATCCCAAACAAAGGACCTCTTACAAAGACAGGTATTTGACATACCCTATCCCAAACAATATGATCCCCCTTTGCAGGTATTGGCGTCCAATACCTGCAAAGGGGGATCAAACTGTTTGGGATAGGGTATGTCAAATACCTGTCTTTATGAGAGGTTCTTTGCTTGGGATACTATCCCACCCGTAAGCAAAAGGTTGAATTTAGCTTTGGACGCCAATGCCTGCAAAAAGGGATCGAACTGTTTGGGATAGGGTATGTCAAATACCTGTCTTTTTAAGAGGTTCTTCGTTTGGGACACACGTAAGCAAAAGGTTAGCGAAACAAAGTAATACAGAATCGTTCTTACGTTTTTCTTTCTTTTCACAGATCGCAAGTGAATTTTGGTTGCAATCTATCGGCTTCACCTTAAAATCTGACTGCTCTGATATCACAGCACAATCTTCGGACACTGGTTTCTGACTCCACAGGGGGTAATCATCGACTGTCACATCACCTGCACCCCCCGTGAATAACCACGTCTTCGAATTGTAGCCTGAGTCTTTTTTCATACCTGTTGAGTAGGAAAATTGTATATTTACCTCAAAATGTAATAAACGCATGTGGATGTAGTAAATTACTCCGTGCAAAGAACTAACTTTAGGGCATTGAACTACGAGTGCCTTTTTATCCAGTTTTATCTAAATAGGCACATTATATGCAGGGCCGTTTTTGACCATCAATGTACCTTTTTTGTTTATTTTTTACGGTAAAAGTGTTATGCCGAGGAGGGGGGGCATAGAATTTATTTTTGCTTAGGGGTCCCGGCAAGGGTTAAGGTGGAAGGGGCGGGGATTGCACTCGAACGACCTGAGTTCTATTTGCGGCTCTGCTCAAAACTGTTCACGAGGAGTGCGGACACGTTAAACATGTGGGTCCGTAAGTCCTTCCGAGAGGTTGGTGGTAGGGGAAGGAGGGTACGGTCCCTGTAGATGCCGTCTCCACTGGGTTCCGGTCATAGTGACACGTTTTCATCATTCTGTAAATTGACCTACTTAACTCGTGTACTATCCTGCAATGTTTTAACCCAATCAAGTGGATTTTTAATAAATTTGTCAGAAAATGCTAAGTGTGTTAAAGGCTTTTGGTACCTATGGCACAATCTATGGGACCGAAAGTCCTTCTGAGAGGTTAGTGTTAAGGAAGAGAAGGTGCGGTCCCTGTGGATGCCGTTCTCATTGGGTTTCGGTCTAAATTGGGTGGCTCTGTCCCGGCCGTACAAAACAGATACTCACCTTCGGATAGGTCGGACGGTCTGGGTCGAAGCAGAAGGGTTAAAGCGGTCCTACTTATGTGCACGATGACTATATTGTTCCCATAGTAGCAGGTTAGCTTTTGGATATCCTTTAAGTATACTTTTTATTATGTATGAAATATATAATACAATATTTTCATTATATTATGAAAAACAAGTCGCCTATGGAGATTTCGAGAAAGCTCTTAACACGCGATTGCTGAGATGTCTTCAATAGCCTCCGCTTTGGCCTAGGTGCCAACCATCTATGTATCCAAGTTGCGGCTAACGATAAGCAACAAGATTTCTCAAATCGGATCAATACAACAGAAAATAAAGAAATATTGCCAGGACTACGCACCCCTGCTTTGTCCGATCAGAATACTTCTACACTTAGGGTCTTTCGCTTAGAACAGCTGCCAAGGGAAAAAATATTAAACATTCTCTTTTAGAGTGAAAGGTCATTCTTTGTAAAGAGTTAATAAAAGAAACTAATAATTCATTACTTTTTTTAAATATGCACTTTATTTTTATCACTTCCTTATATTTATAAAATAGGCTCAAGTAAAAAAAGAAAAAAGGCAAATTTAGCAATCCGAATATATTTTTCTACTTCCAGACTTGATAGAATACTTTGATTTTTGTAATGAAACGTCTGCTGGGACAAAACCAGACATCGCTCGGCATTCGAGCCAAATTGATGTGTTGGGGAGGAGGGGGGGGGGCAAAACCGACCATTTTCCTTGCTAATAATTGACAATCTGCGAACTGTTTTGAATTCTGTAATGGATCACATACAATCCCATATCGGCCGTTTTCATTTAGGACAAAAGGGACTTCCTATGGCAGCGTCAGCTGATGAACTTGCTGGAATAAGTGAGATTGCACTACTTGTTTGTCCTGAAGAAGAAGGCTGCTTTCTGCTTTCGAAACGGGTTGAATCCTAAATTTTGTATATACTGTATATTTACGAAGTTTTGATATTATGAAAATTCACTCTCATTTCACAGTCTCCATACTCGCTTAACTTGAACTTGTGGCTATTTTTGTTCACACTGGAAAACTGTTAACAAATGACACAGTTTTCAAACGATTGAAGAAATGAAAGAAATTCACTGAAGCGGCTTCTGTGCTATAACCGGGCGTTGTATAAAAGTGTTCAACGGATCAATCCTCACCACACACGGACTATGGCTTCGCGGTCATTGCCGCCCCTTTAGCACGGAGCAGGCGATGGTGGGGATCAGTGTGCACGAAATACCTCGAAGCAAAGATTGCAGAATTTTTGTGGTAAAATATCAACTCTGAACTCGTTAACGATACAGAGCATTATTTTAGTTCCGCCTACAGTTAAAGGTGGGTGACGCTGAAATATTAGTAATAATAAACTTCCGAATTCCTTTGTTTAATGATTTTGTGCTCAATAATTATGTCTCATTGTCTCCCCCGTGTGCACGAACGGCAATAACCGAGCCAGTCATGGTTCATGAGTGGCGAGAGATTGCCAGTTGAGCATTTGATTGCTTTTAGATCAAAGAAAATTCGAAGCCTTAAGAAATTCGGAGAATAGAAAAATGATTCACTAAAGGTGCAAAGAACCTTGCTGCCCCAACCGGGAATCGAACCCTGGATCTTGAAAGTGGCCACCCGACGTTTTGTAGTTTGAGCTACTGGGACGAAATTGCAAGCTCTTATTGTCGAAGTGGATTCTGCATTCTCCACTCTCTAATTTCAGATTGGCATATAACTGACAGTCTGACTGACCGCCTCCTGTTATTTTTACCTCAGGTTAGCCTCCTGCGTAGTTGTTGTCCTCCCAATTTGAAATCGGCGTTCTATATCCCAGAATCCACCGAATTCGCGCTAGTCGTACTAGAGGCACTTTCAGACCTCCGATATCTGTTCCGATATGATGTTCTGGAAAAGGTTCTCTCCTAGAAACTTGACAACAGGAATACAGTATTTCAAGCTGAACTTACCGCTATTTCCTTTGCTATTCACTGGGCTTCCTCTAATTGTACCCCTGTTAATATTTTTCCCGATAGCTTCTCTTCCATTCAAGCTCTTAGAGCAATAAAAATTAAATCTAATTATCTTAATTCCATTAAATCCAAAGCTCTCCTTGCCAAAAACCTTATCAATATTTCTTGGGTAAAAGCTCACAATAATATATCTGGAAATAAAATTGCTGATTACCATGCCAAAATTGCTGCTATCTCTGGTTCCCCTCATACTATTCCCTTTCCTTACTCCTCACAAAATTTTGCAACTCTCATATCCTTAATCTTTGGCAAAATTATCTTAATGATTATATTTCCACCAGGACTGGAGATCCGGCTAGAATCCTGTCTTACCTCCCTATCGTGAATCCTAATTCACAAATTTTTATTAAATACCTCATTTACTTTCTTACTGGACATGGCCCCTTTCTTGATTACCTATACTTTTTCAAAATTAAATTCACCTCTAACTGTATTTGCAATGAATTCATTACATTTTCGATTGTCTTTTTTCTGAAAATTTTCATCTCTGCAAACCCTTTCCCCTCTAATAAACCAACTTGGTTCTCCAAAGTTCGTTCAAATCCTTTTTCAGTAAATAAAGTTAAAAACTGTATTCTTGTTGCCATGGAAACTTCTAATAAAGTGACTAAGCTTATGAGTAGATTCTATTCCCAATTAGTTTTGATCAATGAATCCCTTTATTTCATTCTTATTAACTTATATTGACTTATTGTGTGTTCCCTCTATATTTTCTGTTAAAAAAAAAAGCTATATTAAATGTTCTTTCTTTTTCTTTTGACCCTTTTTATTTGTATTTTTTCTAATTTTTCTTTTCTAAATTTTACTCTAAATTTCTGTTTTTGTTTTCCATGTGTCTAACTTTTCCCCCCTTTTCATACATTTTCTTTTTATATATTTTCTAAATTTTATTATTTTCTTTAATTTTAATCTATTTTTCATTATGTTAATACACCTCACTCTAAATTTTATTTTTCAATGATCTTTTTATCTATATTCGCAATAACCCATTTCTCATTTTTGAAAAATGGACGTACTTGTCAAGTTCAAATATAATATAAAACCGTCTGTTTAACCACAACATTTTTCATCAATTGTTATCTTTTTAGACCTAAATAAATATTCGTTTGGCGGGATGGTAGACCTTGGGTGCCTCCTGAGTGCAGGAGATATCTTTTCCCGACCGTGCAACTAGCTACTCTAAACCCACTATGTGAGTCGCACGGTCTGGAGTCTTCAGACCTCCGATACCTTTGCACTAACCTACAGGGTTGATTTGTTAGGGTGCCATTGTAAGGAACCTTCTTGCTCCAACCGGGAATCGAGCTCTGAATCTTCGAACTGGCCAGCCGACGTTCTACCGTTGAACTGATGAAACAGAATTGCAAGCTCTTATTGCCGAATGGAACTCTGCAAAGTACCCTACAAGAGTGCCTAAAATCTAAAAAAAAAAAAGTTGTCCGCGATATACAGCAGTTAAAGAGGACCATTTTCAAGGGGATTATTTCAATTGACAGTATTATTTTATGAATAAAGTTTTGAGACGTATTGAGATCAATGCCCTAAATGCATCATTAATGAGAAAAGAGACTCGCCCACGTATGCGTTCGGTATGTATTTTATTAATTGTACTAAGAAATCCCCGAATTCCTTCCACACTTTGTCGTTCATTCGCCTCACGTAAGGGATTCCACTATTTAACTGCTGGCACATGGTATCCCTCTGAGACATCCAGGCTTTTGCAGGTGTTATACATAAGCAAGAACCATCCGACATTTTGTAGTATGGGCTAGGACACCCTGAAAAATAAAAAAATATAAATATAGCAATCAGTTAGAAATATTTGGCGTTGGATTCACCACTCGACTATCGTACTATTATTACATGTCAAGTAGTGATTCCTAACTCTTCGTGAAACAAGCGAATCGCCAAGGGGCGCGACAGTCCAGTGGTTAAGCACGAGTTCGATTCCTGCCTCTACCCAAACTGTCGTCGTGTTCACGCGGAGTACGATCACGTTAAACACGTGGGTCCGTAAGTCATTCCGAGTGATTGGTGGTGGGGAAGGAGGGTAGGGTCCCTGTGGGTGCCTCCCCTACTGGGTTCTGGTCTAAATTGGGTGGCAGTTTCCGGCTATCCAAACAGGTCTTACACCATTAAGATTAGCCCCTTCCCGGCCGTCCAACTAGTTACTCTAAGTCCTCTGGGCGAGTCGGACGGTCTGGGTCTTCCACCATTAAGATTAGATAGAAGGAGGGGACACGCTGTAGCAAAGAATGGCATTTTTGCCTGGACAGAATGCACTGCATAAGACTGCTAATGGTACCGCCCTCTAGTGCACGTTGCTTAAATTATAAAAACTCTAAATTTTCTCTGCTTTTTTTTTCAACTGTCATACTCAGTTTTAAAATAAATGTTTTAATTTGAAAATAATACCTCATTCACATAGGCGCCGACTACGGGAGGCAGAGGGGCACGAGGCCCCGCTGAACTTTTCCAGAGGGGGCTTTGCCCCCTCTGGAAAATTTCAAGATTTTTTTCTAACTTCATATTTTACTAAATACCAAAAAATGAAATTTTTTAAACATAAAAATACTTGAAAGAAAATCCTATCAACGTAAATATCACATTTCAGTTCAGTCTTGTTCACATCTTCTTTAACATAGCTCCCTAAACTATCTAGCATACAAACCAATTTCATCTTTACTCCCAGGAAACATGTTTACGCTAATGACAAAAACACCTGGTTACCAGAACTTATTTCGACCGACCATATAATGGACAATTCCGATTTTTTTTAAAAGCTCTTAAAACCAATTGATATTTATGGAGAATGTTTTTCTGATTTCAAATATCCAAACGAAAATATCTTAAAATAATTATTTATTTAAATATCAAGACATGAAAAACCGCAAAATCTTCTCAAAGACAAAACGGTCCGTGATTGGCTGTGACGTCACGCGGTCCGAACGACCTGTGATGCAACATTCTACTATGTGCTGCTTCTATTGAGATATTTGCAAGTAGTTGGCGTTTGATTTTGTTTACAATTTGTTTATAATTATTTTACCCATTTGTTCTTGGCCTGCTTGAGTTTAAATTATTTGTTCCTTATTTTATTTTATTGTAAACATGGATTCAGGTTTTGTTAAAGGGCAATCAGACAATTTGCCCAAGATTGATTCTATCATGATGGCTCCGTATTTTAAAAACAATATGGATTTTGTGACGGCTGAATCTCGTGGTGTAAAAGTTGATAGGTAAGATTTACCCCTTTCCTTGAGTTTTTTCTGGAAATTAAAGAAAAATATATATATATATTATATATATATTATATATATATATATATATATATATATATATATATATATATATATATATTATATATATATATATATATATATATATATATATATTTTTTTTTTTTTTTTTTTTGAAATGTAATAATAAGAATTATGCAAAAATAAAAAAAATAAAAATACAATTCAAGTAATATTAACATCACCATAGAAGCAAATTCACGGCCATAATGCCGATAAGAGAAAAGAACAGAACCTTCCCAAATTCGATGATTAATCAGAATTAAATTCCTCTTCAGGTCTGAGTATTTAACCCTAATTAACCCAAACAAATGCCTGTTTCAGATTAAGCAATAGTACATTACTATAAATGCTTAAACTCAGACTACAGGCATCAAAAAATGAAAAAATGAAAAAAGGATACATTAAGAAAAATGTATACATTAAGAAAATTGTATTACCATGCGGCATGAATCATTCCTCTTCTACCACGTGTATACACAATCAACCTCAACAACTTAATCTAGAAGCACCGGAATGAACAAGTCGAAATTCTACCAGGGGGGCAGTACGAACGTTCACGGAAATACTCCCAAACCCGTCCAGTGAGTCTAAGCTGAAGACTGGACAAGCAATACAGAATGCAACTTCCTAAACATGCAGAACTGAATATGAATATGAATCATAGATGAAAATTCCTACTAAACAAGAATTCATAGGAAAACTGGATAATCGAGAATGCCACTATACACCATTATAAGGGCGCACAAAACGTAGTTTCAATACTGACAAAAGTTACATTTTTTTGCGAAAATAAAATTCAAAACATTAATGTTAATGCATCTTATTTTCCGATTTTTTGATTTTTTTAATATTTTTGACTTAGTTTATTATTTTTCATTTTTATTTATTTATATAATTAATAAATAATTATATATAACATACAAACATATATATATATACATATATATATATATATATATATATATATACACACATATACACACATATATATATATATATATATATATTTTTTTTTTTTTTTTTTTTTCTCTCTCTCTCTCTCCTGTATGTTAGTCACTATAATTGGGAATGTTTTCTAGGATGTTATCGAGTGAAATTTGATACACTGAGTTGATAATTTTAATAACAAAATTGGGGGGATATGCATTATTAGTCGCTGTACTCAATAATTCCATAAAGTGCGCTAATTTATAATAATCATCACAAATTTTATTGATTCTAAGAGCCTGGTTTATTATAATATTTCTAAATACAGATATATGCAGACAAGAGTCAAAATGTTGAATTTTTGATGTATTAAATTTAAAATCCTGTCTTTTATCATACAAGTTTATAACCATATTACAATTTTGTAAATTTAAATTTAAATCTAAAAAGTTTGCAACATTTGTGTCATTATTACTTGCATTTAATTGTAAATTTTTTGGATAAAAGTTTAATACTATAGGGATATTATTATTTGGGGATACACATAAAATGTCATCTATATATCTAAACATGTGCATATTATGCAAGCTTGGATTAATGTTTTTTTCATAGAAGAATAAATACAGATTAGCTAACAATGATGAGGCACACCCCCCTTGTGGGATACCAACCTGTTGTTTAAAAATAGTACCACCATGTTGAATATAATTCTCATAAAGAGTGAAGTTAAGTAATGTTTTAAAAAGAAAATTTGAATATTTTAGGTTGATATTATATTTTTCAAAAATTCCTAAAATAATTCTATACAGATCATCTATATTAATATTATTAAACAAATCTTTGAAATCAAAGGTATAAATACTACGAATATTAGTAAGAGTTTTCAATTTCTTAACTACTTCAAAACTGTTTTTTACAATATGACAATTATTTGAGATTTCATCTGACGAGGATACTGATATGTGAGTCGTCACACGCCAGGTATTGGCGCTATATAGACCGATCTCGTAAAGTGGAGTAAATAAAGAAATACATAATACCAGTAATTAAAATGAAGAGGCTTAATTTTAAACAATAACAAAGAATTTATTTCATTAAGACAAACCTTATTTAATAACTATTAACATCTGGTAAATTTCATATACCAACATCTTTAGTGTAGTACATTAAGACAATCAAATCTCCTCATTCTATGATCATAATATGAGCATTACAATTATTAACCTATTAATGTGCATTAACTCACTATTCTTACTAGCCTACGTCTTAATGGCCCAGGTTAACCTTATTTAGGAGGGTCAGAGAGATAATAATAATCAAAGTGCAAAAATATGTGTAGAATTGTCCTACCTCGATCATCTTTGCCGATGTCGGACTTTATGACCGCGCGCTCCGGCTCTGTCCCGCGGGCTCGCTCTCTCCGAGATCCGTCGCTCTTGCGACCTCTTCTTTTCACTCCCAAAATTCAAGTCCTCGATTTCAAAAACTTAAAGTCCAAAGTTGCTCTCTGTCTCTACCCCCTTAACAAGGCGCCCCTGTCCATAATTGGCTAAGTAAATTAAGGGCTACGCCCTTCAGGCTATATTATTGGTCAAGGCCCCCCTGAAATATGAGATATGCAGTCTCCAGTTTTAAAATCGTTGAAAGTTCTCACGAGAATTTTCCCAAGGTTCGAGTGATATTAATTGACTCTGGGGTCAAGAAGTTCAACCCCTTCCGTTTGTTGTAACACCTCACGCTGACATGAACTTGAGAAGCACCCTCTCTTTTCGAAATGAATGTCCGGTGCAGCTGCGTTCGAGGGAATGTTACAAAAATTGCCTCACTTCATGAGGGACCGTCTTCTTAGGTCCACTTCCTCTTTCAAAAGAGCAATGTTATATTGGGAATTGAAAATTACAATATAACAATTACCCTTCTTCCCCCCCCAAAATTTGGTGGGAAAAAAGCCAATTACAAAGTGCCAGCTCATAGTTGCTGCAGGCGTGTCCACTGTGTAGTCCAACAACTCGTCTTGCTCTCATCTGTATCTACTGTAAAAATGCACTATATACACATATACACAAATCATATTATCATATATATACTCTTATATGCCATCAAAAGAACACGGAAATACTATACAAAATACAATTCTCAATGTGTCTGAAAATGACGATATCTGTGTCGTTCAGTTGTACTTATTATCGATTAAAAGTCTATTCATGTAAGCACAAGTTCGTCCACTGGTGATATGTCTTTTTTTTTTTTTTTTTAAACAATATAGTTCCACACAAGTTCAAGGTGTATATCTGTAAAATTGTTCACTTATGATAACCAAAGTCACTTTGACCGTCACTTGGATAATCGTTGGGATCAGGGACTTACGCATATGGTCCCTAATAATATCACTATGTCCCCTTGTAGTTATGGTGGAAAGTGTAAAATATCTTTCCTTTGGAAAAAAAAAAACTGATATCACTGCACACTTGGAAACCGCTGAAATGTAAATCGCTCCACTGCTGGAACTCGTTGCAGAACTGGATCGCTGTCTAACTGGAATTCGCTGAACTGTAAGGCGATGAACTGCTGGAACTCGCTGAAGGATTGGACCGCTGTCTAACTGGAATTCGCTGAACTGTAAGGCGCTGAACTGCTGGAGTCGCTGACGGATTGGACCGCTGTCTAACTGGAATTCGATGAACTGTAAGGCGCTGGACTGCTGGAACTCGCTGAAGGATGAGAATCTTTGTGCACCAGGAATCGTTGAGCAATGTGAATCGGTGATCAACAGGAATTGCTGACCATTTGAGAATCGTTAGGCAACCGGATCTGTACGCTGTGTCATGTTTTGTTTAGGACAATCAATACATATACATTACACTCAAGCTTATTAAAATACTCTCTTCTCTTAAAACTCCCTTAAGTATCATTTTTTTTATAAATTCAATTTCTATAATTTTAATTTGTCACCCGGCACACGAAACATTACAAAAAAAAACTCTCTTTTTTTTTTCTTCAAACTCCTTTTAAATTTGTTAACACTCTCAAAAATTGCCCCATTGAAATTTCTACACTTTATCTACTTTAAATCCTTCCATATACTATATACATTTTTTACTTAAATTTGCTACTCTCTTCAAACTTAAATTTTTCAAATTCCTACTATTTATTTATTTTACATTTCTCTACCTTATGTATATATATATATATACATATATTTTTTTTTTACATTATATACACTTCTTATCTAACATCCAATCCATCATGTGTTCTGAACCGGACATGCCATAAATATAACTCATGTACATATTTATAATAAAATACTTAAACAATTACACTATCCTCTCAAATACTATCAAAATAAGATTTATATAGGTTCAAAAATTTCCGCACAATACTTTAAAATTTTCCTACAAACTGAGATGACAGAAAAAAAAAAACCCATGTAATCATTTAATTATTATCCTACTGAAAATCTTATAACTCCCCTGCGATTCTATATTACACTATCCATAATTATACATTTTCTTTCACATATCCCCTGATTTAATCCAAATCTTATACTTGGATACGGAATTTCCCGAATTCCTTACATTATTCACTTTCCCACTTAATGAAACCATACTTAAATTTTTTGTAAATCTTATCACTCACTGAAATTCTCTCAATGCCTACAAAATTACGAATTTTCTCTCAAAAACCACCTAACTCAATTCAAATCCCATACTTGAATACCAAAATGTACATTTTCTTTTCTTATATCCCCTGTAATTGAATGCAAAGTCTCCTGAATTAATTCATTTCTCCTTTTGTGTAACATATATTCTAGCATCTAAATTCCCTGTTCAAACAGAAAAATCTAGTCCCCAGAGAAAATCAAGTAGTGGTATACAAGGTCAACATGTCCTTCTGCCATTGTGTCATTTTCCCTGGAAAGCGGTCCCCTTTCTGGCCTGCGGCTAATACGGGCATTTCTTCGTGTAACTTCCCATGGCCAATTAGCTGTACAAATTTTTGAAGATGTCGTTTTGGCAAAATGATACAAATTTTCTCGTCTACGTTTCCGCCATGTTGTGTAAAGTGTTTAGGACGACGGGATGTGCGCGTAGCAGTGTGTGTGATTGTCTGTGTTTCGCGACTCCTATGGATTACGCAAGGATTCATTTACCCCACGGATTAATTAAAATGCGGTTAGTGTCCTTTTGTTCTACCATTGTATTTTATTATTATATCATGTTTATTCCCGCGTTCTAGCGTTACCTTCGAAAGTTCGTCTCTCTCAAAAATTTTATATGTGCGACCCATTCAAAATATATGTAGAAACGCTTTTTTTTTTTTTTCAAATGCTTTTTATTTAATCTACAATTCGCGTATGTTTATTAAAATTATCTATTCATTTTAAATTATAATTTGTGTATAATTTTCATTACCATTATCTTTTTTCTTTGAACTGCCATTATGATTTTTAATTAAAATTCTCTATCCATTTTAAACTCTAATTTTAATTTTTAATTACCCATTGTTTAGTTATTTGAATTACAATTTTTATTTTTAATTATGAATTATTTATTTATTTAAACTAGAAAAAAAAAATTTGTTTTTCTTTTTTTCTTTTTTTTTTTTTTTATTTACCAATTATCTAATTATTTTAAACTATAATTCTATAACTCCTATTTCCTCACGCGTATTCATCCAACAATGGTTGATCAATCCGCTAATTAAATGAAGAGCGCGTGGAGAAAGTTTACTTTTGTTTTAAAATTTCACTGTTCTTTGAAAAGAGTTTTTTTTTTTTTTTTTAGAAATTCAAAATATCCCTTTATTTAATATTCCTAAATATCTTATCCATCGAAATTTTTATTGCCTGGAAATCAAAGTTCTCTTAAAAAAAAACCTTCTTTTTATAGAGTTATAACGACTTTTTATAGAATTCTAACGATGTCCCCCTTTTGGTTTTTTTTTTTTTTTTTGAAATGTGACGTATCTTCTCTGTTATTTATGTTCTTTCCAAAATTTGAATTTAATATATCCACATCTTTAACCTATCAACCCTAAAATTTCTTTTGTCCTACAACGATACTTGTTATTTATTTTGTAACAATTATTTATTTTTTTAAATCACAATTTTTATTCATAATTCCCAATTATTTATAGTTCCATATTTATTTAAACTTTCTTGTTCATTTAAACTTTCAACTAATTAATGTATGATTTATTTAAAATTTCCTCAATTTTTTTTTTTTTTTCACAATTTGTTTACACTTTCTTAATTAATGTAATACTTATTTACATTTCTTTAATTTATAATTCAATGTTTATTTAAAATTTCCTTTATTTACAATCCAATATTTATTTAAAATTTGCGTTCCATCTTTCGCGTTGCATTTTGTGAATGGCGATTTTTCTTTGTTACTAACATTCTCAAAATTTTGAATCAGGGTTTGTCCGCGTTCTTACCTATGTTTAAACTTCTTTCGTGTTTTAATTGAATCAATTTAAATTTAAATTCTTTAAAGATCTCAAATCATATCTGTGTTTCGGCCTAACCGGTGTTGGAAGAAGTACTGTGCGTGAACAATTTGTACTGCTTATATCGTCCCCTTGTGAATTTCCCGCTGATTCATCTTTCCCCTGAACGTTTTCCATCTGTATACATCCCCCATCCACTTGTGTTGGTCCCTCTTGCGCATCTCGTTCTATTTCTCCCGCCTTTTCATTCGTGTTTGCTTCAATTCGTGTACCGTCCCCCTGTTCTGAAAGTTCCAAATTCTCGTGTGTTTCTAGCGTGCTATGTCTGCCTGATTCCCCCCCTGCTGAAAGAATGTTTGCGTTCGGAGAGTCTTTTGGAGGGATGATTGCATTCTCTCGTGCGCTCTGAGTTGTTTCGTTTTGTACTTGTGCGGTAACTGGTTTCGCGGATCCAAGAGTAAGAGTGTTTTCGTGCGCATGGTGTGGTTTCGCGTTGTGTGCACTGGTTTGACAAGACTCTCTGTACTGTCCGTTTGCTATTTCCTCTTCCAACATGATAAACGGAATATTCTCATTTTGACCGTGGTCTTTCTTTAGTTCCGGTTTCGGTTCAGAGTTTTGTGCGTTTTTAGGAGTGGGGAGAAGAGGTGACTTGTATTTGTTTATGTAGGGCATTTTTAGATGTGGCTTGCGGTCGGGAAGAGTCCTTAATCTATTTATGTGGGCTTTTATGATTTTAGAATTTGGTTTGTCACACAGTTTTATTTCATATATAAATCTATTTATTCTATTAATTACTCGATAAGGTCCCGTGTGGTTCCCCTTTTTATACCGATTATTATTGTTTTCCATGAACACCCTTGACCCGATTTCCAAATCCCTGAATTTAGCTCTTTGGAGTTGTTGACTTTCTTGGCGTTCCTTCGCGAGAATTAAATTTTTATTTGCCTCCTTAAATGCGTTATTCATCACTGTTATTTTTTTTGATATATAATCCTGATATGTTGTTTCTGTATTATTTTCTGTTACATTAGTTTCAAAAAAAGTTGGAAGGTCTCTTCCAAAAAAAAGAATGTTTGGTGTTTCTTTGGTGCTTGAATGTACCGTCGCGTTGTACACAGCTACGTGGCATTGTACTGCAGTATCCCAGTATGGCGAATTCTCCGCTAATGTCGCTAAGGTGTGTTTCAATTGTTTGTTAGTAACCTCCACTATACCGTTAACCCATGGCGAACGTACCGATGCTATTCTGGCAACTATTCCGAGTTTCTCTGTCATAATTTGATGTATATTAGATGTAAATTGAGAGCCTGCGTCCGATAACACTGTCTTAGGACATCCCCAATTCATAAAGTAATTTAAGAGTCTATCAGCAACCGTAGTGGCCGTTATATCCGGGATAGGAAACATTTGTATATGTTTGGAGAAGTGGTCTACCACCGATAACACATATTTATTATTTGAAGTGCTAGTTTGAAACGGTCCGCAAATGTCTGTCGACAAAATTTGCACGGGCCCATCAGGTATAGGATTTCTTCCCAGGGGAACGGGCTGATTTTTTCCCTTTTTCTTTCTACACTGTTCGCAAGATGTAATAAAATTTTGTGTGTCACTGTACATACCCGTCCAAAAATATCTGTCCGATAAAAGTTTATAAGTTTTATCGATCCCTGCATGTGTTACATGTGTAATCGCTAAAATTTCTTTCTGTAAATTTCTGGGTATAACTATAGTTTTGTTCAAATTGTCTCTCCAAGGTCTGTCCTTCCAGTTTCCTACGTGCATTAATAAATTAGTTTCCTCGTCAATATATAATGTGTCATAATGTTTACCCTCTTTAAAATTCCGGTTTTGTAAATTTTCTCTGATTATTTTTAATTTTGGATCTTTAATTTGTTCCTCTAAAATTCTATCTAATGCCGGGATTTCTGTTATTGTGTTTATCTGTGCAATATAGACACTATCCTCATTCACATATCCATTTCTTTTCACCGTGTTTTCTCCCTTAATTTGTTCTATCAGGTTAATTTCTCCCCTTGGATTCTCAATGTTTTGTTTTCCCTCATTCTGCTCTGTTTGTTTATTTTCAAAATCATCTCTACTTAAAAAATCCGCTAATAAATTATCTTTACCCGGGACGTGAATAAATTCATAATCATATTCAGATATCTCTAAAAGCCACCTCTGTAATACGCTGGGTGGGTTTTGTATTTTTAAATGCTGTCCCAAAGGTAAATGGTCAGAAAGCACAAAAAACTTTCGTCCGAAAAGAAAATTCCTAAAAAATTTCATTCCCTGATGCATAGCAAGTAATTCAATTTTCATGGCCGGGTATTTTTGCTCCTGTATCGATAATTTCCTGCTAAAATATGCAATCGGTTTTAAAATTCCCTCTCTGTATTGTAAAAGAGCGCCTCCTATGGACTGAATGCTGCCATCGATATTCAGATAAAAGTCTTTGTCAAAATCTGGCTGTATAAGTAATGGTTTCTTGAAAAAACATTCTTGGAGTTCCTGGAATGCCTCCTCACATTTATTATCCCATTTAAATTTATTATCCTTTCTTGTTAAGTCTGATAAAACCGCGGTTAATTGAGCATAATTTTTTATTGAATTTCTGTAAAAATTACAAATGCCTAAAAATCTTTTTAATTTTCTTAATGTTTTTGGTACTGGAAAAGAAGTGATTTTGTTTATATTTTCATCTGTTGGTGTAATGCCTTTTTGACTAATTTCAAATCCTAAATATGCTACTTTTTCTACAAAAAATTTACATTTGCTGGGTGTCAGAGTTAGGTTGTATTTTCTTAATTTATCGAATACTAATTTTAATTTATGTATTAATTCTGAATAAGAGTTAGCCGGGATTATTATGTCGTCGATGTAAGCTTGTATGTTTTCCTCTCTTAAGTCCGCTAAAATGGTGTCCATAACCTGTTGAAAAATTGGAGCGGAGCTTACATGTCCAAAAACGAGTCTTTCAAATTGGTAGTTGCCATAGGGCGTTGTAAAAGCAAATAATTCTTTTGTGTCTTCAGGTAAAACCAATTGGTTGAATGCACTATGAAAATCCAGTTTCGAATAGTATCTATGTCCGGCTAATTTAGTTATAATTTCATTTACACGGGGAATTTTGTAAGGAAAAAGAGTGGATATGTTATTAATTAATCTCAGATCTAAACATAAACGGTACTCTCCACTTGTTTTACGCACTAAAATCATCGGCGATGCAAAATTTGATTTTGTTCTGGCAATTATCCCTGCTTCTTCTAACTCTTTTAATTGATTTTTTGCGGTATCCTGCAGTGCGTACGGAACGTCGTATGGCCTGGAACGTATTGCGTGGTCATGTGCAAGCTTTATCACCGGTTTTACGATGTCCGTCGCTCCTAAAGTTTTTAATGATTTTGAAAAAACGTCCGAATATTGCATTACAAATTTGAGGAAATCTTGTTTAATGTTTGGGTCCATGTGGTCAGTATTAAAATCTTCTGTTTTCAAATCTTTTTTTCTTTCTTCAATTATCTCCGGTTTAGCCTGTATTAAATTTATCATCTCTTCGTATTTATGTGTCCGTTCACTAATTTCTGGTTCTTTAATGTCCTGTTGTTGTATCGTAAAATCTGTCGTAATGTTTCCTAAAGCCATGTTTTTATTTAATGTAATTGTCGCATTCGTGTTATTCTGAACTTCAATTTTAATTTTGTTCTCATTCATGTGGTGTATTCCATAATTCATTACAATGTATGATTTTTCTTTGGGTTCGAACAAAACCTCTGTTCCATTTTCTAGACTTTCCTCACTATATACTACAACATTCTCCCTCGAATTCGGTTTGATTTCTACTTTTCTTAAAATTTTGGCTAGATTCGGTCTTTCCTGTATTATCTCATTTATTTGTCTATCAATTTGCCTATCAGAATTTAAAATTATTTCTATGTCGCCCATCTTCAGAATGTTCTTTTGTGTATCCAAAATGGCTTGATTTTTCTGTAAAAAGTCAAAACCCAATACTCCCTTAAATTTTTGTGTAAATCTTGCTGTTGTGACAAAAAAAATATGTTTGAACTGTTTTCCCTGAATTTTAAATGGAATTTCCACAGTCTTTATATATTCAATACTATGTCCTGTTAAAGTTGATATTGTAACACTCCTTGACACATATTTAATTTTGACATTATCTTTAATTTTATTGAACAATTCTAATGATAATACACTAACGCTCGCTCCAGAGTCTATCATGAGTTCGCTTTGTATATTTTTAAATTGAGCTATTATTGTTGGCAATTCTGTTTTTTCAATTTGTTCTCCTACAGATGCAATCGTTTCCTCATGTTTTTCAGTACTTTCATCGTTATGTATCTCCAATTTCTTATTTTCTGTTTGTACAGGAATTTCAATTTTTCTCGGGAACTTTACCCTGTAATTTTTCTCTCTTTGTAAGTTATTATTTAAAGCTCCCACAATTAGTTTAAATTATCTCTTCTATTAGGGAAATTTCTGTATTCAAATCTTGTATTCATCTCTCTCCCATTGTTTCTTTGCCCGCCCGATTCTCTGATTCTGTTTTGGTTTGACTCGTCCCTATTATATCGTTGTTCCCTAGAAAATCTACTTTGTGGAGGGGGTGCTGCATAGTAATTTCTGCTCTGTTGATAGTTTCCAAAGGCGTGGTTTGGCCTATAATCGTATGTGTCCGGCTGGGAGGAGTAAGTTCTGTGGTCATCATACGGCTGGGTTTGAAATGAGTGGGGAGGAGACTGTATTTGATTATGCCACTGTGTCCTCGCGTTGTTTATGTTTTGACTCTGTGTTTGTTTAAAATGATCAGCTTTGTATATTCGGCATTCTCTCATGAAATGTCCCTGTCTATTACAGTAGTGACATGTTACGGGTTTTTTTGTTTGTGTCGTGGGAATTTGTACTTTTTCTTGGATTTTTAATGTGTTTATTTCTTGGGTAATTGAATTTAAAATATGTGCGTTAAATTCCTGTTGCTCTTTGCGGAGCGTCTCAATTTCTTGTCTATATGTAGCACTATTTACATTTGCCGTTATCGCAGCTAAATTTGCCTGTTCCAAGTTTGTGGCTATTTTTACAGCTTCATCAAAATTTTGTGCATTAGTTTTTATTATTTCTTTCTGGAATTCAGGTGTTACCGCCTCTAAGAATTTACTTAACCTTAATTTATCCATAATCTGTTGTGTCGCTTCACTGTGCTCTGTGTCGCCAATATAATTTAAAGTTAGTGTTGTTATTCTGTGTGCTAGCTGCTTAATCGTTTCTCCCTGTGTCTGTTTTGCGGTCGTGAAAAGGATCTGATTTGTTGTAATGTTCGGTTTTTCTGTAAAGAACTCTAATAACCTATCCCTAAATTTTTCGAAAGATGTTTCCCTTCTTAATTCTTGTGACCCTATATAAAATTTTCTTGCATTCCCTCTTAACCGCGATTTCACAATTGCTAACTTTTCCTCCTCTGACCAATCCCCCAAGCTGCTTAAAGATTTGATCTGGTCAAAAAAAATTTCTACATCATTCTCTATGCCATTGCATTCCCCTAATAGGTGTATAAGTCCTGGTAACCTGCCCCTCGTTGCTGGATGATTTTCTCCGCTTTCCGTCATTCTAAATTTCACTTTCTCGCAAAAATTCTATATCTAAAATTATCTCCTGTTTTTACACCTCAAAATGTTCCCCCAAAATATTTAAATACAATATCACATAAATTCAAAAACATAATTCTAATCATTTCACTATCTACGCATGCAAATACTTCAATCCTCATAATTAACTCCTCAAATATTACACAAATATTTATACAATTCAAAAATTTCTTAAAAGCTTCAAGTTCCCTAATAATTATATTTTCACATACAATATGGCATGTCTCATTAAGAACACATAATGATTCACTATTTGCTTGCTTCTCATACTGTGAAATAAATTTTCTTAAATTTACCTATATTTATTTTAATTTTAAAATTCTTTCTTTAATTTAATCCTTATTTTACACACAAAAAAATTTTTTTATTCAATCTTTTCATTTCTCATTAATTCCAAATATATTTATTCTCTTCATTAAAATTTAAATTCTGGCATATAACTGGTCTAAAACAGCAAAGTCGCCAGAAGGGTTAAATAATTTTGAATCGAGGTTTGATTGCTCATGAGCACCAATATGATAAGGGTGCAATAATTTTGAGTCCAGGTTCGAAACTGGTTTAAACGGCACCAAAATGATATGTGAGTCGTCACACGCCAGGTATTGGCGCTATATAGACCGATCTCGTAAAGTGGAGTAAATAAAGAAATACATAATACCAGTAATTAAAATGAAGAGGCTTAATTTTAAACAATAACAAAGAATTTATTTCATTAAGACAAACCTTATTTAATAACTATTAACATCTGGTAAATTTCATATACCAACATCTTTAGTGTAGTACATTAAGACAATCAAATCTCCTCATTCTATGATCATAATATGAGCATTACAATTATTAACCTATTAATGTGCATTAACTCACTATTCTTACTAGCCTACGTCTTAATGGCCCAGGTTAACCTTATTTAGGAGGGTCAGAGAGATAATAATAATCAAAGTGCAAAAATATGTGTAGAATTGTCCTACCTCGATCATCTTTGCCGATGTCGGACTTTATGACCGCGCGCTCCGGCTCTGTCCCGCGGGCTCGCTCTCTCCGAGATCCGTCGCTCTTGCGACCTCTTCTTTTCACTCCCAAAATTCAAGTCCTCGATTTCAAAAACTTAAAGTCCAAAGTTGCTCTCTGTCTCTACCCCCTTAACAAGGCGCCCCTGTCCATAATTGGCTAAGTAAATTAAGGGCTACGCCCTTCAGGCTATATTATTGGTCAAGGCCCCCCTGAAATATGAGATATGCAGTCTCCAGTTTTAAAATCGTTGAAAGTTCTCACGAGAATTTTCCCAAGGTTCGAGTGATATTAATTGACTCTGGGGTCGAGAAGTTCAACCCCTTCCGTTTGTTGTAACACCTCACGCTGACATGAACTTGAGAAGCACCCTCTCTTTTCGAAATGAATGTCCGGTGCAGCTGCGTTCGAGGGAATGTTACAAAAATTGCCTCACTTCATGAGGGACCGTCTTCTTAGGTCCACTTCCTCTTTCAAAAGAGCAATGTTATATTGGGAATTGAAAATTACAATATAACAGATACTTCATGTAATATCTTTAATAATAATCTTCCAGCATTAGTAATGTAAGAATTATGCCCACTGGTAATGGTTCGAAAAGCAACAGGGGATTTATGAAACTTGGGTACTAAAACAATATATGGAATGTTATTACAACTATTTTTTAGATGGATTTGCTTTTATTTGGCTGATATTCTATTGTATAAGATTTTAAGGTTAGTTTTATGTAAATTATAGATATGATTATTAAGTAAGTGTGACTGAAGGGTATTTTTATAATAATATTTACATATAATTGAGTAGTTTCCACTTGCCTTATCGACATATGTAATGACAAAATCATTTTGTATTTCTTTAATATCATTTTTAATTGAATTAAGTTTATATGAATTATTAATTTTCTGATTATATATATAATGATTTAAATATTGCTCTATTAAGACTCTCCAAGGTTTAAAGGCTTCTACAGGGATTTGATATTTATAACTGATTTTATAAATAAATTTATTTAAATCAAGAAATAAACCTTTACATATTAATTTATGTTTAAATTTAGTAGGTATACGGTACTTAGTACCCAGTAACATCAGTGATCTTAGTGCATCATAATTAATAATATTTAGATTTCCCGTTATAACATGCCCATGGTGTTTATCTACGAAGTCTTTGTATTTTTCTAAATGACAGTGGCAATATGACTCTTTATCCAATTCATAGTTTTGATTAATATCTACTGATTTGGCAATTTGATTATAGTTGAAAATATAACGTCCTAGCGGTTTATCATATTTATATGCAATTTTAGGATTTACATGTTTGACTGGAAAGTAATTGGAAACCGATTTTAAAAAATTATTTATCTTTAGATTATTTAATACAGAATTAGTAAAATTCAAGGTACAATATTCATTTATTTTAGTATTTTGTTTTGATTCGTCATTAAAGTTTAAGTCTGTGACATAAAAATAACTATTAAGATTTTTACTTCTGGTAATGAGCAAATCATAGAATAAATGTTTAAAATGAACGTTATCAAATGCAGTACTTAGAAAAAGATTATATACCATATTTAATTGCTGTTTTTTAATTGCGAAAATCCAGTTTTTACATTGTTTCCAATCAAAAGTAATTTTAAAATTTGCATGTTGCTGAAGGATGGCATTTTTTAGTTCAGATAATGATGGCAATTTTTTATTATATTTACTTGCTCTTTTAGTTCTTTTTGATTTACTTTTATGATTGTTGAAGGAATTATAAATATTATGGTCTTCATTAGGAGAATTAAAGGACTTTTTAACTATATTATGATGGTTAAATATTTGATTGAGTCCATATGGAAAGATGGTTTTGTGTGCACAAATGAATTCATTTTCAAGAAACAATCTGTCATAGTAATGTTTTTGAATACACAGAATACTAATTTCAATGTTGTCGAACCCATGTTTAGAAAAATGTTCGTATTCAAATTTTGATTCATTAAAGGAAGTTGCATTATTTGAAAAATTTTTTATGTGATTCCTGTGTACGTTAATTCGGAGATGCAGAGGGTTGCTGGTTTGACCTATATATGACATATTACATTTTTTACATTCAATTTGGTAGATACAATTATATGTTTTACAGAAGACAAGATTATTGTTACAATTGATCTGATTACTATTAGCAAACGGACAAGTTTTACATCTATTAGAATTACAAGATTTAAATTTAAGTGTGTTATTTAGTGCTGCATGGCTGTACGATTGAAAGTTATATGAAGTGAACAAAGAATACTGGCTGGATGTACCGAATGAAGATGGAATAGTCATAGAGGATAAAGGATATTGTTGGTAGCTGGATAACGATCTAAGAGAACCCCAACAAGTTCTCGAATACCGAGCTTGGATGTCAGAAAGCATCCAGTTGCCAGTCGCTAATTTTTTATAATAAGACATCATGTAATAGGGAATGATAGTAACCTTTATTTCCCCAAAATAAAGGCACTTGCATTAAAAAAAGAGACTCTTTAGCCAAGAATGCACCTTAATTCAATTACAAAGGTGGAGACACAATTACAACATAAGAAAGGTACCATTATTTTTCAAACTAATGGATCATCTAAAACACTTTGAAAATATATAAACTAAAGTGTAGACACATTAAGACCCGGATTAAATAAATGCTTAGGAATAAGCAAAACTAGGATAGATAGTGGAAAAATATACATATACACATTGACTATTCCAGAATAAATTGATTCAAATTAACATCCATCAATACAACACGAAACACAATATTTTACTTCAGAACTAATATAATCTAAGAATAATACAACCATTGCTGTAAATACAGAATTCAAATTCTTCCAATAAATATGCATTTATTTAATGGTTCAACAATTCAGAGATTCAACGTATGAAAGGCTATGTACGATCACAAAAACAATAAGATATTCAATATATGAAAAACTAAGATCGATCACAAAAACAATGGCTAAGAATAGAATTATTACCTAGGAATTACAATTACCAGACATTTTAAATGATAAGATAAGGGATAATGAGATAAAAATGAAGTTAAAATTTGACACCAATTCAGCACAAATGCAGCTAACTTTAGTGTAATTCAGTTCTAACTAATTAAAAATGAATGTTACCACAGAAACTCGTAAACAACTAGACAGAAAATAAGAAACCAATATACAATACGCGCATAATGCAGCAGACAAGTATATGGATAAATATTTGAAATGTAATAATAATAAGAATTATGCAAAAATAAAAAAAATAAAAATACAATTCAAGTAATATTAACATCACCATAGAAGCAAATTCACGGCCATAATGCCGATAAGAGAAAAGAACAGAACCTTCCCAAATTCGATGATTAATCAGAATTAAATTCCTCTTCAGGTCTGAGTATTTAACCCTAATTAACCCAAACAAATGCCTGTTTCAGATTAAGCAATAGTACATTACTATAAATGCTTAAACTCAGACTACAGGCATCAAAAAATGAAAAAAGGATACATTAAGAAAAATGTATACATTAAGAAAATTGTATTACCATGCGGCATGAATCATTCCTCTTCTACCACGTGTATACACAATCAACCTCAACAACTTAATCTAGAAGCACCGGAATGAACAAGTCGAAATTCTACCAGGGGGGCAGTACGAACGTTCACGGAAATACTCCCAAACCCGTCCAGTGAGTCTAAGCTGAAGACTGGACAAGCAATACAGAATGCAACTTCCTAAACATGCAGAACTGAATATGAATATGAATCATAGATGAAAATTCCTACTAAACAAGAATTCATAGGAAAACTGGATAATCGAGAATGCCACTATACACCATTATAAGGGCGCACAAAACGTAGTTTCAATACTGACAAAAGTTACATTTTTTTGCGAAAATAAAATTCAAAACATTAATGTTAATGCATCTTATTTTCCGATTTTTTGATTTTTCTAATATTTTTGACTTAGTTTATTATTTTTCATTTTTATTTATTTATATAATTAATAAATAATTATATATAACATACAAACATATATATATATACATATATATATATATATATATATATATATACACACATATACACACATATATATATATATATATATATATTTTTTTTTTTTTTTTTTCTCTCTCTCTCTCTCCTGTATGTTAGTCACTATAATTGGGAATGTTTTCTAGGATGTTATCGAGTGAAATTTGATACACTGAGTTGATAATTTTAATAACAAAATTGGGGGGATATGCATTATTAGTCGCTGTACTCAATAATTCCATAAAGTGCGCTAATTTATAATAATCATCACAAATTTTATTGATTCTAAGAGCCTGGTTTATTATAATATTTCTAAATACAGATATATGCAGACAAGAGTCAAAATGTTGAATTTTTGATGTATTAAATTTAAAATCCTGTCTTTTATCATACAAGTTTATAACCATATTACAATTTTGTAAATTTAAATTTAAATCTAAAAAGTTTGCAACATTTGTGTCATTATTACTTGCATTTAATTGTAAATTTTTTGGATAAAAGTTTAATACTATAGGGATATTATTATTTGGGGATACACATAAAATGTCATCTATATATCTAAACATGTGCATATTATGCAAGCTTGGATTAATGTTTTTTTCATAGAAGAATAAATACAGATTAGCTAACAATGATGAGGCACACCCCCCTTGTGGGATACCAACCTGTTGTTTAAAAATAGTACCACCATGTTGAATATAATTCTCATAAAGAGTGAAGTTAAGTAATGTTTTAAAAAGAAAATTTGAATATTTTAGGTTGATATTATATTTTTCAAAAATTCCTAAAATAATTCTATACAGATCATCTATATTAATATTATTAAACAAATCTTTGAAATCAAAGGTATAAATACTACGAATATTTGTAAGAGTTTTCAATTTCTTAACTACTTCAAAACTGTTTTTTACAATATGACAATTATTTGAGATTTCATCTGACGAGGATACTTCATGTAATATCTTTAATAATAATCTTCCAGCATTAGTAATGTAAGAATTATGCCCACTGGTAATGGTTCGAAAAGCAACAGGGGATTTATGAAACTTGGGTACTAAAACAATATATGGAATGTTATTACAACTATTTTTTAGATGTATATATATATACATAAAAAAAAAAAAAAAAGATCATGTTAAAAAATATATCCACAAAAAATATATCCACAAAAAAATATATCCACAAAAAAAATATATCCAAAAAAATATATCCACAAAAAATATATCCACAATAATAATTTTCTTCCTACTTCTAATAAAATCGAATATAAACACTTTGCTCATCATGGTTTTGAAAATATAACTATACATATTTTGGACATTAAAATAAATACTGCTGATAGATTATTCTTTGAAAACTTCTATATTAAATCACATTGTACTCTGTTTCCATATGGATTAAATCAGTTATATCTCAATGGTAATATTGTTAAGAATAATTTTGTAGATAATAAATATTCTATTTTTAAGCACCTTTTTTTTAAACCTCTTTTACATAATAGTAAATTGGCTAAACTCAAAAGATTTAAACGCGGTAAAGGAAGCTCCTCCCAATATGATATTAAAGCGGAGATTAAAAGTATGCATCAACAATTCAATAACACATATCAATGGAAATTTATTAAATCATGGGTATTTGCAGTTAAGAAAAAACAATTAAACACAGTTTATGCTATTTTCTTAAAGTTAAATCTTACTAATGAACATTTTAATCATATTTTCTATGATTTGCTCATTACTAGATCAAAATATTTAAAAATAAAACTTAATCAATTTCATCATAATAACTGTTCCAATTCTTATTGTGTAATATCATTTAAGCATCCTATTTATAATTCCATAAACTTTAAGAATTTATTTAATCAATTTCATCATTTATTGCCTGTAAAGGATTTGAATGTTACAAAAACTTTTAAATATAACAAGCCTATTGGAAGAACCATTTTTAATTACAATGCAATTTCAAAATCTCTCTCAGTCGACATAGATTCCTCAACAAATTTAGATGGTGAATGTATTTGTAGTGCTGATAATTATGCTGAATTTATAAATCCACAATTGGGTCATATAGTTACTGGAGACTTAGCCATTGTAAAAGATAAATCTTTAAGAACTATAATGTCATTTGGCACTAAATTCAGGTTACCTTCATGTAATAATTCTAAACAAGTGTTAAAGTCAATCAATCTGGACCTTGATAAATTTATTTATGGATTAGCTTCTAAATATGCTCAGCCTTTAGAGGCATTTAATATGTGGAAATTTACTATTTTAAGATCTATTAAAAATACCATTTGTAGTATTAATTTATCTAGATCCATATATAATATGGATAATATAAAGCATTCTGTTAATGATTTACATAGATCTTTTGTTATTACTTATGTAGATAAAGCCTCTAACAATTATGCTATTATTTGTAAAAAATTCTATATCCAATATCTGCTAGATTATTTAAAAAATAATAGTCTATTTAAAATTGATTCACACTCTCTTAATAGTATCAAATTGAAAATTATCAATATGTATAGTGATTTAGATATTAATAATAAATTTTTGACATTTCCATATATTGTGCTTATACCTAAATTTCATAAAAATCCTATTAAATTTAGAACTGTTACTAGTGGTCATAATTCATACTCTACCACTGCTAGTAAATTATTACTAAATTATTTAAATGTACTAAATAGCAATTTACGAGATTCTGGTGATAGCTACATTATTCTAAATAACAGTAAGGAATTAAAAAATAAATTAAAAACGCATGGTAAAATAATAGGATTTCAAACTTTTGATTTTAAAGATCTATTTAATAATATTAAGATCACTGATCTATATGATGTCATTTTAGCTTTATATAATGCTTATATTACTAAACATTCTAATCTTACAAAATTTACCAATTTTCCTAAGCTTCTCCATTTTGTTCTTTTCAATAATTATATCTTTCAAGGTAATAAATTATACTTACAAGTCTCAGGTGTTCCACAAGGTGGCTGTAGTAGCAGTATGTTAGCTAATTTATACCTATATCATTATGAAAAATTCTTTACTTCAACTGATTATAAAATTTATAGATATGTAGATGATCTGATTTGTCTTGTATTTACTGATAACTATGTCATAGATATAGATTTCTATCCGGATAATTTGGAATTAATACCTAATGAAACTTCTATTAGTAATAATGTTTATTATTTGGATTTAAATCTAATTATAGAACCTGCTCATGGGATAGTTACTAAATTATATGATAAAAAAGATTTTTTTAAATTTAATATTAATAAATTATTACCTTTTAATTCCTGCAACTCGATTCAATTGTTTAGAAATATTATACTTAATCAACTTTTTAGAATTTATAGATTATCAGATAAAAAATTTCATGCTTTGCACATTAATAACCTCAAAATTACCAGTAAAATGTATCAATATCCTGCATATTTAGTCAATAGTATAGTTAATAAGTTTCGATTAGCCTAAAATTCTCATATTCTCCCCTTATTATCTTATTTTAGCCGTACTTCTTCATTCTCCTGCAATTATATTTTCATCTTTTTATCTCGAAGCTTTAACAGTTGAATAACTCATTTTATTGCTTTTGCGCAGTACTGTTTTTATTACTCTCTTTGGCAACAGCAAATCACATCTTTTCATTTTGGCATATGGCAACGATGATCCAGTCATATTTTGCTCGTCATGGTTGCGCTGAAGAGGTGCGTTTTGAGGTATTTATGTTTCCTTTATTGTTCCAATCTTTATGCTTGTCGTCCATATAACACAAGTTTATAGATAAAATCTATCTTGTGTTTCAGAAACAAGCATTTTTGTGTTCATTTCGAAAAGATATATGGACCCGATGAGAATTTTTTCGAAATGAACTTTTCGTAAGCCTAATCTCGTAAGCCTAAATCTCCTCCATGTGCAAGCTTTTTTGCTTGATTTTTTTGTTTTCTTATTTGCATTCCTCATTTTTGAAATTTGTTGATTGTCTTTGTCCTTATGACTTGCATTATGTTTTATTATTTCCTCTTTTTGTCTTAATTTCTTTGTATTTGTAGAAAATTTTGGAATAGTGTATTATGAGTTACTACATACATTCTAACTTTGGATTTAATAATTTATTTTTATATAGATGTATATATATATATATATATATATACTATTTTTTATATATATATATATATATATATATATATATATATATATATATTATATATATATATATATATATATATATATATATATATATATATATATATATATATATATATATTATATATATATATATATATATATATTATATATATATAGCATAGTAAACATATTAAAATAAAATTATTTCACAGTTATCCAATTTTTCTCCAGAAGTTGGCGCAATGCAGCACATTCTCCTAAAGTAACATACAAGATTCATATGAAAAAGAGAGGGGAAATGACCAAATGCAAGGCATAAAATGGTAGAGGGGGATGGCGACCCCTCTTTCCCGTTTAAAAGACTGCTTTTATGCCCGGGCAACACTCACGGTACCAATGCCATGCAGAAGCCATACTTCCGTAAATGTGTCAAATCAAAAACACTCGAAAAAGTGCAAAGAAAACAAATAGGAATCGACCAGGATCGCAAGGGAAAGAATGGAAATGCAGCAAATGCCCCTGTCGGTTACGATGGAGTGCATCATATATAACAGAAGTCCACGCATGCGCTATTCGTTATTTTCACTTTCATCGTTCTATACCTCTGCCATATCCTTTAAGTAAGCATTTTCTCCCTTTTTTGTATTAAATAGGGAATTATAATAACATTTCAGGAAGCCAATTGGATAATTACGTTTTATTGCCTCCTTCATAATATTCCTATTATGCATGATGCAATCAGACTTGAAAGTATTAATGCGTTGATTTCTATTGAGGTGACCAATGACGACATTTCTGAAAATGTTTTTGGTCAAATTGGACCTCCAATCAATAATGCGGTTGATTTTTATATTGAAATTGTTTCTCTTGTCATATAAGACGGTATAAGTACCATATCTACTGTCATGTTTTAGTGTGATATCTAGAAAATCAACACTATCTTCCTCCTTACTTATATTCTCAATCAATTCCAGTTCTTTTGGATAAAAAGTAAAATCAAATTGGGGTGTATTCTTATATTGCCCAATAAGGACATCGTCAACGAAACGAAAATATGGCATTTCATGTAATATATGAGTGCCATTTTCAAATTTACACAAGTATAGATCGGCGAGCAGGGATGAACATCCCCCTCCCATCGGAATACCCTTAACCTGTTTAAAATAGTTGGTGCCATCAAATAAGATGTTTTCAAACAACACAATGCGAATCAAGTCCTCGTATTTTCTGAATGTAATATGCTCTTTTAAGTCATATATTTCATGTAGTTCCTTCAAAATTTCATATAGATTTTCCAGATTGATGTTGTTGAATAAATCACGGAAATCGTAACTTTTGAAACGTATATCCCTGCTATAAAATGGAAGTCGGTTGATGACATCGTAACTATTATTTATCATTACTGTTCCTTGTTTCTTGAGTATAATCATAACATTTTTAAGTATAGTTAAAAGTTCTTCATTTGCAATTGTTAAATAGGATCCACATCCCACTGTCACCGGCCGGAACTTGACTGGATTTTTATGAATTTTGGTATGAGTACCAAATATGGAAAGTTAACTGCTTTAAGTTCGATACCAATGCTTTCATACAGAGTTTTAATTTTATTTACCAGACATGTTCCATTTTGTTGTAAAGGGGAGTATATTTGTTTATCAAGATAACTATTTTTTAAAGTATCAACGTAGTATTTTCTGCATGTGAAAGCGTAATTTGATACAACTTTATCCGTATAAGTTATAACATATTTATCTTCATATTTATTGACTGCATTTTGAAGAGAAGGATAATACGTTTTTTTACACAATGTTTTGTAGTGGAGATTGAACATTTTGATAAGGTTGTATTGCCATTCTTTGAAGGCTTGTATTGGCATGCTGTATTCTACGGCGAGTTTATATGTAAATTTCTTCAAATCTTGTTCAAAGTCCTTTAAAAGCTCTTAAAACCAATTGATATTTATGGAGAATGTTTTTCTGATTTCAAATATCCAAACGAAAATATCTTAAAATAATTATTTATTTAAATATCAAGACATGAAAAACCGCAAAATCTTCTCAAAGACAAAACGGTCCGTGATTGGCTGTGACGTCACGCGGTCCGAACGACCTGTGATGCAACATTCTACTATGTGCTGTTTCTATTGAGATATTTGCAAGTAGTTGGCGTTTGATTTTGTTTACAATTTGTTTATAATTATTTTACCCATTTGTTCTTGGCCTGCTTGAGTTTAAATTATTTGTTCCTTATTTTATTTTATTGTAAACATGGATTCAGGTTTTGTTAAAGGGCAATCAGACAATTTGCCCAAGATTGATTCTATCATGATGGCTCCGTATTTTAAAAACAATATGGATTTTGTGACGGCTGAATCTCGTGGTGTAAAAGTTGATAGGTAAGATTTACCCCTTTCCTTGAGTTTTTTCTGGAAATTAAAGAAAAATATATATATATATTATATATATATTATATATATATATATATATATATATATATATGTTATATATATATATATATATATATGTTATATATATATATATATATATATATGTTATATATATATATATATATATATATATGTTATATATATATATATATATATATATATATATATATATATATATATTATATATATATATATATATATTATATATATATATTTATATATTATATATATATATATATATATATATATATATATATATATATATATATATATATATATATATGAAAGAAGAAAAGAACGGGAGTGACCATATGAATTACATAAGAATGGTAGGGGTGGATTGCGACACCCCTTTCCCGCTTAAAGCAGCTTTTACAACCCGGGTAACGCTCACGGAACCAACATAATTCCATGGTCAGCCTCCCAAATGTGCGAAAACAAAAGCACCAGAACAGACTCAGAACCAAAGAAGTAAACGAATCCATGAAGAAGAAACATCCGCTAGTCCAACCCGATGGAACGTCTCTTTATATAAGTAAAGTTGCTCATGCGCAGAGAAATATCAGGATGATAGTTACGCAGTCATGAATATAAATCTCTATATCAACAATCAGATTACAAATTTTCTTTAAAAAACGATTTGTAATAATGTTGTACAAAATTGACTGGATAATTTCTTTTTATAGCTTCATCTGCAAATTTTTTACATTTGCAAATGCAGTCTTTCCTAAAAGTATTATAATTTTGGTTTCTTCTAAAATGTCCAATTATTATATTTCTGAAGACATACTTTGCAAGGTTTGAATTCCAATCGATAATATGATTTACCTTGATCCTGTATGAATCTCTTTTGTCGTGTAACTCTGTGTATATTCCATATTTCTTGTGTTTTTTGATAGCTAAATCCAAGAATTTTACCGATCCGTCCTCACACGCTGGATTTTCAATAAGGTCCAATTCGCTTGGGTAGAATGAAAAGTCAAAACATGGGGTGTTTTCATAGCCCCCAATTATCACATCATCGACATAACGGAAGTAGGGCATTTCCGATAGGATATGAGTGCCTCTTTCGTATTTAGATAGATATATATCTGCTAGTATTGACGAGCAACTCCCTCCCATAGGTATGCCCTTGATTTGTTTGTAAAAATTGCTTCCGTCGTGTAGTATGTTTTCCTTCAATACCAATTCCACCAAGTCCATGTATCTTCTATAAGTTATATATTGCTTTAGATCGTATTCTTCATGTAGATCTTTCAGAATCAATTGTAAATTATCCAAATCAATATTGTTAAAAAGATCTCGAAAGTCGTAACTCTTAAAGTTGATATCGTTATGACAAAACTTTAGTCGGTTTATCAATTCCTGTCCGTTTTTTATCATAATAGAGTTATGTCTTTTAATATCATGCATAACTATTATGAGTAAATCCAAAAGTTTTTTGTTTGCTATTTCCAAATATGAACCACATCCCACCGTCACAGTTCGAAACTTGACAGGTATTTTGTGTAATTTGGGGATCAGGACCAAATATGGATATTTTATTGTTTTAATATCAATTCCTATTCTTTTGTAAAGTGCCTCTATTCTTTTAGTCAGTATCAATGCGTTACTGGGTATTAAAGCATACATTTCACTGTCCCTGTAACTTTGGTTTAGAGTATCCACGTAGAACTTTTTACAAGTGAAGGCATAATTTGATACTATTTTATCGGTATATGTTAATACATATTCTTCTTTAATTTGCTTGAACGAGGATGGAACTTTAATTTCTCTATTGTTTTTGCAGTGCTGCGGGTAGTAGTGACAAAACGCTTTGTAAAATTTATATTTCCACTCATTAAATGCTTGTATTGGTAAACTATGTTTTACCGCCAATCTATAAATGAAGATGTCGAGATCATTATAAAATTCTTCGTATACATTTTTAAATTCTTGTATACGGTACTTTGTACCGAGTTGAAGCAGGTTTTTAAGTCTTTTGTCTTTGATAAAATCTAGATTTCCGGAGATTATATGCTTATGATGAGTGTCACTATGAATATTCTCATGACAATTACAAGAATCTACATTATTTGATGCAACATCTTGACAAATTTTGTTATAATTGAAAAATTTCCTTCCGTTGGTTTTGACGAATCTATAATTGATCATGATTTTTATATAGGACAAAGGAAGACATACGTTAATATGATTTAAAATAGAATGGAATGGAATGTTCTCATACAGTTTGTTCTTGAAAGTTGTAATAAAAAACTTATATAATTTACTTATATAAAGAGACGTTCCATCGGGTTGGACTAGCGGATGTTTCTTCTTCATGGATTCGTTTACTTCTTTGGTTCTGAGTCTGTTCTGGTGCTTTTGTTTTCGCACATTTGGGAGGCTGACCATGGAATTATGTTGGTTCCGTGAGCGTTACCCGGGTTGTAAAAGCTGCTTTAAGCGGGAAAGGGGTGTCGCAATCCACCCCTACCATTCTTATGTAATTCATATGGTCACTCCCGTTCTTTTCTTCTTTCATGTATTCTACTAGGGAATTTGAGCAGCATTTGCGCCTCCTCCTTTGTAGTGAATAGTTCTTTAATTTCAGGCTTATTTGGGATATATCCTATTTTGTCTCACTTTATCGCAATAGTATACGGAATGTCTACATCCAGCAGCAAAGCGCGGAAGTAGTACATATCTTTTATTTTTCATATCAGCTTTTTACTTAAAGGCCACCTCTCGGACCAGCTTGATGAAGTGTTTGGTCTTCCGTGTGTTGTGAGAATTGGATTCTTTGGACGACCTTTGGAGCAGGGTTGATTATAACGGTAAGAAGTAAACTTATTTTTATGATGGTATTGTAGTGATAATTGGAATATTGATGTAAATGATTTGTGATCGTTCGTTTTGTACTTATATGCTAAATAGGTATTTAACTTTTTATGATGTATTTTTAGATACGTGTAATAAACTGGTAGTCTTCACAGGTTACTAATATCAACGAATCTTATAGATGATGGTTTTTACAAAATTACAAAAAAAGTATATAATAGTGTTAAAACTTTGCCATAAAGTTTGCGATGGTCAATTGTACAGCGAGGATTGGATTGAATTTAGTTAGATTTTCAAAGTGATATCCACAGAGAAATCGGAAGACAGGGAGATTAGGCGTACATATTTGTCAACTCCTCAACAAGAGTTAAAAAACTGTTGATTTTTAAAATATGAATGAAGTCTGTATATAATATTGGAGACTGGCAAATATATTCAAATACGAATATATGCCCGGTGACACAATAGAAGGGTGTTTGTGTTATCGACATACCGTTACCCTAGTCTCTAATAGTAAAGCATATCGATGAGAAGATATTTCAAATCTGTAATAGTTGACCATGATCAGACTGTGACAAAAATAAAAAATGTAAATATTGATTTATATCCAGACAAGATCCCAAATGGGTCAAATGATTTTTTTAACATTCATAATTATCACCACCAGCATATGAAGAATATTAAATTTCGCAAATGCCAATCTAAACGATGCAAACTGTGTCCAGTGGCTAATCCACAACAAATTTCTACAAACAACGAAAGTAGAAAATTTTTTTGCAAGAGCTATAATGTGGTTTATTGTATTGAATGTTTGAAATGTCAAGCTAAATATATAGGCCAAACGCAGAATCCTTTAAACATTCGAATAAATCTGCACCGAAGCCAGGTAGGAAAGGTACAACAGGAAATGCCCACAGCTAATTTGGAACTGAGACATTTTCAAGCCCATGGGTTCACCAACATCATGGTAACTATAATTGATATAGTACCAAATAAATCGGAAAGATTATGGTGGGAGAGCAACCATATTAAACAATTCAATACGGCTTATCCATATGGCCTTAATACATTAATATTTAACGAAAACTTTAATACAGAAAGATGCAGAAATAGTTCTTCATACCCTCTATCTGAAAATCTTATAAATAAAAAATCCCACCGATGGCAAAGAGGAAGTAAAAAACAACACAATAATTATATTAAAACAGAAGAAAAAATATTGAAATTTTTAAAAACTGAAAACACGATGAAAATTGGATGGATTAAGAACTTGGCCTTTAGTATCAAGCTTAAATATCTACAGAAAATATGGAATTACATAATACATTTCAACTTAAAAGAAAGCAATTGCCAAAATAAAGAAGCATGTACTAATATTGATATTCTATTGGATTTAATCAAACTCAGAGCCAGAATTTTTAATTTAACACTTACAAAAAGTGAAATTATAAAACAATCTAAAGAATTTTTTATTACAACTTTCAAGAACAAACTGTATGAGAACATTCCATTCCATTCTATTTTAAATCATATTAACGTATGTCTTCCTTTGTCCTATATAAAAATCATGATCAATTATAGATTCGTCAAAACCAACGGAAGGAAATTTTTCAATTATAACAAAATTTGTCAAGATGTTGCATCAAATAATGTAGATTCTTGTAATTGTCATGAGAATATTCATAGTGACACTCATCATAAGCATATAATCTCCGGAAATCTAGATTTTATCAAAGACAAAAGACTTAAAAACCTGCTTCAACTCGGTACAAAGTACCGTATACAAGAATTTTAAAAATGTATACGAAGAATTTTATAATGATCTCGACATCTTCATTTATAGATTGGCGGTAAAACATAGTTTACCAATACAAGCATTTAATGAGTGGAAATATAAATTTTACAAAGCGTTTTGTCACTACTACCCGCAGCACTGCAAAAACAATAGAGAAATTAAAGTTCCATCCTCGTTCAAGCAAATTAAAGAAGAATATGTATTAACATATACCGATAAAATAGTATCAAATTATGCCTTCACTTGTAAAAAGTTCTACGTGGATACTCTAAACCAAAGTTACAGGGACAGTGAAATGTATGCTTTAATACCCAGTAACGCATTGATACTGACTAAAAGAATAGAGGCACTTTACAAAAGAATAGGAATTGATATTAAAACAATAAAATATCCATATTTGGTCCTGATCCCCAAATTACACAAAATACCTGTCAAGTTTCGAACTGTGACGGTGGGATGTGGTTCATATTTGGAAATAGCAAACAAAAAACTTTTGGATTTACTCATAATAGTTATGCATGATATTAAAAGACATAACTCTATTATGATAAAAAACGGACAGGAATTGATAAACCGACTAAAGTTTTGTCATAACGATATCAACTTTAAGAGTTACGACTTTCGAGATCTTTTTAACAATATTGATTTGGATAATTTACAATTGATTCTGAAAGATCTACATGAAGAATACGATCTAAAGCAATATATAACTTATAGAAGATACATGGACTTGGTGGAATTGGTATTGAAGGAAAACATACTACACGACGGAAGCAATTTTTACAAACAAATCAAGGGCATACCTATGGGAGGGAGTTGCTCGTCAATACTAGCAGATATATATCTATCTAAATACGAAAGAGGCACTCATATCCTATCGGAAATGCCCTACTTCCGTTATGTCGATGATGTGATAATTGGGGGCTATGAAAACACCCCATGTTTTGACTTTTCATTCTACCCAAGCGAATTGGACCTTATTGAAAATCCAGCGTGTGAGGACGGATCGGTAAAATTCTTGGATTTAGCTATCAAAAAACACAAGAAATATGGAATATACACAGAGTTACACGACAAAAGAGATTCATACAGGATCAAGGTAAATCATATTATCGATTGGAATTCAAACCTTGCAAAGTATGTCTTCAGAAATATAATAATTGGACATTTTAGAAGAAACCAAAATTATAATACTTTTAGGAAAGACTGCATTTGCAAATGTAAAAAATTTGCAGATGAAGCTATAAAAAGAAATTATCCAGTCAATTTTGTACAACATTATTACAAATCGTTTTTTAAAGAAAATTTGTAATCTGATTGTTGATATAGAGATTTATATTCATGACTGCGTAACTATCATCCTGATATTTCTCTGCGCATGAGCAACTTTACTTATATAAAGAGACGTTCCATCGGGTTGGACTAGCGGATGTTTCTTCTTCATGGATTCGTTTACTTCTTTGGTTCTGAGTCTGTTCTGGTGCTTTTGTTTTCGCACATTTGGGAGGCTGACCATGGAATTATGTTGGTTCCGTGAGCGTTACCCGGTTTGTAAAAGCTGCTTTAAGCGGGAAAGGGGTGTCGCAATCCACCCCTACCATTCTTATGTAATTCATATGGTCACTCCCGTTCTTTTCTTCTTTCATGTATTCTACTAGGGAATTTGAGCAGCATTTGCGCCTCCTCCTTTGTAGTGAATAGTTCTTTAATTTCAGGCTTATTTGGGATATATCCTATTTTGTCTCACTTTATCGCAATAGTATATATATATATATATATATATATATATATATATATATATATTATATATATATTATATATATATATATATATATATATATATATATATATATATATATATATATATATTATATATATATATATAATATATATATATATATATATATATTATATATATATATATATATTATATATATATATATATATATATATATATATATATATATATATATATATATATATATATATATATATATATATATATATATATATATATATATATATATATATATACATATATAATGGAAGAAAAATCTGATGTGGGCAGCACATGACTTTCCTTATACAATGCAATGAATTTACTACTTTTACAGTTAAAAAAATTTGATGTGGGCAACACATGACTTTCCTTATATAATGTAATGAATTTTACACTTTTACAGTAAAAAAATAGATTTTTCTTATAGTAGATACTAATATTCTTTCCTAGATATTGAATTTTCGACAATTAATCGTCATTTTCATTGATTTAGCGTCATATTTATCCATTTGGCAAGATTTTCGTTAATTTGGCAACATTTCAAAAAAGTCGCCAAGTTGGCGACATTCCGCCAAATTTGTCGCCAAAATCTCGCCAAGCGTTATGCACTAAGAAATAAGTTATTCTTACAGCAGATAAATGACTATTGGCATTCAAATACAAAAGTATTATTCAAAGTATCTTTTTTCATGAATGGAACGAGCTAGATCCACGAGAATGATGTCACTCAATTTATCGCATAGTATTATATATGAAAAGTGAACATGTTTCTCAATAGGAAATATTTTTTTTTATTTTATATGACTTTTTGATAATTTTTTTGAAAAATGCACAATATCTCAAGAACGGTTCATGTTAGCGTTCTAAAATTTATGTCAATCGTTTTCTAATCAAAAATTACATAAGAAATGTCTATTTGCGTAACTTTATTAGTGGTTTTGATTTTTTAACGATTTTTTCAAAATTTCATTCGAAAATTTAGGGGGGTTCTGAACATTCGATTGCGTATAAAAACAATAGGCTTCCAGTGTTTACGGATTGTGATTTTTGTACCAAATTTGATTCGAATCGGTTCGTTCGTTCGTCAGTTATCGCCTCCACAGACTCACTGACACACACAGACATCACTTCAAAAATGTTTGATTCGTGATCAGGGATGCTTGAAACGTGCTCTCCCGTCGAAAACTCGATTTCGAATTTTCGACCCCGTCACAATACTTTCCTTATACATTATGTATATAAGGAAAGTAAAAATGTTATTCTTATAGTAGATACTTATATTCTTTCCAAGATATTGAATTTTCTTCAATTAGTCGCCATTTTTATCCATTTGGCGAGATTTTCGTTAATTTGGCGACATTTTGCTAAATTTGTCGCCAAAATCTCGCCAAGCGTTATGGCCGGAGAAATAAGTTATTCTTACAGCGGATAAATGACTATTGGCGTTCAAATACAAAAGTATTACTCAAAGTATCTTTTCTCGTGAATGGAACGAGTTAGATCCACGAGAAAGATGTCACCAAATTTATCGTATGATATCACATACGAAAAGTGAACATGTTTCTTAACAGTTAATAATTTTTTTTTAATTTATGGGATTTTTTGATAAATTTATTTGAAAAATGTGCAATATCTCGAGAACGGTTCATGCTAGCATTTTAAAGTTTATGTTAATCGTTTTCTAAGGAAAAATTACATAAGAAATGTCTATTTGCGTAACTTTATTAAAGGTTTTGATTTTTTGATGATTTTTTAAAAATTTCACTCGAAAATTCAGAGGGGTTCTGAACATTCGATTGTGTTTTAAAACAATAGGCTTCCAGTATTTACGGATTATGATTTTTGTACCAAATTTCATTCGAATCGCTCCATTCGTTCGTGAGATATCGTTTCCACAGACTCACTGACACACACACATACTTTCACACACACACAGACATAACTTCAAAAATGTTCGATTCGTGATCAGGGATGCTTGAAACGTGCTCTCCTGTCGAAAACTCGAATTCGAATTTTCGACTTCGTTACAATACTTTCCTTACACATTATGTATATAAGGAAAGTAATAATTATAATGGAAGCTAATAGATCTACATTATAACTTGCATCTTAAGTTTATTACCATATAAAAATTATCGAGAAAGAGGATTTAAAACTATAAAATTTTAAAACTATAAATTTAAAAGAATTTTTTTTTCTATAATTGTGCAACTATGATAGAAGATAATAATAAATACTGATTACTAAATAACTTTATTAAGTAGAAAAGGAAAGCTAGAAACTGTAGGAAGGGAATTAAGTAATAGATTGCACGAAAAATAAGGAATGGCTATTACATAGCTAGACATAAACTCGCACCTCAAATAGATAAATAAAATTTTAAGAAGCCCAAAGAGACAATTAAAAAATCGCATAATAAAAGGATTAAAATAAGCAAATTTTAGATAGAATTGGATAGAATTTCCATAAACGTTGTCTTCAGGGATCTATGGATAAACTTTCATAATGTGTTTCGCAGTATAAAGCAACGCATGTGGTTGAAACATTATACAAAGCTCCAACACATTATAAAACTAAATAATAAACAAGAAAGATCAATCTTGCTTAAAGCATTGATTATGAAACATTTTCCAACTTCAATGCAATTTTATTTAAACATCTTTAAAATGCAATACATTCCTCGGTAATAGTTTAAAACTTATTACAATACTACATAAATTTACTATATTTGAAAACTTAAACCTTCATCGAAAAAAATGAACTTCATTCAAATGACGGCATTGAAATATAAATTGCCTGGTTTAAACATCTCTAAAATGCGATACATTCCTCGGTAATATTTTTTAAATTATCATAATACTACGATAATTTATTATATTTGAAAACTTCATCGAAAACAACTGAAATTCATTCAAATGACGTCATAGAAAAAATAACACGCCTGGCTCTCTCTATTAAAACAGCATTTCATTCATAAATATTTTCCCATTCATTTCATTCATCACAATACTATAATAATTTATTTTATTTAAAAATTAAGACCATGGAGCTACAAGTAATTAAACTCTATGCTTAAAACTTCATCGAAAAAATCGTCCTTCTCTCTGTAAAATCAATGAATATTTCATTCATATCAGCTATGCAGACTTCATGAGTTAAATAATTTTGCGTTAAAGAAATACAGCAATTCTTATATAACTCATTCTACATATTTTGCTGTTTACATTTTACATAAGTGAAAAATAGGCTTCGTTGTAGAAATAATCAAATTTGGATGCTCATTTAAACTCAAATATATTGTAATTGCGTTGTTTCAGAATGTAGATGCGCAGAATTTAAGCAAAAATAAAGCGGTTTTAAGACGGATACAACACTCAATATGAATTAAAAAGAACTTTAAAAATCACTATTTTGAGACAAGATGGATGCCATATTTCATTTTGAAGTGTGTCACGTGATCTTTTTATATCATGGTCACGTGATCGCTTCATATAAGATGTGTAATTATTATTTTAATTTTTATTTAAAAAACTACTGAATACATTTTGCTGAATTTTTTTTATATATTTTATGGAACAATTTGAATATTATCTAAAATTTTTGAAACAATTTGTGAATTTTAAATCCGCTTAAGAAATGTTTGAAAAATTAGGTCCCATAGGGTTCAATGTATTTCATTTTTTCAACCCGGATTCAATCCAAAACTAATTGGGTGATATTATTCATTTATATTCCCATAGGTCCTACAGACCGTCTGAACAACATACTAAAATTTCATTTTGATTAAGTCATTTTTACGGCAGTTATCGTGCTAACGGACAGACAGACAGACAGAATGAACAAAGTCATAAACATTTTTCAACTTTGTTGTAAAGTGTTAAAAAAGATAAATAGAAATGTTAAAAAGAAAATGATAAAATATGCACGATATATTACGATATACCAATAGGGTAAAAGCGCCATCTGTTGAGAGAAATATAAGACATGGGATATAAGACATAACAAGACATTGGATACTCGTGTGAATATTAATCCATATAGACTATAAATTGAAATATAAATGTAAATATACAAAATAATGAGAGTTGAGAAATAAAGATTATGTTTGATACCAATCACACCCCAACACGACCACCTCCCAAATACAGCAGGAATGATATCTTTTAATGGCGATACTGTTCTAAAGAAGAAAAAAATATTTAATTGAAGTTTCTAATATGATAATTTACGAATTTTGAAGGAAAAGTTTCAGCCTTACAATTTTGTAATAAATCAGTGGTCTATCAATGTGTGATTTGTCACAAAGTCTTAAAATCCTATGTAATTGATTAATTAAGATATTTTTATACACTTGATTACTCATACAAGAGTTAAAGTTGATAATTTTATGAATTTTAAAAGGGAAGCTTTTATCATAAATATTTGACAAAAAATAAAAATTCCTTATCAAGAGTTCGAGTTAAATTCAAAAAGTTAACACTAGGTGAGATACCGCTTTCATTAGGAAGAAGAGCTAAATTTATGGGGGATAGAAGTTAAAATCAATTACATTAGATGAGTGAGCTGTCTTAATCAGAAGGATGTCATCAGTATATCTATAAAAAGCATATTTAGAATTTTTAAATTTGGATTCATAGTGATTTAGATAAAGATTAGCAAGAGCAGGACTATCAGTTCCACCCTGAGGAACACCCTTAATTTGCAGATATAATTTATAACCTATTAAATATAACATGTTTCAGAAGGTGGTGCACATAGGATTGTTCAAAAAACAAATTTTAACCGTTATAAAAGGACTTAATCATTTTCCAAATTACATTAAATAAACCTTTAATATCAATGTTATTAAATAAGTCCTTAAAATCAAAAGTTTGAAATCCTATTATATTTAAAGTGTCTAATTTTTTAATTAAATGATAGTTGTTAAAAATATGAGAAGATGAAGAGACTACTGTACTTGAAGTAATTTTTAGTAAGAATGGCCAAAAGGAATTTGCTAGCAACAGTTACATAAGATTTATGTCATTACTTAGTTACTTATCTAAGTGAGATTGCGTTTTTATGAAATTTCAGTACCATAACAACATAATGGGATTTTAGGTCGTTGCAAGGTAATTTTTAAAGTTTATGAAATACAATAATTTTCTTAGATATAGTTGTTGCTGAAGAACCAATTCATTTAAATATTTTATTATGATTAAGGGAGCTATTTAAAATTTGCATATAATAATGTTTGCAAATGATAGCATAATTATTTGCAGCTATATCCACATACGTGAAAACAAAGTTGGATTTAAGTTCATTTATTGCCAGTTTCATTTTTGTATAACTAAAAGTAGGTTTAATTAAAGGCATGTTGCCAATGAGAAGTTTGACCTCAGACAGATAGATGTTCATCTTCCAAATTTCAAAAGCTTTAACAGGATAATTTTTACGACACGCAATTTTGTATATGAATTTTTCTAAGCCAAGTTTTATTTGTTTAATGAAAATACTATGTTTAAGAGGTATTTTGAACCCGAAATTTAGTGCCATAAAGCATCAGATTTTTGAGTGCTGAATTTTGAACTGCATTTAGATCACCAGTAATTACATGTTTGTGACTGTTATTAATGAATTTAGAATTATGTGGATGGTGGCACACATAAGAGAATAGATAGAAGTGGAGACAGTTGAATTAGGTTGAATAAAGAGAGATTTAGAAATGTCATTGTAATTGAAGCTTTGTCTATCTTAAGGAGTGTTATATTTAAATGTTTTGAAAATATTAGTATTGGAGATAGGAAAACAATATTTGAATTGCTGAAATAGAGAATTGAAATTATTATTATTGTATTGTGAATTTTCGTAGTTAATTACGCAGTGAATTCTTTTTTAATGATTATTAGGGGTAGAAAGGAACTGTATGGATAGATGGATGTTTAGATAATAAGTTCTTGTAATAATAAGTTTTTGTAATAATAAGGTCATAAAAAAGGTGTGAAAAATGTTCATCAAAATTAAATGACTTTTAAAAGTGTTATATACACACATACACGCACACACACACACACACAAACACACACACATACATATATATATATATATATATATAAATTACGAGGTCAATAAAGCGTTTCTGAAAAAGTGGATAGGTTGCGTACAAAGCGAGAACAGTAGGTAAACCTTCCATATTAACTCCGAATAAAATGTCTGAAATAAAGACTGCGTCGCTGAAACTCGTCAATAAACTATTATTCTTCGACCCAAAACGTCCGACCTACCCGAAGGTGTACGGTATCTGTTTGGAGCGCCTGGAAGTGCTACTCAATTTTGACCGGTATGCACTGAGGAGGCATACATAGGGACTGTGCCCTCTTACCCCTACCACCAGCCTCTCGGAAGGATTTATGGACCCATATGTTTAACGTGATTGTACTCAGCGTGAACACGGCGACAGTTTGGGCAAAGGCGGGAATCGGACTCGGGTCGTCCGAGTGCAATCTCTGCGCGCTAACCACTGGGCTGTCGGGCCTTTAATAAACTATTCTAAAACTTCTGAATAACACTTTCATAACAATGCCTAAAGAAATAGCATTTCTCTAAAATGAAAAGTCTTTCCTTCAGGGAAAATGCCATGTTCTTTAATTGATAAAAATTTGACTTGAAATGATTTTTGACGTATTAAAAACAGCAGACGATGTATTTGCTATATTTTTTAGGGTATATTAGTGCCGACTACCTTAAAAAAATTATACTATTTTAATTGCTCGGTACATTATGTGATGTTAAATTTGGATGTGCCTGACTTTTCGATTTCCATCTACTATATTGATTAAAGATAATTTTACTTTCCCTGTATGCATAGTATAATGTAGAGGGAAATATTGTGACGGGATCGAAAATTCAAATTCGAGTTTTCGGTGGAAGAACACGTTTTAAGCCTCCCTGAACTCGAATTTTGAGGTGATGAGGCGAGCGTTTGAGGCGAGCGTTTTTGAAGCGAGCGTTTTTGAAGCGATGCCTGTGTATGTGTCCGTACGTCTGTGGATGCAATATCTCAGGAAATAATGGCGAATCTCGAATGCAATTGGGTGCAAATGTTGCAATTGTTGAATACTGAAACCCCATTGATGTTAAATCAATCGAATGTTCGGAAACCCCTCAAATTTTCGAATGAAATTTTGAAAAAAATTATCAAAATTCAGAATTTTCAATAATGTTACATAAATAATCATTGCATACGTAATTTTTATTAGAAAATAAATGACATAAACTGTAGAGAACTAGCAGGAACCGTTCTCAAGATATTGCACGTTTCTTAAATAATTTTATCACAAAAAAATTACATAAAATCAAAGTATTAACCATCGTGAAATATGCTTATGTTTCATATGCAATATTATGTGAAAAAAATTGTTAACATCATTCTCTTGGATGTAGTTCGGTACATTCGTGAGAAAATACACTTTGCGTAATAGTTTTTTTATTTGATGCCCAACAATTCGTCAATAGCCATTTATTTATTTATAATATAAACACCTTGATTTACCTGTTTGTTTATCTATCTATGTCTGGGTAATGCTTGGCGAAATTTTGGTGTCGAAATTGGCGGAATATCATCAACTTGGCGAGATTTTTTAAATGTTGCCAAATTGATAAAAATGCAGTCAAACTGATAAAAATGTATCCAAATTGGTAAAAATGACGACAAATTGATGAAAATTCAATATCTTGGGAAAATGTAAGAATTTACTATAAGAATAACCGTCTCCGTCTGTAACGCTTGACGAAATTCTGGCGACGAATTTTGGCGGCATATCGCTAACTTGGTGAGTCTTTTTAAATGCTACTAAATTGGCGAAAATGTCGCCAAACTGATAAAATTGCCGCTAAATCAATGAAAATGACGACTAATTGATGAAAATTCAATGTCTTGGAAATAACATAACAAACGACTATATGAATAACCCATTTCTCCGCCCGTCCGTAATGCTTGGTGAAAAATTTGGCGGAATGTCGCAAAGTTGGCGACTTTTTAAATATTGCGAAATTGACGAAAATATAGCCAAATTGATAAAAATGTCATCAAATTGATAAAAATAACGCTAAATGGGAGGCAATGCTTTGCAAATTTTTTATTCCGTCATATGACGGGCTATATAAGAAAAGTATATAAGAAAAGCCCTTCTTTCAGTCTGTCTGTAATGCTTGACGAAAAATATGGCGAAATTGGCCATTAATTTGGCAAAATATCGTCAACTTGGTGTTATTTTTATAATGGTACCAAATTGACGAACATAACGTCAAAATTGCAAAAGCAACGCCAAATTGATGAATTAATTATTAAAATAATTTAATATATGGACTATATTGCTTATTGCGGATGCTATCTATATTGATAATTGCTAAGTTATATAGTTGTCTAAACCATAAGTTAATCGGGTACTTCGAAATAGTTTTACATATTGTCATTCAAAAAAGCCCCAAATGTACAATTCAACGTCAAAAACATTGTGACGCGGATCTTATACGAGTATACATAATTTTTTTACCTTAATGAAAGTAAGAGAAACTCATGTGCTGTCTGTCCACATCAGATTTTTTTATAATTTTCAGCATTACAAATGTTACTGCAGTCGTGCATAGAAAATTAAAATTGTTTCATGGAAGACGACTGGTTGACATTTATATCCTTTTACTCTCCCTATAGAATAATACAATGTATTATCGCAATTACCTGATACTATTTTCCAATCTTAATACTGTTCAGAAAAGCAACATGCACAGAAGAAAATAGTATTTCATGTCTGAAGGTTCATTTGTTCTTGAAATATTACGTCCGTCACCTCAAACACATTACAAAGGCGAAAATGCTCGATTTGTGCAAGTTCTTAACAAAATCTGAGATTCAAAAATTTGCAAGAAACAATACTTTCTCTACAGTCTGTAAATGCATCATATAAAAAATTTCCTATGTGGTCAGCACATGACTTTTCCTACATAATGCAATGACTTATTCTTCCGAAACGTAATGAATTTTTCTTCCGAAACGACATGACTTTTTCTTCAACAGCACAATGTTTCTGGTATTGAAATGAGGCGTGTTCTGAGGTATCTACCACTTTTAGGACACGCCCTACGCCCGTAAAGAGCGCGGAAGGAAAAAGAACAAGGCCGTGCGTACGTTAGATTTAACAAATACATAAACTTATTTACAAAATATTATATATAGTAATGTTTAAATCAACGATTGTAAATATATATATATATATATATATATATATATATATATATATATATATATATCTGTGTGTGTGTGCGGAATCAAATGATTAAGAAATGAAAAAAGAATATATATATATATATATATATATCTGTGTGTGTGTGCGGAATCAAATGATTAAGAAATGAAAAAAGAACAAAAGGAGAATGGAGATGCTTACAGGGAAATGCTTACATGCAGGGAAATGCTAAAATGGATGCTTGCAGAAAATGGCTTTTATATACTCGGCGTTCTCTAAATAATATAAGAATGCTTACCCATACAATTCGCAAGGAAACAAAGTGCTAAGAAGCAGGAAAACAGCCCCATTTTTTTACTTCAAATATACTGAAATCAAGTCCACTTATATACCTGTCGCAAAATTTTGAAATACTGAGCATATCCCTGACTCCATTTTTGTTCAAATAGCATTTTGAAATTGGGTGAGTGAGGCAATGTAGCGAATGAGGGTTCAGCCAAGTTTTCTGAAAGATGCAAATTGCAAGTAATGGATGTCAAATTCGAATTATTTTTTTTGTTACGATGCATATGCAAGAATTAAATTAAAACAATATTTATTAAGTCATTCTGTAATATCTATTATATTCACTTTCTCATAAACGTCGTATGGAGGGAGTATTGATCTCCAAATTATTTTGAATTCCATATTTTGAAGAACAAGCGTGTTTTATGACCCCCTGAGTCCATTTCAAACATTTTTGGAAAGATTTCCGCCCGTGTGTGTATGCCCTGTGGTGTGTGGATACGATAGGTGGAAAATTAATGCAAGTACCACCAAGAAATTTTGTCTAAATACATGTCAAGATTAACTGAATTGTGGCTTCACTCAACTTTATCATACCAGAATCCATTTTCAGTAGCTTCTTTTTTCCAAATTTTATAAGAAAATTTTCGAAAAATCGTTACCATAGGTTCAAATGATTATAATGATAATAACTTTGGGAAAGTTTCTCGCCCCCGGGAGTACATTGTCAAGTAAGGTATCAATGGAAGGATTTTTTGCAATCTTGTTTAAAGTGAGGGTTAATACACTGTTATAATCATTTGAAACCCTTTTATGCATATTTATGTCAAAAAAATTTTTTTATGCTGCCTTGTCAAAATACTATAAAATTTCGAATAAAATTCAAAGTTTTCGCTCGAATAGACAAAAATTCTATCTAGTTCAAGATTTTTTGATAACAAAGCCGAATAAAGTTTCTTGAAAATCCATTAATATTTGTGGCTTCTATGGTGCACACAAGAAATCGACCATAGACATATATATACAGGCAGAGAAACGGACGGACATTATATTCCAAAAATAGTCAAAACGTGTTCAGGAGGGCTTAAAACATAATGAATGCAATACTTTCTCTATACTATACATAGTATGGGAAAATAAAAATAACTAGATAGAATTTTTAATAATTCGCATTGTTAAATTATTGATTGAATTACTGTGAATTTGATAACTTCATAGTATTGTTTCCTATGGCGAAATAGGATAATTCCTAGAGCGATAATGCTTGTATTGTTAAATTACAGTGTAAACTTTGTAATGAATGTGGGAAGAGTATTGAAATAACATACAAGGTAAATAAAAACTATTAAATAACAGTTTTAATATAATAAAAACTATTAAATTACAGTTTAAACTTTGTAATGAGTGCGTAAATTGTATTAAAATAATATACAAAGTAAAGTCCCTAAGCATTCCCCATAACTTTGTAAAGAAAGTTCTATGAGTGCACACGTTAGGTCTATCAAAGTGACCATGCTCAATCAAATAAAAGTGATTACGATGCCACCAAATTATACGATACCATCTAGAATTTGTAAGGTTAGGATAGCGAATTCGGCAACAAAGGGAGGTAGACGAAAAACGCCAATGACAAAGTTCTAGAGCCTAATGAGTAGGAAATCAACTCTAAAATTGTTATAGACGGCATTTATTTCACATATTAGGGTTATTGACGGATGGATTTCCTATTCAGAAATGATAAATAAACAACACTAACATGCACAGGAATCTAGTGTACAGTCTGTTTAAAATACTCGCAGTCAGCAACAATGCACATTTAGATTCGAGAAAGAATTGAATCGCCTACTTTGACAAGCATTGCAGAGGTCACCGTGCTATAGATCCTGATGATATGGCATTTTGGTAGGTATTTATTGCCTTCCATATATGCGTTTCGTACGGTTGATTCCTACTCATTAAAAATGATCTGCAACTTTGTCATTGGCTTTTTCAGTCTACCTCACTTTGTTATCCGAGTTCGATAGCTTAATATTTTAAATTCTTCGTTAGGGGCGCTGCAACCTTTTTATTCGATTAGACGTGGTCACTTTACTATAGCTAGACCTAACGTGTACACTCGTGGACATTGTTTTACAAAATGATTGGGGTGTTCAAGGACTTTCTTAGGAACCCTGTACATTAATACAAATCATCAAATTCATTCTATTAATCAGAGTGACAAACATTATGCCAGCTTAATTTATTTTCACTTTCTCATACGTAGTATTGAGAAAGTATTGTTTTCACGAAAATTTTCGATTTCGAGATTTTGATATCAATATATGTTTTAAGATCTCCTGAACATGTTTGGACTATTTTTGGGGCGATGTCCGTCTGTCTGTCTGTGTGTATGTCTGTAGTCGATTTCTTGTGTACACGATAGCGGCGACAAATGTTAATAGATTTTCACGAAATTTTCTATCCGGCTTTGTTATAAAAAAAATCTAGAACTAGATAGAATTTTTTTTTTTTTTTAATTGAACAAAAACTTCGAAATTATATATATTTTTTTAAATGGCAGCATAGGACAAAATTGGGAATAATCATTCCTAAAAGGGTTTATTTATGGCGCAATGATCACGAGACTTTATAGTTTTAATCAATGTACCCCCCCGGGGGGGGGGTACATTGTCAAGTATGATATCAGTCGAAAGATCTTTTCAAGCCCTTTAAAGTGAAGTATAGTTGTAAAAACGTGGATCCCACGGTACTACTAAATTTTCAAATATTTTTCTTTTAAGATTTAAAAAAAAAAAAAAAAAAAAAAATGGTATGGGGGGAAAAGTCGAGTTGAGCTTCACTCAAGTTAATTTTTTTAAAGAATTTTTACAAAAGGTTTTAAAAGAAAACGTAAACGAAGGATTAAAAGGTGAAATTTATAAAGCGAACCAAAAGACTGATGAAAAGATACATTTCTACTTTACACAGTATAATAATGTAATACAGAAAGTATTGCCACGGGATCGAAAATTCAAATTTCAATTTTCAATGGAAGAACATGTTTCAAGCATCCCTGAACTCGAATAGTACGTTTTTGAGGTGATGTCTGTGTTTGTATAAGTATATACACAAATGTATGTTGGACTTTATGTTAGTGCTTGAGTTCTTGAGTCTATGGATGCTATGTCTCACGAATGCTTGGAAAACAATTTGATAAGAATATTATAATTTGTGCATATAGGTTATTATAATAAGATTATATGTAGATTATTATAATAAGATTATATACAGATTATTACAATCCATCAACCAATTCATTTCAAACGAAATCGAACGCTCGGAAGACCCAACATTGTAACGAATGTTTGAAAAAAAAAAATCATAAAAAATCAGGACATTATACGTAATATTTCAATAGAAAACGAATGGCACAAACTTTAGAAAGCTATCTTTAACCGTTTTCGAGATATTGCAAGATTTTCAAATAATTTTACCTAAAAAATTGTATAAAATTAAAAAGTAGTAAATATCATCGAATATGTTCACTTTCCATATCCAATATTTGGCGAGTAATTCGGCGACCATGGCGACTAGATAAAGAAAATATCATCAACGTAGCGACTTTTCGAAAATGGTACCAAATTGACGAAAATGTCGCCAAATTACCAAAAATAACGCAAAATTAACGAAACTGACGTCGAATTGAGAATCAATTATTAAAATCTTGTATATATGGACTGTATTGCTTAGCGGATGCTAGTAATATTTTTACTTTCCTTATATACATAATGTATAAGGAAAGTATTGTGACGGGGTCGAAAATTCGAATTCAAGTTTTCGACGGGAGAGCACGTTTCAAGCATCCCTGATCACGAATCAAACATTTTTGAAGTGATGTCTGTGTGTGTGTGTGTGCGTGTGAAAGCATGTGTGTGTCAGTGAGTCTGTGGAGATGATAACTGATGAACGAATGGACCGATTCGAACGAAATTTGGTACAAAAATCACAATCTATAAACACTGGAAGCCTATTGTTTTTATACGCAATCGAATGTTGAGAACCCTCCCTAAATTTTCGAGTGAAATTTTGAAAAAATTGTCAAAAAATCAAAACCATTAATAAAGTCACGCAAATAGATATTTCTTACGTAATTTTTCATTAGAAAACGATTGACATAAATTTTGGAACGCTAATATGAACCGTTCTCGAGATATTGTACATTTTTCAAAAAAATTATCAAAAAGTTATATAAAATAAAAAAAAATATTGCCCATTGAGAAACATGTTCACTTTTCATATGTAATACCATGCGATAAATTTGGTGACATCATTTTCGTGGATCTAGCTCGTTCCATTTATGAAAAAATATACTTCATTGAGTAATACTTTTGTATTTGAACGCCAATACTCATTTATCTGCTATAAGAATAACTTATTTCTCCGTCCATAACGCTTGGCGAGATTTTGGCGACGAATTTGGTGGAATATCGCCAACTTGGCGACATTTTTAATTGCTGCCAAATTAACAAAAATCTCGTCAAATGAATAAAAATGATGCTAAATCAATGAAAATGACGACTCAATGAAGAAAATTCAATATCTTAGAAAGAAAATAAGTATCTACTATAAGAATACCATTCTTTTAACTGTAAAAGTAGTAAATTCATTGCATTATATAAGGAAAGTCATGTGTTGCCCACATCAGATTTTTTTTAACTGTCTAGTTAGATTTCGTAAAATATAAGTTCTTTTGGTATTTCGAAATAGTTTTACACATTGTCATTCACAACTGCGCCTAATGTTAATGTGCAATTGCAACGTTGTTAAAATCATTGCACCGTGGGTCTTGTACGTCATTATTTCGTTGTGAAATAACTGAAATCATCCCATTATGTAAGGAAGTACATGTTCTGCCCACATTTGACTTTGTTTATTCTTATACTGATGATGATACAAATGAGCTTTAACAGCTTGGAATATATCAAAAGTTGGAGTCGCAATATATTGGAGTCTAGGGGAGTGTACATTAATTGCGTTATGCTTGGGGAATGGTATAATATATGTATGAGAAAAACTTGAGCAACGTATAAAAGCACAAATAATGCAAAAGCATGCTGCATTATTGTAATATTTGTGCTTTTATACGTTGATCAAATTTTTCTTATCCTTCACACAAATAGTATTGTACTTATTGATAGTATGTGTGTTTCGATAGGGAGTCGTATAAGAAATAGTAATATTGAGGAGAGGTGCATGGCTCGCATATGCTTGTGGATATTAAGAACGCATGTGTTTCAGGCAGGCGAATGGAAGCTAATTTTTTGCAACTTTACTACGTCTTGTGACGGGTTAGCCTTTCTAATAGTATTTAAATATTTTGTGCATGCTGTAATTTTAATAATAGTTGTGTTTTTAACTTTACAATTATTTTCTATTATTCAACAGCTTGAAGACGTGTTTTTAACTTTGTTTCTTTTTCTTTTCCTTTAAAACTTTGTCATTTGCTTTTAATAGTTTTTAAAATTAGCATTTGTTTAGAAGTGTATGTGTATGTGTGGAGGGGGGGGGGGATTAACAACCTAGGTATAGCATCCCGTATAACGCGACTAGGTTTGTGGCATGTAAATGTATAGCGAAAGGAAGTTCAATGTGTGGGCATCAATGGCGGAGGTCCAGAGTCAGTTTAGAACTAATATTAAAAATCAATATGTTGCAAACAGTTTGGAGCGCCGTATTTACCTTTCTACTCAGAACAAATTCTTTCCATTTGTAGCCATGGGTTTGTTTTACATGTGTTGTGGATAAACACCTAATAACCACTGACTACGCAAATATTTGGTAAGTTCGAAACATACTTATACGCAGACGATTCGTTTGATTACTTGCTTTGCATACAGTGCAGTGGAGAAAAAAATTGTTTTTATTAACAGAAATACCGATCTTCTTGAAAGTTTCTAAAAGCACTGTTACATCCCATATAAGTTGTAATTATGTACTATTTTATCAACGAGTAATAACGTATGCTAACATGGTAATGTTCATAAATATCCCAATAATAATATAACCCATGGAATGGGGGGTTTGTTCTCTTAGGAAACAATAATGCCTCCGAATTTCTGGATCACTAACGCTTTATTTGAAGCAGCAATAAGCGTAAACAGGAATAAGATACAGTCAATAATTCCCTAGCAATTTAGCAAAATTACAAAACAACCGTCAGACACAATTAAACAGCAATTAAAAGCTCATTGATTCACAAATCGTGGGCTTACAAGGGAAAGGTGCCCAGTCCTAAAACACAATTTAAAAAATTTCTGACAAAGGAACTGTTTACTTGTAAACTCATCATACAGAATCCATTGAATTCAATTAACACGGTTTGAAAAAATGTCACTAAGAAAGATTAATTACATAGTATTAGTAAAAACTGCAAAAACCACTATGTTAAAGCTTTTAAGTGATATGTTTAGAAGGTTTGCAGAGTCAACTTCGACGATAAGAAGTTGCAATTTCGTCCCAGTAGCTCAACGGTAGAGCGTCGGCCGGCCAGTTCGGAGATCCAGGGTTCGATTCCCGGTTGGAGCAGCAAAGTTCTTTACAATAGCGCCCGATCAAATTAACCCCGTAAGTTAATGCAAAGCTGTTGGAGGTCTGAAAGTAACCCTAGTACGACTAGTACGGATTCAGTGGACTCAGGAAGATTGATCGCCGATTTCAAATTGGGAGGATAACGACCACACAGGATACTAACCTGGGTAAAAATAGTAGTAGCAGGAAGCTAACCTGAGGTAAAAATTGCACTAGGCGGTCAGTCAGATTGTCAATTGCCCGCCAATCTGACATTAGAGGGTGGAGAATGCAGAGTCCACTTCGATGATAAGAGCTTGCAATTTCGTTCCAGTAACTCAACTGTAGAGCGTCGGCTGGCCAGTTTGGAGATTCAGGGTTCGATTCTCGGGTGGGGCAGCAAGGTTCTTTACAGGTTAAGTACTAGTAATGTACAGGAGAATGAATATATGTGTTTTAAAATGTACGAAATTATACGAAAGAAAACACAATTCATTTGGCGTGCAGTTGTTTCAATGTATATTTACCATTTCAGACTGTGACCAGTTAGGACTATTAAAATATAGAATTAATTCGATGGCTATTGCAGTGAAGATTTATATGTTCCTGCATTGTAGATGGAATTGATCTTCAGTGTGTAATAAAAATACATAATAAATTCTTAATGATATATAATATACAGTCAAAAACGAAATAAAAATGTAAGGCAAACTGCGGCAGAGAAATCCGCTGGAGCACAAACGTCCAGGGCAGTATCTAGGGCGTATCTGCAATCAGATATGCTAAGAAGAAACAATTTTCTGTCAGCTTCCAGTCCGCCGTTGACATCAACATGTGTTTTCGCTGGAAATTAGAGTTTTGTAGTAATCTCTGCATAAATTCTTATTTACATTTTAATAGGAATGTAATTTACTGAAATGTTTGTAAAAATGATTGGATACTTGAATATTTTGTTTTTCTCTATTAACAACTGTTTTTAGTAAAAATCAAAGCAAAACATCAATGTGTAAGGTCGTAGCGCGCTTTGTAAAATATAGCCAATGGAAGGGGTTCGGAAGTGGCTCCACTCCTATGCAGCCGAAATAGTTTTGGACGAATAGCATTATTCTTTATGGGTGTTTTGTCTTTTTTAAACATTTTCAAAATATGATAAAATTGAAATTAGTACCACCTTTTCAAAAGAGTACAAATTAGTGAAATATTGAAATTAGTACCACCTTTTCAAAACATTACAAATTAGTCAAATATCGAAATTAATTTTGCCTTTTAAACCTTTTAAAAATAACCTTTCAAGCAACATCTTAACCGTTTAACCTTTTAAAAATAGTTCAAAATATACCCTTAACCGTTTAACCTTTTACAAATAGTTCAAAACATTGAAATATCAAAATTACAACTAGCTTTAACAAATATTTCAGAATATTAAAATATCGAAATTATAACCAATATATTTCAAAAGCAAACGCTTGATTCGACATGCAATTATATATGCTTCTAGGACTTTCTAAGTACTACAAAATACTTCCTATAGTCCATAGCTAGAACTTTTAGTTTTTGTAATATAAGCATTACAAATTTGAACAAGAAAGATCAATCATGCATAAAGCATTGATTATGAAACACTTTCCAACTGAAATGCAATTTTATTTAAACATCTCTAAAATGCGATGTATTCAGCGTTAATATTTTTAAAATTATCACAATACTACAATAATTTATTATATTTGAAAACTTAAAACTTCATCGGAAAAAATGAACTTTATTCAAATGACGTCATTGAAATATAAATAGCCTGGCTCTCTATGTAAAAGCAGTAAATGTTTCATTCATACACTTTTATTCCATTCCTTTCACCATAATACTGCAACAATTTATTTTACTTAAAAACTTAAAACCATGGAGGTAAATGTACTTTAACTATATGATTAAAATTTCATCGAAATAGTCTGCTATAAAATCGTCTGCTTCTCTATGTCAAATCATTGAATATTTCATTCATATCAGCTTTATTTCAGACTTCAGAGCTAAATAATTTTGCGTTGAAAAAATTCATTAATTCTTATATAACTCATCTTACAGCTTGATGTGTTTACATTCTGCATACGTTAAAATTAGGCTTTGTTGTAGAAATAATCAAAGTTTGATGATTATTTAAATTCAAATATATTGTAATTACGTTGTTTCAGAATATAGATGCACAGAAATTAAGCAAAAAATAAAGCGGTTTTAAAACGGATACAACACTAAATATAAATTAAAAAGAACTTTAAAAATTACGATTTTGATACAAGATGGATGGCATTGATCATTTAAACTCAAATATATTATAATTGCGTTGTTTCAGAATATAGATACACAGAAATTAAGCAAAAATAAAGTGGTTTTAGGACGGATACAACACGAAATATAAATTAAAAAGAACTTTAAAAATTACGATTTTGACACAAGATGGATGCCATATTTTATTTTGAAGTGAGTCACATGATCTCTTCATATAATATTGGTGTAATTATTATTTTAATTTTTATTTAAAAAACTACCGAATATATT